>JALBWW010000008.1:12134591-13363341 GCA_023212625.1 Styphnolobium japonicum | reverse complement strand
TTTTCGATCAGTTGGCCGACCGACCAAATCGTGTTTCCTGTTACAATTTCATCGGTTTGGTCAGATCCTCCTTGCGGTGCTTAGATGACCAATCGATCGATCGGTTCCTCTCCCTTTTGTGTTTTAAGTGTTTTTTTTTTTGCATCCAAACTGTTTAATCTTAGTTTTAATAAATATCCATGAAATAATTGCTTCCCTTTATGTAGTAAATAATGAGTTATAAAGGTTGAATGACCTCTTGCTATAACGTTTGCGTTTAGTTGTCTTTAGAAGTTAAGTACCCACTAGACAATCTCCTTGGAGTAGTTCAGTAGGCTTAGTATCACTTTTCATTCCATTTAGGTCCCATTAATAAAAGCTTTTTAAAATAAGTGCTCAAATGCCACAAATCACGTTAGATGTCTTCAGAGATCAAGTATCCACTAGACAATTCTCTTTGGAATGGATCAGTGAGTCTAGTACAACATTTCATTCTATTTAGGACGTGTCATCAAAGTTCTCTTTTAAATCAAATTAATTCATCATCTTTTAATCGAATCAATTTTTTTTCTTTTAATCAATTAATTCAAAGCAATATTTTTCTAATTTAAAATCAATCAATCCACAATCATTTTCTAGAAAGAACTATGTGTTTTTGAGTTTCCCATTGTAGCAGGGGATACATAGGCACGCAAGTCCAGCCAAACTTTTAATTTTCGCAATTTAGTTTTCTTTTTATTTGTAAATAATTGTTTGCACTTATTTTATTTCTCTATTTGCTAAAAGGAGTAAAATAGATATCACTTTGGGTTATAAAGTTCGCATAATTAGTTTAAGGTAACTATCTTAGAACGGATGTATCAGAGGTGCAATGGAGTTAAGTTTTCATCCATCTTTGTACATAATTGACTCTAAAACCTTATCTTGTTTCGCAAACCTTTCTTTTTGTGTTTTTATTTCAAATCCATTTTAAAATAATTTTACCAGTCATTTTCCCTACCCAATAAATGATTAGTGGCAACTCCATTATTTTTTTACTATTTTTCTCTCGCCACTCCCTGTCACGATTGTTTAGGTCGTGACATTATGTAACATCACAAAGATCGGTCTAGTTGATCGATTTCAAGGAAGGGATCATATTGGTAAATGGTAGCTTGGATCGGTCTAGTGGTGGGCAAGTGTTTAAGGAGGTCGACACGGTTATGAGAGTTAGGGGCTAAGGGTAAGGTCCGCTCGCTTGGGTAGTTGATGAAGAAAATGTTTAGGGTGCTCGACTCGGTCTAGTGTACTGAGGGGTTAATGGGTTAAGGGTAAGGTCTACTTAATCGACTTGGGGTTCATAGGGAAATGATTTGATCGGTTGGTTGGGAAATTTGAGGGATTTGTGGTAAAAGGATAGGGGGTTGGATCAGTAAGAATCGATTAGTTAAGGAGTAAGGTCTACTTGTTCAGGTGTTGATCTGAAGGGGTTAATGGGCTAAGGGTGAGCTTAGCTTGGAGAAGTGGTTGAGAGGTTGTCGCGACCGGGAAAATCACGATGAGGAGCAGCGAGAGAAAAATAGTTTCAAAACAATAGAGTCATCACCAATTGTTTATTGGGTACGGAATATGCACAAGGAATGGTGGAACTTAACCCCACTACATCCCTGATACATCCGTCCTAAGACGATTACCTTAAGCTAATTATGCAAACTTTATAACCTAAGTGATCTTTTAACAAATAGAGAAATTAAACAAGTGCGAACAATTATTTACAGATAAGAAGAAACTAAATTACGAAAATTAAAAGTTTTGCTTGACTTGCGCTCCTACGTATCTCCTAGTACAATGGGAAATTCAAAGCCACGTAATTCTTTATAGAAAATGATTGTGGGTTAATTAATTTTAATTAAAGAATTAATTAATTGATTAAAGGAAAGGCAATTGACTTGATTAAAAGAGAAATAAATTGATCAACAAGAGAATTTTTTTATTGGCGCATCCTAAGTGTGATGGAATGCGGTACTAGACTCACTAATTCATCCCAAGAAAAATGTCTAGTGGGTACTTGACCCCTAAAGACAACTAAAGTGATTTGTGGCATTGGGCCACTTATTTTGAACAGTTTTATTAATGTGACCTAAATGGAATGGAATGTGGTACTTGGCCCACTGATCTATTCCAAAGAAATTGTCTAGTGGGTACTTGACCCTTGAAGACAACTAAATGTAGATATTATGACATTTGGCCATTTAACCCTTATAACTCATTATTAACAACATAAAGTAAAGCAAATATTAATGGATATTTACTAAAACTAAAATTAAACATTTTGAATACAAAAAAGATAAGTACACAACATAGCAAAAAGGGAAAGGACTGATCGGTCAGTCAGAAATCCGAGCACTTCAAAGAGGATTCGACCATACCTCTGACTTATGCAATTGAAAACGCATCCTGGTCGATCGGTCACCCGATCGAAACCGAGAGGAGGGATCCGATCGGAGACCAAGACACAATGGAAGAGCAAATGGATCGGTCGGACAGGAGATCATGGGAAAGTACGATCTGTCGGAACCGATCAGGTAAAGGATACCACAGGGAAGGTGGAGATCGATAAGGTAGGCTCGGATTAGGGGCACAGATTTGTGGATGATCGGATTGGTTAAGGGTGACTTAGGTCGATCGGCTAATGGATAAAGGAAGGTGTTTAAGAGGATGGATCTGCTAAGGGTGGCTTGGCTCAGTTGGCAAATTGGTGAGGCAAGGTGTCTAGTGGATTAGCTTAGTTAACGGAGGCTTGGCTCGGTCGGTTAAGGTAATTGATGAGGGAAAGTGTTTAAGGTTGGATCGGATATAAGGAGACTCGGCTCGGTTAAAGGATGATGGAAAGTGTTTAAGGTAATAGATCGATAAGGGAGGGCTCGACTCGATCGGCTAATGGATGAGAGAAAGTGTTTAAGGTATTGGGTTGGCTAATGGTCATATTGGTATAGTGATAGGGAAGTGTGTTAGGGAGCTCAACTTGGGTAAGGTCAGCTCGGTATAGTGATGAGGAAGTGTTTAGGGAGCTTGGCTCGGTCCAGTAGCTACTGAGGAGGGTGTTTAGGTAGCTTGGTCGGCTAATGGTCCTGGGTTGTGGGGCGGTCAACTAAAGGTCTTAGGACTATGTGGTCGGTCGGAAAATGGTCTAGGAAGTGGTAGTCGGTCGGCCACGGGTGCAGGCTCTGTTTTTTGATTTTTTTTTTTACAGATTCTGAACATGGTTTGATGGATATTGGGATGATTGTTGGTGCTGTGTTTAAAGGCAAAGTAAGAATTTTTTGTGAGGGCTTTGGTTGTCAATGGGTATCCATGGATGATATTTATATGGGGCTTTGGTGAGGCTCTATTTTGGATGTGAAGAATGTGGGAAATGTGGTTTTCAAGGAGAAAGTATGGCTGAGTGATCAATCAATTTGAGACACTTATGTTAGCTTTGTATTAGGCTTTATTAGATGTTTATTATGCCCAATATTAGTATTTTAGATGAGTTTAATGTTGTTGGGCTTCATTGGGCTTTAATGCAAATATTGAATAATTTTCGGATTTTGATGCATTTTGACATTTCTTCATTAGTTAGGCCATAACTTGGGACTCGGTGATCCATTTGAGGTGATCTTGGTGTCTTTGGAAAGCTAAGACAATGCTCTACAAGTTTTATGAGAACTTAAGAGCTGGATCGGACTTCTAAGGGTCCAAAATATCCCTGCAATGCATAGTGGGTTTGCTGTCACGAAAATCTAGGCAGTGTGTACATATTGGACTACATAGTAAGCTATAGGCCTCCTCTTAGGTTGAAACTTGGCCATTGGAAAGATAAGACCCATATCTCCAACTTCACTGAAGACCATTTAGTCAATGGATGTCATTTTAGGCATGATAATGAAGCTACAAGTTGGTTTGAATTTGGAAATACGTTCTGCCAACCTAACTTGAGGTAGGTTCAATGTTTTTGACATATCTGGAGTTCTAAATATCCAAATGGCATGATTCCAATTGCAAAATTTCAAGGAGACAACTGGCTACAACTTTCATGAGACCTCAAAGCCAAAATGCACCGTCTATGTCATGAAAATTAAGCCAAAAGTTGGATAAAAGTTGCTGACTAAAGGCCACCAACCATACACCAACCCACCTACCATGCACCAACCCACCAACCATGCATCAAGCTTCCATATTTGACAATTTCCATGCTTTTACAGATTGTATTCAGATTATGTACATATATAAATTGGCTTCTAGGATTAGTATAAATAGAGCCAATCTCTTTGTAATAGAGGGATTCAATTAAGTAAGTTTGAAGAAAGTTTGAGTATTTGTGAGAGTTTTCTTTCTCTTCTTCTCCATTCTCTTTACAATTTCGTTTTTGTTCTTTTATTTCTGAGTTCTTCCTTCCCATCCATAGAAGGCTAGGCTCTCATAATCAATCCAAGGGATTAGCCATCTTGATGTTTAATTTGAAGATCTTGTTTTGCTTGTTCATATTACTTAATTGTTATTCAAGTTTCTCTTCTTCCTCTTTTGATTTTTATCTAGATTAAATTGCTTAATTTGATTTAGATGTTGATGTGATAATAGCTTTATTATCATGTATTCAAAGAGGATCACAAAGATTAAACAATATATTAAAGCTTTTTGATAGATTGTTTAGCTTGGTTAAATTCTAGATCTTAAGTTAATCTATGTTGGATGGTGCTTACTTTATCTAACCTTGGTTAATTAAATCCTAGATGCTTATCTAGTAGAGGATTATTGGATCATGTTGAGGCGTCTTGATGTGATCTAAGGCCAAGAACATGGTTAGCGATTAAGTGAATTCATTGTGATCAATGATGGATTAAACTCAAGATCGGTAAATTTCCTTGGATTGGTTGTTTCTTTAGATTTGTTTTCAACTTTAAGTCTTGTTCTTTCGTCAATATTGCTAATCAACAACAAAACCCCCAATTTAATTATCTTGATTTGATTAAATTTTTGTTCTTTTTGGATCCTTGAGAGACGATTCGGTTCATGCTCTATACTACAAATTATTTTGCGAACTGGTAAATTTTATTTATTGGACGGGTCTCGACAACTTCTTGTCACTGAGTTGCTACTCCTATGACCTTATGAAATGGTTACATGATGGTGAAGTGAGAAGAAGGAATGTAATTAAGCCAAAACAAACCGAAGCATATATGACCAAATTACAAACATATTGTATAGACATAACCAAAGTTCAGAAAAATGACCAAAAGACATCAAAGTTCAAAGATTCAAATAGATTGGAGGCTTACATCTTGGAGAACAAAGATGGAAATGACTTCTTCTCTCGCACAATTTCACCCTTTCCCTATCCTTTTTTCTCTCGACTTTCTTTTTCTCTCTCAGTCTTTCAATATTTTTTCAAATCCTCCTTTCTCTTAGCTGCTTGACAAGAGGTTGTTGAGACCCGTCAAATAATAAAAATTACCGGTTCACAAGCTAATTTGTTGTATAGAGAATGAACCGAATCGTCTCTCAAGGATCCAAAAAGAACAAAGATTTAATCAGATCAAGATAATTAAAATGGGGTTTTGATGATTTGAAAAGATAATACACTAGTTGAATTAAAGGAAAGTAATTAACAAATTAACCAATCCAAGGAAATTTACCGATCTTGAGTTTAATCCATCATTGATCACAAGGAATTCACTTAATTGCTAACCATGTACTTGGCCTTAGATCACATCAAGATGCCTCAACATGATCCAAGAATCCTCTACTAGAGAAGCATCTAGGATTTAATTAACCAAGGTTAGATAAAGTAAACACCATCCAACAAAGATTAACTTAAGATCCAGAATTTAACCAAGCTAAACAATCCATCAAAAAACTTTAATATATTGTTTAGCCTTTGTGATCCTCTTTGAATACATGATAATAAAGCTATTATCACATCATCATCTAAATCAAATTAAGCAATTTAATCTAGATAAAAATCAAAAGAGTTAGAAGAGAAACTTGAATAACAATTAACCAATATGAACCAGCGAAACAAGATCTCCAAATCAAACATCAAGATGGCTAATCCCTTGGATTGATTATAACAGCCTAGCCTTCCATGGATAGGAAGGAAGAACTCAGAAATAAAAGAACAAAAAACGAAACTATAAAGAGAATGAAGAAGAAGAGAAAGAAAACTCTCATAAATACTCAAACTTTCTTCAAACTTACTTCAAATTGAATGATGATAATACAAAGAGATTGTCTCTATTTATACTAATTCTAGAAGTCAATTTGTTCATGTACATAATCTGAATACAAGCTGTAAAGACATGGAAATTGTCAAGTATGGAAGCTTGATGCATGGTTGGTGGGTTGGTGCATGGTAGGTGGGTTGGTGTATGGTTGGTGGCTTCAAGTCAGCAATTCTTATCCGACTTCCAGCTTGATTTTCATGACCTAGACGGTGCATTTTGGCTTGGAGGTCTCATGAAAGTTGTAGCCAGTTGTCTCCTTGAAATTTTGCAATTGGAATCATGCCATTTGGATTTTTTGAACTCCAGATATGCCAAAAACACTGCACCTACCTCAAGTTAGGTTGGTAGAACGTGTTTCCAAATTCAAACCAACTTGTAGTTTCATAATTATGCCTAAAATGACATCTATTGACTAAATGGTCTTCAGTGAAGTTGGAGACATGGGTCTTATCTTTCCAATGGCCAAGTTTCAGCCTAAGAGGAAGCCTATAGCTCACTATGTAGTCCAATATGTGTACACTGATTCAGCTCTTGAGTTCTTCATGAAACTTGTAGAGCATTGTCTTAGCTTTCCAAAGACACCAAGATCACCTCAAATGGATATCCGAGTCCCAAGTTATGGCCTAACCAAGGAAGAAAGGTCAAAATGCATCAAAATCTGAAAATTATTCACAATTTGCATTAAAGCCCAATGAAGCCTAACAACATTAAGCTCATCTAAGATACTAATATTAGGCACAATAAACATCTAATAAAGCCTAATGCAAAGCTAACATAAGTGTCTCAAATTGATTGATCACTGCCTTCCCCTTTTTAAAGCCCCAGCTAGTAACATGTGCAGGGTGTGTGCAGAATGGAGGAGGGTGGATGGTGGTGGTGTGTGCATGATGTTGGTGCAGGTGTGGGTAGCTATGTGTGCGTTCAAGTGTCAGGGATTATGTTTGTGTGCGGTGCAGTAGGTGTGGGCAGAGTGGTGTCAGTGATGTGGGAAATTGTGTTCTAAATGAGAATTGGGAAATGGGTGCAGGTGGGTCTAAGGGCAACGATTTGAGGGATTGGGCTAAATATTGAATGGGCCGAGTTTCATGGGTCAAGGGATAGGTTGAAATGGGCTGAGGTGAGTTTGGAAATTTATATTTATATTTATATTTTTATTTTTATTACTAATTAATTTTTTATTCATTTATTTTTTATTTTATTTATCTTAAAGGCTCGGACAAAATTAGGTACTGACAAGGGTGATTGTTTAAGGTTAGGCTCGGCTCAGAGAAGTGATATGATAGGTCATAGATTAAGACTAGATCGGATCGGTTGGTTGGGGGATCTGAGGGGTTTATGTGTAAAGGCTAGGGGTCGAATCAGTAAGTACCAATCGACCAAGGATAATCATGGTTGGAAGTGATCTGTCGGAGGAGTGGATGGTCAATCGAAAATGATACTGGTAAGGGGTGTTTGTTTGAAAATGGTTTGGGAAGTAATGGTCGGTCGAAAAATGACCTTAGGAATTGGTGGTTGGTCGGAAATGATACTGGTAAGGGGTGGTTGATTGGAAATGGTCTGGGAAGTGGTGGTCGGTCGGACATAGGCGCATGCTCTATTTTTTGGTTTTTTCATAGATTTGGAAAGTTGTTGATGGCTATTGGGGTGGGTATTGGTGATGCATTTGGAGGCAAGGTTGGGGATGTTTGTTGTGGTTTTGGTTGTTCATTGGTAGCTTTGGATAGTATTTCATGTGAGGCATGGAGAGGCTCTGTTTTGCGCAAGAGGAATGTGGGGTGTTGGTTTACATGGCCATGGTTGAAGTTTGCCACAAGGGCGTGGGGTTGGGGGAGGCTGAGGTGAGCTGTTGTTTATATTTGCTAGGGTCTTGGTTTATCTCCTTGGTGTTGCTGGGTTGCTGGCTGGGGGTGGGTTTTGGTGTTGGTCATGGTTTTGCATACTACAGATGGTTGGGTGATGGTTTTTTGGTGTTGGTTTGCTTGAGTCTTTGGTGTTGCTGGGCTTGTGGGGTATGCAGGCGTGTTTAGTGGAGAATGCTAGCATTGAGGGAATGTTGGGATGAGCTATGGGTTGAGGAGTTACTAAGGGTTTTTTATTGAATGAGGGCTATGGGGATGAAGAAAAAGAAAGCAAGCAAAAACCAAATTACAAGACAAGTCATGTAAAAACAGATAAAAGAACTTAAACGACACATGCATTACACAAGAAAAAAATTGTAGAGAAAAGTTTGAAAAGCTTACCTCATCTCCAAACTTCCAGTAAGCTATATGTTTTCTTTTTTGGAAAATTCCTTTCAAGAATAAAAAATCCTCTCCAGCATGTCCTCTTCATTTCTCCTCTTTCTTTTCTAGCCCAGACCTCTTTTTTCTTCTCTGATCTAGCTCTCTCCCAAAAGAATTTTAATCCCCTTTTTCTCTTTTTGTACAAAAACGTAACTGGCAAGGACAAAACCCCTCCCCAAGACTTTTGGGGAGCTGCCAGTGGGGAAAGAAAAATGTCTCCCTCTTTTGGTACCAATGTACCATGTGCAAGAAGCAAAAGATGGCAGAAGCAGAGGGTGATCCCCTTTTGGCTTGGTGGGCTTTGATGGGTAAAAGGTTGGATATGGGCAAGGGATTTGGGCTCAGCCAATAGGCTAGATGGATCAGATTGGGTATTGTTCTTCCTCTTTTTAATTCATTTTCTTCTTCTTCTTTTTTTTTTAAAAAATTTTTTTTGTATTGATTTTATTTATTTATTTTGAATTTTGTTGAAGTTTTCTAACATGACTAGGTCAAAGTGGGGTGTTCACACATTACCTACTAATACGAAAAAATTCATAATGTAATAATGCATAATTCATAGATAGGATAAAAATCCTATATACATTTTTTAGGGAGGCAACTGCCACTTTTGCCTTAACTATCTTCCGGCACTACATGCATATACCCTTGAGTTTTAAAAAATTGTAACATCAATTATTGGAACAATCTCGGAGGGCGTGCCCGTGACAAGCGTGGCAATTGAACTTTAAAAATAGATTTAGAGTAGTCGCTACTAACTTTACTTAGTTAGGAAACAAATAGGAAAAATCCTTTTAAAATATTTAAAAATTGATTTGCTTATCAAAGTTGGATTTGGGAGTCTGTTTTATGCACAACGAAGTGTGAAAACTTAATTACACAATACCCCTAAAACATTCATCCAAAGATTGTTACCCTAAGTTAATCGTGTGAATTAAAAATAGTTCATACTTATATAATTGACCATATAAAATAAATAAACAATGGCAAGGATAATAAGCAAATAAATCAATGATAAAGACTAAATTTCATGCAAACATTTATAAGGCAAGTAGAAAAATAAAGATTAAAATATTTACATAATGAGAAAATGATGAAAGGCTAATTAAAAATTTTTACAAACTCAAATGCAAAGATATATGAAAACTAAATGAAAATCTTTACAATTTTGGCTTGACATGCATTCTTACGTATCTTCTAGTGTAATGTAGAACTCAAAACCACGTAGTTTTTTTAAGAAAAATGAGTTGGTGAATTTTAATTGAGAAAAAGATTAATTTATTTAAGAAATTAAAAATAAAACAATTTATTTAATCAAAAAAATATCTTGATTTAATTTAAGTAAACATGTAAATTTATTAACAACTCCTAAAGGAGATAGAACATGACACAAGGTCATAGAACCACCCAAGATGGCCGTGGAAGTACATGATGTTGCCAAGTGGCTTCAATAACTCAAGAGAGGGGTGAATTGAGTTCTAAAAATTTTCACAAAGTTTTCACAAAAGCTTTAATGGTACTAATTTTATTAAATCAATAGTATCAAGAGAGGTATGGACTAATGTAAATAACAACACCACACAAGCAATCTAGAGAACAATTTATCAAGATTGAAAGCACCAAGAAACAAGATATAAAAGTAAAGCTTGAATAAATAAAGAGTGTAGGGAAGAGAGAGTGCAAACAAGATTTATACTGGTTCAATCACTCCTTGTGATCTACGTCTAGTCATTGAGATCGTCCACCCGAGATTTTCACAATACTTCAAGCTTCTAACTTGGGTGCTTGAGAAACCCTTACAAGAACAGAGCACTCTTCACTAGTTTGGGATCCTCCACCCTCTTTGTGCTAGAGCCTCAATCAAATACAATAAGGGACACCTACCCTTGGATTCTTATACGAAAAGTAAGTGTTTGAAGTATTTAATACTCTCAAAAGAGCATATATACAACTTGAAGAATGATGGGTAAGAATATATTATCACTTAAAGCTCAATAACAGAGTATTACTTGAATGCAGGGAGTTAAATGCTCTCAATAATTGATTTCACAGTGGTAGTTGTGTTTATTAACTCCCCAAGTGATAGGATAAATACTCCATAGCATATTAGAGCCGTTGGTGGTGGTTGGGATCCATTAAATGCCAAAACTAGTCGTTATAAATGAGTTTCATGCAAGAGATATCCGGATATTTAAACCTTGTATCCGGATATTTCATTTTCTGGGTTTAGCCAAGAACAGGATATCCTGATATCTAAATTGAGATATCCTGATATCTGATTGAGATATCCTGATATCCAAGCTCGTATCCTGATATTTGGATAATATATCCTGATATCTAAAAGCTGTATCCTGATATTAGAGAGGTGTTTTGGCTACTGGAGCGTGATATCCAGATATTACATTGTTGTATCCGGATATTACGGACTTGATTTGCCTCTGGAGACAAATATCCGGATACCAAAGGCTTGTATCCTGATATTTGGCTTTCAGGAGCCAAAATTTAAATTTCCAAGGAATGGTATGCGGATACAAAGACTTGTCTCCGGATACAAGACCCTAAAATCTTAATTTTGGCTTTGCAAACTAACAAGATTGAAGCCAAAACAATTTTCAAACAAATTGAAAGACAATGTGAAAAGTTTTTAAAACAACTTGCCACCAACACTTAGGTTTTGAAAAAAGTTTTCTTTTATGCTAATGGATGCTTGAAAAGATTCAAGAGCTTTAAGCAATAACTAACTTTTTACCCTTTAAAAAGAATCAAAGTCAAATGAAAAACTTCAATAAAGCTTGGACTTGTTCTTCGTTGTGAGTTACTTCTTGTTATCGTCAAAATCCTTTAAGCATAGTGAGTTCACATTCTCCCCCTTTTTGATGATGACAAGACAAGAACTTGATAATGGGTTAGTGAGAAATAAATGCAATGATATTTAAGGGCATATTGAGAAACTCCCCCTCAAGGTAATAAGGAAGAAACAAATTAAGTAAATCAGAGTTATACGCAGCTAGCTCTTCCTTTCTTATTCCTCCCCTATCAATATGCATATTATATCATGAAACAGATAAGAACAATTTTCTACCCTTTATCAATCCTTTTCTTTCTCCCCCTTTGGCATTATCAAAAAGAAAAGAGCAAACATACAAGATCAAAGATATAAATAGAAATCCAGCATCATAATGATAACAGCCAATGATCAAAAAAATGGCATAATTAATTCCATAATTCAAAGTATTTCCAAATTTCTAAACAGATGCACTTGCATAAGTTAAGTCATATCCTAAAAAAAAAAAGAAACTTTGGGTTAGCTGCTTATCAAAATACGAAGCAAGAAAAAAGAAAAGATCCATCAACTCTAAGTCCCATCTCCGTCATCATCTGCATCTGCATCATGGCCACTTTCCAATGCGCGCAATCTGGCTGTAATGTCAACTAGCTGAGAGTCAATGTGATCAAAACGGCCATCCACGGTGTTCATCCGATTATACATCTCTTGGGCTGTGGTTTGCATAAAACCCTTCATCCAGCGAAAACCATCAAGAAGCTCCCCAATGGCATGAGAGTAATCTGGTGGTGGCTGCTGAGGTGGCTGAGGCTCAACTGGGTTGTCTTCATGTGCCATAGGCTCATCCATTAGCTCATCATCAGATTCAGACTCATCATCGCCAATTCGAATCCAATGCCCATTTATTTTCTTGATTTTCATTCTCTTCAAGTATTTCTTATTAATGATATGAGAAGGAAGTTCCGGAAGCGCTGCTTCTCCAGCAACAAAGACCTTAAATTTCATCAAAATCTTGGTGATGAACATTGCATAGGGTAGAGGAGCATGAGTTCTTCTCCTAACTTTCAGCATGTGTTGCGTTATGTAAAATGGCCAGTTTATTCTCAACCTTGTGTTCATGGCCCATAAAACAAAAACGTCCTCCTCAGTAACTACAGCCAGGTTAGTACCTCTAGGGATCAGAGGGTTTACCAAGACACAATGCAGTAACCTATTCTCTACAGAGAGATACCCAGCTCCTATTCTTTTAGTAGGAAAGGGACATCCTTCCCTTAACAAGCTTCTTACAGCATCATTCCTATTAAAAGTGCTCCAATGCCTCATATTTGTTCCATCAAAATCATCTCCATCATACTTTAAGCTAGTCAGTTCTTCTAAGATACTATATCTAAGCACAATTTTAATCCCTTTGACCTCAGAAGACAGAACATTATCCTCATATTTCAAATTGCAATATAAGACCTTAATTAGATCAGGATAATATGGTGTTGTAATGGTAGCAATGTTCTTCAATTTCAGTTGAGTGAGCACATTGACAAAATTAAACGCTTCAGAGGTAAAGAAGTCAAAGTCCAAGTACCTTGGCTCCACAATCTTTCTCAATTGAAAGGATGAGATGAAGGTTTCCATCTGTGCAGGAGTGGTGAACAATCTCTGAAGATCCAAAGTCACAGGCTGAGGGTTTCTTCCACTGCGTTGCTTTTTGGGAGCCCTGGTTCCTCTAGCACTTGATTCTGCCATGTATGAACGGTGGAATTTGGGAAAAAATGAAAGGAATGAGTGAAAAGTGGTAAGGAAGAGAATGTGTGGATCGATTTTGGGTGAGAGTGAGGTTTTGGGTGGATTTGGGGATGTGGGTGAGCGTGAGGTTGAGAGAGAAAATGTTTGATTTCAGAGAAATGGGGGTGAGAGTGGCTGGTACGCACAGGATATCCAGATACAGGGATGTGATATCCAGATATCTCGTTTCAGGTTTTGCCCTCTGTTGCCAAATATCCGGATATAGATATGTGGTATACGGATATCTCAGCACCATTTTGCTACTGACTTCAAATATCCGGATATTGTCTTCGTTTAAAAAACACCCTGGAGCCACTGACTTGTAATATCCGGATATATTCCTCTGATATCCGGATACACCACGTACCCAAAAGCTTGCTTGACGCTTCTGACTTCAAATATCCTGATATTTCCTCTTGATATCAGGATATTTATACCAGTAAAAAGGTTTGAGGCTTCACAAACTTATTTTTAACAACAGTTTTTGGGGGACTTAGCTTGTATGGAGTACCTGCAAAACAAATTTAGGGGACTCTCCGATGCCTAAGTCAGTACATGGTGTTAAAAAAAATTTAGCATTAATTTAAAAACATTCATGCACAATATATCAATGACTTAAAGCAAAGTTTTAAATACAATTTTGATCAATTATTCCAAGTTCTCTTCTTATGAAAAAGAAAATTTCTTTTGCAAGTGGTTTGGTAAAGATATCAGCAAGTTGTTTTGTTGTTTCCACAAATTGAAGCACACAATCTCCATTTTGCACACGATCTCTTATAAAGTGGTGCCTAATTTCAATATGCTTGGTTCTAGAGTGCATTATGGGATTTTTAGTCAAGTTAATTGCACTAGTGTTATCACACCTTATAGGGATGTGATCAAGCTAAAGTCCACAGTCTAAAAGTTGTTACTTCATCCAAAGGATTTGAGCTCAACAACTTCCAGCTGCAATATATTCAGCTTCAGCAGTAGACAATGCCACACTGTTTTGCTTCTTGCTATGCCAAGAGACAAGAGAGCAACCTAGAAAATGATAAGTCTCATTAGTACTTTTCCTATCCATTTTGTACCCAGCAAAATCTGAATCAGAATAACCAACTAGACTACTTGAGGCACCCTTGGGGTACCACAAGCCCATTTGTTGAGTGCCTACTAGATACCTCAAAATTTTTTTAACAGCACTTAAATGTGATTCCTTTGGATTAGCTTGAAATCTAGCACACATGCACACATTAAACATGATATCTGGTCTACTTGCAGTAAGATAAAGAAGTGAGCCAATCATACCTCTATATTTTGAAATTTCTATGGGCTTACCACCTTTATCTTTGACCAATCGGCAAGAGATGCTCATGGGAGTGTCAAAAACCTTTGAGTTTTCCATTTCGAATCTTTTGAGCAATTCCTTGCAATATTTGGATTGGTTAATGAAAATTCCTTCATTTGTTTGCTTGATTTGCAATCCAAGAAAGAAGGTGAGCTCTCCCATCATAGACATTTCAAATTCACTTTGCATAATATTGGCAAACTCCTTACACAAACATTCATTAGTAGCACCAAAAATAATATTATCTACATAGATTTGTACAAGGAGAATGTCATGCTTTCTGTTTTTAATGAAAAGTGTAGTGTCAACCTTCCCTCTAATAAAACCCTTTTCTAAAAGAAATTTGCTCAATCTCTCATACCAAGCTCTAGGAGCTTGTTTTAAGTCATACAATGCCTTTTTAAGTTTAAAAACATGATTGGGCAGTTCATAGTTTTCAAAACCTGGAGGTTGGTCAACATACATTTCTTCTTGTATAAAACCATTTAAGAAGGCACTTTTCACATCCATTTGATAAAGTTTAAAGTTCATGATACAAGCATATGCAAGTAACATTTGAATAGCTTCTAATCTAGCGACCGGAGCATAGGTTTCTTCATAATCTATTCCTTCTTCTTGATTATAACCTTTAGCTACTAGCCTAGCTTTATTTCTTGTAATTATTCCGGTTTCATCAAGTTTGTTCCTAAAAACCCATTTGGTGCCAATAATGGGATGATCATTGGGTCTTGGAACAAGTTCCCAAACTTGGTTCCTCTCAAATTGATTTAATTTTTCTTGCATTGCCAAGATCCAATGTTCATCATTTATGGCCTCATCTATGTTTTTAGGTTCAACTTGGGAAACAAAAGCCAAATGATTGCATACATTTTTAATGGAGTTTCGAGTAATTACCTTTTGAGAGACATCTCCAATTACCAAGTCAAGTGGATGGTTTCTATTCGTTCTCCATTCTTTTGGTAAGTCATTGATTTGTTGTTGGCCTTGTTGTGGGGAAGCAATCTCTCCTTATTCTTCATTCTTGAGATTTTCCACTTTGTCGATCAAGTGAGTATTTGTTAGATTTTCTACAATATCATCAATAACATCCTCTCTTGGCCCAAATGAGTTAGTTTCATCAAATGCAACATGTATTGATTCCTCTATTGTCATTGTTCTTTTATTAAAGACTGTAAATGCTTTGCTAGTTGATGAATAACCAAGGAATATACCCTCATCAAATTTTGCATCAAATTTGCCCAAGTTATCCTTTCCATTGTTTAAGACAAAGCATTTGCATCCAAAGACATGAAAGTGGGAAATGTTTAGTTTTCTTCCTTTGTAGAGTTCATAAGGAGCTTTGTTCAAAATGGGCCTTATTAGTGCCTTATTCATTACATAGCAAGCGGTGCTAACTGCATCGGCCCAAAAATATTTAGGAAGATTAGTTTCATTAAGCATAATTGTAGCCATTTCTTCTAAACTTCGATTTTTTCTTTCTACAACTCCATTTTGTTGTGGAGTTCTAGGAACTGAAAAGTTATGCTCAATGCCACTTTCATTACAAAAGGTTTCAAAATCTTGATTTTCAAATTCCGCACCATGATCACTTCTTATGGATACAATACTTAAGTTTTTCTCATTTCGAATTAACTTGGCAAGTTTTCTAAAAGCTTTGAAGGCCTCGTTCTTATGAGTAAGAAATAATGTCCATGTAAACCTAGAATAATCATCCACAATCACAAGTGCATAGTAATTTCCACCAAAGCTCATTGTTCTTGATGGTCCAAAAAGGTCCATGTGCAGAAGTTGTAAAGGTCTTGGGGTTGAAACAATATTTTTGCTTTTGAAAGAGACCTTTACTTGTTTTCCTTTTTGGCAAGCATCACAAAGTTTATCTTTTTCAAAATGAAGTTTTGGGAGTCCAATTACTAAGTCTTTAGATATTAGTTTATTTAAATGATCCATGTGAATGTGAGCAACTCTTCTATGCCATAGCCAAGAATCATATTCCTTACTTACAAGACATTTAGGCTAATCATATAAATGTTATCCACTCTATGACCAACAAACTTGACTTGCTTATTATTTTTATCCTCAACTATGCAACAATTTGAGTCAAAGATTACTCTATTATTTTTGTCACACAATTAACTAATGCTAAGCAAGTTATGTTTGAATCCATCAACCAACAAAACATTTTCAATAGAAGTTGAGGGAGTTTTACCAACTTTTTCAATGCCAAGGATTTTTCCTCTATTGTTGTCTCCAAAAGTGACATGTCCATGCTCCTTTGATGTGAAGTGGGAAAATTTTGTCTTATCTCCTATCATGTGCTTGGAGCAACCACTATCAAGATACCATTTTGAGCTCTTGGCCTTCAAGCACACCTATAAACAAATTTAAGTTTTGGTTTTAGGTACCAAAACTTTCTTGGGTCCTTTGGTGTTAGTTTTAGGCAAGGTGCCCTTAGAAACCCATATTTTCTTTTGCCCAAAATGAATATTTTTCCTTATTCTACATGTGGATGCACTATGTCCCTTGCCACAATGGAAACAAGTTATGAATGGACTACTTGACATTTTTGTAGAAAGAAAGAAGTTTTTATAAAACTTTTGTTGAGTTTTGGGTTTGTATCCCAAACCGGTTTTGTCAAAAACACATCTTTGTTTTCCAAGCAAAATGTTTAGATTATCCCTTCCAAAAGTGAATTTTACAAGGGTGTTATTTAAATCCTCGATTTCTTTTTCCAAAATCAAACAAGAGAAACATGATAAAAATGATGATGGAACATTTTTATGTGGAATGCAAGTAGAGCAAGAAGAATTAGCATAGATCAAACCAAGAGTTTCATTTTCAATCTTTAGTTCTTCAACTTCATTGTTTAAGCAAGAAATTTGATTTTCTAGAGATAAAATTGATTTCTTTGAAGTTGAAACTAATTTAGCTAATTTCAAGGATTCCTTATGCAATTCCTCAAAAGCTTCTTGCAATTCATCATAAGTAGGTTGCAATTCAAGAGATTGAGATACTATCTCTAAGTCATCATTTGCCATGAGGCAAAGGTTTGCTTCCTCATCCTCGGAGTCATCCGATGAGGTCAAATCATTTTCTTCCCAAGCAATGTATGCTCTTCTTCCTTTCTTCTCTTTTTTAGGCCTTCTTTCAAATTTTTCCACTTTCTTTTGATAGAGTGGACAATCCATCTTCATGTGACCCGGCTTGCCACATTCAAAGCATGTTGCAGGTGTTGGATTTGAGCCATCTCCTTTCGTGAAGTTTTTCTTGGGAGGAAAGGGTGGTCTTTTTCCATTGTTTTTCTTCTTAAGAAACTTCCCAAATTTTCTCACAAGAAGTCTAAAGTTTTCTTCATTCATTTCAAGGTCTTCCATAGAGCAACCATCATCATCTTCATTTTCATGATGAGAGGAAGTGGCCTTGAGAGCAATTCCCTTCTTCTTCTTGTCAACGCCTTCATGTTTATTTAGTCTCACCAACTCCATTTCATGCTCTTGGAGCTTTCCAAAGAGAGTTGGAAGAGTTAAGGTGGACAAGTTTCTTGATTCGGAGATTGCGGTCACCTTGGGTTGTCATTCCCTACTCAAACATCTCAACACTTTGTTAATTAAATCTTCATTTGGAAATGTCTTTCCTAACGAGGCTAGATGATTAACTATATGAGTGAATCTCTTTTGCATATCTTGTATGCTTTCACCTTGATTCATTCTAAAAAGCTCATATTCATGTGTGAGAGTGTTGATTCTCGACCTCTTCACCTCACTAGTTCCTTCATGGGTTAATTGAAGTGTATCCCACATTTCTTGTGCAGTTTTGCAATTTGAAATGCAAAAATACTCATCATACCCTAAGGCACTAGTGATGATGTTTTTGGCCTTAGCATTGTATTAAACTTTTTTTTTTATCTTCATTGGTCCATTTAGCTCTTGGTTTTGTGACCACATGGCCTTCCTCTAATTTTGTGGGAACAAAAGCATCGTTTTCAACGGCATCCCAAATATCAAGATCAATTGATTCAATGAAAATCTTCATTCTTTCTTTCCAATAAGTGTAACCGGTACCATTGAAAGCTGGAGGTCTATTAATAAAAGCTCCTTAGGGTAAAACAAATTGAAAACAAGCCATCTCTTCTCTTGAAGCGGTTAAGCTTTTTATACAAGAGTCAAGCTTTGATACCACTTGTTGCCAAGTGGCTTCAATAACTCAAGAAGGGGGTGAATTGAGTTCTAAAAATTTTCACAAAGTTTTCATAAAAGCTTTAATGGTACTAATTTTATTGAATCAATAGTATCAAGAGAGGTATGGACTAATGTAAATAACAATACCATACAAGCAATCTAGAGAACAATTTATCAAGATTGAAAGCACCAAGAAACAAGATATAAAAGTAAAGCTTGAATAAATAAAGAGTGTAGGAAAGAGAGAGTGCAAACAAGATTTATACTGGTTCAATCACTCATTGTGATCTACGTCCAATCCTCGAGATCGTCCACCCGAGATTTCCACTATACTTCAAGCTTCTAACTTGGGTGCTTGAGAAACCCTTACAAGAACAGAGCACTCTTCACTAGTTTGGGATCCTCCACCCTCTTTGTGCTAGAGCCTCAATCAAATACAACAAGGGACATGTACCATTGGATTCTTACACAAAAGGTAAGTGTTTGAAGTATTTAATACTCTCAAAAGAGCATATATACAACTTGAAGAATGATGGATAAGAATATATTATCACTTAAAAGCTCAATAACAGAGTATTACTTGAATGCAGGGAGTTAAATGCTCTCAATAATTGATTTCACAGTGGTAGTTGTGTTTATTAACTTCCCAAGTGATAGGATAAATACTCCATAGCATATTAGAGCCGTTGGTGGTGGTTGGGATCCATTAAATGCCAAAACTAGTCGTTATAAATGAGTTTCACGCAAGAGATATCCGGATATTTAAACCTTGTATCCGGATATTTCATTTTCTAGGTTTAGCCAAGAACAGGATATCCTGATATCTGATTGAGATATCCTGATATCTGATTGAGATATCCTGATATCTTATTGAGATATCCTGATATCCAAGCTCGTATCCTGATATTTGGATAAGATATCCTGATATCTAAAAGCTGTATCCTGATATTAGAGAGGTGTTTTGGCTACTGGAGCGTGATATCCGGATATCACATTGTTGTATCTGGATATTACAGAGTTGATTTGCCTCTGGAGACAAATATCCGGATACCAAAGGCTTGTATCCTGATATTTGGCTTTCAGGAGCCAAAATTTAAATTTCCAAGGAATGGTATGCGGATACAAAGACTTGTATCCGGATACAAGACCCTAAAATCTTAATTTTGGCTTTGCAAACTAACAAGATTGAAGCCAAAACAATTTTCAAACAAATTGAAAGACAATGTGAAAAGTTTTTAAAACAACTTGCCACAAGCACTCAGGTTTTGAAAAAAGTTTTCTTTTATGCTAATGGATGCTTTAAAAGATTCAAGAGCTTTAAGCAATAACTAACTTTTTACCCTTTACAAAGAATCAAAGTCAAATGAAAAACTTCAATACAGCTTGGACTTGTTCTTCGTTGTGAGTTACTTCTTGTTATCATCAAAATCCTTTAAGCATAGTGAGTTCACACATGACTCCTCAAGACCCATAGATGAATGCTAATTTATTTTATTTAGAATTTTAAGAATGTTTGGACATGACATAAGGCCATAGAACAAGTCCTAAGTGAAATTAAACATAACACTAAGCCATAGAGCAACCCAAAAATTGGTTAGGAAAAACCTAACTTCTCGAGACCACTAACGTATCAAAATATTAAATCATTAATTTTATTTAGAGTAAACACTCATTTTTGTCCTAAAAAAATACAAGTGACATTAGTTTAGTCCTTTAATAATTTTTGACATCAAATTGATCCTTTTGGAGAACCAATTTGATGTAAAAAAATAACATTGAATGACCAATTTGATGTTAAAAATTGACATTGAATGACTATATTAATGTATTTATCATTTGAGTACCCACCTGATGACACTTGTATATTTGGATGACCAAAATAAATGTTTACTATATTTTATTTATTTAGACAAATTATTCACGAGTAAAAAAGGTTACACTACAACCTTAAAATGCAAATGAATAACAAGTGAAAAATGACATGATAACAAAATAATAAGAAGAAGCAAAACATATATTAGCTTTAGAAGAAAGTGCAGATGGAAGCATTCCACTTATTCGTGCTTTCTCATCATCTCAAATTGGTTGTTGACAAAAGTTAAAGGAACTTTAAGGGGGTGTTTGCTTTTTTTTTTTTAATTAACATGTTTTCATTATAATTACAAAAATGTTACATTTTTTTATTTTGTTTTATTTTTCAAAAAAATTTATGAAGGAAATAATGAATATGAAGTTTTGGTAATTATAATGAAAACATATCAACTAAAAATGAAAATAGAAAACAAACCATACAGCCCCTAAATGGCTTTGCCTTATTACCCATTACGCTACTCAATAACGGATTTACAAGAATCGACTACTTTAAATGGCTTTGCCTTATCCTTCAAAGATAATTCAAGGATCAACTACATTTCACCAAAGCATATTTCAAGAAGCATTTTGGTTCAGGATTTACATCAAACAATACACAAGCAATCGATCAAGTGATACAAATATTGGACCAAAGGAATTAACATAAACGCCCAGCCTCTCATAAGCCTTGCTGCCAACGCAACTCCTAGTGCTTATCCACAATTTCAAATGCTCAAATCAACTAGCAAAAGCACTGATCCAAAAGTGGTCTTGAGGTTATTAGCGAAAAAAAATAGTGTGAGTAGGTTTGATTTGGTGTGTGGAAAGTTTGCTATTTGGGACTTTTGTGGTAGCTTATGTGTTAGGAATTCAAGTGCGAGGAAGATATGAGTGAATAGTCTCATATTGATAAATAGTGGACAAATTGAAGAGCATATAAGTGGAAAGACTCATGAACCTAATGTCTTAAGGTTTTGGGTTGAGACGTGATGTCAAGTCCACTTATGTGATTTCACGGTAAGTCCATTGAAAGAGATCTCCTTAGCATTGTGGGCTCTCCCTAACCCCAACATTATGTGTGTTTGGGTCATGGAGTTAGTTGAATTCTTGGCTTGAAATGTAGCAAACAATGGCAGGTTAATATAGTTTAGATTGAGATTGGACAACTATAGATGCAAAGATAACTCAAGAACCCAAAAGACCTCAAACAAACGTAAAAACAATCATACATAAACTTCCATGAAAACATAAGATATGCATATATTTGAGTAAAAGCTAGCCTACACGAATTTGTTCTAAAAATTGTAAAAACACAATAGGTAGGAGTTTATAGGAGAATTAGGGATTTTACCTTTAATTTGCTTACTAACAAATCTTCTCTTCTAGCATGCGGAGCTTTTGCTGCTTTCCCTTCACTCTCATTATCTCGAGATGCACATCCTTCACTTTCTCTTTGTAGGTCCTCTATTCTCTCACTTTGTTGCCTCCCTTGGTCACCATTTTCTTTTATTATCTGTAAATATGAGCTATGGTTTTTAGTAAGGTTTAGAACATCGAACTAATAATTGAACCAGTGAAGAGACTGATTCACGATTGAATGGTCTAACCGTGATTAAACTATGGTCGAACCAAAATATTATATGTTTATGTATGATATATTTAAAATTTAATTTTCATTTATATCACTTTTATGCTAAAATGTTAAATACATAAATTTTATGCTTATTGTAAGAATTAAATATTTTTTGTATACAAATTAAAATAATATATATGTAATATAAAGAGTCATTTAAATGCAAGAGTTGCATTTGAATATGGTCACTCACACACTTGAACACTTCAAAGTGTTAATGCACCTTGTTTCAAAGCTTGTTAAGTTTGCAAGGCTATTTTTAATTTCTCACCTAATTGCATTTATATCTGTTTGACTAGTCTATGCCTTTCCTTTGAACTTTTTCAATCATTATCTTTTGTCTTTTCCACTTCTTCTAGAAAAACATTTAGGAAAAATGACCTAAATGATCAGCTTGATGAAAGTAATGACCATTTGGTTCGTTTTGAAAATTAACCAAGTATTTAACTACATTAACCAATAATTTAGATATGGTTAACCACGTATCAAGTATCAAAATGATTATAAATTATTAGTTAACCGTATGTAAATTATTGGTTAATGTAGTTGAATGCTTGGTTAATTTTCAAAACGAACCAAATAATCATTACTGTTCATCAAGCTGAACATTTGGATCATTTCCCCAAACATTTATATTCTTTTATCTCTCTCACTCTCTCACTTTCTTCATCATTATCTGAAAAGCTTTTATATTCTCTCACTTTCTCCATCTTTATTTCTTAATTTTTTCTTCTGGTTCGGGTCTTCAAAGATTTTCGAGAATACAGCTATAACCTATAAGAAAATAAGCAGCATGAGAATGTTGCATACCTTCAGACTCAACAGCAATGGAACCAAAATGAACAATGCAGGAACAACTTTGGCTGTTGAGGAGGTGCAGTCGGTAAACCCAAACATTTGGCCGGTGATATAAAGAGTTGATGGCTTGGCTAGTTTTTCTTTTTCTTCAATTGGACCGTGCAACCATTTGGATCAGTCACGGTTCGAATGGTTCTGTTACGGCTGGCCGGTTTTACATCAGTTCTTTTGCTAAAGGGGTAATATACAAAGACTCGATCGATAGGGTGTCTAGTACCTTGTTAAACTAGTTCAATCGACCCGTCCAGTTTTCTTTAGAATGAGATCATAAGATGGGTTTACTTGTGCTTTTAAAAATTGGGTCAAGGGATTAGGTAATTGGGGAGTGGTATTTTTAGCAAAGGTAAATTATTTTATTTTTTAGTTTCATTGGCCTAGACAAAATTATGTGCTGACATCAATATTGAACTTAGTCCTTTGGTGATGGAAAACATGAATAAAAACATGTTGAGTCGTTATAGGTCCAGTGCATCCCATAGAGAGTGGTAGCTTTGTAACTTTCAAGAAAAGAGATTTTCAGAACAAAAGAAACATCATATGGATTTGTAGTTTTTTTCTTTTTCTAAAAATAGAACATATTATAATTGTAATGCATCTAACTACTCTAGTATGGCTGTAATATTGAAATAATGACATATATTTTTTGTGAAAGAAAATTGTTAAAATTTTTGGTGGAATATTTATTGAAAAATGCTTATATTCTATAACTCACGAAAAAAAATGGTCATAAATCAATTAGCAATTTAGAGCCTGTTTATTTTGTTTTTTGTTTTCATTTTTAGTTACATATGTTTTGTTATAATTATAAAAAATGCCATATTATTTTTATTTCGTTTTTTGTTTTCAAAATTTGTTAAGAAAATGATGAAAACAAATATTTTTTTCACAAAATTGTGAAAACAAATTATTTTTTCTATTTCTTTTACAAATTTTTTTAAAAAATAAAACATAATAAAAATAAGATAATATTTTCATAATTATAATAAAAATAGATCTAACTAAAAAAAAGAAAACATAAAACAAATGTTTGTTTTGATTTAGAATTGGATATTCTCGAACGCCCATTCGCGTTAATAAAACTCAATTTCAACGCAAGTTGACTTGTTTGGTTGCCTCATCTATTGAATCACATGTGCTAGGTATTGTTGTTGGAGAATTGATTCCCTTTGCAGCTGACTTTTTTTTTTCGCCTTTCAATTGGTAACTGTGTAAATGTTGGTATTCAATTTCCAACATTACCCTTATATATATATGTATTGGAAAATTTAAGGAAGATTAATTTCATGTCATTTTTAATAATTTCATGTTTAAAAGTGATTGTACTTTACACCATCCAAACAATACCAATCCTTTGAAAATTACTATTCAAGTATCATTACCAAACATAAATCAATTCTTTTATCATCATTTTCTTAAATTAATTCCAATTCTTTTACAATCTAATCTAGAAGAGCCTTTAATCTTTGTAAAGCCAGTGTCACGATCGAGATCATTGACAAAAAAAATTAATTAAAAATAGAATTGTTATCAAGATTTTATTAGGTAGAAAAAATGATTAACAAAATCATTTATATATATATATATATAAGAAAATGGTCTATATGAAACCAAGTAATGTTCGGAAGTCGATTATGTATTGGGAAAGGTGGAAACAGAATCCCACAACACCCTTGATACATTCGTCTTAGAACCGTTACTTATATATAATTATGCAAATTTAATAACCTTAGCAAAAATCAATTTACTCCCTTAAAATTAAAATAATTATACAAAATAAGGGTCAATTTATTTTAGTTCAATTTATCTTAATTCCCAAATTGGGTTAGGTGAGTACTTAACTCCTAAAGCCTACTAAGTGAATTAAATTAATTTTATTTTTGATGCGAGTCCTAATTAGGATTTGTCATGATCTAGGTCACAGAACAACCCTAAATTAGGTCAGGTGAGTACTTTATTCCTCAAGTCCACTAAGTCAAGTAATTTATTTTTGAATTGAATTGAATCTTAAATACGATTGACCATGGCACTGAGTCACAAGACAACCTCAAACTGGATCATGTGAGTACTTAACTGTTTAAGCCCACTAAATAAATTAAATTTATTTCTTTTACTTTAGTTGTAAATAGGATTAGTCATAACACTAGGCTATAGAGTAACCTCAAAGAAAATGAGGTGAGTTTGTAACTCTTGAATCCCACTAGATAAAAATTCATTTGAATATTTTCATTTAAGAATTTATTGTCATCATTATTACTATTGTTAATAGTGCACTAATTAAAAGAGTGTAAAACGTATCAAGAAAATAACCATAATATCCCAAATGAAGCACATAGCAAAAGAAAAAAATACCGTGTCACAAGACCATCGCGGGTTTTACTATCAATAGTTACACTAAACATTGTTGACCCTATATCATATTAGCAATTGCATAAACAAAGAGTCCGACTTCATTAGGAATTGATGCACTAACCATGACTTCATGATTGCCGGCCCATTAAAAAGTATTCCCACAAACCCATTTAACATATATTTCAAGCCGTATCACCCATTTTCTTATTTTTGCATTAACGATTTATTTTCACGTTATCTTTTTTTAACAGATTGTGATGAAGACCCTGGCCTAAAGCCCGCATTGCATACATAAGAATTCAAGCCCTTTCATTATGCACACTAAGGCTAAATGGTGGCTCAAGGAATTTAACACGGGAAAGATAATTTCCTAAAACTGATAATCATTTATTGAAGATGAAATTAGCATAATAACCAATATGGAATGAAACTAGCTGCATCATTATCATCCCAATTACGGCTAACAAACACCAAAACAGAAAATGCATTTAGCCCCTTCCCCTGCGTTTCAACCATTACAAGGCTTAGTTACAATTAAAAAGAAGAAGATCCCATTATTAAAACAACCAGCAGACTAGTGTGGAGCCATAAATCAAATAAGCTTGAATACTTGAAGAACTGAGACTTCAATCCCATTTGTTGATGGTCAACAAAGCATAAAACTAGCAAGCAATCAACCAAGCTATCCAAAATATTTTAATTTGTGTCATTCAAACAACAAACTAGAAGAGAGGATAGCCTCATCTTTTCGTCAAACAAGTCATGTGCAAGTGCACCGTACTATCAGCTTCGACTCCTCTTACAGATGACGCCTCTCTTTCTCACTTGCTTTGTGTCCCTTTTTCTTGTATTTCCTGCCCTAGTCATTTCCCCCTTTTTTGTCTGAGTTCTCCTTTATTTTTTGTTCTTGTTTGTGCTTTTTGCCCTAGCTGCCAGTACTCTTTTTTTTTTTCATCTATAAGTCCATTTATTTTACTTTTTTTGGTTTTTGTTTGTGCCTCGTGCTCTAGCCGGCACTCTTTTCTCTTTTTTTGTTTTTGTTTAAACTAATGAGTTGTATCAAGATTGAGCCTCTTTATTCTATTTTATTATTTTCTTTTCTTCACTTCCTTATTTTTTTTATCAATTAGTTAAAAAACTTATTTTTTCTCATTTATTTATTTCTTTATAATTTTTCAATTTTTAAACATGACCCGCACAATGTAAGACCTATTATTACTACATCATTTACCAGCTCCTAAGTTTTACGTGGAATAATAATTTTTCCATTATATAGAAGATTCGGCAGAGTTTCCTTTGTTTCTCAGATGTTACCAAGTGACATAAAACAAACAGCGGATTCCAATCAATCATTTCAAACCAACCAGAATATATATATATATATATACACACACAGGAGATCTCCGATCTCATTCAAAATAATATCAGAGTACGTAAATTATACAAGTGTATATTAAACACTATCCTGACTGAGCACACTTAAATATTAACAAAACTGAGAATATCAACAGTAGTTCATCAGTTTCATTGTCACATCTACATCAAAGTAATATATAATACACCACATATTATAAATACATCACGGAGCTCAACTC
Source organism: Styphnolobium japonicum (assembly GCA_023212625.1). Taxonomy (NCBI): domain Eukaryota; kingdom Viridiplantae; phylum Streptophyta; class Magnoliopsida; order Fabales; family Fabaceae; genus Styphnolobium; species Styphnolobium japonicum. The sequence continues at coordinate 13,336,486 of JALBWW010000008.1, read as the reverse complement.
CACCAAAATACAAGTATCATAATACAACAAAATCCTCCGTACTTAACCCGTAGAGGGTCCGGGGTTATCCTGCGAATCTGAGAAAGAGGGGGTGAGAACAACTTCCCAGTGAATATGAATATAACTTGCAAATAAAGTATGCATGTAATTAGAATGCAAGAATAAATACAATTTAATATCAATTGATACCACACCAACATATGCAATTAGTTTATGAATGCATATGATGTTCACACTTTTTCTTTTCATCTAACCCCTTCCGGTTAGACGAACCACTCCTCTTGTTGTGCACTAACCCCTTTCGGCTAGGCCCTCGCAATATGCATATGCAATGTTTAATGTCACACATTTTTCATCTAACCCCGTTCGGTTAGGTAACCTCTCATATATTGTACACTAACCCCTTCCGGTTATGCCGTCTCACTATACAATGCACTTAATTATGCCACGTTTATTCTTTCATCTAACCCCGTCCGGTTAGGTAATCACTCGTGTATTGTACACTAACCCCTTCTGGTTAAGCCATCTTACTATGCAATGCAATGCATCCATTCCATGCTCAAAGTGACAATATCACAATAACATAACATTTAAACCAATTCAAGATTTAAAATCACACAAGCATTATGCTTAATTCTTCCCAAACACTTTCACTTAGTTACACATCTCAACATTGTACTAAGTCATCATTTTAAGCTTATGTGAATCTATTCAATGAATCTCTTAGTGAATCTATTTAGTGAATCTCTTAGTGAATCTATTCATACAATATTGTGAATCTATTCACAATGCTATTCATGAGTCTATGAATCCATTCACACAATATTGTGAATCTATTCACAGTGCTATTCATGAGTCTGTGAATCCATTCACACAATATTGTGAATCGATTCATAGTGCTATTCACAAGTCTATGAATCTATTCACAGTGCTATTCACGAGTTTATGAATCTATTCACACAATATTGTGAATCGATTCACAGTGCTATTCACGAGTCTGTGAATCGATTCACAGTGCTATTCACGAGTCTGTGAATCGATTCACAGTGCTATTCACAAGTCTGTGAATCTATTCACAGTGCTATTCACAGTCATAAAAATCAATTTTTAATCATATACCTCTTATCTTTTTCAAGAACATTCATTCATTCATTCATTCATGTCATTGAATAACAAGTAGCAAATCCAATCATTCTCATACATCCATATCATTGAATACAAGTAGCAATCCAAACATTCAAAAACAACATTAACACATAGAAGTTCTTATCTTCAAGACTTAAACTTACACCTTAAATAACGCCATACCATATCACAAATCAACCCACACTCACCTAGAAATAATATATGGCAAAAACTAGGTTTGTGGAGAGATCAAACCAACCAAAATCCTTATGAGAACTTCCTCTTCAACTTCCTTCAAAACAACCAAATCATACAAGAACTTTAGAATTTGTGTTCTTGATTCTCAAATATGAACATGAGTTCTCCAATAAACTAAAATCATAAGATTAAAGAAGAGATGAAAGTGATCAATAACTATCAAATAACCTAAGCCAAAAGATGAGTAAAAATATTTACTTTGGACCTTGAAATCTTGGAAAAACCTTGGCTATGGAGAAAGCTAGAGTTTTTAGAGTAGATAACCATTTGATCATTCAACATGCACGGCTCCAACATTAAACAGGAGAGTGAAGTTGAATTGTCAACTTTGCCATCCACTTGGATGAGAAATCACAAAATTGCCACTAAGGGTGTAAAATGACCAAAATACCCTTGGTGGTTTCTAAAAATTCCAAATTTATCCCAATTCCAGAAAATTACACTAGGACTTCCATATGATTTAGTTAAGCTAGAAATAAGATTAGAATCAAAATTTATGGATGTTACACACAAAATTAAGTGTTCATAGTTGCGCTTCTTTACTTATTTCTTTTAATAAAACTCAAATAATCATAGTTTTTTGTGTTGTAGTTGTAAGGAACAAGTAAAGTTAATGAACCCATATTTTTTCTGAGAGTGCATGGATGCAAGAAATCTAACGATAGACTATGCAAGATAAAATTTAAAATTGAAAAATGCAAACACTAAATGCAAAAATTCAAAACGAAGGGATACAACATGCAATTAAAAGACATAAGATGCAAAATGCAATAATAAGAACTTAAAATGTAGTGAGCTAAAGTGCTCAATTTAAAAGATAAGAGTTTAAATTATAGTGAGCCGAAACGCTTAATTTAAATGACAGAAATTTAAAGTGCATTAAGCCAAAGCGCTTAATTTAAATAACATTAATCTAAATTACAATGAACCGAAGCACTCAATTTAAATGACAAGAAGTTAAAGTGCAGAGATTCGAAGCGCTTGATTTAAATGGAAGTTAGTCGAAACACTCAATTTAAATGACAGAAATTTAAATTGCAGTGAGCTAAAGAGCTAACTTTAAATGACAGTGAGTCGAAACAGTCAATTTAAATGACAGGCAATTAAAGTCTTAGACATCAGGCCAGGGGGCCAGAACAAAACTTAAAAGATCATCAGGCCAAAGGCCTTGAACTAGATCAAAAAGTCATCAAGCCAAAGGCCCAAAATTAAACTAAAGGATCATCAAGACAGGGGGCCATAACTAAAGAAAAGGTACATAGGGCCACGAGCCCAAAATGAAAATGCAATGGATCATGGGCTCGAAAAATAACATGCAATGAGCCATGAGCCTAAAAATAAATTAACTTGGTCATGAGCCTGAAATGTAAATGTACTGGCCATGAGCCTGATACATAAAAGGCAATAAGCCATGAGCCTGACAAGTGAATGCATTGGCCATGAGCCTAATAGGTAAAACGCAATGGGCCATAAGCCTGAATAGTAAATATAATGCGCAAAGAGCCCCAAAAGTAAATGCATTGGGCCATGAGCCCAAAGGTAAATGCATTGGGCCATGAGCTTGAAAAGTAAATGCACTGGCCATGAGTCTGGAATGTAAAATGCAATGGGCCATGAGCTTGAAAAGTAAATGCGTTGGGCTATGAGCCTGAAAAGTAAAATGCAATGGGCCATGAGCCCAAGAAGTAAATGAATGTACTGGGCTATGAGCCCAAAAAGTATATGCAGTGGGGATAAGCCTGAAATGTAAAATGCAAGGGGTCATGGGCCCAAAAAGTAAATGCATTGGGCCATGAACTTGAAAACAAATCAACTGGGCCATGAGCCTGAAATGTACATTATGGAATGTAAATGCACTAGCCATGACCCTAAAATGTAAAAAGTAAATATAATAGGCTATGATCCTGAAAAGTAGATGCAATGGGTTATGAGCTCGAGAAGTAAATGAATGTACTGGGCTATGAGCCTGAAAAGTAAATGTACTAGCCATGAGCCCAAAAGCTAAATGCATTTGGCCATGAGCTCGGAAAGGAAATGTACTGGCCATGGGCTTGAAATGTAAAATGCAATGGGCCATGAACCCAAAAAAGTTAATGCAATTGAGCCATGAGCCCAAAAAGTAAATCCATTAGGTCATGAGCCCGAAAACTAAATGCGTTGGGCCATGAACCCGAAAGGTAAATGCATTGGCCATGAGCTTGAAAAGTAAATGTACTGTGCCATGAGCCCCAAAATAAATCAATTGAGCCATAAGCTTGAAATGTAAATTACAAAATGTAAATGCACTGGTCATGAGCCTGAAATGTAAAATGCAATGGGTCATGAGCCTGAAAAGTAAAATGCATTGGGCCATGAGCTCGAAAAGTAAATGCACTGGGTCATAAGCCCGAAAGTAAATGTACTGGCCATGACCCCAAAAAGTAAATGCAATGTTTGCAACAATTGTTTCTCATTTAATCCACAACAACATGGGATATGCTCAACAATCACATATTGACTCTTAAAAAATTCATTGATTTCCTCAGTTTTGAGTTTTCAAGATTGAACTTTGATTGATTATACTGAGAAATCCTTATGGAGGAGATGATCCTCAATCTTCCTTAGATTGCCTTGCATTGCTATTCGCATTGAGTCAAGATTGTCAATGTTTTTTATTCTTGTTCTTATGCCTTTATAACAACCTTCTTTGAATCATAAACATCTTTAATTTTCAGCATAAAATTGCCCTAGTTTAGATCTTTGCATTGCTTGTTCTATGCTTTCTTTACTAAGACCCCCTGATAAACTACCATTTGATATACTTAAATGCGGGGAAATTGAGTTTGATTTAGTATTTATTTGAAGATTTTATAAGAAAAACTTACCCAATTTCCTTTGAATATTGCAGGTTAAAGATTTATGAGAATCAAGCTTTAAAGTGTTAAAATGGAAGCAATCTTGAAAAAAATACAAAAATATCAGCAACCTAGCTATAAAGGATTTTTTCCAAGATTTTATGAAGATATCATCAACCCAATTATGAAAGATTTTGGCAAGATCCTACAAAGATATCAGCAATCCAGCTGTGGAAGTTTCCTATTTTTTATATTCTTGGAAGATTTTCTCTCTTATCTCACATTAATTAGGAATACTTAAAGAGGGAAAGAAATATATTTTCCCTGTTACTTAAGAATTGCACATTAAATGAATTTGTGCATAATTAGGAACCCTAAAAGAAAAGTTTCCTAGAGTTGTTGGCCCACCTAAAATATTATAAATAGGAGGAATGACGGCGCAAGAGGGGAGGTATCCAGCATTCAAAGAAAGAAAGTAGCTATAGCCCTTTACTTGATTAGAGAGTTGTAGCGGAGCTTTAGAGGTTTTTGAAGCTATCAAGCGAAGGACCGTCTCCCCAATTGTTCGTGAAGGACCTATTTCACCGCAATGGGGTTTCCGGGTTTTAGTTTTTCTATTGTTCTTTTATGGATTTGAATTTGGTTTTAGTTTATGCTTTATTCTCTTTGACTATGCGTAGCTAAATTCATAACTAGGGTTTTGGTAGACCTTATGTTCAAATTCTTATAATGTTTTCCTAATTCCAAATAATTTTGTGTTTCCCCAATTGATTGGATTTTTCCTAGTGCTTTGTTTTCCAATAAGGTTTGTGCACCCTTTAAAAAGTTAATTAATTGACTGGCGACCGTACCACAATTAGTTAACGGAACTCTAGGATTAATCAGATTTGGGATTGTGTGGACCAAACTCAATCCCTTATTTTCAATTAGTTATTTAATTAACAAATCTCTTGGTTTTTTATGCTTTTCTTGACTATTTGCCTTGCATGACCATTGGGGGTTTCAGATTGAGAAAAATAATATTAATATTGCATGACCATTGGGTATTAATAGCATTAGAGCATGTGATTGACAATAAATCAGAACACAAATTATTGAGGAATTGGGTAATATTATGAGTATTAACATAAGTGAAACCAGACACCCTAGGCTTTGATAATCTTTGATTTCCTCACTTTCTCGTAATTGCTTGATAATTTCTCCTTTCTCATTCGACTTTCATTGTCTAGATAACATAAGGGATTAATTAACTTAGTAATTGCCAACAATCCTTGTGGGTTCGATACTTGGAGTCCCAAATACTCCTTTATTACTTGTGCGACTGAGTGCACTTGCCCTTAAGTGCGATTTTAGCGTAACAAGTTTTTGGCGCTGTTGCCGAGGACTGTTTTTGGTGATATTAGGGAAATTAATTCCTAGTTAATTTAGACGCCAATTTTTATTTTATCTTGTTTTATTTTATTTTTGTATGCTAACACGCTCCTAGAATCCTGTTTTGCAGTTTGACCCTGAAATTGATAGAACTCTTCGCTAGATTAGAAGACAGAGAGGAACCATGGATGCAGAAGACCAGAGGACTATGCTGGACTTTGCTCGGCCTACAGCCACAAATTTGACAGGGAGTATTACTAGGCCTACTGTAGAGGCTAATAACTTTGAGATTAAGCCAGCCTTGATCTCCATGTTGCAATCTTCCATTCAGTTTAGCGGGTCACCAAGTGATGACCCCCACTTGCATTTAAATGAATTTTTGGAGATTTGTGACACTATAAAATATAATGGGGTCTCTAATGATGCCATTAGGTTGCGCCTACTCCCTTTTTCATTGCGCAACAAGGCCAAACTATGGCTAAAGTCTTTGCCATCTGGATCCATTACTACCTGGGATTAGTTTTCAATTAAATTTTTAGATAAATATTTTCCACCTGCTAAATTTGCTAAATTGCGTAATGACATACCTACTTTTGTGCAGGTGGAGATGGAACCTCTATATGAAGCATGGGAATGATTCCAAGAATTATTGAAAAAGTGCCCTCATCACGGCTTTCCGATGTGGCAATTGGTTCAATCCTTTTATGATGGGCTATCTTCCTCTAATAAGGTCATTATTGATGCGGCAGCAGGGTAGTAATAAAGGGCACAAGTAAGGGCAGCAAGGGGTAGTAATAAAAACTTGTTACGCTAAAATCACACTTAGGGGCAAGTGCACCCTGTCGCACAAGTAATAAAGGAGTATTTGGGACTTCAAGTATCAAACCCACAAGGATTGTTGGCAATAACTAAGTTAATTAATCCCTTATGTTATCTAAACAATAAAAGTCGAATGAGAAAGGAGAAATTATCAAGCAATTAGGAGAAAGTGAGGAAATCAAAGATTATCAAGCAAAGATTCAATTATGAAAGCCTAAGGTGTCTGGTTTCACTTATGTCAATACTCATAATATTACCCAATTCCTCAATAATAAGTGTTCCGATTTATTGTCAATCACCTGCTCTAATGCTATTAATACCCAATGGTCATGCAATATTAATATTCTTTTTCTCAATCTGAAACCCCCAATGGTCATGCAAGGAAAACAGTTAAGAAAAGCATAAAGAACTAGTAGATTTATTAATTAAATAACTAATTGAAAATAAGGGATTGAATTTGGTCCACACAACCCCAAATCCGATTAATCCTAGAGTTTCGTTAACTAATTGTGATACGGTCGCCAGTCATTCAATTAACTTTTTAAAGGGTGCGCAAACCTTATTAGAAAACAAAGTGCTATGAAAGATCCAATCAACTGGGGAAATACAAAATTATTTGGAATTAGGAAAACATTATAAGAATTTGAACATAAGGTCCACCATAACCCTAGTTATGGATTTAGCTACGCATTGTCAAAAAAAACAAAGCATACACTAAAACCAAATTCAAATCCATAAAAGAACAATAGAAAAACTAAAACCCAGAAACCCCCTTGCGGTGAAACAGGTCCTTCACGAACAATTGGGGAGACGGTCCTTCGCTTGATAACTTCAAAAACCTCCAAAGCTCCGCTATAACTCTCTAATCAAACAAATGGCTATAGCTACTTTCTTTCTCTGAATGTCGAATACCTCCCCTCTTGCGCCACCACTCCTCTTATTTATAATATTTTAGTGGGCCAACAACTCTAGCAAACTTTTCTTTTAGGGTTTCCTAGTTGTGCACAAATTCATTTAATGTGCAATTCTTGGGTAACAGGGAAAGTAGATTTCTTTCCCTCTTTGAGTATTCCTAATTAATGTGAGATAAGAGAGAAAATCTTCTAATAATATTAAAAATAGGCAACTTCCACAGCTGGATTGCTGATATCTTTGTAGGATATTGCCAAAATCTTTCATAATTAGGTTGATGATATCTTCATAAAATATTGAAAAAAAATCTTTTATTGCTACGTTGCTGATATTTTTGTATTTTTTCAAGATTGCTTCCATTTTAACACTTTAAAGCTTGATTCTCATAAATCTTCAACCTGCAATATTCAAAGGAAATTGAGTAAGTTTCCCTTATAAAATCTTCAAATAAATACCAAATCAAACTTAATTTCCTAGCATTTAAGTATATCAAACGGCAGTTTATCACCCCCCAGTCTTAATGCCTTTAGGGTTAACCCGAAATAGGGCTTGAGCTTTCAATTATCAAACAAGGCCGCCTTATGAAGGATTTTAAATTGCCCCGTTTATGTGAAAGTGCCTCCATTTATTTGTGAGCATTCTTCTTCTGAGCTTTCTTTTCATGTTGACATAATGACTTGCCTTAAACTAATTTGCAAAATTTGACATTCCTTTCTTGATGTCCTCTTATTGCTCAACCTTTTTCAACTTCCTTTCTAAAATCTGACTCCCCTTGCAATTTAATCCTTTTCATATTTTTCCTCAAAAGTAAATGCTTGGCTTGTTAAGTTATTAAATTGATTCACCCTTTAGTTAGCAATATTAAAGTAATAACCACTGGTATTTGGTGAAAAAATTTGGCAGGTGATACTGTAGATTTTTAAGGAAGATTAAGTATTTGACAAATCTTGGAAAAATAGGCTTAGGCTCGAAATGAACTGATGAGGTTTCACAAGTATTCTTAATTCTTTTTGTAACCCTTGCTTTGAACCTTTGGCTATTCCTTTTCAAGATTCTTTCATGGGATTTAGCAATATTTCCTCTTCTTTTTTTGCCCCAGTTATTATTATTCTTTAGTAATTGCTTAGCTTTTTCCTTTTTGAAAACAAAATTGCCCTAATGTACATCCTAAGCAAACCAAACCTCGATAAGGACTTCAAAAGCTTGTAATGAGACTTAGGTAAAGAGGTTTTGCCAAGAAAATAGATAATTAATTAATCGTTAATTTTATAATAAATGTTTGAAAGTTTATTAAATATAATCAGCAACTAATGAATGCTTGACAACTCACCCAGAGTACCGGTACCCTGAAAAGAAATGGGTACCAGAGTAATCCCCTTTGTTCAATATTTTTTTAAAATTTAAATTAAATCTAATTTTTTGTTTAAATTTAAATTTAAAAAATACTTTCATAACAAATGTTTAATTTATATTAAAAATAATTTTAATGTTAACAAGTAAAAATTAAAATCAATAATATTTGTGACTGATATTTCTGTCACAAACTCAACAAAAAAATTTAATATTTAAAAATATTATGAGCAAAATATCAGTCAACAAGTGCATATTGCCTAAAGGTGCAAAATTTTCTGATCAATTTTCTAGCTTAATTTCTTTCGATTATAAAATTATACTTTGGGAATATTTTGGTCACAAATTTGGTCACAATAGTGATAGAAGATATTGGTCACAATTTTGCTATTTTCTTGTAGTGATCTAGCATAATTCCTATAAGTACATATATTCTTTGCTTTTGATTGTCTTTACAAAGGTTAGCAAAAGTACAAACCAACCATGCTATAACTTCCCTATTATTTATGAATATGTGCTTGCATTTGTGAGAGTTCAGTATTCCTTCCTTTTATAGATAGCCCAACCTTTAGTGTTGAAACCAAATTCTTATAAAAAGGTTTAAGTACTAAATTCTTAAAAGCTATAAGCTTTCCCTGTTAAGTTTTGAGGATAACAAAAATATTTATTTAGTTTGAACAAGTAAGTGTTTCGACAATAGTTTTAACAAACCGCTACTTGTTGTGCGTCCATTCTGCTCTATGCTTAAAGTTAACTCTTCGTGCGTCCAATATGCTATAACTCTTTATGGGTCCAATAAATGTATTATATACTTTTACTATTGGTGCGTCCAATACTCGTATGCATATACTGTTACTTTTTATTAGTTCGTCCAATTTTATCTGTCTACCAAAGCTCGGACTCAACTCACTCTTTCAAAGTTCAAGCTCAAGTTCGCGTCCAAGTGAAATTTCAAAAATGAAGAACCTGCTCCTCATTAAATGCTAGAAAAGAACTCTGGCCATACTCACTGACGTAATAGTCAACTAAGCCCACTTTTTCGACATTGTCTAACAACTACAAAGATCTGCCAAATAAGAAACCGTCTGCAATCTTAGACAAATCAGGGACTTTGTTTTCATTGATTGGAAATCTCGAGAGAATAAAAGTCACCGTCGGAAGAAGTTCAAGACTTTTCCAAGATGCATTTAATGCTACTCGTAAGCAGTAATAAATATTTCCGTTGGACGATCTAGCCCATGAAAGTCTGCTCAATTTGTTCTTTACTTATAAAGAGAAGAAGCGACTTGAAGAACTAGAGATCTTTTGCCGAAGCATCCTTCAATAGTCTAAAAGCTTTATTTCCATATTCGTAAAAAGAAAAAGCCTTGAGATTTCTTTTTGTCTATTCTCATTTGTTAGTGAGTTTCAAACTCAAGCTTTCATCTACTTTCAATTATTCATCTTAAGCCTTTTAAGCCTGAAGAGGTCATGGTGTAAAAGAATACTTGTGAGATAGAACACGAAGAGGTTGAAAATACTTGTTACACGAAGAGGTGCATAATACTTATTCGTGAAAAAGATTAGTTGGAAAATCCTTTTGGTTGAAGGGACCTGGACGTAGCTCTTGGTTGATAAGAGTGAACCAGGATAAATCTCGTGTGTAAGCTTCTCCTCCTCTTCTAGTGTGCTTTATTATATTCACTAACCTCTCAAGCGGGTTTACCATTGTGTTTATTAACAAAGATCTTTTTATTTGGTTTTAGAACGTGTTAACCATTTTATTAAAAGTCTTTTCGAAACCCTTAGAGTCCAATAGGACTAAGTGGTGTTGGTCCTAAGCTCTTTGCTTGTTAAACTGTCTCCTTCGTTGTGTTCTATTTTCTTTTGAAAAGGAAAATCTTTTATTATTTAAAAAAGGGTTAAGAAACACAATTCAACCCCCCTTCTTGTGTTTCACTTAGTTATTTAAATTGGTATCAGAGCTCAGCCTCTTAGGTTGAGCATCTAACAATGCAAAGGAAAAGATCCAGTACACCCTTAATGGAGAACGAAGGACAAGCGGTGAACAGACCACCTCTATTCAATGGAAACGACTATGATTCTTGAAGAAGAGAATGATTGCCTTTTTTGATGCCCAAAATATGGACATTTGGGACCTAGTTCAAAATGGATATCAAACACCCACCTGCTTGAAGGCCAAGGATCTCCCTCACCACAATGGACTAAGGACAACGAACTGCACATCGGCTTAACTCAAAAGCCAAACATTATCTTATGTGTGCCATCACGGATCAGAGCACGACAAAGTCCATAGCTGTGAAACAGCGAAAGAGATATGGGATACTCTGGCATTAGCACATGAAGGCTCATCTCAAGTCAAAGAATCAAAGATAAGCATGCTGGTTCACCAGTATGAGCTCTTCAAAATGGGAGAGCATGAAAACATTGATCAAATGTTTGGGACGATTCCAAACAATAATCAATAGCTTGAGATCTCTGGGAAAGAACTATGATAATCAAGATCATATCGAGAAAAATCCTAAGAAGTCTTTCCGGCAGTGGAGACCTAAGGTTACGCCATACGTGAAGCAAAGAATCTAGCTTCTCTTACCATGGAGGAACTATTGGGTTCTCTTAAAGTTCATGAGCCGGAACTTCAAGAAGAGGAAAGCTCAAGAAAAGGGAAATCAATTGCCCTTAAAGCTCACAAAGGCGATACGTCCAAAGCACTTAAAGTGAAAAATCTTCGACGAGGCCGAGTCATCGAAGATAATATATCTCGATAATGACGAGTTATCCTTCATCTCTAGAAAGATACAAGCAATGTGGAAAAAGAAAGGAGGTATATGCGGAGAAAGCACTTTGGACGAAGGTCACCAAAGGACAAAAGCAGAAACAAAGACAAAAGTCCAATCATATGCTACGAATGCAGAAGCCCAGGACACATTAAAGCGGAATGTCCTTCACTAAACAAGGAGAAAGAGAAAAGGAGATTCTTTCCAAAGAAGAAAAGAGGATTAATGGCCACCTGGGAAGATCTTGATCTTTCAACTACCGATGATGAAGAAGAAGCGTAAGAAGAAGCAAATCTATGTCTCATGGCTAACACCGTGTCGAGGAAGAAGAAGAAGATGAGGTAACCAATCGTGATCTTGATCTTCGTAATGCATTTGATGAGTTGTTAAATAATTCATCTATTTTAGCGGTTGAATATAAATCCTTGAAAAGAAAGTTTTCAAAATTAACTAGAGAATATGGAAAAATGTTTTCAAAAACAAGAACTTGAAATTTATTGTGAAAAATTAAAAGCTGAAAATGCTCTTTTAAAAACATCTTGAGTCCAACACTTGGATGAAGTTGATAAACTTCATAATGAAGTAAAAAGAGTTAACGGAGGACCTCGATAAATTTGTAAAAAGCACCAACAACCTAAACATTTTACTCAAATATTCCAGAGACCCTACGTGACAAATCGGGATTGGGATATCAAGATACTGATAAACAGTTTTTTCAAAAAACTACTACTCAACCTAAATTCATTAAGAATGTTTGTAAAAAGAACGTTTACTCTTCCTCAATAGATTTTTTTTATAAAAGGTCAAAATATTATGATCTCCAAGAGCTAACCAAAAAGGACCCAAAAAGATATGGGTACCTAAGGATATGATAATTCCTCTTGCAGATGTGCTTAGCAACAAGAAAAAGACACCGCATGGTACACTGACAAAGGTGGTTGCTCACGCATGACGGAAAAAGGTCTATGTTCCAAGACATCAAAACTAATAAAGGAGGCTCCGTCACGTTTGGAGGAAACCAGAAAGGTAAAATAGTTGGAATAGGTAAGATTGGTAAGCATCCTTTTCCCTCTATCGATAATGTTCTTCTAGTTGAAGGATTGAAACATAATCGCTAGCATTAGTCAATTATGTGATAGTGGATCTAATGTTTCATTCAATCAAGGAGAATGTATAGTTAAAAACTACGACGATCCATACTCTTCATTGCTAAAAGGCAAAACAATCTTTATAAAATTGACTTGGAAGATCTTTCGCATCAAAATGTATCATGTCTAGTTTCCATAAAAGGAGAACAGATGGATATGGCACAAGAAGCTTGGTCATTGCAAGTTTGAGATTAATCTCTAAACTAAATAAGCATAACCTCGTAAGAGGACTACCAAGCTTGTGTACAAATCAGATGTTCTTTGTGAAGCTTGTCAAAAGGGGAAACAAATCAAAATTCTTTTGAGTCCAAAAACATCGTTTCCACCTCTAGACCACTAGAATTGTTACATCTTGATTTATTTGGTCCTACAAGAACTTCTTCACTAAATGGAAAGAAATATGGATTGGTCATAGTAGATGACTATACTAGATGGACATGGGTTATGTTTCTAGCTCACAAGGATGAGTCTTTCAAAGTCTTTTCTATTTTACGTAAAAAGAATTCAAAATGAAAAAGGAATGTGTATCAACTCAATCCGGCGATCATGGAGGAGAATTTGAGAATGAGAGCTTCCAATTGTTCTCAGTGAAGAAAACAAGATTCGTCACAACTTCTCTGCCCCAAGAACACACCACAACAAAATGGTGTGGTAGAAAGAAAAAATAGATCTCTTCAAGAGATGGCTAGAACAATGCTCAATGACAACTCGATCTCCAAACACTGGTCAAGTGTTAACCTTCCGTGTTATATTCAAAGCAGAATATATATTAGACCTATTTTAAACAAGACTCGTATGAATTGTGGAAAGGACGAAAACCCAACATCTCTTACTTTCATTCTTTTGGTCAATGTTTTATTTTGAATACTAAGGATTCTTTAGGAAAGTTTGATGCTAAAGTTGACTCGTATCTTCTTAGGATACTCGAAACATCTAAAGCATATAGAGTATATAACTCTCGCTCTCTAAGCTGTTGAAGAATCTGCTCATGTTAAATTCAATGACAAAAAGCCTGCGACAATGACTTGTCGAGCTAGATGAGTCCTTTGCGAGTTAAACTTAAAAGACAAAGGAGAAGAATCACAACCCAAAACAAAGAAGCATTGGGACGATGAAAGAAAAGAAGAAACAACTCGATGGTCAAAGATGTCTTTGGCATTTCAAAACTTATCATCCGTAAACACCAAATCATTGGTAATCCAGGATGATAAAGTACGTACAAGATCTACCTTCGTGAGAATACTCAAATGTAGCCTTCATCTCGAAATGGAACCAAGAAAAATAGAAGAAGCCAAGATGAATGATGGATCTTAGCCATGCAAGAAGAGCTAAATCAATTTAAAAGAAATGATGTTTGGTGCCGGTTCAAAAGCCTAAAGACAAGTCCATCATCGGCACAAAATGGATATTCAAAAACAAACTGGACGAAGATGGTAAGGTTGTGAGAAACAAAGCAAGGTTGGTAGCCCAAGGTTACTCACAACAAGAAGGTATTGATTTCATTTGAAACTTTTGCTCCTCGTAGCTAGACTAGAAGCCATACGCATTTTACTTTCATTTGCTGCTCATCATAGCATGAGACTATATCAAATGGACGTAAAAGTGCATTTCTAAATGGTATAATCAATGAAGAAGTTTTAAACAACCAATGGTTTCGAGGATGAAAATTTCCCCGAGCATGTTTTCAAATTAAAAAAGGCCTTGTACGGTTTAAAACAAGCTCCTCGAGCCTGGTATGAAAGGTTAAGCACCTTTTTAATGAAAACGGTTTTTCTAGAGGAAAAGTTGACACTACTCTTTTTCGAAAGACAAAAACTCGAAATTCATTTTAGTTCAAATTTATGTTGATGATATTATCTTTGGAGCTCTTGATGAATCTCTTTGCAAGGATTTTTCCAACTCGATGCAGAAGGAATTCGAAATGAGCTTAATGGGAGAATTAAAATTCTTTCGGGTTTTGCAAGTGAAGCAAACATTGGACCTAAATCTACATTCATCGACCAAATATACAAATGAACTTAGAAGAAATTCAAATTGACGATTCAAAAACAATGAGCACACCAATGCATCCATCATCCACACTAAGATTGGACGATAAGGATAAAAAGGTGGACGAAAAGGTATCTGAGGTATGATCGGATCACTCTTATATCTCATCGCTGGTCGTCCGCACGATATAATGTTTAGTGTGTGTCTTTGTGCTCGTTTTCAATCTGATCCTTGAGAGTCACACTTAATTCTTTGTAAAAGAATATTCGGATACTGAAAGGAACTACTAATCACGGGCTTGGTATTTAAGAAATCTCATGAGTACGCAGTTAGTTGGTTTTTGTGATGCTTGACTATGCTAGAGATAGAATCGAAAGGAAAAGTACAAGTGGAGGATGTCACTTCATTGGAGGAAATCTAGTATCATGGTCCAGCAAGAGACAAAAGCACAATTGCTTCTATCAGCAATTTGAAAAGTTCGAATATATCTCTGCCCAATTGTTGCTCTCAACTACTCTGGATCAAACATCAATTAGAAGACTACAACATCTTTGAAAGTAAGATTCCTTTACTATGTGATAATCTTGCTGCAATTAACTTATCAAAAATCTCATACTACACTCAAGGGCAAAACACATTGAAATCAAACATCACTTTATAAGAGACTATATTCAAAAAGGTGTGTTTGATATTCAATATGTGGATACTGGATCATCAATGGGCGATATTTTCACAAAACCCCTCTCGTAGGATAGATTCACTCTTATTCGAAAACATCTAAGTATGCATTTTGTAAAGAATTAATATTTCTTGCGTCCATTGAAGATACGCATCCAAAATGCTTTGTACTTGATAAATGGTGTGGTAAATTTCTTGATAAGACATAAATCATTTGCATTTATCTTGTTCGAAGCTTTTCAAATTTCCCACGCCTGAGTCGCTTTTGAAAGGTCACGAAAAGTAACTTTACTGCGGACGTGACGATTTGCTTTAATACACATTTATTGTGTTTGTTTTATTTTAAAAAAAAAAAAAAAACGATTCGTTTTCTCTCAAGAAACCTTTCATTAGCAGAAACCTACCTTCTTCTATAAATATTTTCCTTCTTTACAAGATCAAATTTTTACGCCTTCAAACTCTTGAAAGAAAACGATTGCGAAAAGAACCTTAGCAAATTTCTCTCTCTCTTTCAAATTTCTTTAACCCTAAGAAATGGCTTAGGAGGAAAGACCCTTGATGTTGAAAGAGCCGATGTATCGAGTTGAATACTCGTTCCAAACTTCCATTTTAGCGAGAATGTGGAATAGATATCAAAGAATGTCTCGTCATTGGATGGGATAGTTACTTGAACCAGGTGGAGGTTTATCCTAATTGGTGAAAATGTTCGAAAAAGCGCATCCGTGTTCTGCGGCGACGAGGTCGGGATGTGTTTTGGGAAAACCCGTTAGTTTCAGAGGGTAACCATCTCAACGCCACCCAATGTTGGTTGGAAGGAGCCACCATCACTTCGATTGGGAAAAAGCATTTGGGAACAAGTCGTTTCTTGACACCTTACTAAAGGAGTCATCCACGGGGAAGATAACTGCTTCCAAGATGAATGACAAGGCAAGAGTTTTGCATCAACTTCTAAACAAGGCAATACTCCACAAAGCAGGGTCCAAAGACTCAGTCTCTACAGTTCATGCCTTCTGCCTGTGTCATCTGATGCTGTGTCAACAGGTCAATCTCCCTTCTCTACTTTTTAAGAACTTCAAGAGAAGTGTACAAGGAAAAGGGAAGAAGACCACCATCTCCTATGGTGTTCTCTTAACCAAGATCTTCAGAGATCAAGGTATCTTTAGTCCCCATGAAACTAAAGATGTTGAAGAGAAGAAGAAGATTTTTGGACGGATCCAAAAGCAACAAATCTTTGACGAAGCAATCTTCTAAGGATGAAACTTCAAAGCGTCCAAGATTTTACGGACCGAGAAAGAGCCTCTTATTCTTTCAACGGTGAGAGTCCAAAGAAGAAATCACCGTCCGTCCAAGCCCTTCCCAAGCGGAGACTCATAATGGACGATGACTCTGAAGATGACCAACCCATCGCTAAAAGGATGAAGGTTGCGTCCATTGCGAGCATCCCAAAAGGAACCCGGACGAAGCTACCCATCACAAGGAAACCCTCTTCCAAGCTTGCGTCCATTCCTAAGGAACCTCTTCCTACCATTCCCTCTTCCTCCATTTTACCCTCTTCTCAAACAGAACCACAAACTTCCTTCCCAACCTCTCAAATAACTTCCTCTCCCTTAAACACTGAACCTTTGTCTTCTCAAACTCACATATTACCTTCCCAATCTCCTTCACCTTCCCCCTCTCAAAAGACCTTCTACAACTCCTCCTATCTTAACCTTTTCTCTGTGGAGGTTTCCCCTCACATTATCCCTCTTTGGGAATCCAATGACTCTTCTCTCTCACTCACAAAGAAGACGCCTCCCGGTCTTTGTGATGGTTACTCAACAAAAGTTCACATCTTCCCTAGTGACCTATCCTTCAAACTGTCACCTTGGAAGAAATGGGACAGCTTTGCGAGTCCTTATGACACCATCCTTGTCGATGTCATTGGGTGGAGTCTTCTCGTTGAAGAATTTGAGATTTGTACCCCCTTCATCGATCATCTCCTCTACAAGCCGCCATCAAGATTCAGGATCGGGTTTGTCCAAGGTTGCCAATGGTGGATTTAAATAAAAACAAAGACTTGAAAGTCTGACCAAGCCACCTTTCCCTGCCTATCATCTTTAAGCCAAATTTTGGGAGCTTACGTTCCACGATGTTGATGTTGAATTCTTGTGGCATGTTTCGAATAAAGGAGAAGTCGTGGAGAAGCGAGGCTAAGACCTTCCTGGAAAAGCACATTTGGGAGTGTGAGCAACAAAGCGTCTTCTTCGAGGACTAAAGTGATGAAGATAAGGAAGATATCATAAGCTGTGCACAGTCGAGCTTCCGAGGTTGTTTCGTTCTATCTATATGGTAGATGATCTTTTGGATCGCCTACGAACTTCGCCATTGCCAACAATCTTCTCTTGTCCAAGCTATGTCCTACGGACCTCGTCGACAACATAGGCGTGCCTTATCCACAGGATCAAATGTTTGAATCTTACCGAGAACCTCTCTTCCTTGGGATGTTGACCTTCCTGTCTGCAAGACGAAAAGTTGAGTGCATTGTGCGGCAAATGGATGTGACCCTCCTGCTTCCACCACTGAGTTAGCTATTGTGGAACCACAACCTTCTGCTGACATTCTCACCCAAGTGCCCCCAGCTTTTCAGGCCTACGTGAATAATCAAATGGACTTAATGTACAAGAGAGTTGAAGACCTCCTCAAGTCTCTTTTTCAACAAGGGCCACCTCCTCCTCCTCCACCTTCTTCCTCTTGATTTTATTTTAATTTCTTTTAGCCAAATTTTTTTTGACAGTGATGTTTTTCTTTCTTTTTGTCTGATGACAAAGGGGGAGAATAATGGGAATTTGATTTGTTTCAAACAAATTTATTTTATAATTTATACTGATTCAATGAAACTATGTTTTTCTCTCATCTGGTTGTTTCATTATCCTTGTCTCGGTTATTCTGTTGCACTGTGTTGCTGTGTAGGATCTGATCTAAATTTTAGCATGGTTTATGTCTTTTCAAAAGTATTGTCTCTGTTAAACTCTTTTCTCAAGAACTAAACTTCGATACAAAGATAATATTACTTGCTCTTGAAACTTGTTTCGTAAAAATAAATTTCATGTACCACGTCCAATCGACTCTGCGTCCAACAGACTTGGAGTCCTTCCCTTAGAAATGTTTTTCTTAGGGGGAGCAATTTTGTTTTAAAAAAAAGAAAAGAATCTGTGTTCAACCAAATTAATAGTTTTTGTCATCATCAAAAAGGGGGAGATTGTTGAAACCAAATTCTTATAAAAAGGTTTAAGTACTAAATTCTTAAAAGCTATAAGCTTTCCCTGTTAAGTTTTGAGGATAACAAAAATATTTATTTAGTTTGAACAAGTAAGTGTTTCGACAATAGTTTTAACAAACCGCTACTTGTTGTGCGTCCATTCTGCTTTATGCTTAAAGTTAACTCTTCGTGCGTCCAATATGCTATAACTCTTTATGGGTCCAATAAATGTATTATATACTTTTACTATTGGTGCGTCCAATACTCGTATGCATATATCTTGTTACTTTTTATTAGTTCGTCTAATTTTATGTTCTGTCTGCAAAGCTCGGACTCAACTCACTCTTTCAAAGTTCAAGCTCAAGTTCGCGTCCAAGTGAAATTTCAAAAATGAAGAAGCTGTTCCTCATTAAATGCTGAAAAGAACTCGACACTGACTACGGCGACGTAAGAAGTCAACTAAGCCACTTTTGCCGACATTGTCTAACAACTACAAAGATCTCGCAAATAAGAAAACCGTCGCAATCTTAGACAAATCAGGACTTTTGTTTTCATTGATTGGAAATCTCGAGAGAATAAAAGTCACCGTCGAAGAAGTTCAAGACTTTTCCGTAGATGCATTTAATGCTTCTCAGAACGGTAATAAATATTTCCGTTGGACGATCTAGCCCATGAAGTCTGCTCAATTTGTTCTTACTTATAAAGAGAAGAAGCAGCACTTGAAGAACTAGAGATCTTTTGCCGAAGCATCCTTCAATAGTCTAAAAAGCTTTATTTCCATATTCGTGTAAAAAAGAAAAAGCCTTGAGATTTCTTTTGTCTATTCTCATTTGTTAGTGAGTTTCAAACTCAAGCTTTCATCTACTTTCAATTATTCATCTTAAGCCTTTTAAGCCTGAAGAGGCTGTGTGTAAAAGAATACTTGTGAGATAGAACCTGAAGAGGTTGAAAATACTTGTTACCTGAAGAGGTGCATAATACTTGTAATCGTGAAAAAGATTAGTTGGAAAATCCTTCCTACGGTTGAAGGGACTGGACGTAGCTCTTGATTGATAAGAGTGAACCAGGATAAATCTCGTGTGTAAGCTTCTCCTCTCTTCTAGTGTGCTTTATTATATTCACTAACCTCTGGGGTTTACCATTGTGTTTATTAACAAAGATCTTTTTATTTGGTTTTAGAACGTGTTAACCATTTTATTAAAAGTCTTTTTGAAACCCTTAGAGTCCAATAGGACTAAGTGGTGTTGGTCCTAAGCTCTTTGCTTGTTAAACTGTCTCCTTCGCTGTGTTCTATTTTCTTTTGAAAAGGAAAATCTTTTATTATTCAAAAAAGGGTTAAGAAACACAATTCAACCCCCCTTCTTGTGTTTCACTTGGTTATTTCATTTAGTGCTTTATGAAATCAAGTTATCATCAATATCATCTAAGAAAAGGATGCCTTGAGAAATATCTCATATTTGTAGTCATAATACAAAGTCATTAATGATTGTAATGATTTCTATTTGTCTAGAGTGGATGCCTTATGAAATACCCCATTGTACATGTGTTTATTTTTAATAAACAAAATTTTCTATTATTTAATCATTCATGTATATTATAAACAAGGTTAAATTAGTTATCCACAATAACAAGGCATTTAAATTTAATTTATACAGTCAAATTGAATATTAGAAATTTTTAAATAATTAATAGTTACATTTAAATTATGTAAGTTTCTTACTTTTTTTATTAAATTCATTGTGATCTCATTTGTTTCTTTATATGTAGTTAATGTCAACATTTTTATTTATTTATTGTCAACCACCTTAATTAGTTTTTCATGAGGCCAAGTGGTGTGCCACGATATGTCCACGGGTTAGGCCCTGTGGGCCCTCTATGAGACTAATCTACGGTTGATAGTTAAGAGTACAAGAGTTTTTGTTTCCTCCAAACCAAAACAACTCTCATTAAGATTCGAACTTTCGAATTATCTTATGGGGATGAACTTGCTTACCAACTTGACTAAACCCTTAGTTGTTCATGTCAACATCTTTATTTTAAGTTAAAAAAATTTGAAAAGAAAAAGTATAATAGACACTACAAAAATAAATAATATTTTCAACGTAGTATTTTTTACAATCACTAATAATGGTTGAAATAAAGTTTATTAGTGATGGTTATTATAATATTTTCAATAAAAAATAATATAAGATTTTTTTTTACATGAGACATAACTATCAAAAATAGTCATGAAACACCAACTTTCGCTCACATGGTTGAGGTTCGTGCTTGTTATTTATTGTTGATAGTCAGGTGGAGCCAGTGTCAAAATAATGTTTGGCCTCTATAAAATAAAATTAACAATAAAAGAAAAAATCTAGTGCCTTCTCATGTTGTTTGTAGTCTCATTGAGATTCCAAGCCTTGGAAGTGCATGTGCAGTGTGCTCGCAGGTTAGGGTTTTTCTATGATTTTTTTGTGACTTCATTTTTATGATTTTGCATTTTTGTTTTGTGATTCTTCATTTTTTATTTGCTAATTATTCTGCTCTGTGATTTCTCCATTGAATTTTCTGTAATATCATTTTTGTGATTTTGCATTTTTGTTCTATAATTTTGTGTTTGATATGATTTCTTCATCAATATTTATGTGATTTTGTTTTTGTTCTGCTCATTGTTCTATGATTATGCTCTTTATCATTTCTCTATTGATTTCTTTGTGATTTTGTTTTTTATGTGCTGGTATTCTCCATAGAAATGTAAGGAAGCTTAATTATAGAAAGGTGTCTTTGTCTCTTTATTATGATTTAGTTAATTTTTGTCTGAAATCCAAAAATGTTAGTTTTTGCTAGTTCTTCTTTTCGGGATATCGGAATCGATGATCAGATTTGTATGTTGTTCGTGTCATGCATATGCAATTAAGCTTGGGCATTCATATGGCTCTATTTCTAAATAATTAGGATCTTTATAGCTTTGCAAGTGGTTTCATCTTATTAGATTATAACTTCTTTTGCTAAATAATAAACAATGTTAGTGGGATCCATCTTCTAGTAAAAGGAGCATTTTGATAGAATCTATCTAATTTGTGTTGAAAATACGAAAAATTAGGAAAGATCTATTTGATATTACATTTTGGAGCCTAATCAATAGAGGATGAAAAAACATACATCAATCACTACAATTAAAGCCTTTCCCTTCACTTTATTTGTGTCACACACAACAATAAACACACCAAGAGTTCTATTTTCAAAGCCGGGAAAAATAGGTAGTAGATCATCATGGGTTAGGACCTAAAATTTACAGTCCCCTATCTCAATGTAGCATTTAACCAAAGAGATCAATGCATGTAATTTGATACATATTGGATGAAGTGAAGGCCACTAAAGAGAGTATTTAATTTACCTCCAAAGTCATCCTCCGGGATTTCACTCTTCACTTTAGCTATTTTACTAGCATAGAGGTATTTGGGTTTTCAAATTTAAGACCTGCTATAGCAGGCATAGGTGATTGGTCGATATTTATGAAGGAGACACAAGTGCAATCTTAGCCAATGTATGTCAAGGGCAATACAAAACAAGTTTAGCATGCTTACCGTGTGAATTAGTGTGGAAAACTCTTGCCTCTTGGCATTATGAGATTATCTATGTATCAATCAAGGATATATCTAATAGCCAATGTTGAGAAACATGGTCCTAGATGAGAGAAAATTGGGAGAAGATCAAAGTAAAATTTACTAAATGGGAAAGTATGTAGAATTTTGTTTACAAGAGTGACTTATATAGCACTAGATGTGTAACTAATTATGTATCTAATCATACCTAACTAATTAATTACAAACTAATTACTAACTCATTACTAACCACCTAGCCATATATGGTAATAGCCAAGGTTTCAAAAATTCCTTTTCTATATTTACCAATAAACTCAAAGTTGGCAAAATTTAATTGGATATCGAATTCATGTATAGATTGAACAATAGTAATAAGGTTCCTTACCATCAGCATTGAGAAGAGCAACCTCATAGAATCCATGTATATTTTGTTGGACTATATATGTTAGCCAAAGAGAATTTAGAGAGCAAAAAAGACAAAAAACAATTACTTTTGTTTTGTTCTAACTACACTAGAAGTACATGGTGGACTTCTTTTGTTAAAGAAATCATCCATATTTTTGTTATAAATTGATACTTTAATAATGTTTCAATGATACTCAGAATGAAGTTTGTGTCTTATATATATATGAAAAATGGTACAAGTTTTTTTATGCATTTTGGTTTTGAAAAATAAAGTGTTCTTTTTTAATTGTCATATATTATCAAAATAGGTTCAAATGTAAAAAATATTAATAGAAATTTTAACGATTGCTATTCACTTTTGTTGACGGCTATGCATGTCATAAATTGAAAAATAATTGCACCTTTTGTGGCCATCAACAAAAAGAGGAGCATGGTGGAGGTTTTAGATGACAATTGCAATGAATATTTTTTACAGTAACTAATTGTCAAGAAAACCTTTTGAGTATTTTTTATGGCTACTTCACGTCAAAAATTCTTTTATTGACAACTTTTTTGTTGACACACAATAACGGTTAAATGGTTGTTAAAAATAGTATTTTTTACGATTAGATTTTTTTTTAATGTTTATGACTTTCGCAAATACTATACTTTCTTGTAATAAGAAGACATATACTGATGCTATTGAGAATAATATATTAGTTTTAAACTACTTGGCAGAAATATCATTGCATTTTTAACCATATGCTTTGGTTAGGTGCATTAGCCAATATGGGAATTAGCTACTTAACTGAACATGTATGATTGTTATGTTCTACAAGTGAGTATCATTTGAATGAAATATGTATTAACCTAGCCTAGGGTGCATTGACTTTTGTTTTTCCTACATCAACATGATGAGTAAATGGATAGGGGAATTTGCATTGTAAAGTAAATGGCTTTGGCTAATCTCCATCTTCAAGTAAGTTGCACTCTTATTATGTTTCATTTTTTTAAAGCTATATGCATTCACTTTCTAAAATTCTTATGATGATGATGATAAAGATGCATAACTAAGAAATTATTGATTGATTGCATATTGAAGAGTTGGGGGAAAACCTTAAAAGTCGGATACAAATTTGGTGAGGAAAACCTTAACAGATTTCTTTTTGGTTTTTCATGTGAGTAAATGAATTAATGTTCTATGGTTAAAATATATTTTTGGTCCCTATAATTTACACTTATTTTTAATTTAGTCCATATACTTTTTCTTATTTGTAAATCAGTCATCATTCTTAGAATTGTTAGTAAAATAGTTCATGTTGTTAGACCCGATTATGACGCCATTTGTTTATGATCTAACGTGGAAAAAATGGGCTAAGGTGACATCGTTTTTGTCCATGTCATCATCCCTGACATTAGTATATGTACCAAATTAAAACAAGAAAAAACTCTATGGATCAAATTAAAAACAAGAGAAAACTATAGGGATCAAATATGTGATGTGTTTACCGTCTATATATACATGAAAGCAATTAAAGTTTAAGTAGATAAGAGTTATTGTGTACTCTTAAAGATTGTAAAATGGATAGAAGACAAAAAGAAAAACTTAGAACTTGTCATGTTTTTTCTTGCACATTTTTATCTTTTGTTCAATGTTCTTATATATGTTCTTATTGCTTAATTAAATTTTTAATATACTTTCAGTCTTTTATATTTATGTAATTACTACTAGTTTTAACCCATTGTGGTTAACCTAGTGATTAAAGAATAACAATGTATGCTTCTTACTTTAATTACTCGAATTTGAACCTTTGACCAATTAATTCCCTTAAATGCACCATGCCAATGTGGGGGATGTGTCTTTAAGATTGTTCAAGGAGGGACTAAGAATAACAATGTATGCTTCTTACTTTAATTACTCGAATTTGAACCTTTGACCAATTAATTCCCTTAAATGCACCATGCCAATGTGGGGGATGTGTCTTTAAGATTGTTCAAGGAGGGACTAAGTCTTGGTTGATGTAAAAGCTCTCTCGATGATACTCTTACGTATTACAAAAAAAATTAGTTTTTAAGCAAAGATATTTGTTTGTTGGAAGTTGGAAGTCTTCTTTGAAGCTATACTAAATAGTAGGTTTCTTGATCTCTTTAGAAACTTGTATGTCAACATGAAAAACTATAGTGCTAGGATTATACTTAAGGACATAATGCTTGATAAATATAAGGTTCATTATGTAGAAGAGAAAGACAAGTGGTTTGTACATTTGGTCCTTATAATTTTCTCTTATTTTTAATTTAGTCTCTATCTTATTTTTAATTTACTCGTTATAGTTTTCTTTTGTTTTTAATTTGGTCTTTATACTAATGTCAGGGATGATGACATGGAAAAAAATAGTGCCACTCAGTATCCATTTTTTACGTCAGACCATAAATTGACGACGTCATAACTAAGACTAATGGCAAGGACTATTTTGCTAACGAAGGTAAGTACAATGACTAATTTACAAAGAAAAAAATATCGGGACTAAATTAAAAATGAATGTAAACTATAAGGACTTAAATTATATTTTAACCATGTTCTATTTTATAAGTTCTTATTATTGATTTTTAATTGCTATAGGGATTTATTAGAGTTACATTCGATGAAAATAGAGAAATACTATTTTCCATCCCTGTATATATATATATATTTTAAAAATATTATTGAAATAGCGGTGATAACAATAACTGAATATTAATTTAATCGCCACAAAATTTTGTCTTTTATTTTTTACTTTTTGGTTTTTTAATATTATTAGCAGTGATTATAAACCACCACAAAAAATAATTTTTTAGTTAATTTAATAATAGTGGCCGTTTCTAATATATTTATCTATTTGTGGCAGCTATTCAAGGGTAGGCGAAAACGCCGCTAAAGGGTTTAAAATTTTGTGGAACCCTTATTTTAAACGGTTTGGCAACCTCAACTAATTATGTTTAGCGGCAGTTGTAACCTCCACAAGCCATATAAAATATTCGCCACTTAAACTCAATTTGAGAGAATATATTATTTTGTGGTCGTAACTTTTATTTGCAATCATAAGATGGATTTTTTATTATTATCAATTAATGAAAATTTATATTAGTACAGAGGCACAAAATATGAAAGCTGTAATTTTTTTCTTTTGTAGTAGCATAGTATATATAAATAAATATAACTTCATAAAAGTTGTTAATTTTTTAAAAAATATTTCGCAATCTTTAAATCTAAGAGGCAAAACAATAGAAAATAATTAAAGTAAAACCTAATTATTTGTACTTTTTAATTTTATATTTTTTCCCCTTTTTACCCTAACTCCTCTCCTAAAAAATTCAAGCAGTCATTTCAGATGTAAAATTAACTGTATTTTTTCTTTTTGGATTTTCCATTTTCTATTGATTCATATATAAATATAAAGTGAGATTACTTCTCTATTGTTTAAATGTTTAATTTCAAAATAATATTACCAATGATTCATGAATAATTCATGAAAAATAATGCTTAGTTTTTATAGATTGACATATACTAATCAAATCTTACCCTAATATAGGAGAGGTTGCATTTGGGAAAGAAAGGAAGAATTGTAGTAGCTATTTTCATGTATTTACTTTGTACTTAGTTGGAAATTGGAATAAGGTTTCTGATATTTGAAGATTTTGTATAGCTCAAAATTAAATACAACTAAAAATATGGAAAGTAAATACCATTTGCTGGATTAGACATCGAAGTTCTAATAATGATTTGATTGGTAACACTCTTGACATAGTGATGAGGTATTGAAATCCTAGAGATTTTGGAATTTGGAACAATTGATAGATTCTGCACTCAGTTTAGCTTATCTTGTAATGAAAATTTCTTACGTTGCTTTATCTTGTAATGACATTTTCTTACATTTCTATTTCATGATGATTGTTCCTATAAACCTAAAATAAGCATAATCATTGAGATGAAAATTTGTCTTCTTCATCTCAAAATGAGGAGTAATAACCCATTTGGTCCTTCAAAAGATCATTTTGATGTATTTATTATTGTAGAACCAAACTAATGACACTTGTATCTTTGGAGAACCAAAATAGGTGTTTACTACAAAATAAATAGAGAATATGAAATAGATTTTAAATGAATTTTATAATGAAAGTGACAAATGAAAAGGTAAACACAAAATTCCAAATGTTTTGAATATTAGTGACATTTTCAAAGTCTTTGAATTGAATTTGAACATATGTTTTCACAATAACTTTATGATACCTCACCTTTTTTAATAGTAGTAAATGACAAATTATTTATTAAAAGTATTCATTAATACAATAACAATTGTTGAAGAAACCAAATCTTTAACTCCAAGAGTATACTCCTTACCAATCAGTCATATGATAATCATTTACCATAATTCCAATAAGTATACATAGTGTGTGTTTGGATTAGTTATGAAAAAAAGATTATGTTAAAAATCAATTATATGTATAATCAATTTTTAAAAAAATCAATTATGAGAAAATTAATTTATGTTTGGTTATGCTAGTTTATAATTGATTTTAAAACAAAATTTTGTTTGGATTATATAAAAAGAATTGTTTTTATGTATTAAATTATGAAAAGAAATATAAAATAATTACAAAAGTTATTTAGTTGATGAAAAAATTATATTTATCTCTTATAACTGTGAAATAATCACAATAAATTATAAGCAAAATGTTCAAATTCTAACTTTTTCGAAAAAAAAAATCTATTTTTAGTGTAAAATATCAATCAACAACTTTTAATCTAACAACCCAAACATGTTGCTAAAAAGTGAAAACAACTTTTATGATGAAAAAAACTGTTTTTCTAAATAATTAAGCAAAACCAAACATGTTCATATTATTTGCTTTTGATTGTCTCTACTATGGCATTCAGGAAGTACAAACCAAGCATGCTCTATAATTTCTCTATTATTTATGCTTACGTGCATTTATTTGTGAGAGAGCAATACATAGCCTAACCTTTAATGCTCCATGAAATCAAATTATCATTAATGTTGTCTAAAAAATGGAGCCTTAAGAAATATCCCATATTTGTTGTCATAATACAAAGTCCTCAATTATTGTAATGATTTCTATATGTCTTTAGAATGAATGCCTTATAAAATACCCCATTTTACATAGGTTTATTTAAAAAAAAAATTTTACAATTATTTAATCATTCTTGTATATTATTAAAAAAATTTAAATTAGTTATAACACAATAAACGGGCATTTAAATTTAATTTGCATAGTTAAATTAAATCTTTTAAATTTTAAATAATTACTAATATTATGCCTAAATTATGTAAATTTCTTACTTTTTTTTTTATCAAATTTGTTGTGATAATATTTATTTATATGTAATTAATGTTAGCGATCTATATTTTAAGTTGGAAAATTTTGAAAAAATAAGAATGAATATATAATTTTTTGGTCTTAACTTTTATTGTCAATAGTAAGATGGATTATTTATTATTATCAATTAATCATCATTTATGTTTGGGTTCATTTCATTTTACATTTGTTAAGGCAAATTCAACCAACACAATTGTCAAATTTTGAGATTTTTAAGGTGACACTTGTCAATTTTTTTTATGGTCTTAACTTTTATATATATATATATATATATATATATATATATATAGGATCATATCAGTTTACAGTTGTCAAGATTTCAAGTAACATATTTATCATCTTGGTGCCTGTCATTGTTAAAGTTTTCAATCAAATTCATTCTTGGGCCTTCTCCAAGTATGTATTAACTAAATTACTGAACCAATACCAGTCGAAATAACTAGTATTTCTCGAGCAAAACAGATAGGACCTCATGTATTTGTAGTAAACACTTGTAAAAAAAAAAGAAAAAAGAAATGACCATTTGTCTCCTCTCGTTCCATTTGTCTCTTCCTATTAGTTATCCAAATGAAAATGACAATTTCAAGATTATAAAATAAAACCGAATTCTTTGCTTCAATACCCAATTCTTTGCTTTGCTTTGCTTTGTTATCATGTGTTTGACATTATACTTAATTACTACACACTTTCACCTAAACAAAGGGTAAGAACATTCAAATTAAAGGAAGAGGAAGATGCATGCTCCAAGTGTCACTTTACCCCCATTTCCTAATTTTCTTAGTGCCTATTGCTAGAGACTAAAAAGTTAGAAGACAAGATTATAATTTAACAAAAGATGTTCTGCTATGCTACCGCTGCCTAACAAGAGGGGGAAAAATATCAACATTCCTATAAACAAGTGTAATACATTATTTAAATTGTATACTTTCTATAGTCTGAATTATAATTTTATTTAAAAGGTTGAGGCCAAATGTTCAAATCTTATGAGACTCTATTATGGAAAGGGTTAATAATCGTAATTGCTTAACGCTTGAAGAAGAATAGTCTCACATCCAAAGAATGTGTGTATACCTCCGGTATCCGTTGTCTAATTACATACTTATTGATGCAAAGCATTTTATGAATGTCAAGATCCTTAAATCTGCTATATATTAGTTTTCACTACTACTGTTATGAATAGATAATTATTTATTATCTACTAAAAGAAATATGTTTGCGTAGATACTCTTTATTGATTTTGAAAGTAAATTATTATGTTGGATGCCGGGAATTTTTTTTAAAAGAATTATGGGACAGTTTTTTGTCTATTAAAAGTTGGCTTACATAACCGGATGATAGTTACTCCTTCAATAAGATTTGCATTGAATTTTTTGATAAATATATATCAAGTTGGAATTTTAAATACTTAACCATTACGAGATTTTTTTAGAACATGATACATTTTTTTTGGCTAACTGACTTCATCAAATATGTTTTTGATATTTTGTATATAGCACTAATTGATTATGGATTTAAATTGATGTTGTCATGATCCATGATCCCATTTGAGCTACCATAACAGTTCATGTTATCATCTAATATTTAACAACATGAAACATTTCATCCACTAACTCAAATTAACTACAAATATATATAAGTTTGAATAACAAGTCCCATTTTTCTAATATATTGGGACATATCATGGATGGGTATATATTAATAGCTAACATAATGGGGAAAATGCAGATACTCACCATTACGTAAAACAATGGTTTTTCTCTTTCCCCTCTTCAATTTACTTCTTGTGTTGTTTTTTTTTTTTGGTGGGTTTCCCCTATAGGAGGACTGAGGCATCAAATTATCAGTAATTGTTCCACAGGTTGAGCATACTCACTTCAGATAAGTAACTTTCTGAACTTCCTTCTCCTAAGCTTGGTGACCCTTTTAGACTTGGGTTATGTGGGTTTCTTTCCATCCTTGTGAGCTGATTCAAAAAAGCTTTTAAGACCTTTCTGTCACAGGAAAAAGGGTCTAAGCAAGAACCCAAATTGGGTGTTCCTCCATATGTGGTTGCATTCTTGGCAGGTAAGTTTGGCTCCACAGTGGCTATGTGGTTGAAAATGGGATTGGTTTGGTTTTGAGAGAAAATGGAGAGGCAGGGCACTTGCTCATATTCATCTACATTGGTTTGAGCTTGGTCAAAACTGATGTAAGAGTCCATTAATGCAGGAAGAGATGTACAGCCCGTGTCATCATAGCAGCTTCCCATGCTAGGTTTGTCAGCAACTTCTCTGTTTTTATAGAACACCCTACACAAAACCCAGTCTTCCTGTTTGCAGGTAAGGTGCAAATTTTATATTAATTACAGCAAGCCAAGGTCCTCAATCAATGGATGAAGCAAAAAGGTAAGAAAATAAGAGGAAAAAAAATGTTTCCCCTCTCACTATCTTTACAGCTAAGAGAATTTTGGTACGCTTAAATAAGTTGTTTGATAAAAAAAATCAAAGAAGATCTTCTTAGGTCAGCTACCCAATATCTTTTTGAAGTCACATTCTAGCCAATGGTCACAAATGAGACAAATTTGGTTTCGGCATAGAGCTAAAACATATTCCAAAAAGTCAAAAGTCCTTAATATTTTATTGGCAATCACAAGTTGTCTCCCTGATTCATGCAAAGAAATTACAAGGCTATTACCCAAAAAACACGGGGGGAAGAATATTCTATGAAAATTCAAATTAAAATGGTTTATTGTCAAAACTTTGACCAATTCTTGTAAAAATTTAAAAACGAATCCCCCATTTTACACTTTTCTGTCCAATACACAAATTGAAACAGAAGTGAATGTTAACATAAAATATTTTAGATAAATGCATATAACTGAAATATTTTTGCTGTAATTATATACCATTATATATACCTTGGAAGAAGAAATTTTAGGAGGGCCATGGGGACCTTCAAGGCGAAACTCATGCATGACCCACTCAGTCTTTCTCCCTTTGGGTGCCCTTCCTTGGTAGAACACCAAAGTCTTCCTCATCCCAACAAGAGTCCCTTTGCAGAGAATTGGCCTGTCCTTCCCTGTGGCCTTCCAATAGCCTGAGTAAGTGGCACGATTTGTGCGCAGGCCTGTCGCATACTTGCGGTCTCGCTGAGTGTAAAAATACCACTCCTTCCCTCCCACACATGCTGTTTCTGCAGAACCATTCATCAACCATTACAATACAAGATGTACTTAATTTGTGCCTATAAATGATATCATTATTACTAAATTTTTACATTACTATATACATGGAGGGATAAAAAAGTGAGTGAAATATCATATAGAAATATGGGTATTATTAATTTGATTTGTGATAGAATATATATCTGCATTCAAGTAAGATGACAGTGTAAATATAGTTACTGATTTGCAAAAGAAAATTAGGGGATGAGGAAAATGTGCAACTAGTCAATAAGGTGTGAATGAGTTTTGTAAGTCATGCAACTAAGACTAGTTAAAAATAATTGATCACATTAAGCATATTATCTCTTGGTTAATAAAATCCTAAACCTCAATGGTCAAGACTTTATTTTCTTTGTTTTATTACAATTGACAATCTTGATTGTAGCAGTTTAGGGAAAGAAAAAATAAAAAATTTATATGAAGTCAATTGTATTATACACTTTGAGAATTAATTTTAGAAATATATATCCTTTAGCAGAGATAGAAATATAGTTTACGGTAGCCAAAAAAGAAAAAGAAATATAGTTTACAAAAAGAAACAAAAACCTAGCTATCATATTCGGTTTAACAAATGGTTCTTGTTTGAGAGCAATTATTGCATATATATACACATAGATATAGATAATGCTTTCACTCTCTATATATAATTTGAATGCAAATTATTCTAATTATCATTTATATATAGGCGATAATTGTAGCTTCTTCCATTAACTGTTCTTGTTTCTTCTGATCTGCCTATCCTTATCGGTTTCTTTTATAATATATGACAGGCGGGTATAAAATATAAAACTAGTTGTGGTGATTTTTATAATGAAACCACTCTCAAATTATTAAAAAAAACGGTTTTCAATCTGATATATATATATATATAGATATATATATATATATATATATATATATATATATATATATAACTTGATCACTCTTACACTTTTAAATAATTTTTTATTGGATAACTTTCTTACAAAATTCATCTTTAGATTGAGAGTTCTTATCATGTAGATCATATATATAACTTGATCACTCTTACACCTTTAAATAATTTTTTATTGGTTAACTTTCTTACAAAATTCATCTTTAGATTGAAAGTTCTTATCATATAGATCATATATGATTTTTATAGCTTCCCATTCAAAGCTGCTATCCTAAATAATAGTAACAATTTTTACAACGTACAAAATTTAAAGTCTTCATCTCTTTATCACTGAGTATATATTAAAAGAAGGATTTAATTTTGATACCACTTCAATATAATTTTTTTTATACGATCATCTAATCATATCTTTCCACATCGTTAAAGTCTTAAAAGAGAAAGTAAAGCCTAATACTGTTTTCAGTTTATTTATCCTTATTATACAGTAATTGACTGCTGCCACCTGCCTATTATGTAATTTAAATAAAATTTATGAGAGGAAGGAAATATTCATGTAACTGTCAGCATATTAACTAATTAACTTATTTAGAAAAATAAAGACGGAAAAGATCAAACTCTTAATTACTTAGTCATGAAGGCTATGATATTATGTCAAAGATTAACTTTTCTAATAATTTAAGCTATTAGGTGAAGGTTGAAACCTTGACAAAATTCTGCAATGTCTCATTAATTAGTCACGGTGGCAGGTATCATTTCCCAATCAAAGCTCACACTAAACTACACAAGTGCACGTATAGAATGGGATCTATTCTAGCCATTCCAGTTGCTATCATCACCTCACCCACACAGCCATAGAAAGGAAAGAAACTTCCATAGAAAGGAAAGAAACTTTCCCCTTATCATATTTTTGTAACTGGACAAGAATACAAAATAGATGAAAGCAATTCCATTTGTATTTTGCCTCCAACTGGAATAACAAAACGAAATGGATCAAACATGTCCATTATTAGTAGAATGTGGGGTGCGTAAGTGTGAAAAAATCTTTTGGAAACTTCTGATTCAATTTCAGACCCTCTATTTAATTAAGAGATTCTTCTTGGTTTATGAGATAATCAAAATCTATATAAGTCCTCCATTTTAACTTGGATTTATGCCCAAGTGACAATTTGGGTGAGATTTTGAAAGAAAGGAACCCTATTGAATATGCAGAGAAAAATCATGGTATGCATATATATGAGGCAATCATTATATATTAGAGAATTGCAAGATAATGGCCACTACTCACCGGGAATATCCCAAGGCTCGCACTTGTTAAGGTCAACGTCAATCATGAGAAGGGAGTCACAGTGTGTCACCTTCTTCATCAAGTAATCACACACAAGCTCTTCATCTTTGGGATGAAACCTGAACCCAGGTGGCAACTTTGCCTCTACCATGCATATGTTGCTCATATTTTCTTTCAACAAAGATGTAGAAGATAGAGAAAGAGAGACAGAAAGAGGAGAGAGAGAAAACCTCAACTTCAAGTGAGAAATGTGAGAGATCTCAGAAAAGAAGGACAAGGAAGGTGTATATATAAATAGGAGAGGGAACACTTGGTGGGTAAGTCAACTGGTAATTACGTGCAAGGAGGGAGGGTGGGCTTGTATTTGTATATCTCCTCTTTTTAGAGAGAGATTCTTCTGTATACATAGTACATGAAATTTGTGTAGAGTAAATCAGCGTAGACTAATTACATTATTATTTTACATTAAATAATTACATAAATTTGTATCATATGATTACTCTTTTTATTTAAAATGATGATGTGTTATTTATTTATTAATTTATTGTATACAACTTGTGTAAATTATATATGTTCATACAAGTATTTTGAGAGAGAGAGAGTGTGTGTATATGATGACGTGGACAAGCCAAATCGCTGCAAACTTGCTGAGATGTATCTCTAGTGTTGGGGTTGTTGTTTTTTTCCATCTCTTAAGAATTTATGTGCATTAGATTGATTTGAGAGAGTTGTATACGGTGCTATTTTTTTATTTTAAATATTGGTATTTTGATGAGTTATTAAACATTCTATTACGTATTAATTTTTATAATAAATATTTAAGAATTCACTAATTATAAGCAATAATAAATATTTTACAACTCATAAATTACCAATAACTAAAAAAATTTGTAACCTATTAACGCCCTTAATTTGAATGGAGATGATAAGATAATAATATAGAATTTGGCACAAGAAGCAGCCAATCTCTAATCAAAACAGAGGGAGGGCTCACTGGTTGATGACATAGTCATTCATTTTAGTTTTGTCCATTTCTGCTTGGCCTCAAGTATGATTGATTTTGCTGGTCTCTTTGTATTAATTTATTTTTTCGTTTTATGATTTTTTTTCATTATATAAATTAATGGAATTTTGTATTTATACTTTGGCCCAAAACTAGTAATAAATGATCTCTATGTGATATTTTTTATTTTGTTTGTAGATATATAAGTTGTCATCCACAGGCTTTTTTATGAATGCCCTTTAATTAGAACAAAGATATAAGAGTTATTATTAATTATTATTTTTTGTTTATGGGTTGTAATGAATAATTTACATCCAACGAAGACAAGTTAAGGAAAGGCTTAACCTAAAGAGTATTTTATGCTAAAATCTGATAGAATGGCAGGGGAGTTCGGACGTTAGGTGATCAACATCGTCATGAACAGTTAAAAAAAGGGTAAATACTAACACAAAATTGTTTGATTAATTTATTTCAAATCACACTATTAACCCAACAGTTAAGAAAGGGTTAGTCGTCCTAATTCCTTTTTGTTCAATTATTGCAAACTATTAATTAGGTGTATCTTCGTGGATAGCAAATGATATTCGTATAACCCCTTAGGAACAGAAACTATGATTTTTAACAACTCTTTCAGGCCGTTTGGTTCGCTGATTATTTTTTCATTTCTGGAAATTTTTACATGGAAATGTTAGATTTTCATGTTTGGTACAAATTTTGAAAAAATATTCTCATCCAAAAATGATTCTCGATAATGATTTTTAACAAACATTTTCATACTTTCATTCCCATAGGGGGAGGTGGTTTTGCAACATTCACATGGCATGAGAATATTTTTGTCATGTAAAATGTTCAAAATATCTACCCTTCTATCGTCATGTCATTAACCAAAAATTATCACGACATTGTCGGTGACCGCCATTGGCCACCACCGACCACCGTCTGCGGCCGCTAATCATCGAAATCCGGTCATCCCCATCACCGCCGTCAGTTGACGGTGGCCGGTCACCGAAATCCAACCACCCCTGCTGCTGACGACTTCGACCACCGCACTAGTCACTGGAATCTAGCCACCACAAGTCAGCCGCGGTGGCGGCTAACAATGACCAATGACTTTAGCCACCACACCGATCTCCAAAATTCAACCCCTTCAACTACCACCCTGGTCACTGGAATCCAGCCACCTCTGTTGTTGCCAGAGGTTAATGGTTGTAGGCCACTTCGGCTGTTGTCGCCAACGTAGTAATCATCATTCCTGGGAATACCATTCCTGGGAATATCATTCATGGGCATGTTATTCCTGGGAATATTTTTTCAAACCTTGAATCAAATGTCACCTAAGATGCTACAGCCACCTAAGCCACCTAAGTTTTTAGTTAACCAAACGTAGTAATCATCATTCCTAGGAATACCATTCCTGAGAATATCATTCCTGGGCATGCTATTCTTAAGAATATTTTTTCAAACCTTGAACCAAACACCACCTTTAGGAATGAAAGAGAAAGCAATCCCTTATGGTTGGTTATTTCTTCTTTCTTAAATTAAATTAATTAACTCCAATTTGTTGAATTATTCACACACCCTTGGGTTAACTAGAAGACCTTTCATTTCCATTAAAACATAAAAGAATGAGGTAAGATTTCAAGAGTTACATAAGTATATATACATACTATTTTTTTAGAAAGAAAATAGCAATATTAAATTTTTTAAGGTAACGGGCATAAGAACCTTTTTCACTTAAAATATTCTGCCCGTACACCTCTCTAATTTCAATTGTTTCCTTTAAACTTGGCAAACAGCGTTTACCATTGTCATTTACTGTTTAATTGTCCGAATAAACAGTAATTTATTTTAGGTACGAAAGTTTGAACATATAATATTTTTATAAATTATAACCCACTCCCAATCCTTTATTGTAAAATTTTTATGACAAATATTTTATATTATATTTAATGTCTATATATGCAACCTAATTAATATCCAAAGTGATCAAAATAATAATATTTTATATTTTCCAATTGTTACAAAATTTTAAATTGTCTTTTCTATATATGACTTATATATCTAGATTGAATAGTTAAGTGTTTCAAGTATTGATCAAATATCACAACTTTTTACTATCTAAATAAGATAGAAACAAAATACAAGTGGTCTATGTTCAGGATAGGGATAGAAATCGTAACTGTTTTTGCTTAGGTAAATATACAAGTACCTGTAGTATAAAATTTAATGTGTACCTTCTTATTTACATCCCCAGTTCAATTTACATATTGACTGTTTTTGCTTAGGTAAATATACAAGTACCTGTAGTATAAAATTTAATGTGTACCTTCTTATTTACATCCCCAGTTCAATTTACATATTGACTAATAATTCACCTTCTTGATCTAGTCATATGTCTTCTTTATTTGAGTATATATAGGTACAAGTTATACATTTTAAATTTTGGAAATGTTAGTTGCACCTCAAGGTGTTACATTATTTTTTTACACCAATTTCTTTACACAAATTGGTTTACGTGCAAGACCCACCCGATTTTCTCACCAATCATATTCTAATGCTAGAAATAGTATAAAAGTAATATAAAAAAGGTAGAAATATCACTACCCTTTAATTTTATTCAGAATAAAAGTATAGGCACCAATGTTGTAAAACTTAACCCATGTATTCTTAGTTTAGGTCCACATCTTAATTAATCTACTATGCTCAAAGACAAAATGTCCAACTTGAGAATTTAAAAGAAAATTCCTTTCGATCAGGACCTAAAATAGCAACAAAGTTAAAATTTAAAGACGTAAAAATGTACTTAACCACATATCACATACTTATCTCTACTTCTAAACTGCCTAAAACTATTTTATATAAAGAGAATGACTCATATGGTTGGCTTGGAGAAAGATATCTTTATTTAGTTCGTGAAAAAAATTAATCAAGTATTAAACTAATTTAACTAATAATTAACCACATATCAAGCATTAAAATAAAGATAAATTATTAGTTAACTATATATAAAATATTTGTTAAATTAGTTAAATACTTAATTAAATTTTTTCACAAACTAAATAGGAATACTTTTCTACCAAGCTAACATTTTAGGTTATTTTCTCTTTTATATATATAGTTACCAAAGTACATTGAAGCTATGGTTAAAATAATTTAAACTAAAAAAATGTGCATATACAAAATGATTGGAGTTAGATAATTACTTATATATTCTATGCAATTTCTTAACATTTAATGCACCTATTTTAACCATTGGTAGATATTAAATACCTCTACATAATAAGCTATAAGGTGAGATATTAGAAGCTCACGAGCCTCCTGTGGTGTTGAGCTTGGACACCCCACCAAACTTAAAGGTTTGGATTTCAAGAGTAATAATATGTGTATATTATTATTTTTATATTATTTTTATATTTGGTGAATAAGTATTTGGTTAATACAACATATCATTTAGTTATTGAATTTTATTAGCTTGTAAGTAATTAGTTATTAAAATTTATTAACCAAATAATATATTATATTAACAAAAAAATTTACTTATCATTAATTAAGTATAAAAATAATATAAAAAAAATAATATACAAAAGTGTAAAAGTAATATAAAAAAAATAATATACGAGAATGGCAGTTCAAATCTCCTTCCCCCAGACTCCCAAGTTGGAATTATCCCTTAGCCGGCTAACACTACCTAAGGACCAAAAAAAAAAACAAGAAGGTGAGATATTAGAAAATGAGGTAGTTTATTTGTAGTGTATACATTTCCTGAAGAATTCACTTGGTCTTGTGAGGTCACTTATATCTAACTTACCATGTAATGCCAAAAAACAAAAGGTGTGTAATATTTTAGAAGTGACGCCCTGGCAATCTGCGCTTGGGTAGATCCAAGTCCAAATCAAAAGTTGCTTCATATGCTATGGGTACACTTGGCATAAACTTATGATGAGCATATTGCCCAGGTAGCCACACGTGAATTTGGTTGTCAATGCTGTCACCAAAAAAAAGAAAAATTCAATGCAACTTTTATTTTCTCGAAGCTCCACTAAGTCAACTTAATTGACAACTTTCTGCAAACTATGATTGCAAATTCAACCCATTAACAGAGAGAGATATGATACAGAGAGAGAAGGAAATCATATCTCTCTGTTTTTCTTTTAAGTCATCAAAAAAATAGGGATATTGGTGGAGCAATATAATAGCAATAGTTTTTTTTTTTTTTTGGTGAAGATCATATATAGCAATAGTTAAAAAGAGGCACATACTACCTATGAGGTGGACTATAATAGTGAGTGCTATTGCAATCATAGAAAAACAATGGGTAGAGGGGATTAGGGAAT
The DNA here is from genome assembly GCA_023212625.1 of Styphnolobium japonicum. Classification (NCBI taxonomy): domain Eukaryota; kingdom Viridiplantae; phylum Streptophyta; class Magnoliopsida; order Fabales; family Fabaceae; genus Styphnolobium; species Styphnolobium japonicum. The sequence continues at coordinate 13,297,942 of JALBWW010000008.1, read as the reverse complement.
TTGATGACAGGTTTGGCAGACGAGTGGCGGTGAATTTGACTATTTCGTGTGCTTTCTGGTTAGGTAAATACAGGTTCCACATTTTTAGGTATTAAATGTCGGTTTTGGGGGAGGGGGGGCACGTGTGTACCACAAAGGTCTTCATGGAAGGGGAGTTTGGCTGCCAGTGTGGTTTTCTTGAGTAATTTGGTGTTGAACAAATTAAGGATGGATTTTGAAGTCATGGAAACGAAAACTGTGTGAAGTTGTGTGAGCAAACTCAACTCAATGTTTGTATATACGTTAAACTGTTCAATAGAATAGCAGTGATCATACTTGTTAAAAAACAATAGGATAAGTGGAAATATAATTTATGGAAACATCATAACGAAACTTGATTATACAATAAGAAATTGTTATAAAATCATCTCGACCCACTTCGTTTTTCTCTTCAAAGATAAGAACTGAAACTCAATCCAGTCACTTTCATTTTTGCTTTTACCCTCACAATAAAATGTGTATATATATATAGGGGGCATATCTAGTGAGAGGAGTGGTTTATTGTGAGAGTGAGAGGAACAAATCTTAACCATTGGATCATCCATGTATGATCAAAATTAAAACATAAAGTCATGTGACTTTTTTAAGTGGTCATGTGACCTTTAAGTAACATCTAATCTTGACCATTCATGAATGATTTAATGGTCAAGATTTACTCATCTCACTCTCATAACAAACCACTCCTCTTATTAGATATGCACTTCAGCTTGCGGTTGACAAGAAAATTACATATCAGAAATTTGAAGTCAATTCAACATTCTGCCATTATTAGTGAAAGATTGCCCTACCACTAAAGCAACAAGCATACATCCTCATTCATCCTTATAGGACTCTTATTTTAAATTGTGATTGTAGTGAGAGTTGTAGTCAGGTTGCCATTACATAAATTATAAATAATTGTCAAAAAATATGACGGCAATTGTGATTTTGTTACAGTTGCCAAAACTTCCAAAATCGTGATATTACCATTGTAATTATGGTTGAAGATGGCAATTTAAAACTCCCCTCTCTATTAAGCACTTTAGATATTTTTTGGGACCCTTGCACCAATCTGAGCTCAATGTTTATTGAAAGCAAATATCATACATCAACACAGGAATTCTAGGTCAATTCAAACTTACCCATGTGTAATGAATTTTGAGGTAGAAACCACTTCTATGTTAGGACTTAGGAGGGACAACTTCAAAGCACAGGAGAGAGAGGAGTGACTAAGGAAAGCAGCTGGCGGTAGCCACAACCTCCATTCCACAAAACTAATTTATTTTAAAAAGAATTTAATTATATTTGTCTCCTCAAAAAAATATTAGTCTTCGCCTCATTCAATTTCGGGCCCTGAGAGAGAGAAAGGAACCGCACTAGATAACATAGTAAATGGGTTAATTTGGGCCAGCCTTTTTCTAACACCACTTTTGTTTCAATGTTAATCCCACAAGGGTGTGGTGACTCCGGTCAAACTAAAAACAACGAAGATCTTCAGAAATAAATTTAAAAAAAAAAAAAAAAGAGTGTGGGCGAATCATATCAGACATCTAATACAAAACATCATGCTTTTGAACCAAAAAGAATCTCAGTTTATGTATGGTCAAGAATACGACAGAGGCAACAGTAAGAGACAAACTAAACTTACTTTTAATAGGCAAATTTTATATTTATATATACATTGGAGATTCAGGCACACTATTTAGGGGAGAGAGGTTGGTGATTTAATAGAAAATCATACCTTACATAATCATCACACCCCAAATTTTAAAAAGGCTTCAATTGAGCTACAAGCTCCTTGGTTGTTGCTTAATTGGCATCAGCCTTAATTTTTAAAGATTTAGAAGAATTCTCTATCTAGATACTTCCACTTCTAATATATATATTTTAAAAAAAGGACAAATTAAATTCCTCTAGTGATTTAATTCAATTTCAAAGTAATTTGGAGTCAATACGGTATTTGTGTAGCCAACCCAGAATAATAATCATTTAAGGTTACGACATGAAGTCCATTTATGGAGAACAATGGCATGCCGTTATCTTGGAAATGATTCGAGCATGAGTGTCCAAATCAAGTCGTTCTATGTTATCCCCTAATGTTTTGAAAAGTCTAGTAACATGCAAATACGGTTAAGTTCAATTCAAAACTAATTGTCTAATTCATGAGAGTGATTTTGTGCCTATCTTAAACCACTAAAGAGTAGTTTTATAGTCTTCTCAATCGGATGTGTATCATATATTTTAATTTCAGCCATTCCTCTTTATGTTGATGGCAACTTTTCATGTCATTTTGCTTGGAATCTCCATTTAATTGGTAGGAAGAATATTCAGTAAAATCCTAAAATGACAAATTTCTTTCAACTAGGAGCACGTGGCCTGCCGCCTTATGGGACTGCCATATGTAACCATGCCACCCACAACACCTGAAAAAGACAACACACGTTTTTTTCATCGATGCATAGACGTTTAAACCTAAAACATAGTGCAAATCCAAAACACAGGAACTCCTGCTCTTCAATTACCTCTCCAACAGTGCAACCACTATTGAAATTTGACAAAGTAAAGGTTCACACCTCTGCAAATACGACTTTTGATAAAGAAATCACAGACAATAAACCCAATTCGGTAATAGTGTAATAGATTGATATTTCCTAATTCGTTTGGATCACTATCACTTACGTGGATAATTAACAAGCAAACATGAACAAATTTGACTTTCTATTGCAGCATCCTGAATCCTGATAAAGACTTGACGAGAAAACTGCTAGATTGAATGCTTGAAGATAAATTGATGGACAGGAAAATTCCCCAGGAAACTTAACACATCCTCCATACAAAATATATTTGCAATTATAGCAGCCAACTATGGTGTTATCTACTTCAACTATCTACAATCAAATCAGTGTATGAGATAAGATCTAAAAGGAATGTACCCCACAGCATATGGCAACCCAACCCAGAATATACAGACTGTACTAAAGCTACTTAGTCACGTCTTATAAGAATTTTGTACTTATAAAACTCATAATTTGATCATTATTATTAATGATAAAAATGATGATAGTTCCGCTTATTCTTGAAAGACCTCATTTGAAATTTGTGATATTTAGTAAAGAATTTGACTCTCTTTACAGAACAAATCTATCGTGACATTTGTTACAGTCAGTCTTGACTCTTGAACAATCGATATTAGTACAACGTGTATACTTAGCTTCAAGTTAACATTCAAGTATTGGCATTGCAGCCCATCTCTAAAATTAAAGTTCATATCGATAATTTGCATAAGCTAGTGAAATTTGCACAATACTTAAGCTTAGTCATCCCTTATAAGGGTGAAAATAATACAATAACATAGTGAAATAACAGCACTGTCATCGAATATGTTGAGGGGTCCATAGAAAGTGTTGAATTTTTTTTTCTTTTTGGATAAGAAAGACATGAAAAAAGAAAAAAAGATGACAAGGTAGAAGAAGAAGACATCCCCCTACAAACATAATAAAATGACAGAGAAGCAGATGGAAAACCATTAGTACAATAGAGCTCTCTAATATATTTGAATATCAATCCCAGAAACCTCCTTAAAACACCAATTGGCTGAACAGCATAAGGAACTTAATAAAAACTTCCCATAACAGCGAAATTGGTAAAGAACTTTTGTTTAAAAAATTTATTTCACCTGATGTACTTTGTTCTCTCTGCTTTGGAGGATTCCTTATCCTCCTTTTAGCTGTACTTTGCCTCTTATCTTTCTAATCAAACTCTTTTTCTATTAAAAAAGAAAGCAAATTTGGGCAAAGATAATTGCACCAAAATCTTTTGAAGCAGTACTGGATTTATAGATCTAAAATATATCTTATATGCAAACAAATACCATGTGATAATTAAACTATATGAAAGAAAAAGGGACTTTCATTTGTATTTTTGTCTCCAATAAAAAATAAAACCCAAGCTGGATTACCAGAGCCAGTAACACTATTGCACCCTAACACCAAAGGTTTAAAACCCCATTTCCAACACTGACAATAAATTCTTAGTTCAAGAAACTTCTTTTATAAAAATTAATACAAGAACTTATGCAAGACCTCAAAGCAAACATGAAAAAAAAACATCCTTTAGATACTTCAAAAAAGACTGAAGGATGAGATATCTGGAATACAAGTTTCAGAGTTCATGCATCTTCTAAAATAGGAAACATTTATGGGGGACAGAACACGTGACTAACATCACACTCATATCACCATATGCCATCAGCATAAGATTGACAAGCAGAGTAAATCAGGTGTGATTCGAACTTATGCTGCAGGAAAAACAACTTTAATTAGCCAACCTACCTTTTCTCTTTAATTTCTATACTATAGGCAAAATGGGGAGGGCTGAAATAAAGGGAGTTACAAGTAGCAGACAACAAAACTAAGTGATAATTCTGAACCATTTGAATTTGAAAAGCAGCACGAAAAGCATGCAACTCAAATTTATGAATGCCAGAATGTTATGCATATCCAGGCTCCTCCATCTCTCTGCTCTCCAACATGATAAAACATGGTCACTGATAGCACAAACAGCTGGGAGTTGCAGAATACTTATGAAAGTATTAACAAAAGAAATCTTGCATAAATTTGTCCAAACAATAAGTAAATAATAAATAAGTTTCACACAAATTAAATTGCAGAAAAAAAAAAGGTTGGGGCCACTACTTGCAGTTTCCAATTTATGTAGAAACTGCCTCTCTTGTTCCAAATGAATTGCAATGCATTTTGGTACTCAGACCCCAAAAATTAATGAGGTGGAGGTATGATGCAAACAGTACATAATTATCATATACATTGCAAAGTATATAGCAGCAACCATAAAACCTTTAGGGCATAAAAGACTAAGATAACGTGGTGGCCAGTAGAAGAGCATAACTAGCAATTTGAAAGTAGTCATAAAAACATAAACACAAACAAAAAAATGAAACACTTCTGCTACCAAATTTGGACAGGTTAAATTGAACCTTTTTCATTAAAAAAATTAAGAGAAAGATAGAGAGATCAAGGGGCAAGGATAATATATCCTCCGATAAAACCATATGAGGTACTTCTACTGCAACACTTATACACAGATATGCACAAAATTAGCATGCTACTACAGTAGAGAGGGATAGAGGTAAAAAGATCTTGTATCCAAGTGATAAGCCAGTGGATCTTACAGCATGACTCATTGGAAACCCAATTTGAGATCCAGCATTCCCAGTGTTTTCTTCAGATAGTAAATTGTAACAGAAACCAACACTAACAACAGCTTTAACATCTTTGCACTCTAAAAAATTCCTAATAAAGAAGGGGCTGGAATAATTACATTTCTGTATATTATAATAATGAACTAGCACATATTGAAACAATAGAAAAGCTATAAAACAGGATGGTCATCTTTGTTACAGGGAGAAAAACCAACAATGAAGTAGTGTTAAGTATAAGCAAAGAGAAGCTTATTCTCTGAGTAAGGAACAAGGTAATGAATCAGGTGTGTGTTAGTCAACTATGAAATCATATAACTGTTTGGGAGAAAGTCCCAACAATACTTCCTCTAGCTTTAAAGGCATTAGAAATAAATCCATGAGTTACAAAGCATAATTGAAAAGAAGAGGCTTAACCATATTTTGACACTCACTTCAACATAGTCACCGAAAGGTCCCCACAGGCATGAAACCCGGCAAGAACTGAAGAAGTTTATTCGTTTGCATCACTAGGCCAATATAGTTTCCCCTGATCTTGATTTTCTCCCTTTAACCAGGACTGCTCAACATCATCATCATCATCAACAACAACAACAACTGTAGAGATCAAAGCACAACAAAAGGCCAACTTTGAACAATAGCCCTCGCAAACATACACATTAAAATCCTCACACCAATTGTTTCCTAAAATTATGAATTCATCATCACCATAATAACAATAAATTAATAATAATGATAGATATCGAAAGCAATTTAGGTCAACATTGAACAAGACCTACCAAGGGCATAGTTGAGTTAGCAAACATACACATATTAACATCCTTGCATCAATTGTTTCCTAAAATTATGAATTCATAATATGCAAATTGACACTTATGCTTGGAATTCACAACATACAAAATGTTCACTTCTTGCTGTATTATATACCTGTAAGTCACTTGACACATCTTTAAGAACATAGTAGGTACTCCCTCATATAAGGGAACATTGCAGGAAATAAGAACATACCCAGATTTTACCATCTGAGCTACATGGTGCTTTTTAATACGTTCTGCTCATACATCAGTAACCCTTCCATGATGATAACAAGCATCAATTGCAATGACAGAATGCTGATATTGAAAGGAAAGTACTTGTGCAAGATAACACTAAAAAGATAGTATAAAATGAGATGCAGAACATATTAACAAAAGTAAACCAAAAAAACCTGTTTCAATATAATGCAAACAGCAAAGAATAAATGCACACAACAAATTATCACTATGAAGGCATGATTTATGCTCATTTCTCAACCAATATACAGACTTTCATTTTCGACCATGTAATGCAAACAGCAAAGCAGTAAATGCACACACCAAAATTATCACTAAATGAAGGCATAATTCATGCTCAGTGCTCAATATACAGACTTTCATTTTCGACATTGAGGGATCTAATGCAAACAACAAAGCAGGAAATGCGCACACCAAAGTTGTCACTAAATGAAGACATAATTTATGCTCATTGTTCAACCAATACACAGACTTTCATTTTCCACGTTGAGGGATCTAATGCAAACAACAAAACAGTGAATGCACGCACCAAAAGTATCACTAAATGAAGGGATAACTTATGCTTATTGCTCAACCAATATTCATCCTTAGGCCACAAAAGAAGATAATTAATTCTAACCATGCAATGTCTCCTCAACTTACCAAACAGGCCTAGGTTTAGCGTCTTGCCTATAAGAAATGAAAGCAAAAGAAAATGAAGCCTCACCTGAATAGTACCAACATTAACAATGGCACAAGCTCTCACACTGTCTGCAATTGAACTTACAACAGTAGAAAGAACTTCTACCTGCACAAATTAATTTTTTTTCCTGAGATAATGAAGGCCTATAAATTTCTTGCTCAAAAAGAAAATGAAATCTAGGACTTAAGATTTGCTTGTCTAAAATGTCATGTCCAACACATCCTGTAAAATCATAAAGAAGGAAAATATAAAAATTTATCAATCAATGAGTCACTTCATTTTTTTTTCTTTACATTGAGCCCATGGGCAAGGAGAAATTCTTACATACTCTGAGTACTTTGATTTGAGTGAAATTTTATTTAAAATATTTTAAATTTAATCCAACGGCATGTATGGTTATACGATGCCACGTGTTATGTTTTTAGTGGAATGGTGTAGTACTCTTATAGTACATAAGAATTTCTCCTGGGCAAGAACATGGTTAAGTGAGACATCTGCAGGCCAGGTAATACCTGCTAGTACAAAACAAAAAACAACTCAAGACTGACTACCCAATCCAAAACCCTTTCAAGCATAAGTCCAAAATAAATATAGCTTGAAAATAAGAAGTATTACAGGTCATCAAATCACCTTTCTTATTATTAAGTTCATAAATTCTTCCCAGTTGTTCTGGACCTGCTTAAATTCCATGGAGAAACAATAAAGGCCTAGCCTAAATCTAATCTTACAACTTCTTGGCCTAAGAAATAAATCAGAAGAAAATTAGCACAGAGAATTGCACATTTGGACTAAGGGTTGATAATACGCAAACCAATTGTAATATTAAGGCTAGTTGTTGCACTCGGTTGTTGTTAACTGAAAAAGAAAAGTCATGAGAAAAATCAATGTAAACTAGTCCAGTTGAGATTATTTGACAATAAAAGTTTCCCAAGACAGTAGTTTTCAAATGAAACAATCAGCAATGTATTGTCACATATATACCACTAACTGTCATCTTTGGATTTTGTTGCACATAATGTTAATAAAAAATAAACAAAACAGAATATATTAGCCCTGTTTCCTACAAGCTACCAAAACCAATTCCAAACTTGCAGGACACACCCTAGACCCACCGAAAGTTCCAAAGAGACTACATCAAATGCATCAAGCTATTGAGCAGTGTAACAACAAATCACAACCACTTTCAGAACTACTGAAAAACATAATGCACAATTAACAAGTACAAATAATCCAACAAAATAAAATGGTCAAAGTGAAATATTAATTAAACCTTAAAAAGCCTTAGCTTACCAAATAGGATCAGAAAGAAGGAATTTACTCCAATTCATAAAGAAAGGAACTAGAACTAGAAGGGGGATTTGCAAGAATGAACACTGGAAGGATCCCAAGCTCACATTTCAATTATAATCATCGTGAAAAAAAATCAATTTTTTCTCTCTAATATTCGTGCATAATCAAAATAATTTCACTAAAATGAATTTGAAACAAAAAACAAAAAATAAAAACAATGGAATTTGCTAAATTGTAACTTCATTAATATATCTTCCGCTCAAAGTCACAAAATTTTACAAGCAACCGAACAACACTGTATTTGGGTCTAATGCAATGGAATGCTGAATGATTTTCCTACATTTTCTCGGAAGCCAAACAGGGGTTTGAAGAAATTGACGAATCGAGCGTTGATCATGAAGGTGTAGAATACAATCAAATACAACATATATATCAATAATTCTCCGTAGATAATTTAAAATTAATTCTATACATGTTGCAAATTAATGAATTAATTTATTTCCAAATAAATACTCATGGAAATTAACTATATGAACTTCTTAGTAGAAGTCTTAGATTTTTTTTGTATTATTTTTTATAGAAAAAAGACCACTAGAGTTATAGAATATAAACAAGTTTAGTTCATTTTCGTATCGTTATTGTAAAAATAAATATAATTAGTTTCAAATTATATATTTAATAATCAATTAAATTATGAAAAAAATTGTATACTTTTTTTTTTTGTATAACATACTCTTGGTTTTTATTTTACCTCAAATTTGTATTTTCTTTATTATTCACTCATAATTTTTTTGTTATATATATATATATTTTTAACAATTTCCTTTTATTTACATTAGAATCAAACTTATAAGACCTTCACTCTAACCCTACTCCACTCTACTTTTACTGCTTGAACTACCTTTTAATAATTTGTTAAACTTAAAAGATGGTAATTATGTTCACAAACACTATGATTTATTGTTTATCTATCCTATTTGAGCTGGATCCTGGATCCATAATAGTTTATTGTTTAGTCACAGATAAAAATATGGATATATGATGAGTGACACCATTATTTATTGTTTACTCATACCTTACTATTTTGCATGTGCAAATTCTTGATTAAATTACAGTCACGCCTTTCTTAAACCTTTTTACAAGTCAGACTTTTTCTGCTCCCATTGATAGGATCTACTTGATGCTTTAAAGAAAAAGTATAAATCATCATTTTCTACAAGTACCAAAATCATTTGAATGAATAGACTTGACTGGTCAACAATGGCCTAATCTTGAGAATGAAGCTTACATTCAACGTGATACAGAAGGTTGTAGATGGATCATGGTTAACTATTTGCCTCTCGAGCTTAGCTCTATCCCATGAATGTAAGCATAATGATGGTTTTCATTCATACTAGCTGTGGCCAAACGCATACCAGTGCATGGAAGAAGAAAGTGACCAAGTAAGAGGGAACACAACAATGTTTGGGGTTAATAAATAGTTAAGATCGTGACAATATCATTACTTAACATAAGGTTTATTTTTTTTATTAAAAATTTTGTACCACTTTCAATTATTTTATCTAAAAGATAAAGGGTTTTTTTTTCATATGATAGTAATAAAAAAAATTGAATATTATCATCAAATTAATTGTCTAGATATTTGAAGAAAGTGATAGTTTTTATAAAACTAAATATACTATCACTCATCGAATCTGATCATATTAGTGATAACTAACTTAACTGTCATTTCCATTTATAACTAATTTAACTAATTGACTTACACATCAGCATTGTTCAGTTAGCTAGTTGTTAGATTAGCTACTAGTTAGTTTCATCAACTAAAATAGCTGTTAGATTAAGAGTTAATTGTTAGCTATTAGATTAGCAAATTACTTGATTAGCTTATAGTGTAAATACCTGTAAGCACTAATTCAATAATCAGATTTCTCATTTCACTCAATTCAATTTTCTGATATGGTATCTGAGCTCTGCTACTACTACGCCTCTCTCTCTTCAAGAGTTCTCCTTCCATTGATCACTCCATCGTTTTCTCTTCCATGACCAAGCACAAGCTTCCAATTCAGCCATGAATGGAGTTGCAAATTAACTATAGAGTCCATCTAATTCATACTTCCTCCATGCGAGTGAGAATCTGGCATTGAAATTGGTTTCCCTTCCTCTTTCAAGTTTGAATTACCACTCCTGGTCACGAACAATGAGGATGGCATTATTGTTGAAGAACAAACTCAAGTTCATAGTTGAAACCATTGGACCACCATCAGTTGAAGATCCCTTGTACAATGCTTAGGAAATGTGTAATACTATGGTCTTATCATGGATCACGCACTTTTTAACTCCATCCATTGCACAAAGCATCCTCTGGATTGATAAAGTTGCAAATGTATGGAACGATCTTAAGGACAAATTCTTCCAAGGTGACTTTTTCGCATTTTAGACCTATAAGAAGAGATATATTCCTTCAAACAGGGAGATCTTTCGATAACAAACTACTTCATTAAGCTTAAGATACTCTGGGATGAGCTCAAGAACTTTAGATTGATCCCTTCATTTATGTGCATTACACCGTGCACATGTGCTACTCTCACCATTAAGAAGAACCAAAAGCAAAATGACTATGTAATACGCTTCCTCAAAGGATTGAGTGAGCAATTTACACGTAAGTTACAGATAATGTTCATTGAGCCTCTCCCTTCAATCAATCAAGTTTTCTCATTGGTGATACATCAAGAAAGACAGTTATCCAATGGAGTTGTTGGTGAACCAAGAGGTCAATCCTCCAATGCAAATAAATTTTGCACATATTGTTGAAAAACAAAATACACTGTGGAAACCTACTAAAAAAAGCATGGATTTCCCCTAGGCTTCAAATTCAAGAACCCAACCTCATCAACCAATTTCATGTGCTCAGATGAAAATCTCAATTCCAATGACATAAATATCAAATCATACTGGCCTTAATCCAATAATCCAACTAGAAACCTCATTCCACCATTCAGATTATGACACTTACTTCCAATCCCATTATTGACTCACAAAATCTGTCTTCAGGTAAAAAAATTGCCTTTTCATTTATTTCCCCATGTAGTTCAAGGTCAGATTAATGGATTTAAGACACTGGAGCCGCTGACCATATCTGTTTTTCCCTTTCAAATTTCACATCCAATAAGAAAATAAAACAAATTTTAGTCAATTTACCCAATGGTTGCAAAATCATTGCACATTACTCAGGCTTAATTTAGTTCTCCAATTCCATTATTTTGATTTATGTTCTCTATATTCCTCAATTTACATTCAATTTAATTTGAGTCACAAAACTTACCAACATTCTTGATTGTCATATGATATTTCATAAATCTCAATGTTTAATACAAGAACTCCCTACCTTGAAGATGATTGGTTTAGCTAAGGTGTAGGATATACAACTTGGTGGTACCTGTTGCTCCAAAACCATCATCTTTAGCTAGTTTTCATTCTACTTCTGTTAATTTTGTAAATTCACTTTTTGTTTCTAGCTTTGACCTATGGAATTATAGATTAGGTCATTCCTCCAATAAAAAAATTAGACATAATTCATTCTCAACATCCATCTATATCTTGTACAAAACGGTTCCATTTGTGATAGATGCCATTTGGCAAAACAAAGAAATATAGGGTCCTTTTCTGTCACTCCATACATGGAGATAGGTATTTTTTAATTATAGTGGATGATTTTTCTTGCCACACTTGGATCTTCTTAATGAAGACCAAATCTGAAACACAAACTCACATCTAGTCTTTTATTGCTTATGTTGAAACGCAATTTACAACAAAAGTTAAAATTGTCAGGACTGACAATAGTCCAGAGTTTACTATGTTTGCCTTTAATCTTAACAATGGTATTACCTATCAAACTTCCTGTGTGGAAACCCCACAACTGAATGGGACTGTTGAAAGAAAGCATCAACATATCCTGAATGTTGCAAGAGCAATTCTGTTTCAACCAAACCTTCCCAAAATATTTTGGTCTTATGCCATTTCTCATTCCATTTATCTCATTAACAGAATTCCAACTCCACTCCTTGGCAACAAATACCCCTATAAAATACTTCATAATCAACCACCCAAATTTTCAAATTTAAAAGTCTTTAGCTGTTTGTGCTTTGCAACTACCTTATCTTCTCATAGGGCCAAATTTGACCCTAGAGTTCACAAATGCATCTTCCTTGGTTACAAAAATGAAACCAAGGGTTTCATCTTGCTTGACCTCAACTCTAGAGAAATTTTCTTATCCTGAAATGTCCACTTTTATGAATCCACATTCCCTTATCACACTAACCTTTCTCCATCTCCAACCATCTAGAATTTTACAATTTCATTACCTCAAAACACATTACTCCTTGACCTTGATTACTTTTATTCTAACACATAGCATCAACATTGTGGCAACCTCCTACTACTATACCTTGTTTCCTACTAGTTATATCTTCTTCTCTTCTATATATAAATAATATGCACAGCAGCTAGTATAAAAGAATAAAACTGAACCTAAGAGAATTTAGTATTTATTACCATCCTCCTACTCCATACATAGCTCGATTATTAAAACTCTAAGTTTAACTATGCCTTTCATGAATGCAAAATTAGAACTAGGTGTTATGCATTAGCTTTTTATCCATAATTTTGACTCTTCTAGGTCCAATGTAAACGTCCATCACTTCTATTAGTGCCATTGAGGTTTATATCATGGGTACATAATATAGGTCATTGATCCAATGCACTCCTTGATGATTATTCTAGTCCCATGGTTCTTGATTGTCTTCGTAATGGTCCATATAGGGTCACTTCAGTTCTAAGTAGGTCATAGGTTCAGGTCATATTCACATAGTGTTTAATTTGATACTTCATAAAATTTTAGTTCAAGTTATTTGTCCTCTAGTTAAAATTTTTCTTTCATCTTATTCTTTTAGGTTTGTTACATTCTTTGCCTCATTGTTTAATACTTAAAACATCATTTATATCATAACAAAGAGACACATAGTCTTAATTTCTTACAAACATTTAGGGCATCATACATGAGTTTTGTTATATATATATATATATTACATAAGGCATGGTGTAAAATTCTAGGCTGCTACACCTTCCTTAACAACAAAATTACAAAACTCTTCTTAACATAAGCCCTAATTAACAGCAACTACATGTTGCTTGACTTCAATTCTCCACCATATGCATCCGAATATCACGAATGACCTTCACATGGCCTCCTTCTTCCACAGAAAAGATCCAGAACCATTCAATCTAAATCACAATAGTTGTGATTCCCATTTTGATTTGAATCTGAAACCATGAAGAAAAGAGTAAGATTATAAAATCTTAGTAGGAGACAAGATTAAAGGAAGAAATTAGATAACCTCCCATGGTTCCAGCTACATTAAAACAGAAAACTCAAAGCTGCACTCAAAGGGGATTAATACCTTATTAGGTCCAACTAAGACCTTATCTTGGCCATCTTCTATCTACAAGACAGTAACCTTTACCTAGGGAATTCTCTTGACTTCCATTGAAGTCATATCCTTTCATTCTTTAGGCCCATGGCCTCTTCAACTAGGACATTCCTCTCTTCCCCTTCTTATGTTGAGTCTAAAACATTTAACTCAAAACATTTCCTCAAGTAAATATGCCACTAGTTCTTATAGTTGTTTAAGTCTAGTAGTGACAATATTTAAAAGAAAATAGGATGCACGTTTTAGAAGGGATTTTCAACACATGCATAACATTCACAAGGTATGTCACTGTTTTGTCTATAAAGTTTAAACAAAAATACAACTTTTCACAAATAAAACAGAACATGAAACAGTGGTTTGTTCTAAGAAGAGTAATTCTTAAAACTTGATCTTGAAGACTCAAATGTTACATGCTGCCCAAATTTCATTTAAATAAGAAAATATAAAGAAAATTTCTTGAAAATAGATAAGAGTGCCTTGCAGCATATATGATCAGTAATAAGAGAGAAAAGATAGCAAAATTATAAAACAAGGGAAAGTAGGAGTAGAGATACAAAACCACAAACATGGCAGCCAAGATTTTGAGAATTGGAGACTTGTTTCCTACCTTTGCAGACTTGGTGTAGCTCTAAACTCTCTCGGCTTCCCTAGTAGCAAAATGTCTAAGTGAGTAAATGGAGTGTGTGTGTGTGGGGAGTGAAGCAAGCAGCTATGAGTGTCCTATTTATAGAGAGCAAATCTGGTTGGGATTGAACCAGATTGCCACCCATCTCCACGAGCTCCCCTTGGGCTGTGACTAAAGTACATCATTAGGTGTAGCTCCCTTGGCTGTTGTGCTTGTAACAAGTGACTCATCCAATAAGGTTTCATGCAAGTGAGATTTCCCATCATTGACAACGCTTGGACGTGTCCAAGCTGCAGGGAATGTCTCCTGCATGCAAGACTTTGCTGCATGCACCATGTGCTCTTGCTTATTTGTGTCTCTAGTCCTTGTGCTTTTAAGTCTTTTGCAATTTAGTCCCTCCTCTCATTGGGCTGACTAGGGGTGGTTTATAGGCTTAGATATAGGTCTGTTTTTGGTTTATATAGTGTCATTATGAATAATTAAATCTCTAGTTTTAATCATAAACTAATCTAACTTAATTTTAAACTAAGCTAGTTTAGGTGTTTGGTCATTTTTCTTTTATTAATTCAATTTATTTATCTTAAATTCTTAATATAATTAAGCCCTTCTTTTTTCATTTACCATATCATCTTTTAATCCCTTAGGTTTAACATTTATTAATAAGGTTTTGTTCTAGTTTGAACTTATATGCTTTAATATTAACCTTCTTGTTATTTTACTTTATTTATGTTAGATTCTTATTTCCTAAACCCTTTTATTTAATTAATTCTATACTTAAAAATTTCTCTTGGTAATTCAATTATTAGGGTGTTACAAATATAAACATTATGATGCACCATGTGTTCCTCTAAACCTAACACAATTACAGTCACCATACTCCAATTCACATTCTTCTCACTCTCCATTACCTCCTTCTCATACTTCCTATAGACAAAGAAAACCACCATCTTATCTACATGACTACCACTGTAACCTGTCTTCATCAGCAAGAACCAACACATCTAAAGGTACTCCTTATCCTATATTTTCTTTCCTTTCTTATCATAAACTCAATACTGCACACAAACACTTCATATTGTCCATTTCATCAATTATTAAACTCATTTCATACCATCAAGCCATCAAGTTTGATTGTTAGAAAGAGGCTATGAATGTTGAACTTACTGCTTTGGAACTGAACAACACCTGGACCCTCATTGATTTACCACAAGGGAAAACCCCAATTGGCTGCAAATGGGTTTACATAATCAAATACAAAGCAGATGGTATAATAGAGAGATACAAAACGCGTTTAGTAGCCAAGGAATACACTCAAACTAAAGGTATTGACTAACCTAGACACCTTTTCTTTTATGCCTAAAATGACCACAGTTCAGTTAATACTTGCCATTGTTATTGCCAACCACTGGTTTTTACACTAACTGGATGTCAACATGCGTTTTTGCATGGTAACCTCCATGACGAAGTATATATGTCACTCCCACCTGGTCTCCACACCAACAAACCTATTCAGGTTTGCAAGTTACAAAAATCACTTTATAGCCTAAAGCAAGTCAGTTGCCAATGGTTCTCAAAATTGTCTATGTTGCATCAACATTTGATCATTCCTTATTCACCAAGAAGACTCCCAATTCCTTCACAACTCTACTAGTTTATACTAGTTTATGTAGATGACATAATACTAGTTGGAAATGACCTCACAAAAATTGAACTGTCAACGTTTTTTTTATGCTTCATTCAAGATCAAAGACTTAGGCAACTTGAAATATTTCATTGGATTAGAGATTGCAAGATTGAAACAAGGCATCTCACTTAATCAAAGGAAATATGCCTTTGAGATCATCTTGGATGCTAGCCTTTTGGCTTCCAAACCTGCCAAAAGCTCCATGGACACTGCTCTCAAATTTCACCAAGACACCACTCACCCTTACCATGATCCATCCTCATACAAAAGGTTAATTGTCAAACTTCTGTACCTTACTACCACTAGACCATATCTCACATACGCAATCCAACAGCTGAGTCAATTCCTTGCCAATCCTACCATCACCCATCATCAAGCTACAACTCGAGTCCTAAGATATCTCAAGGGATCACTAGGCAAAGGACTATTTTTCTCAGTTTCTTCCAAATTCTAGCTCAAAGGTTCCAGTGATTTTGACTGGACAAGTTGCCCAAATACGCATAGATCCGTTACAAGCTACTGCATTTTTCTTGGATATTCATTAATCTCTTGGAAATCCAAGAAACAAAGCGTTGTCTCCAAGTCTTTATCATAAGCTTAATATTGTGCCTTACCTGCCACCACTTTTGAAATACAATGGCTTTCCTACCTTCTCCAAGATCTCTAGATTCCTTACACCACTCCTGCCTTGTTCTACTGTGATAATCAATCTGCCTTTCATATAGCAGCCAACCTCATCTTTCAAGAGCTAACAAAACAAATAGAGATCGACTGTCATCTTGTTCGTAAAAAATTGTAAGTTGGCCTCATTCACCTTCTTCATATCTCTTCATCTACTTAACTTGCTGATATCCTCACCAAACTGCTTGAATCTACACAGTTTCACAGTTTTCATTCCAAGTTGGGCATGCTAGACCTTCATTCTCCAGCTTCCGGGTCACTCATCAAATCTGATCATGGATGATCACATTAGTGATAACTAACTTAAGAGTCATTTCCATTTGTTACTTATTTAACTAACTGACTTACACGTTAGCATTGTTCAGTTAGCTAGTTGTTAGATTAACAATTAATTGTTAGCTGTTAGATTAGCAAAAGCTACTTAATTAGTTGATAGTATAAATACCTGTAAGCACTAATTTAATAATCAGATTTCTCATTTCACTTGATTCAATTTTCTAATATATACCACTTTCATTTTTGTAACAACTCGGTTCTTTAACCTTTATATTGTATTCCATCAATTTTTTCTTTCATGTCTCTTAAGTAAAATATTAAATAAAAAACATAAATCAAGACAAAATAAAACAAACAGAGCCCCTTCCCTTCATCTATTTAAAAGATATGTAACGGAGGAGCATAGAGGATTGTGTTAACTAGTTTGTTATTTCAAGTTTACTTAGGATAAGTTTTTTGTTTTATGTGTTAAGTCTCACATTGAAAAGATAATAAAATTCTTTTTCAAAAATGGTTATATATATATATATATTAGAATAGTAAAGAATGTTTTCAAGAATAAGTCTCATATTGAAAAAATAATAAAAGTTTCTTTCTTAAAAATTTTAGGAGAGAGAATTTTACTATTTTTTCAATTTGCAATTTAAAACAAAACACATATTTATATTCTTATACTTAAATTGCGATTTAAAACAAAACATAATTTTTTATTTAATGGAACTTATTCAGCTTTATATAGTTTTGGAACTTACACATTTTAAAGAATACATAAAATTGATGCAGGGTACACATTTTAAATCATTTCCATTTATATAACTATTTTGAATTCATTTCAATTTACAAGAACTCCATAATTCATTGAAAATTAATCATTTTGCTTCTTATAGTTCTGGATAGGAGTGTTCATGAGTTGAGTTGGTTCAGATTTTGAGAAAAAAAGTCCAAACCGATTAATTTTAGTCAAGTTGGTTTGGTTTAGTTTGGTTCGAGTCATTAGATTATACGATTAATTTTTTTTTCACAGCAAAATAGCAAATCTACTATTGTGAAATACTTCAAACTTAATTAGATAATTACATATGAATTTTAAGCATTCAAGTCTTCCAGTACAATACAAGTATTAAGATAAAAGTAAAACCAAGCTTGAGAATAAACATTTTAACGTCTCAAAATCATTATAAACTTCATTTGTAATATCAATGTATGACATTAAATGTATTGTACTCCAAAAAGAAGGTTATATATATATATATATATATTATATTACTTCACATAAAAGGCTTTAAATTGTAGAATTGTGTTATACAAATGAGTAAGCTAATCATTGAAATGTTACTATCTTAATATACAACTAAAACAAAATAAAAATAATTAAATGATTGAGGCTTGAAAATATAATTTAAATTAAAGATATATCATTATATCTTAGTTTTTAAAAAATAAATGAAAAGTCAAATGACAAGAAAATAATGTCTACAATTTCATTACTCTTCGGGTCATTTCACCATGTCATCAAGGCTTCGGATTATAAAATACAAGACCCGTAAACTGAACCAATATTGGTTGGTTTTGATAAGATTAAATTTGATTGGATCTGATGACCCAACCCAAACTAATTTTTTTAAATTAGTTTGGGTAGCTTATTGGGTTGATCGGGTCAATTCAAACCAATAAACACTTCTAGTTCTAAAACTATTTTTAGTTTTTAAGGAAATTATATTCAGCTACTTGGTCTTTGTTTTTCAGCTTTAATTTCATATCATAGTTGACCATTGGGATCTCACATAAAACTAATTAAAAATTTTTGCATTATGAAAATTTTTTTTTGTAATAATTGAAGAGATATAAAGTATATATATTTTCATTTTTTTTTCACAACTTCATAGAATTGTAAAGAAAATCAATGATATAGACAAAACGCCAAAGAATCTTTAGCAATCTATTTAGTTACATAAATGTTGTCGGAATATTGTCTACTAAAAGATGATATATTAAAAGGTATACATATTTTGCATTATTACTGTTTCCTTTATAGGCTTCACTTGTATATCATTATTCTCATTTCCCCTGTCCCTTGAAGCCTCATGATGTGCTATCCTGCGATGTTGTTTGGATGAATCTTCAAACTTTTTTCCAATTTTATACATCTTTGATCTTCCTTGGCCAATCATGCTGTCTCTGAACCAAGATTATGTAGTCATATTTTCTATTGTTTATTCTGGACAATGAAAAGGAAGGGGAATCAATGAAAAAGAAACAGCAAATGAACGAAAACAAAATAAAATTATAATTTTCCTATGAACTCATTTTCCTGTAACTTTTTGCCTTCTTATGGGAAAGATACATGGGAAAACAAATTTTTATAAATTATATTAATTTTCGATTTTATCTGAAAATATTTAAAATTAATTAATTGAAAAATGATCATAATGGTTAAAATTTTATAGAAAAACTTTTCTTTTATTAGAGAAGGTTGCTGACATTACATATTTATACTTTGATTCATAATGCAAAGTATGACCAGAAAAGAGTATATGTATATAACATAGAACAAACACTATAAAAAAATCCCGTTCTAAAAATAGTAGACAAAGCCTACTTACACTAATCACAATATATACCAAAAATAAAATAAATTCAAAACAGTTATTTATAAATAACACGTCTCACTAAATTTGACAAATAATTTTACTAGGTTAAATATTTCAGTTCATTCTCAAATTTTGTGACTGCTGGTATATATAATGGCTAGGCAAAAGACCCTATGCCATGATTTGAACTTAAATTTTGAGAGGTTGGAAATTTAAATAGGCAAAAGCAAAACGGGCAATTAAATTTATTGTTTGTAATCTAATAATTTTTTCTTAATCCAAGGTAAAAATGAATTAACTATAGGATCATATATCTTGACAAATATCACAATGAGAAAAAAATAAAATATGTTTGAAACACGACTTTTTGACATGTTTTTTTCATTTCATTGATTTCGAAAATACTAAACTTGAAAAATATAAAATACCAATTAAGTTTTGTTTGTTTTGCTGAACTATACAAAATTAAACACTTCATTTAACAACCCACAAGCCACAAATGACAACTTAAGTAGTAGATAAATTTAAGTTTAGTAATGGAGAGAAACTTGTAATATCAGTAATTTGAACCTGTAAAAAATCACTATGTGAAGAAGAACGGCTTAGTACCGTACTAGCCTGTATAAGAGTACAATATCCGTAAGGTTACTACATATACCAACTCTATTATTTTTCACTTAAACCCCTGGCTCTAGTTTCCATATAGCTGGACAACGGTTATATATATATATATAAGTCCTAGTAGTAGCATTATCTATAGCAACTTAGCTAGACACAAAACACTAACCCTAGCATTATCAAACAGCAATAGCATATCACAGAAGATCCCTCTCTCTCTCTCTCTCTCTCACACACCTGAGAACAGCTGTTGCCACAAACCTTCACAAGTAGTAACAACAGTACATGACCCACACCAATGGCTTCTGCATGCGTCAACAACATCGGAATGTCGCCGGAGAATTTCCCTCCGGCGACCTTCCCTTCCTACGCCTGGCTCAGCCCCAGCCTCTCCTTCAGCCGCGATGACTCCTCCTCCTCCAAGCTCCCCGGACCCGACCCGGATTCTCCGGATAAACCAGATCCGAACCCTTCCGCCGGAGATTTCGAGTTCCGCCTCGAAGATCCCGTCGCCATGCTTCCCGCCGACGAGCTCTTCTCCGACGGAAAGCTCATGCCGCTCCACCTCTCTTCCCTCAAGTCTTCCTCCTCCGCCGCCGAGTCGCCGCCGGAGACGGCGAAATCGTGCCGGAGACCCGATATCTCCGGCGCGGACCCGTTCCTGTTCTCACCGAAGGCTCCGAGGTGCTCGAGCCGCTGGAGGGAGCTCCTAGGCCTGAAGAAGCTCTACCAAAGCGCGAAGGGCGAACCGCAGAAAACGACGTCGTCTTCTTCTTCTTCGAACAAAACCCTAAAGCACTTCCTCCACCACCGGAGCACCAAAACGCCGTCGTCTTCCTCGCCTGAAAACGCCTCCCTGAGCGTTCCGCTGTTGAAGGAAAACTCCGACTCCGAATCCGTTTCGATCTCTTCTCGCCTCTCTCTCTCGTCTTCCTCCTCGGGCCACGACCACGAAGATCTACCAAGGCTCTCCCTCGATTCGGACAAACCCGCCCCGAACCCAAACCCGAACCCGATTTCACTCCACCGCAACCCGAACGCGCACCCGAGGATGAGGTTGGTGAAGCCCAGGGCAGGGTCCTTCGACGAAAACAATAACAATAGCCAGAATCCGACGGGTAATCGGGTAGAGCGGAGTCCGATTCGGCGGGAATCCGGTGCGGTTGAGAGCAGGGGAGTTTCGGTGGACAGCCCTAGGATGAACTCTTCGGGAAAGATAGTGTTTGAAAGCTTGGAACGGAGCTCGAGCAGCCCAAGTAGCTTCAATGGGGGTCCCCGGTTCAAGCACAGAGGAATGGAACGGTCCTACTCGGCCAACGTCAGGGTCACCCCGGTTCTCAATGTCCCGGTTTGTTCGTTGAGGGGGTCTTCGAAAACCGGTTCGGTTTTTGGGTTCGGTCAATTCTTCTCCTCCGCCTCTTCGCCGCACAAGAAAGAAGGTGGTGGCGGTGGCGGTGGAGGAAGCAGCAACAGAGGCCACCACCACCAACAATACGGCAGCAACGGTGGTAGCAGGCACCGTTGTGATCGGAACTAATCACCATAACCGAGAAGGGTAACCACTTTGGCTGTTTTTTTTTTTTTTGGTACTATAAGTCTATGTTCTTGTTTTTAATCTTGATGGGAAAATATTGCTGGACGTTGTTGATTAGGGTTGTTTTTCTTTTGTTTAACTGAAGAAGTTTTTTTTTTTAGATAATGTAAATACATGGGTGGGAGTTTAGGTGTTCTTGATGAAATGATGAATGATGATGATGGTGATCCGGTTCTTGTTTCTAACTTGGTTAAGCTTTTCAGTGCACTTTCTTTAGCTGTTGTTTGTTATTTTCTGACCATGAACATATGGAATCTCTTATAACTTTTTCTTCTTTTTCTTTTGCTTCTTTTTATTTTTAAAATTTAATAATGCAATTTTTTTTTTCTTTTTATGAGTATATGCTTATTTTGAGCTTTTAAAATATACGTATTACATTAACTTTTTGTTCATCAAAACCATTAAATTGTTCTGATCCATTTAAAGATTATTTGGATGTCACTTTAAAATTAATTTGATAACATAAATTAATATTAAATAACTAATTTAATATATTTTAAAATTAAAAATCAATCTTATGTCTCAATATTTATTTATTTTTATCTAATGATCTGAAGGAGAATCATGTGGAGCTTATCTTCTTTGTCTGCTACTCAATTTTTATTTTATTTCTTAATTGATTTTAATTGTTGTGAAGTTTTGGGAAGTGATGCCAAAGATTCAAACAGAGGCGCCAGCTCTGCTGAATTATTATTTTTTGCACGTCAGTCTGATCCCAAAACTTCATGTCTACTACTATTTTATTTTTACTCTCTTTTTGGATTTAAACTCACATGATTTTTTTTGCTAAATGACAAATTAGTGTTTTCTTTTTTATAATTAATGTGCATTTTTCTTGGGACGTTGATGGGGGCATTACTTTCTCTGCCACAGTGGTCGGTGGTCCTCACCTGTGCTCAGTGTGTGACCCTTATTTAGAAGATTCAATTGGGTGGGACAAGTTTCTTTTCTCATAATAAAAAATGTGCACTTTGATTGGTGACATGCCATGACTGAGTTCCCATAACGGATTACCATCCTTCAATGAATGATTTAACATGATTTCAACATTTAGTTTTCCCTTTCTATGTGTCCAAGATTTTGGTGGATGGGCACAAATTTGGTCATATTTGACCTCACATTGTTGGATAAATCTCTTTGCTTCATCCCGTTGAAGTGAAAAGATCTGACGCGATTATCCTGGAGTGAGTCCATCCCTAATTGGATATGTAGGTCCATTTCCTGTTGCAAGCAACTTGATTTTTGTTATCCAAGTGTATAATTGGAGGACATGTTCCAAAGTTCAATGCCTTTGGACCCCTTTTTCTTTTTATCTTGTTACCTTTGTGATGGAAATGGTTCAAGTTCAGTGGTACTATGGGCATGCCAGAGTCACATAGAAATGGTATACTTGTGGAATTAAGTGGTAATTAAGACCCTGGTAGTTGCCTTGGTTGATTCATTAGTGTGCCATCCACATTCCAAACCAGGTAGAAGATTTTGAACTCTACAGGGCTAAGCAGCAATCAAACAAAACAAACTAATAAAAGAAGCAAGAGAAGAGGAAAAAGTAGCAAGGAAATAGACATCATATACTCATTAAAAAAGAGGATTTTTTTAATCTAGAAATATGCTAAAGACACGTGGCTAACATGTTTCCATAGTTGGAGCTTAGCTATCATAAAAGCCAAGTAGCCAACCGGCCCAACCCTATGTGAGAGAGAGGGGTTAAATGAGGAATTTCGTGCTTACATTAGTGTAAAAACAAAAAAGGTAGAAGAGAAGCTTGGGGAGTCAAATCGGAGTCACGAGTACATGACATTAATTTAGTAATAAAAGGGGGCGAGAGTCCTCTTGAAAAAAAAAATGAGTAATTTTATTTGAATTTAATAAGATAACATTCAAGTGAAATAATTTTTTAATTCATGAAAAAATGAAAATGAGTAATTTTAATATTAATACTTTTTGCGCAAATTTATAACTAGTTTTAGTTTTTGTTTTTGTTTAACTTTCTTTGTAGTAAAGTTAGACTCTAGTTTCAAAATATACTAAAACTCATTCATTATGCGTTATTTTTTTTTTAATTTTTGGTAAATATTATGCGTTATTTTACTTGTGTGTAGTGTTGCACCCATAGATTGTAAATGTTTTAAAAAACATTCTGAGGAAGTGTACGTATTTCACTAAATTTTAGAAAAGTCGTTTATGTTTTGCAAGAGGATTTTAAAATGTATATTATATCAAGGTTAAAATATATTTATGGTTTATACTTATTTTAATTTAGTTTATATATATATATATATATATATATATTTTGTAAATTAATTCTCGAACTTACAATTGTTAGTAAAATGGTTTTTGTTATTAAACCTAGTTATAAGGTCGTTAGTTTATGATTTGACGTGAAAAATAAAGGTCAAGGTGACATCATCCTTGACATTAATATATGAACCAAATTAAAAATAAAAGAAAATTATAAGGACTAAATTAAAAATAATAAAACTATAGAGATTAAATATACAATATGTGTTTACTATATTATATATATCATGAGAGTAGTTTAACTTCAAGTATGATAAGAGTTATTGTTTTATTGTATACTCTTAAAGATTGTAAAATAGATAGATGACAATTTTTTTTTCCAGAACTTGTCATTTTTTTCACATTTTTATCTTTTTATTCAATGTTCTTATGTTCCTATTGCTAAATTTATTTTTCAATATTTATTTTTGTTTTTTATATTTGTGTAAGTACTACTAGATGTAATTGACCTAATAGTTAAGGTATAACAAATTGTGCTTGTTACCTTAACTATTCGAATTTGAACAATAGATTAATTAATTCTCTTAAATAAACCAATGTGAGGGATGTACCCTTACAATTGTCTAGGGAGAGACTGAGTCACAGTTGACACAAAAGTTGACTAGATGATACTCTCACGTATAACAAAAAAAATACTGGTAATTTTTAAGCATAAATATTTATTTGTTGGTAGGATAGAGCATGTTTCTTTTTTTAGAAGCTTGTATGCTAACATAAAAAATTATAATGGTAAGATTGTGTTTAGGGACATAATGCTTGCTAAATATAAGGTTACACATTATGTAGAATGAGAAAGAAAAATAGCTAAGTTGAAATGCTTTTAAAGTATATTATACATTTGGTCTTTATAATTTTATTTTATTTTTAATTTAATCCCTATAATTTTAGCTTATTTTTAATTTGGTCTATATAATAATGTTAAAGATGATGATATAGACAAAAATGATATCATTTTGGCATCTGTTTTTCACATCAAATCATAAACTAACGATATCATAATTGAGACTAATGACATGGATTATTTTGTTAACAACTATAAGTACAATGATTAATTTACAAAAGAAAAAAAAATAAGAACTACATTGAAAATGAATATAACTATAATGACCAAAAATATATTTTAAGCTTATATCTATATCAATTCTTAACAGAACTTAGAGTATTGTTCTAAATATGTAATATAATCAGCGCTTAAGTTATTGTAAACTCTTTATTAAGATGTGCGTTGAAGATATTGTTTAAAAATAATATGAAATATGAAATATGAAATAATAAATAAAGCTTAAATGACTAACTCAAGCGATTATTTATTTTTTACAATAGATGTTTTAATATGATTTTTCTTGGTTGAATTCTCCTTATATTTTACTCACCATCATAATTTTTTATTTTTGTAATTTTCAAATAAAATGGTTTGCTTGTTTTTTGAACCTTTCTTTTTGGTTCAAACACGTGAGTTCGTTTTGCTCAATTTCCCCTTATCCCTGTCCACAAGAGTACCCTGTGGCATTTGCAGCAGCAAACGCCGTTGCAGCCATCTCATCTCATCGTTCCCTACTCATTTTTTTATGTTCTTTTCATGCTTGGACTTTGATGTATTATATGGGACATGTGTTTGACCAGTCTTAATGTGGGTACTCACTCCCCTTGGCACCCACTATCAAATATGTCCCCATTAGAGTTTGGGCTTTGTGCCAACGTGAAAATGGATGCACCATTGCACCTTCTTTACCCCTTCCTCATCCCCCCACTTGCTTTGGTGTGTCCCAATACAGCAGCACAAGGGCAATTCCATATTTTCACTAAAGGTTTGTTTGATATTCATTTTTTTAAAAGGAAAAATGGTTAAAAAGTGGTTCAATTTATTGTTTGGTATCAATTTAATGAGAGGAAACAATGAACTTGAATTGATTCATTTTTCGTGAGTCCTATATATTTTGCATCCGTTCCTTTGTAGACTGATTGGGGAAGAAAAAATATTTTCAACATTTTAATTTTATGTGAATTCCACACTTTTTTTAATATTTTATTTGTATTTTTTTAATTTGTTACTTACATTTGTGAATAAATGTAGAATTATTATATTAAAGAAAGATAATAAAATAATTTAATATTTATATATATATTTGATAAAAAAAAAGAGAAATATTTTATCTTTTATATTAGATAATATCAATTAAAATGAATAATAACTTTTTTATTTTCTTTTTCTTTTTCCTATTGTATTGTATTCCTTCTTTTCATCCTAAGAAAGAGGCTGGGGGGAAGTAGTGGTGTAGGCACCCAGCTACCCCAAATGGCCAAATGGTTCTTAAATCCAAATAAATCCTGGATTCTTGCCATGTTTTGGCCATTAATTCCCATTCTTAATTCCAACCATTACTCCACCATGGAAGCATTTATCTGGACAGTGTGATGTGACTTAACAAAAGTTTGGTTGTTTTAGTCAGTCAGTTCAAAGTAACTTTGTTTTTACTTTCTTTTCACTTTACATAGGGTTTAGGATTCGTGCAATCATGTCTATCTTGCGAGGTAAATCAGCTGAAAAGTAACCCCAGCTTAATTAATGGAAGGCATCAAATTTATAACCGGCCTCAGACAGGCCCTATCAAATATTCAATTGGGTATTTAAAGCATGATCTTGTCGATATGATTTTCTGTGTCTCATTGAAGAGAAAAAACAATTTGTTTGTTGAATAATGAGATATCCTGCAAAAGGCTGTGGGGGGTTTTGGGGCTATCAAAGAAAGAACGTGTCCATGGACAGTCTTCCCTCTGCATAGATTCTCCCTCCTCCAATCCCTTTAACCCAATCATATGCTTAAATGTTTTACGAGGTGTTAACAATGACCTAAATCGATTTAAATTGAGAAATTCAAAATAAAATATAAAGTTAATTAATTTTAATTTTTTTATAAAAATTAATCAATTTAGTTTAATTTTTAGTTTTTATTTATAAAATCAAATTAAATTAAACTAATTGAACTTATATAATTATATATATATGTATATTATAATTTATATACTTAATAAATGATTATGTTTTAATTTTGTTATTTTTATAAATAATTTTATGCTAATTTCTTGTTTATAAATATTTAGTGGATTATTCTTACAATTTTTATGCTAATTTATTTTTAATTGGACAATAAAAAGAAAAAAAATGATGTTCTATATGAATTTTTTTTAAAAAAAATATTTAGCAAAAAATTAATTGAATCGAATCAAACCAAAACGATTGCAATGGTTTGCTTTGGTTCGATTCTCCAATTAATAAAAAAAAATCGATCAATTCTCAATAGAAGAAAACTTATTAATTTGGTTCGATTGATTTTCTTCTTAAAATCGAATTAATCCAAATTGCAAACACTCATACAATCTCCCCTCCCTTTCTCTCTCTCACATATGGAATGGGTCAGTGCACAAAATGAGTGAGAAGGGGGTGATGACATATGAAGTTATTGGTAAATGCTAGGCTTGTCAATGGGGCGGGTTTTTGCCCACTTTTAACTTACCCCGCACCTCTTAAAGGAATCTCTAACCTGCCCCTTCCTGCCCAGCAAATTTTGTAAATAAAAACTTACACTTTACCAACAAAAAATAATAGAACTCAAACCATACCCGCATATACTATATCATACATAATATAATATAAATTATTAAAAAAATTATTTATTGCATAAAAAATCTCAAGCTATATCAAATATAAAACATACTCTTTGTAAAATAATTGAGGTGCGGATAGGGTAGGGACGGGTAGACTTTAAACTCGAACCCGCCCCACTCCTCCCATGCTGTAGGACGGATTTATGCGGGTTAGAACAGATTGGGTAGTCGCGAAGTAGGTTGAAATTGTCATCCTTACTTAATGCTAACTACAAAGGAGGGGCGGGGTTGGCAGCTAAGCTAAAATCTATAATTTAAAACAAACTGATGAATTAGATTATCTAATTAAAAAGTGTAAACATCTATTTTGGTGCTCTACAAATACAAATATCATAAGTTAGGTCATTTGATGACAATCCATTAGAATAATCATTGAATATTAAATTAATCTTTTAAAAAGTCAATTTGATATTAAAAAATTATTAAAAACTTAAATTAATAATACTTATATTTTTAGAAAAACGAAATAAATGTTTACTCTAATTAAAAACATGGTAGAATTAATAAATTGTACAACTTAATTAATCATTTACTATTAATCGGTTTCTTTTGAACTAGACTTTTTAGAAACTTTCCCAAATAAAATGTGAGGGAGAGTGGCTGCTTTGGGAAAATATTCCTCTCTTCATCTTCGTCTACACTCTGCAATGCCCCCCTTATAAGGCTGAAGGCCAGTTGCATTTATGGATGCTTTAGAATAGAATAAAATAAAATAGAGAGTTGCTATGGTATTTTGATAGGTTTGGTATCCAAGGTGAGTTGTCAATAAGTTATTGACTGTTGGTTTCACAATAAATGTTAAAGAGTTTATTCAATATAAATAACAACTAATGAATACTAAATAACTCACCCTAAGTATCAATATCTTAAAAAAAAGATGAGTATTGTAGTAATGTCAAATAAAATAATGCATGAGGTACAGTACTACAGCGTGGGGGCATGTAAACCACTTGAGGTCACGTCACAGTATCTATATGAGCTGGACTGTGAAGGATAATTTAATCTTGTTACGTTGAAGTATGAAATGAAACTGTGATGGATTTTGGTCCCTTTAAATTGAGTACTCCATAGACGACATCTTTCACCGTCTTACTGTAGCTCAATCAGAAGGATTGGATCACAGATAAAGCCTTTCTTTTTTACTTCCTTCTCCAAGTTGTGCAACAAAACGACAATAGCAAACAAAGGCATGATTCATAGGCCAATTGCTTCAAGTACTAAGATTTGGTAATGCTAGGGAAATTTTGCATGAGTCACTAATAGGGTTGTCAAATTTCCATCCTATGTGGAGATTTTTAGGGGAACTATTTCATTCGATGCCTTGTGAGTAGAGAATTTTTTTTTGCAAAACTCCTTGCAGGTGATTTAAGAATAGGGACAAGGATTATATCTTTTGTTCTGAATAGATTATATATATCTTTTATTATATGTATTATATATCATAAATAATAATAATAATATTTTAATTTTTTCGTATTTTTTTTATTTAATTTAAATATTATGATTAAATTATTTAAATTTAAATTTGTTATAATTTAACTTTAAATTTAATAATTTAATTTTATATAATTTTTCTAAAACTTTATTATATTTTAATTTATAATTTTATAACTTTTTATGAATTTTAAAAATTTCTGTGAAAATTCGCGGGAACGAAGATGGCGGGAGAAATATGAGTGCTCCCCCTACCCCTCATGCCCCGTTGACATCCCAGTCACCAAATCGTTCAAATCTTTTGCGTTTATAAACATTTATTGCCTTCGCATGATTCTATATCACCATCTGGCTGGTGGTGGACCCAAGAGTTCAATGGAACTGGATTGCACACTTTGTTTCAGGGTTCAAGAAAATGAAATGGGCTGATTTGCTACCAACTAACAAAGCATTCTACTTTAGATGGGGCACCTGCTACGTAGCCCCACTTTGCCATGCTACCTGTTTTTCCTCATTTCTTTTCGTTTTCTACCAGTAGGGATGACTGGTTCCTTGTGGGATATGTTTTAGGTAAACGTTATTGGTTTATTTTTTATTTTTACTTTTAGTTAAATATATTTTTATTATAGTTATAAAACCATTACTTTATTTTCATTTTGATTCCTGTTTTTAAATTATTGTGAAAGAAATAGTGTGTTGTTGTCAATTGTTTTTACTATTTTTTTTATTATAAAATTTTGAAAACAAAAAACAAAATAAAAACAATGTGTCATTTTGATAATTATAATGAAAACATATATAATTGAAAATGAAAACAAAAAAGATAAATCAAACTTTGTACACTTCATTTCCACAACCTTATCATTTTAAGGAAAATTTTAAAAATAAAAAATATTTTCTTTTGGGTTGAAATTGATAGCATTCAGAGGAAAAAGACCCCACTTGTATATTTACCCCTTAGCCCAAAAAAGACAAACCCTTTGATCCAAACCCAATTAAATCTTAACCCACTGGGCTGATACACATTATGCCTTGACCCAAAAGTCCATTACCCATGCTGGCCTCACCCAGATTAAACCCATTATCCAGACCCAAGCAGCCTGATCTCTTTTGTTTTTCAAAGGGGTAAGGGATTTCTCTTCACGCATGCCCTCTGACCAACTCAGAGAGGAGGTGCTTTCCTTCACGCCCGATGGCCCGAGATTTGCTGAGGATATGAATATATGATGGCGTGGCGTCTTGGCATGAGGGTAGCATCTGCGTGAAGGAAAGGATGATAGAAGAAAAGGGGAGGCAGAGCAGAGAGGGGGATATAATAAAAGTACTTTTATAAAGTAAAAAAATACATCCAAACGAGCACAAAAGGAAAAAGAATGGGGGCATTTCCTATGGATCAAAGGATTCTTTCCTTAAAATGGAAAAAAAAAATCTCTAATATAATAAGCAAGGCTAACATAAGTCACACTAAAAAATAGAAGTCTATCATTTTTACAAAAATGAGATCATTCGAATGACAAATGAGAACTTTCTTACATACCTACTCATTACTCTTCTCTTCTCTTCTCTTCTCTAATCCGATGTTGCAAAGACAGTGTTCCAAGCCTTTAAAAATGGCCGATCTAGAAATGGATTCAAATGGTCGCCTATGAAAGTATATAACTTTAAGATGTTAAAATTAATTTCAGATACTTCTACATTTTGAAAATTTTAAAATAAGTTCCTATAGTTTAAATTTTTTAAATGAATTCTTATATTTTCAAAAATATTTTTATTTGAGTTCCTACAAGGCTCTAACGATAGATTGAGTTCATGACTATTAAAATATCTTTTTAAAACTTTAAGGACTTATTTATAATTTTGAAACTATAGGGACTTATTTAAAAGTTCTCAAAAAAATAGGGACATGCAAATTACTTTAACCAGCCTAAGAAGGAATAAATTAACTAAACATATATAAGACACTGTCTAAGAAACAAGAATAACACATAAGACAATGTATTCAAAGTTTATATCATACCATCAAGAAGTACATTCAACCTCCAACGGTCTTCTTATCCTTCAACTTGGAACTACCAATGCATTATTGCTTGTATCTGGTAATATCTTAATATCTTTGACAAACCAATCGAGCACAAACTTATACCAGTTATATTGCATAACCCTGCCTATATCAATGATTGTAAGTAAAAGCTTTGAACTTGAACAGTTCTTTGAGGTAAAGCATAACAAGATAGACAAAGTGTATAGTAGAAAAGTTCTCTTGAACCTCACTCACGCCAGACATCTTAGTTCCTATATTTCAGTGAGAGTTATTCCATCAAATTCATCTACATAAGATAATTCATCCTTTGTGACACTTGATTTAACCTCCATATCGGAGGTAGGTACACTCATAACTAAACCTACATCATCATAGATCAATGAAATCTTGGAACATTTTATGCTTAAACTATGGTCTTGTAGGCCAAAACTATTTACTAACTCTAAACACAGTCTCGATCTAGCACATTGCAATCCAAATCCAATAATGAGCCAAATCTCATTTTCTTTAATGGTGGCTAGTTGAGGTTCTTTAAGGTTTGCAATCCTCTCGTAGAAGCGCCTAAGAGAATACCTAGTTTGGAATGCTGACTATACAAGTGAAACTAAGATATGTCAAAATTTATGACCCTAAAACTTGGTGCTTGTAAATAAAGCTTAGATGAATGATTAATAATTTATTCATGAAGCAACTGTTGAAATTGTTTAGACGACAACTGACCTGCAAAATAGAGTAGAGGTAAATGAAATGGCCTGAGACGTGTGGGAACACATTGTCCTTAAGGATTTATTCGCCTGGTGCGATAATCCCCCAGGATATAACAAGCTCTTCTCGGCCGGATGCGGCTAAGGCTCCAGTTCAACAGAGAAAATATTTTTTGTTAACCCAGACATAAGAGAGTTAGAAGGAAGATTTCATCATCTGTTGAAAACATGGAACAACCGATTTCAAAATATAAAGCTAATCTGCAGTGGGAACTAGTGGAGAAAATAATGGTAACCACAGAGTAAATCACGGGTTGAGGGAATCAAGGGATAAGGAATTGATCAGTTTCTCAACCATGACCCAGTCAAAATACAAATGTTCAAAAACAGATGTTTCCAGATAGGGTTTCAAACAGATCAATTTTACAAATGTTGGACCAGGTCAAAAAGTTTAAAATTTAAATTTAAAATTTTAAATAAAATCAAAGCAAAAATTGTGAGGCCTCAATATCGAGCGCACGAGGGGGCAAATCGGATGATTTGCACTACCTTGGCCCAATCTTGGGCGCGTGAGTCCATTCATCTCACTAGCTCATTTTACAACTCCATATCACAAGTTACCTTATAAACCCCTTAAAAGTTTGAAGACTAAGCAACGTGGGACTTTAAACTTTAGAAATACTTTAACAAATAATACAACAATCCCCCACATATTTTAAAAGTTTAAAGAATACATATAAAATTTTTTAAAAAAAGAATATAATTTATTTGGGTTAACACCATGGGTGTAAATGCATTAAACTGATGTCTTTTGGACTATGAACCAGACCTAGACTGACAAACATAATATACAGTGAGTTGGTGAAGTAAACTTCTCGAACCAGAAATACTTTGTCGTACATTAGAGGTCTACCAATCACACTACACCCCAACTATTTTCACTGATGCCACTGTGTTGCACTAATAGGCCATGCGCGTTTATGATAATTCATGAGTGCTCTAGAGATTATGCCACAATCTCATACAAGCGGCCCCACTTGACACTCATATAGGTGATTTCATCAAGTGTATGCTGCAAATCATACACCACCTATAAGGGATATGAAATCATTAAAAGCTTTTAAGCTTATCCTCTCAATAATGCAATTCCAGCGTTACTCACACCATAGGAAGGGACAAAATTATTAGTGCTAACAGAACAAACTAGTGACTTGTTTTTACTCATATGAACCTTCTTCATGGGATCTCCAATCACAAAGGTTGGGTTACCATCATTGTTAATTTCAAATTGGCTTAAGTCCCATTCCCCTCGATGTTTCATATATTAATTTCCTTCCAAGAGGCTTTGTCAGAGGATTGGCCAAATTCACTTCTAACTTCACATAATCAATGGATATTGTTCCATCTTTTAGCAGCTGCTTTACTACATTATGTCTCAATTGTATATGTCAGTTTTTACCATTGAAAGTCTTATTCTTTGCAATGGCTATTGCCGCTTGGCAATCACAATGCATTGACACTGATGGTGTCAGTTTTATTCCTAAAGGAATATTTGCCAAGAAATGTCTTAACCACTCAGCCTCATTGCCAGCCAACTCCAGAGCTATAAACTCTGACTCCATAGTGAATCTAGCAATTATGGTTTGTTTTGATGATCTCCAAGTAACAGCACCCCCACCAAGTATAAATACATAACCACTAGTGGATTTTGTCTGATCTGAATCTGAGATCCAGTTAGCATCATGTATCCTTCTAATACAACAGGAAATCCATTATACACTATACCATAATCCATGGTACCTCTCAAATATTTCATGAGTCTAACAAGTACAGCCCAATGATCCTGATTAGGACTATGTGTATATCTACTCAATCTGCCCACGACATATGCTATGTCAGGTCGAGATAAATTCATTAAATGTAATAAACTTCCAATAATTTGAGCATACTCAGATTGAGCAACAGGACACCCCTATTTTTCTTTAATTGAGAGTTAACATCATAAGGGGTACTCATTGGCTTGGAGTCAAAATGACCAAACTTCCTAAGAAGTTGCTCTACATAATGTTCTTGTGATAGCATTATACTATCATCTTTCCTTATGATTTTAACTCCTAATATTACACTTGCTTCACCTATGTCTTTCATATCAAATTTAGATGCAAGAAAAGATTTTGTTCTAATCACTACATCATTACAAGTACCAAAAATAAGCATGTCATCTACATATAAGCAAATAATAATACATTCACCATTTAATAATTTGGTATACGCACATTTATCAACTTCAATAGGAGAAAAACCATCATTAATCAAGGTTTGATTAAATTTCTCATGCCATTGTTTTGGTGTTTGTTTTAAACCATATAAGGATTTGAGAAGTTTGCACACTTTATTTTCTTGACCAAGAGTTACACACCCTTCAGGTTATGTCATATAAATTTCTTCTTCCAAATCACCATTTAAAAAAACAGTTTTCACATCCATTTGGTGAATAACAAGTTTGTAAATTGAAGCCAAGGCTATTAAGACTCGAATTGAAGAAATTCTGGTCATAGGAGCAAAAGTATCAAAATAATCAATATTTTGTTTTTGTGTAAAACATTTTGCTACTAATCTAGCTTTATATTTTTCAATTGAACCATCAGGATTATATTTTCTTTTAAAAATCAATTTGCAACCAATCGGTTTTGTTCCAGAAGGTAAATCAACTAAAATCCAAGTGTTGCATCTTGAAATAGAATCAATTTCGGCTTTAATAGCTTCTTTCCAAAAAGGAGCATCAGTAGATGAAATAGCTTCTTTACAAGTCAAATGATCATTTTCAATTAGATAAGTGTAAAAATCATTTCCAAAAGATGTCTATTTCCTTTGTCTTTTACTTTTTCTCAAATCCTCATATGAGTTTTCACTATTGTTTTCTAAAGAATTATTTTCTACGAAATTAATCCCAGATTTCAAAGGAAATATATGTTCTAAAAATTCAGCATTTTTAGTCTCTACAATAGTGTTACGATCAATTACACTACTTCTCAAAACAAGAAACTTATAGGCAGCATTATGTTCAGCATATCCAATAAACATATAATCAGAAGTTTTAGAACCTATTTTTTTTCAGGAATCATTATCTTAGCTAGGCACCCCCACTCTTTTAAATATTACAAATTAGGCATATAACATTTCCATAACTCATAAGGTGTTTTACCAATTTTCTTATGAGGTATTCTATTTTGCAAAAAACAAGCAGTTAAAATGGTTTCACCCCAAAGGTTATCAGGTGCGGAAGAACTAACTAACATGACATTCATCATTTCTTTTAATGTTCTATTTTTTCTTTCAGCTACTCCATTAGATTCAGGTGAATAAGGAGGATTTACTTCATTTATTATGCATTCTTTTTCACAAAAATCATTAAATAAAATATATTCACCACGCCTATCAAATCTAACTCTTTTAATTTTCTTATTTAATTGATTTTCTACTTCTGCTTTATATGAAAGGAACATATCAAAAGCTTCATCTTTATTTCTAATTAAATAAACCTTAGTGAACCTAGAAAAATCATCTATAAAAGTTACATAATATTTTTGACCGCCTCAGTCATGGTATTTTTTAAATCTCCTAAATCAGTATGAATTAAACTAAGTAATTCAGATTCACTTTGTTGTACTAAAGGACAAGATTTTTTAGTTAACTTAGATTCAATACAAATATCACATTTATTTAAGCATGCATGACTAGTCGCAGAAATTAAACCAAGATATCGTATTTTCTTCATATAAGAAATATTTGCATGTTCTAATCTAGCATGCCACATATCAATGGAATCAATCAAGTAAGCAGAAGATGATGCATTCTTATATAGTTTTTTGTATTAAAAATTGGCCTTGTATAATCCGACCCCTATAAGGGTTAGGTTCCATGAAAACATAGTACTATAAATACCTAATGAGGGTTTTGCTCTTGCAGTGGATTCATCAATTACCCTTCTCCATAAATCTGCCATTGTTGTTAGAAGCTTAATTGAGAGCGTTCCTCATCCAACATCCAACATGAGAGCTAAGGTAATGAACGATTTCGATTTTGTTTTCATATGCACCATAGATTATTGATTTTATATTTTCATTCTTTGAATTTGTTGCTTTTACGCTGACTTTCTCTTCTCTCTTTAATCTTAATTTTTTTAGATCATAGTACAATTGGGATGGTTCACCTTAATTTATAGCATATGATATGAAAATATTGAAATGAACAAATGAAACACATGAAAATGGATTGAATTGTGCTTATTAACCTTTTTGAAAAACTTCTAAACAATTCTTGGAATTAAAAGCTTCGCAAGATTAAGAAGAAAATGGACGAAACATATACTTTTTATAGTCCGTTGGACCCAAAGATAGTTTTTCTAAAAATATTTGGACACAAGTTTTTTTTGAAAATCTTTAGAAAATATTTGTTAAGAATAACAATGGCAATCCCCAAATGTTAGTTAAAAAGTAAAATAATACAATGAAAGGGAAGAAAAGCTCACACCAGCTATTTATACTAGTTCACTCTCACAACCTGAGAGCTACGTCCGGTCCCTTCTACTTGAAAGATTTTCCACTAATCTTTCTCAGATTACAAATATTCTTCTCAAAGCCTCTTCAGACTACAACCAAGTATTCTAAACCTCTTCAGGTTTTAACAATAAGTATTCTTTTACAGACAAGCCTCTTCATGCTTACAACCAGAGTAATAAAGAGTATTTACAACACTTGAGGTTAACTCACGATTTGTGAGGATAAACTAATTAACTCAAGTAAAATTCTATATAAGAGAAATGAAAGTATATGAAACAGAGTGAATCTTTTGCTTTCAATATTTTCTCTTGTTATCTTGATGTCTCACGTCAACTGATTCTTTAAAAGCTTTGATATTTATAGCCTTGTGAGCTTTGAACTATCTTCATAAACTTATTCGTCAAACCACAATATTTATTACTGTTCTGAGTAATATTAAATGCACAATGCTGATAGCATGTTGATCTTCTTCTGAAAAGTGGTTTTGGTTATCAACTTTTGCGAGGAATTTGATATCTTAGTTCTGACTCTTCTAAACAAGCATAAAGTTCTTTATTTGCTGGTCCTTGTAGTTATTAGGTATGTCAGCTCCAACGTACAAAGTTAAACTTCGAAAGTCACGTTCGTGTCAGAGATCTCATCAGCAATTAATACACTTTGTTTTGCTTGTCCTTGAATTGCTTTGGACGGATACTTTTGAGAAACTATCAATAAAGACAAAACAATAGACGATCCAACATAATATAAAAATAGTTCACAATTTATTGGACACACGTAGTCAAACAATGCTTTTGTCTTTATAAAAACTTGTTTTTGGTCCAGAGGTACTTATAAACCATTTATTCAAAAAATACAACTTGGATTGTTCCTTTTAGAATGAAATAACATAAGTTTCTTCAAAACTTATTTGTTCACTTTAATTTAATATTTATTGTTATCTTCAAAATTCTGAAGGGTTCAATTCCATTGAACAATTTTAGTTCTTATATCAGATATTTGAATTTGTCTTTGGTTCCAACAATCTCCCCCTTTTTGATGATGACAAACAATATTAAATTTGATTGAACAAAAACAGTTATTAGACGCAAAATTTTCACTAGTTATTGGATTCAAAGGTTTGTCAAAAGAGAGTTAAGTCTATAATGTATCAGGAGTAATAAACCAGTTTGAACAAGTTTAACAAATTAAATCAGAGTAATAAAAAAGTTACGTTCAAAGAGTTTTACTAGTAACATAGTTATACTTTATATTACCAATATCATAGTAAAACTTTATAACTAGTATCAGAACATATATAACCAATGTCAGAGCAAGCTACTTTAAGTATCAGAGTAAAAAAGGGTTTTTATAAAGAATCAGAGCAACAAAGCAATAGAAATCAGAGCAACATAAGATTATCATTAGCTCAACAGAAATAAGTTATATATGAGTAAATTGATAACAAGAGATTAGAACAGAAACAACAGAACATGTATATGTAACAGATAAGTTTAAAGTTATTCCCATTCCATGTATAAGTGCATATGTACAAAATCAAATTTATTTCCCAATTTTCTCCCCCTTTTGTCATCAGACAAAAAGTGAAGAAAAGACATCATAATCAGTAAAAAGAAATTAAAGAGGTGTGATAAAAATTTTGTAAAAAAATGAAAAGGAATTATTGAGAAGGAGGCGGAGGAGGAGGGCAAATGTGGGAAGTATTGTTTGAGTATGTCTTGAACTTGACGAACCATTGAGGTCATAGCAGCATTGGTTATAGCTTGAACCTCAGGTGATACGATAGGAACAAATGTGGGTTGATGAAGACTCTTAGCTGATGCTTCCACATCATTTGCTTTAGCGGCGACCAAGTACTTAGTAGGGTGGACTGTGGAAAGAGGAGCGAGATCAGAATGTTGAACTTATTTTGCTTGATCTTCTGTTGCTTGTTCATCATCTTCTTCTTCTTCAGAAACCATATTAGGATCCCAAGAAAGTGGATTTTGATAATCAGAGAAGCATGTCTCCCATGGGTATGGTTTGTCCAAGTTGTCCATGGGGGACCAATTTCCCACTTTTTCTAGGTCCAAGAGAAGGATTTCGCCACCAAAGGGCCTCAGAGGTATCCCAAAGATGTCATCAGGAATAACATTAGGGGCATACCATTGAAAGTTCTGGCCTTTAATTATAGTGACCTTCTCTTTCTCTTCTGCACTTAGACCCGGAGAAGATACTTCTTACTCACACTCCTAGACATATCTCTCCCAAAAAGACTTGGCTTCACATCCCTAGCTTCTCCACTCGAAGATATCTGTGTCAGGAAGTCCAAATTTACTTCTAGTGCAGGTTTCTTTCCAAAGTCAAAATCAAACATAATGGGTAGAGGCCAATAAGTTTGATTTCTGAGCTTTTTCAGATCATTATCTTTGTTTGGATCCACCATTGGTAATCTTGGGCAAACCCAATCAGGATGAATCTTGATAGAGGTTATTGAGGTGACAATAAGCGAGGGAGGGATGTACCTCAAGTCCTTGACAGAGATACCCGTCTTGATGACACCCACTAACCTGGTGTCAAATACTGTGGCGTGAAAGCCTAGTTCCTCAATTGTCAAGGGTTTGAACTTAAGCTGCTTCGGGTAGATATGTATATGTTAAGAGAACCTGTCACAAACTCTAGATTGCCTCTGTATCATTGAAAGACTAGGGTCCTTTAACTCCCAACGTTCTATGCAATGGGGCGTCACTCCCAAGGTGAAGGTACGAAATTTCTAGTCGCGGATAACATATGGTTTAGGGGAGATGGGGATAAGTGTTTGGTCAGGTGAAGAAGGAACGGAAGGTGTAAAGTGTGGTGAGGGAGGTGTTGGGGGTGAGGTTGGTGTATGAGTAGGTGGTGTTAAAGAAGGGTTAACTATTTGAGCTAGTTGAAGTGTTTGTGGTTCAAGTTGAGAGGTTTGCGATTGAGGTTGTGATGGTGAAGAGGGAGGAGTGTGATGGACACAGGTGCAGGAGGTACAATAGTTACAACGTGTTTTTTAAAATGCCATTGTCTGGCACACATCATCGTCCTTGTGTCTTTTGGTATTCTGAGAGTGGACGCAACTCTGATCCCCTTGGCAAGAGATTGATCATCATTACCCAAATTATCGTCCATAACCAAACATCTTTGGCATTTGGGTTCAGAAAGAGTGGACGTTGATTTTTGTGGATGCCCAACTTCTGATGGAGAAGGTTTGGTAGCGTCAACTCATCCGAAAAATTCTTGGACGGTCTGGAGCCTCATTTTCATTAGGTTGCTTTGTCCAAAAACTTGTTGAAACTGTTTTCTTCCAAACATCTTATTCTGGTCTTCGTCCAATGTTTCAAGGACGTCGTAAACACCTTGCTCCTTGAAGAGCTTTGACAAAAGCACACTATAGGAGATGGTAGTCTTCTTCTTCTTTCCTTGGACACTGAGTTTGAAGAGGAGATGAGGAAGATTAATCTATTGGCACAACATCATATGGCACAAACAAAAGGCATGAGTGTTGGAGACTGAGTTTTTTGACCTAGCTTTGTGGAGCACCACCTTGTTGAGCAGTTGGTGGAGTACTCAAGCCTTGTCATGCATTTGAGAGGCTACTATCTTCTTGCTAGCACTAGTTGGATCCTTAAGAAGGATATCTAACTCACTCTCTTTCTCGCCAATGTTATCAGTCAAATCCTTGGTATATTTGGCCCCTTCCAACCAACATTGTGTTGCATCAGAAATTGTGACTTCAGTAACTGAAACTACCTTTCCCAAGACTATTCCTTGGACTTTGTCTTCAGTAACTATGCCATTTTTCTAGAAATCTCTAATAAGTTCCGGATGAACATCTATAGTCGAAAGTAATTTTCCTAACCCGCTCATTTCAGATGTTCTACAATACTGATGTCACACTCACTTAGTGTGGAGGTTTGAAACAAATACTTTATAGCCACTTCGACATCATCCACATTGTCCCTCTTTCCTCCGGCCATTTCTCAGAAGATTGAAGAAGTGGGGTTTTTGAGAGAGGTTTTTCACAAAGGTTTTTAGAGAGACTTTTTTGCAAAGGTTTTTAGAAAGAGTTTGTGAGAATAAAACTAGAGTCTTGAAACAAAGAGTTTTTAAGTATTGAACGGAAATTTCAAATGTTTTTTAATAAACCTAAATTGAAAATTTGAACAGACAACACAATAAATGCTTATCTAAAGTAACTGTCATATACCACAATAAAAAGTAACTTCTGCCACTCTTCAAATACTGACTCAGCGTGGGAAATTCGTATAAGTTCAAATAAGACAAAGATATTTTACAATAAATGCAAATTATATCTATCAAATGACTTATCCGATAATGAGTGTATACACATGATACATATCAGGTACAAGTCATATTGGACACAGATTATCAATGGACGCACAATCATCAGTTTTTCACAAAATGCATACTTAAATGCTTTCTAATGAAAGTGAATTTGTCCTCAGCGAGAGATTTTGTAAAAATATCTGCCAATTGATGATCTGTATCTACAAATTGAATATCAAACACATCTTTTTGAATATAATTTCTTATAAAGTAATGTTTGGTTTCAATATGCTTTGCCTTTGAATGTAGAATGAGATTTTTAAATAGATTTATAGTACAGTATTATCACAAAGTAAGGAAACCTTATTTTCAAAGATATTGTAGTCCTCCAATTGACGCTTGATCCAAAGAAATTGAGAATAACAACTAGATGCTAATATGTATTCAGTTTTAGCAGTTGAAAGCGCAATCGTACTTTATCTTTTGCTGGACCAAGAGACTAATTTTTTTCCAATGAAGTGACATCCTTCACTGGTGTTTTTCTTTCAACTCTATCTCCACATAGTCTGCATCGCAAAACCCAACTAATCTATTCTCATGTGATTTCTTAAATAACAAACCCAGATTAGTAGTACCTTTTAAATATCTGAATATCCTTTTAACAACAACTAGATGTGACTCTCTAGGATCAGATTGAAAACGTGTACAAAGACACATACTAAACATGATATCAGGTCTGGACGCAGTGAGATATAAGAGAGATCTGATCATACCTCTGTATACCTTTTGGTCTATCTTTTTATCTTTATCGTCCAATTTCAATGTGGACAATGGGTGCATTGGTGTGCTCATCATTTTGCAATCGTCCAATTTGAACTTCTTTAGAAGTTCCTTTGTATATTTGGTTTGGTGAATATAGATTTCGTCCAATGTTTGCTTCACTTGCAAACCCAAAAAGAATTTCAATTCTCCCATTAAGCTCATTTCGAACTCCTTTTGCATCAACTTGGAAAAATTCTCACAAAGAGATTCATCAGTAGCTCCAAAAATAATATCATCTACATAAATTTGAACTATGATAAGTACTTAATCTATCATATTAAGCTCGAGCAGCCTGTTTTAGTCTATACAGCCTTTTTCAGTTTAAAATCATGCTATAGATAATATTGATCTCGAAACCAGGTGGTTGCATAACGTAAACCTCTTCATTGATTATATCCATTAAGAAAAACACTTTTTACATCCATTTGATAGAATCACATACTATGATGAGCAACAAATGATAGTAAAATGCGTATGACTTCTAATCTCGCTACAAGTGCACAAGTTTTAGTGAAGTTTATACATTCTTGTTGTGAATAACCTTGTGCAACTAATCTTGCCTTGTTTCTCACAACCTTACCATCTTCGTCCAATTTATTTTTGAAAACCCACTTTGTATCAATGATGGACTTGTCTTTAGGCTGTTGAAACATCGTCCAAACATCGTTTCTTGTGAACTAGTTAAGCTTTTCTTGCATAACCATTATCCATTCTTCATCCATAAAAGCTTCTTTAACCATCTTTGGTTCCAAATCTGAGATGAATGCAACGTCTGAATATTCTCTGAAAGTTGACCTTATTTACACTTTATCATTTGGATTACCAATAATTTGGTCTTCTGGATGATAAGTTTTGAAGTGCTAACTTCGTTGAACATTATTTCTTGTTGCATTTTCTTCTTTTTCTCATTGTCCAGTGCTTCTTTGCTAGCTGATGATGGACCTTCATCTTTATCATTTAGATTTAAATCTACAAAAGACTCATTTAGCTCTGATAAATCTTTATCAGGATTTTTATCATTAAATTTAACATGGATGGACTCTTCCACAGTCAAAGTGCGAAAGTTATAAACTTTATATGCCTTTAAAGTTTCAGAGTATCCTAAGAAGATACCACATTCAACTTTAGCATCAAATTTTCCAAAAGAATCTTTGGTATTCAGAACAAAACATTAACAACCAAATGAATGAAAATATGAAATGTTGGGTTTTCGTCCCTTCCATAATTCATAAGGAGTCTTTTTCAAAATAGGTCTACTATATATTCTGTTTTGAATGTAGCAAACAGTGTTGACAACTTCAGCTCAAAAG
Organism: Styphnolobium japonicum; assembly: GCA_023212625.1. NCBI lineage: Eukaryota > Viridiplantae > Streptophyta > Magnoliopsida > Fabales > Fabaceae > Styphnolobium > Styphnolobium japonicum. Next base: position 13,254,997 of record JALBWW010000008.1, on the reverse strand, counting down.
TGTCTGGAGTTTGAGTTGTCATTGAGTATGGTTCTTGCCATTTCTTGGAGAAATTGATTTTTTCTCTCTACCACACCATTTTGCTGTGGTGTTCTTGGGGAAGAGAAGTTGTGAAGAATACCAGTTTCTTCACAGAATCGTTGAAAGCTCTCATTCTCAAACTCTCCTCCATGGTCACTTCGGATTGAGCTGATACACATGTGTTTTTCATTCTAAACTATTTTACAAAATATAAAAAACACCTTAAAAGACTCATCCTTGTGAGCTAGAAACATAACCCATGTTCATCTAGTATAGTCATCAACTATGACTAATCCATTTTTTTCATTTAACGAGGTTATTCTTGTTAAACCAAACAAATCCAGATGCAGCAACTCTAGTGGTCTAGAGGTGGAAACAATATTTTTGGACTCAAAGGAATTTTTAACTTGTTTCTCTTTTTGATAGGCATCACATAGAATATCCGATTTGTACACAAGATTTGGTAGTCCTCTTACGAAGTTATGCTTGTTTAGCTTTGAAATTAATTTCAAGCTTGCATAACCAAGTTTCTTATGTCATATCCATTGTTATTCTTTTATGGACACTAAGCATGATTATTCTGGTCTAAGAGGTCTCCCAAATAAATCTTATAAAGATTGTTTTGCCTCTTAGCTGAAAAGAGTGTGGACTCATCATGGTTTTTGACTATACATTCTCATTTGTTGAAGAAAACGTCAAATCCACTATCACATAATTGACTTATATATGCTTAGTAGATTGTGTTTTAAACCTTCAACGAAAAGTACATTATTAATAGAAGGAAAATGATACTTATCAATCTATACTATTTTACCTTTCTAGTTTCCTCCGAAGGTGACACAGCCACCTGATCTAGGTCTGAATTCTTGGAACATAGACCTTACTCCCGTCATGTGACATGAGCAGCCACTGTCCAGATACCATGGTTGAGGTCTTTTTCTTGCTTCTAAGCACTTCTGCAAGAGGAATTATCATATTTTTAAGTACCCAAATATTCTTGGGTCCTTTCTTGTTAGTTCTTGAGGAATCATTATACCTAAATTTCCTTTTATAAAAACATTTGGTCATTATATGTCCTTTCTTTTTACAGTTATTGCAAAAAGGTTTGGGTTTAGTAGAGATAGATGACTTTTGAATTTTTCTCAATAGATTGATAACCCAGTCCAAATTTATCTCGAGGATCTCTTGAGTATTTTAGCAGTGTGTCTAGCTTTTCACTGCTACCCACAAATTTACTGAGATCTTCAGTAAGTTCTACTCTTTTTTTTTGAAGTTTTTCAACTTCAACATGTGTTGGACTCAGAAGATGTTTTGTTTTTCAAAAAAGTGTTTTCTGTTTTCAGTTTCTCACAAACTGTTTGAAGTTTTTATTTTTCTAAAAACTCTTTTTCAAAATCCTTGGACAATTTTGAAAATTTTCTTTTTAATGCTTTATATTCAACAAATAGAATAGAAGAATTATTTAGCCAATCATCAAAGACTTCTTAAAGATTAAAGTTAGAGTCATTTACCTCATCTTCTTCCTTATCTGAGGAGGTGCTAGCCATGAAGCATATGTTTGCTTCTGCTTCTTCTTCATCTTCACTTGATGAAAGGTCCAGATCTTTCCAAGTTGCCATCAGTCCTATTTTCTTCTTAGTGAAGAATTTCTTTTTCTCCTTGTCGTAGATTTTTAATGATTGTCTGGAATCGTACAAACAATTGATCAATGGTCTCATGCTCTCCCATTTTGAAGAGCTCGTACTGGTGAACCAGCATTCTTAGCATTCTTATTTTTGATTCCTTAACCTGAGTTAAACCTTCATGAGCCAAGGCCAGAGTGTCCCAAATCTCTTTAGCTGTTTCACAGCTGTGCACTTTGTCGTGCTCAGATATGGTGATAGCACTGATAAATCATTTTGAATCACTTATGTTAGATTTGTACTTGGTATTATTGGATGTTTATTGTGCCTAATATTAGTATATTAGCTGAGTTTTGTGTTGTTGGGCATCATTGAACTTGAATGCAAATTTTGATTAACTCTCGGATTTTGATACATTTTGACATTTTCTCATTGATTAGACCATAACTTGGGCTTTAATTCGATGATCTGTTTGAGGTGCTCTTTACGTCTGTGGAAAGCTAAGATTAAAATCTACAAGTTTCATGAGCACTCGAGAGTTGGATTGGATTTATAATGTTCCAAAATAGGCCTAAAAGTCAGAGTGGGCTTGCTGTTGCTGGAATCTAAGCAGTGTGCACATATTGGACCATATCATGGGCTATATGCCTCCTTTTGAGCTGAAACCGGTGCCATTGGAAAGATAAAATGCATAGCTCCAACTTTACTGAAGACAATTTTGTCAATAGATGTCATTGTCGGTATGATTATGAAGCTGTAATTTGGTTTAAATTTGGAAACACGTTTTGCCAACATAACCTGAGGTAGGTGCAGTGTTTTTTTGAATATCTTGTGTTGTAAAAGTCCTTTTGAGTTGAAATCGGTGCTATTGGAAAGCTGAGACATAAAGCTACAATTCTTATGAGACTTCCAAGCCAAAATACGTTGTTTCAGTCATGAAAATTAAGTTGGAAGTCACAAAATAGTTGGTGAAGAGAAGCCACTAACCATGCACCAACCCACCAACCATGCATCAAGTCACCATTATTGACAAACATTTATTTTTATTTTGCATTCCAGTTGTTTACAGCTTTTATCAACTGTAAATTGGCCTCTAAGATTAGTATAAATAGGGTCAATCTCTCTTGTAATTGCATCAATGAAATTTGAAGTAAGTTTGAGTATTTGTGAGAGTTTTCTTTCTCTTCTTCTCCCTTCTCTTTAGAATTTCATTTTTGTTATGTATTTTCGGAGTTCTTCCTTCCCATCCATGGAAGGCTAGGCTCTTATAATCAATCTAAGGGATTAACCATCTTGATGTTTAATTTGGAGATCTTGTTTTGCTTGTTCATATTGCTTAATTGTTATTCAAGTTTCTCTTCTTCCTCTTTTGATTTTTATCTAGATTGAATTGCTTAATTTGATTTAGATCTTGATGTGATAATAGCTTTATTATCATGTATTCAAATAGAATCACAAAGACTAAACAATTTATCAAAGCTTTTTGATGGATTGTTTAATTTGGTTAAATCCCGGATCTTAAGTTAATTTATGTTTGGAAGATGCTTAATTCATCGAACATTGGTTAACTAAATCCTAGATGCTTATCTAGTAGAGGATTCTTGGATCATGTTAAGGCTTCTTGATATGATCTAAGGCCAAGAACATGGTTAGCAATTAAGTAGATTTCTTGTGATCAATGATGGATTAAACTTAAGAACAGTAAATTTCCTTGGATTAGTTAATTTGTTAATTGATTTTTTTTAAATTTAACCGGTGTATTTTCTTTACAAATCATCAAAAACCTCCTTTTTAATTATCTTGATCTAATTGAATCTTTATTTTTGGATCCTTGAGAGACGATTCGGTTTATTCTCTATACTACAAGTTAGTTTGTGAACTAGTAATTTTTATTATTTTGACGGGTCTTGACAACCTCTTATCAAGCGCATATTAGAAAGTGTTTTGCTTTTGAATTCAATTGGTGTCTCTTTCGTTGTCCCTTCATCCATTGTGGTTGAGGGAGTTTTTGTCGTTCTGCATTGGTGAGCACTTGGTAGTCATAATCATTGCCATTAAATCGAGGAGATTTATTCACTGTTTGTCCTTTGTTTTCCATTTGAAATTGTGCTTGATCATTTTCCTTTGCACTGCTAGATGCTCAACCCAAGAGGCTTTGAAGTCTCAACTTTCAGGCCTCATATCACTCTCAAATGAGTAGTCAAGTGATTGAGAGATTTTTTTTTTATAAAAAGATGACCTCTTCACATAAAACCAGCTGATTAACAGGTTATGCTTTCGCTTTTGACCGATTTTGATCGGCTTAACTTGGTTCAACTATGAATCCAGTTATGATGAAATATAACCGAATGAGGAACTGGTTCACGATTTGACCGGCTAGTCCGGTCTGGTCCGAACAACATTGCTTAAAACAATACTAAAATTCTGTAAGTTTAGTAAGGATCGAAACTGGATGCCTGCATGTTTATCAAATTAGTGACTTGCTGTATCTGTTGAGCTTTTTTATATTTCTTTTTTCTTGTATAATTGGCATTACTCAAGTAAAAAGGCTATAATTGATGCATAGTGGGAAGATTCTTTTTCTTGTTTCATTATTTATTCTTACATTAATAAAATTTGAAGTTTCACCTGACAGCTCCTTTTTGAGTTGATTTAAGCAGCTTTTGTTTTTAATATTGAACAAATTTAAACTTCAGATAATAAGATAAGGAATAAAATATTTCACTATCTGTACCAACATCCATTGATAGTTTGATACTATTTAATATTTAAATTCAAAAAATAAAATGCAAAGATTTTTAAAAAATAACAAAATGAAGAATCCTATTAGTCTACCTCAAATGGGGAGGGGGACCATTTTGCTCCACTGAGATTTGATTTGAATCCAGGAAATGAGAGCTGCCACATTCCAGAGTCAAATCTTTTTACTTTTAGTTAATAGGTAAATCATTCAGGATTACTTTATCACAATTATTTAGGAAAGAAAACAAGAGAAAGACAGATGATAGTATACATTTTTCCACATATTGTGGTGAATGTAATGTGGATACTCTCAAACTGATCCATTGCAATTAAATCATGCCTTCTGCTTGTTTTAACGCGAGACATAATTTAGCCCAAAAAAATGGCAAGAGTGACATACATTTCCACATTCTTTCCGATGGAAGATGCAAAATGATATCTCAAACCAAAGATAAACACTCACTGAAAGAAGCAAACTATAGTGCTTATATAATTGCCAAATAGAAGAAAAGATAGTTTCTTCAGGTCAAGTAGTCACAGAATTTGTTGAATTCAGACATTTCAAAATCCAGCTAGTAGAAAGTCAGGACTTACAAGCCAACATCAAGAGCCAACAGAATCAGAATATTTAGCATACTATGTTTTCAGCATAATCTTACTCATTTGTTTCACAGCTTCCTATATGATGTAGCAACGCTCCAACCCTTTTCCACCAAGCAGGCAAGCATCTCCTAACAACTTCTACAATTTTACGTTAGTGGATGACAGGCTTTAAGGGATCAGCTCTAAGCTTTGACAAATCTAGACTAGAATCCAAATCTTCATCCAGTTCACCAACACTTCTGCAAAGTCCAAAGGGAAACCATACAGTTTTAGGATTACATAATAAGATGAGATGGGTGGAGTGCGACAATAAGAAGTCTATAGAATAGAAAACATTGAAAAGCTACAGAGAAAAGGGCATAAATGTTGTCACCCCTAATGTTGTACAAACCTAGAACAAGTTGCTGGACACCTTCCTGTCATTAGAAACAAGAATGAGCTGACATAAGGAAGACTGAAAGAACATAATATTAAATTGAGCAAAGATTCAAAGACATGGTTATGGATGAGAGGGAAGGTACAGAGAAATTAACAATCCCATAAATTTTTCATGTATAGGAGATGCCAATACCAGTAATAAAAAACAGAATCACTTCCAAAACTCTGGACAGTAGCAAATCCACAATAAAGTATAAAGTCAACAACTCCAAGGCAAATGTTCATGGATTTAAAGTTACTGCTTGTGTCTACAATGGAAAGGCAAAGAATTTCTACATCCAAGAAAGACATGGCCCAAAAGCAGTCTGATCAAGTCTTTGTAGAAAATTGTTCTTTTATGCATATGATTTAACAATGAACTACGGCCCAGGAACTGTAAAGAGAAGCAAATGACGTAAAATAGTAGCCACATGGTCATTAAAATATCATTGATTGTCAGGGGCTTAGACATTTTTCTAAAACCTTACCTTAATAAATGCCACTAATAATCCAGACATTGTAAACCTGATAATTCATTTAAGTAAATCATAAACAAATTATCAGTTAATAAGTCTTCAAGATTGATTTCAAGACACAAAGATTAAAAATAAAAGCAAAGCAAGCTCAAGATGAGTGATGTAGATATTATATCAATTATCTATTGCCTCATCTCATGATCAAATATGTCTAACTTGTGATTTTCTGAATTAGAAAACAGAATTATAGTTGCAGATAATCACGCTTGTTTCTGGGTGTAGTGTCGCATTTTGTCCAATATCAGGCACTAATAATCCAGATTCCAGACATCATAAGCCTGACTCAATTAAGGAAACCATAAACAAATATTAGCTAATAAGTCATCAAGATTCATTTCTGACACAAAGGTTAACAATAAAAAAACAAAGCAAGCTCAAGATGAGTGAGGTTAGATATTATGTAAAGAGGTTTCTCCATACCCTTTCTTTTTTTGTGAGGGTACGGGTATCATTTCATAATTAGTGGTCAATATTTAGTTATGTACTCTATTTAATTAAAACATAATTATTTTATTTTTATTTCAATATTTATATTTTAATCAAGTAAGATACGTAACTAAATATTAGCTACTAGTTACTAAGGGTATCGATACCCTTAATAAAAAGCACCTAAGGAATCTCCTTATCTCAATTATCTAATGCCTACTCATCATAAAATATGCCTAACTTGTGATTTTCTGCATTAGAAACAAGAATTATAGTTTCAAATAATCACTAATAGCTTGTATTTGGGTAAAGTTTCACATTTTTTCAATATCAGGTAGATCTAAGCTGCAGCATATTTTTTGTCATTTGAAAATCCATTTAACTGAGCGACTGACATCTTTCAGATATAACAGCCAAGCCCAAAGATAGTTTGATATATTTTACTTTCAGCAGATATATTATGACAAAGCAATGATATTTTGTGGTACGATACAACAATCTCAAGTTCAAAGCTAAATGTATAAACATTATGTCAATGCAGTGATGGCTAATCAAATTTTTTGCATGAATTCTTTTTTCTGTTACATGTCATGTCATCCATACCTTGGTAGAATAAACCAGCTCATGTGACTCATCAAGAATTATAGTTTTTGTCCGGTCAAAACCTTTTAGATATTAAATTTGGATCAGAAGTTGACTTATTTAGTATAATGAGCCAATGGCTTTAATCAACGAGTTATTGTTCTATAAAATTAAATAAATATTTAAATATATATATATATATAAATATATATTATATATAATGATATTTATTATTATAAATAATTAAAGTATTTTTATTTTAAAAGAAATAATAACTTTTAAGAAGAAAAAAAAATTTAATTCTTAATTCATAAAATATTTTAATATTTTAATTAAAATACTCATAACTTATAAAATAATTTTTTTTAAAAAAATTAAGATCGACATGACGTAGATCTCAAAAAGTTATATGAAATAGATATATAAGTAATATAAATCGGACAAACAAGTCAAAAGTTATGACTTTTTAAAGTTTTAATTTTTTTTAAAAATTTCATAACCCACTAGTTCACTAGTTTTTGGCCTAAACCGGCCGAATCGAACTGGGTCACACTGATTCCGAAACATATCTGATCTAATTAATCATCTAAATTAATTATTTGATCGGTTCATCAGCCTACTAACCGGTCTAGTCCGATTTTAATATCAATGCTTTTCAGCACTCCCTGAACATAAACATCATTGTAATTGAAAAGTTACAACAATTAACGTTAGGTATTTGCACAATAAGTAGTTACATACACACAGTGAAGAGCTGCTAATTTCATGCAGAATACTAGATGAGAGGCTTACCACTATATACCTTTCGTCCGTCATAATGACTGAAATTGTCTCCGCCAACAACAACGTCTAAAAGCTTCAGTAAAAGTGAACGAACAACTATATAATATAATAGCATGGCTTAAAATCACATTTCATTTCATGGAAATAATTTTTTTGATGGAGTACCAATTTCATTACCTTTAATGGTTGTTTGAGCATGTATTGTATAGCAAATAATAATATAACAAACTACATCTAAATTTATATCTAACATCAAATTAAATAAAAACATGATATATATATATATATATATATATATATATATATATATGAGTTTAATTTTGATCCATTGTAAAAATTTTTTATACTATCATCCAATCATGTATTGTCAAATCATTAAAAGAGTTTGACTATCACAACAATCACCTAGAAAGTCTAACTCTTTTAATAATATGTCAGCACATAATTAGATGACAGTGTAAATTTTTTTTACACAAATTAAATTATATATATATATATATATATTAGAGATTGATTGCTTACGATATACAAGAGACTCAAGTGCAGGCCCAGTGGACATGTTGAAGAGTTTTTTGTTTTTGTTTTTGCTGATTTGCAGTTAGTTATGTGTGACACAGCTGTAAAGGTTCAATGTCTGTCAAAACATTAATTAAATCAACGGTGTACGACTAATTAGGGGTTGGGGTAATCACACTTACACTGATGAGACAAGATACAAATTTAAATTTTAATAAGAATTGTTCTAATTAAGAATTTGTAAAAATTCTCATATTCTAAATTGTTAGCTGTAAATTAATTTTATAAAAAAGGCTTAACTTGTGAGATATGGAAAGATACCCACTCGATCAAAATAACTAAAATAGGCGGTTAATAAAAAAAATCAACGGTGATGAGATGAAAGAAAAACAACGGATATCACCTGAAGAAGAAGTCCGACGGCATCAGAGTGTGCAAACAGAAGAGAAGAGAAAGCTTCCACACACTTAAGGGTTTTTTCGGGATTTTGAACAAATCTGATGGATTTGGGCCGGCCTCAGAATAAACGGGCTAAGGCCACATGAGTAAATATTAAGGCCCAACCTAGAAAGGTCAGACTAAGCCCCAATTTTGAATATAATTATAGATAATTGGGCCAAACCTACTATTTAACTAACCTTACTGGCTCGTTTAAAGTTTTTTCTTAACTTCAAATTTTCTCTTTCTTTAAACAAGATAGTTTTAAAGTAGTTCACTTCTAGATTAGCTTATTTTACATTGAATCTTGCTTGAGAACGAGGAGTGGGAGTCTCACTTCAGTGGACCTCACCTTTATTTGTATATGGGTAAATTTTGATTTTACATTCTCAGGCTGTTTAACATTTTTGTTTTACATTTACAAAATAAACAAGATTTTTAACTAAAAACTCTCTTTGAATGTTTTTTATTATATGTTTAAAAAAAAAACAAAGACAAAATATATTAATCCAAATCATTTAACCAACGAGTTAATAGATGATATTACAAAATTTATATGAAAATATTATCAGCATTCTTATCATAAGAATCATCGCAAATGAAAGCCAACTCGTTGCGTTTAGAACACATAGCAAGTTCAATTAGTGGAGACATGCATATTGTCCAAATATTATGGCCTTCAAATTTAATTAAGATTGTTTTTTTTCCTTTTACGTTGTTATTTTTAATTTAATTTTGATTAACTGTTAGTACAAATACTTTTAACATTATTATTTAATTATGTACCAAATCATTAAAAAAAAAAAAAGAATCTAGAACCTCCAAAGGTTTTATATGAATGTTAAGCAGAAGACACCAAGAAGTAACAAGTATATGATTTTTAATATATACTAGGTGTCTAGACTAATGGGGGAAACTTATTTTTCTTAAGCGCATAAAGGAACTTAGTTTCGATTGACGTAAAAATTAGCTTGAAAATAACCTTATCGTATGAGAAATATTTTATTTTCTTAACAAATTCTCATAATTACTTAAAACTAGATTAACATCAGTGTGTTACATGAGATAATATAAAAATTATATTAAATAAAAAATTAATATGTTTTAAAATCATTTTTAAAAAAATTGTGATTAATCAAGTTTAAAACAACAATTTGTTTAAGGCGATACATTGATATAATTATTGAAACGAAAACATAAAAAATAACAAAATTATCATAATAAAAAGTTCCATTTGCTCTAATAATCAGAGCACTCATAAGATTCATTCAACCGTGATTCATAAAATTTGACAAATATTAATTGGATCTAGCAAAGATAAAAGAAAATAGTAAAAAAAAGTAAGAATTTGTTTTTGTAAATAATTATTATTTTCTCATCAATATTTATTTATTTAAATTTTATTAGTTAAATTGTGTTGAAAATTTTGAGATTAAAAAACATTCAATCTTTGATCATTAATTAATTAACATTCATAATGATATTGAGTAATTGTGAAATTGATATTTAGTGATTCGTGAAATTGATATTTGATTGATTGATTTATAATTATGAAATTTTATTTATTAAAGATAATAATGTTAGATATAAATAATAAAAATAAAACAAAATTAAAAAATAGCATAAAAGGAAACAATTATCATAAAAGTAAATAAAATCTTGCGTATCTCGTATAATTATTTAATTGTGAATAATATGAAATTTTATTGATAAAAATCTGGCTTTATATTTTTAAATTATGGAATGTATTATATTATTAAAATTTAATATTTAAGCTAATTAAGATAATTGTATATTTTTAAAATTATTTAATAAAATTTTAATTAAATCTAAATTCTAATTATTTAAAAATGAAATAGGTTAAAAAAACTAAAAATAATAATAAAGTATCCCAAAATCATGAAAATTATATTCAAATATAGGATTTATTTTAATGAAAAATAGAATACTAATAACGTAATTATAGGTGGCGATAAGAATTTTATTTCATAATTGAAAAATATATATAATAATAAATTATCCATAAAAAAATATACTAATAAATTAAATGAAAGGTAAGATGATATAAACTTTAATTTTTAAAATAACTCTCCATCTAGTATTTTATGGTTCAATGAATATTTTGATTTTGACAAGTAGGAAATAAATACATTATTTTCAAAAGTTTAATGGAATCAAATAAATTATAATTAAATTTGAATTTGAATTGGATGTTAACTCCATTTTTCAAAATTATTATTTATAAAAATTTATGAAATTTAATTTCTAATAGTAATTTTGAGAGTCATTAAGAAAGAGTTGACATGTACATTTGTAAAGAAATTAAATACATAAGGAAAAATACTAATTTATGATTGACATTTGCATGATGAGATAAAAAATTTGGAGGGAAAAAACTTGTTGTATGAGTGAAACATGACATTGATGGAGCTTAATGTAGTCTATTTTATAATAATATATAAATATAAAGTATTAAATGAAAAAAATAAAAGTATTTAATATCTTTGAGAACCAAAAAGTATTTAATACTTTCTTCTTTAGATAATTAAGAGAATTATTGAGCTGATTCATTAGGAATATATATATTTTTTCTTTAACTAATGTCCCAAATAGATGGAATTCAGTAAACAATTGATTAACGTAGGACAGTTTTGAGGCTTTAAGAACTGTTGAAATACTTGTAATGTTGTATTAGTAAAAGGCTAAAATATTTGTTAAGTATATTCATATAAATTTTATTATACTAAATATCTTCTAACATGCAATTAAGTTTGTCATCGTTGTCACTGCATTTTGTGTCCAAATATAACATCGTTGAGTGATGATATTTTTTCCATTTTAGATTCACATCAATTATTTGGTTAATATGTAAGGGTGGTGCTTATTCCATTTAGTGTCAATATGTAGGTAGGATCCTATAAATAAAGAAACAATTGTCTATGGCTAAACAAGGATGAAAATAAGCTATTAGGAGTCAGCTAGTGCTGAAAGATTTGGGTAATTTATAGGAGGTTATAGGTTAAATCTCCAAGTTGCTATCGTACAAAAAATGTTAAGAGTATAAAGTCATTTACGAACCTCTACTTATATGACAAAGTGGTCAAGGATTTTATTCTTGCCGTCTCCATTCTTCTAAATAAAGAGGCTTATGAATAACTTTATACTTCTAACAAAAAAAAAAGGATGAAAATATACAAAAAATAAAAATGGAAAAAAATTCATTAAAAAAGAAGTTATTACTAATTAAGAAAGAGATTTTTTTTTGAGTAAATAGTCAACTTAGTTTTTGAAAATGTCTTTCACTTGCAGTTTACTCTTTCAATTTATTCTTATGTATAAGTTAGTCCTTAAATTTATAAAAATCGTATCAATTTTATCTTTTCATTATCTCTAGTTAACCAAGTTAAATGATGACCTTTAACGTGTTAAGTGTCTATGTGTAACATTTAATGCCACATGGCATGTTGCTCAGTACTTTTCCCTTGAGATACGACGTTGTTTTAGTTTAGTGAGTGAGTAACTAATTACTTTGTGTATAAAGGTTTATGATCCATTAAGTTAAAACGATGTTATATCTTAAGGGAGATGATTGAGTAACGTGTTATGTGACACTTAAGATTACACATAGACACTTAACGTGTCACGTCAGAAGTCACCGTTTAACTTGACTAACCAAAGATAATGGAATAACTAAATTAATATGAGTTTTATAAATTTAAAAATTAATTCGTATACAAGAATAAATTTAAGGACTACACTACAAATGAGTGATATTTCTAATGACTAAATTGTCTATTTACTCATTGTTTTTTACTAAGTTTGTCGATATTTAATTAAAAAAGAGGAAAAAAGATTTGAATTCCCAAAATTCTAAGCAAGTTATAGTGTATGGGCTTCGATGCAGGAACCAATCACTCGTATTAATAAAGTGATGTAAAAGATAGTGCAAGAGAAAAAAGTATGCAAAAATCATTCACCAAATAAGGTCAAAGTCGGTGGCAACTCCCAACTAAGGTACAAAAACGACGTATGCTTGGAGTCTATCAAAGTTTTGATCTAATTAACGCTTTACTTCTAAGATTTGTAAAGGCAAATCAAGCATAATATATACTCTGAAGTTCACTGCTCACCCTTTTGATTAATGACAATACTGCACCTGTATTTTACACGCCTTATTCTTAGACTAATTGTCACAAAATCAAAACAGCAAGATGACCACAAACGCTGGCTAAGATCTTGTCCCAATCATTACTTAGTCCTCCAATGCGTGATCACCACCCATTTACTTTTCTAAATTCTTTTCATTTTCTGCTTAGATTTTTTTTTTCTGGATTGGTAATTGGTTTTCTTCTATGTTTCTATTTACGTGAGTAGAAAACACCATAAGAGAGTCAATGGGGATTATTAATTGGCTTGATCTACACATGCTAGAGACAAGTAGGGTCGTACTTTCAAGGTTGTTTTAATCCTTCAAAAGCGTAGGGACATGAAGGAAAAATGTCACACTAATGGTAGTAAGTGGAGAATATTACCTAACCATTTGGAAAGTTTATGACAGTTGTTGTTTACCAACAATATGCAATACCTTTCATATTCATGGCTTGAATGATGGATAAACTAAATGTTTTTGCTTCAATCTACAATCTGACCCCTAACTTGATTTTGGGGAAAAGACATGAAACCCATCATACATCAGAGAGGCCTAATCAGCTTGATTATTGTAACCATAGTCAGCATGCCTACTAAGTATAAATCACAAATTAATGAGTTTCAGATGGACCTGTTTTCTAAGAACTACTGGCTTGTATTAAACTTAAAGACCAGGATTGTGGGGCCAAGTGGACCACAAATGAATATAACCCAGGTCGAGATCTGATTCTGGCCTTGTCATAACATCAAAATCAAATGACTGAGGGTCCATTCCTGGCTCAGCTGCATTAAACTTTGGTAGGAACTGATCCTTGTTTGCCTCCTTTGTTGCACCTAATCCAATCTCATTCTCAAAGTCATGGATCCACTTCCTGGTTTCAGCATCGTGAACACTCTCTTCTCCAAAATTTGGGGTTTGGTTGGCCTCGAGTTGGCCTAATTGGACTTCGTTTGACTGGAAGGATCCTAGGTTATCTAACATTTTCCAAAAATCATAATCTGACTCCAATGGTATTTGAAGCAGAGTGTTTGGTTTATCCACCTCTTGTAATGCATTGTTAACATCATAAGGTCCTTGATAGTTGAATGGCGAATCCATTTGTTGTCCTGGTTTGCAGGCAACAATCTCGCTTGAATTTAAGATATTTGACTCAATAGAAGATAATGAAGTTGATGACTCTTTTGGGTCCTCGGTGATACCAATAAGTTCATTGGACACTTGTTTTTCTGAATCTTGCTCAACTTTCTCTGTCATTGTCACTTGGGATGCTTGCTCATTAAATTCATTACCAATAGTAGCCTTTGCTGGATTTGGTGTCTCGTTTGAGAAAAATGATTCAGATGAAGACGAAGAGGAGGAAGTTATGGACGATTCCAGCTTGGATTCATCTGCACTAGACTCTGAATTCTTTTTAGCCAATCTTTTCTTTAAGTGGGTGTTCCACACATTCTTGATTTCATTGTCTGTCCTACCAGGCAAATGGGATGCAATCTTTGACCACCTGAAACCAATTTGTTTGGAACCAGACTTAGATATGGTAATCCCCCAAAATGAAAAAAAAAAAAAAGCATCTTTATGATTTGAGAAACGAAGACTTACTTGTTTCCCAAGGCCTTATGTAGCCTTATTATGGTTTCCTCTTCCTCTTTGGTAAAATTTCCTCTCTTCAAATCAGGCCTAAGATAATTTATCCATCTCAAACGACAACTTTTCCCACATCGCAGAAGCCCTGAATAACAGAAATAAGTGAGAAGCTCAATTTGGTAACAATTATATTAGTATTAACTGAGTGAAAAAAGCACTTCAATTTTCTGACATACTGGTTAAAATTGATCATGCTTGCATGCTAATCTCTTTCACTTTCTCTTCTTTTTACGCAAAACATATTCCGAAAACAGCTTACAAGAGTAAAAAGATAGTAATGGCTTCCGCACATAGTTCATAACGTCTTCAGGATGTTATATGACCAAGGCCAGTTTTCCTGAACCCCAATAATGACAATAATGATGGTGATAATCATTAATTATTATAATAATATAGACTATTGAAAGGGTGCACTTGTTTGTCTCCTCATTAGTTTTGCCAGGTTTTGGTTATGTGATTCCAATTGCTCAGTTCTGCTTTTTTAAATGCACCCTTTAATTCCTCTCCCTAATTCAGAGAATAATTGAAACCAATGAAGGAACTGAAATCATAGTAGACCTATTACAAAATAGGGAAGCAGTCATTTAGCTACTTTAGAAGGTAAGTTAAGAAATGAATTATAATCCACAGCAGGAAACCTCAATTTGAATCGTAGTCCCCTTTCCTTTGAGGAAAATTGAAATTAAAGATTTTCTACTAGCATGATGGCACCAAAATGAAGAGATACCTTTACATATATGTATATTTTCAAATATGGAATGACATTCAAGCTGGCTGGGCTATATTAATGGTAGGTAGATATGCATTATCAGAAATTGGCCATATAAAATGTATGTGATTTTCTCTAGTCCAAGATTTGAAATGTCATTGTTATTGGTATAAGGAGGGCCCACAAACACAAATTGGTGACATTGTTTCTAAGTTTTCTTGCTAACTATAGGGTAGCCAAATGTTCTAGCCACCAATTTCTGCCAAACTGTACTTTGATTTCACTCCTGGAGAGAGAATAAATCAATTTAATTAATTCACATAGAAAAAAGTATGCAATAGAAGCAGGTGGCAGAAAATTGCAGACAAGGAAATGAACAGTGAGAGAAGCAATTATGCAAATGCAGATACTTGAAGTGAGTTTTATAACAAACTGCAGATTTCGGAGAAGCAATAATGCAAATGTAAATTGAAGGAAGGTTAATAAAAATTGCAAATTCTCATAGTTATATAAGATGAATGAGAGTTCATATACAAAAACTGTTTGAAACTAATGTCATTCTGAAAGAAAAACTACTAGTGCACCACCAAGACAACCTATTGGCACCATGTCCCTGTGTGCAGAGCGAGAGAAATGGGGGAGGGGCTGATACCTGCTTGTCTGGGGAGAGCACGCCAGTTATCATGGCCATGTTTCTGGATGAAAGTTATGAGCTTAAGGTCTTCTGCAGGGCTCCAAGGGCCTCTCTTCACTTGATTCTTATCACAGCATGGTGCTCTTCCTTTCCCCATGATCTCTTAGCACAGCCCCTCAAGTCTTCTATGCACTCTGCCACTGTCAAAAACCAAGGTGTTTCGTTTCTCTCTCATATACTATTAGATTAGTTCAAATATGTGGTGTTACTCCAGTTTCTCCCTCCCTTATATATATATTTATACATATACTAGTGGGAGGGGGAAGGGAAGACTATGCAATGAACCCACAAGAGTCATGCCACAAATTAGGATGGTGTAGCAATAAATAGAATGAAATCTAATAGGATTACTGTAATATCTATGATGCATATATTGTAATTAATAAATTTTTATATGTCTATTTGTAATGAAATTTCCATAACTTGAGTACCCTTAAAAAGACTCCTGTAATTATCGAAATCATTACGAATTTGAATTCTATTCATGTTTTTGGAGACTCAATACCATACGGGTCAGACTACCTAAACCCAGGTGGGATTGAGATCAGAGTCACCTATTTTTTCAAAATTGACATCACTTGCCTTCTTTATGATGTCATTGTCAACCATCTCTCAACTCCAATGTAGATGACTCTCAAAAATGCTTTTTTTTTTTTTTATGATGAATTCATTCAGAAAAATGCTAAATCTTCTCTAAAAAGCAGAATAACAATCTTCTTAATTACTTTTTTAAAAAAAGGAAAAAAATAAAAGGACAAATATTTAATACTTTTAGGAGTCTTAAAAGTTTCCTTTTTAGTTTATTTATTTATTTATTTTCTCTTTAAGTAATTCGAAAATTTGTTAGACTGATTTTTCTGGAAAAAAAATAGCATTTTTTATTCAAAAATGGTCTAGTAAGTAAATGCTGTAATTGATATCTGTATATTCCTTTTTAGAATTGCTCTGTCCTTGCTTGCCAGTTGCCATATAGGCCTTCGGCCTTAATTTTTTCCCTTATTATGCTGCTATAATTCTATTTATTGCTTTTGGTAAAACAAAACCCCTTAGATTTCTTGCCAATTCTAGACATGAATACTAAAATATCATAATCTTGTAATACCTGATCTGCTTCCTTAATTTGTCATGTTTTTTTGTAAGCCAACCTTTAAGTTTTGAATTTTCTACTGCTATGTGCTGCATGTTTTTGGACTTTCATTTATCGTCCCAATATGTTAATTCTATTTTAACCTTATATAGGTGTGATTAATAAAAGTCAAATTAAAAAATAACTAGTTCAATATACTGTAAGATTATTATATTCAAGTCACTTCATAATATAGCGAATTAAATTATAACGTTAGGATTTAATGTACGCTCACTAATATTGATGCTTAAATGATAAGTAAAGATTATAATCAAACACTTATTATTTACTATGAGTAATAACTCGTCTTTTAATCAAACACTTATTACTTACGACATTACCTTATTATCAGACACATTTTTAATGATAAGATTTAAAATAAAATAAAAAATCTACGTTTACCTATAGTTATAAAATCCTGTTACAATTAATTTTATAATGTTGTAATGCATATATATATATATATAACTGCTTTTAATATGAGAGTTTCGCATTACTTACGACAATTATCAGACACATTTTTAATGATAAGATTTTTTTATAAAAAAAAATCTACGTTTACCTGTAGTTATAAAATCCTGTTACAATTAATTTCATAATTTTGTAAACACACTAATTAATAATTTTTTACAGGATTTTTTTTTTCTTAAAACCTATTGTTAGATTAAAGTTTTTGTTATGCATATTATTTTCATAAAATTTCACATTAATTTAAAATTATTTTACACCCCATCTAAATATATATCTTCAAATTGATGAATAATATATTTTCAAATATAGTGTAAATTAAAATTATTTTTACACTAATTAATAAATTTTTATATGATTATTTTCATAAAACCTATTGTTAGATTAAAAGTCTTTGGTATGGATATTATTTTCATAAAATTTCACATTACTTTTAAATTTTTTTACTACATTTAAATTAATGAATAATATATTTTTCAAATATAGTTGAAAATATCAATAATTTGATTACATATTTTTATTATTCAAATTTTGTAAGATTGGAGTAAAAATCAAATATAAATAAAATTGACTTAAAGAATGAACATGCTAACAAGCAAGTTGTATATATTTGTCCAATTCTTAGTTCATAGAATTTATAAGGTAAAAAAAATAAAAATAAAACAAAAAATAAAAACATTTAAATATAGAGTACACTACTAGATTCAAATACAAGTATTAATTAATTCACACCACTTATAAGAACTCAACGGTCTCCATGTACAGTACCTCTCTATGAGTAATTATGTTGCTCATCTCCTAACCTCCGCACAAAGAGAAACATATAACTCTTTCACTCACATTTTTTTCTTATCCAAGTATCGTCAAAGCCATATGATTACATTTGTCAATGAACAACTCTCCTAAAAGCTTAAGTTGATACTGACAAAACATGATGAATGATTTTAGCGGGTAGCCCTTGAATTACACCACTTGGTCATTGTCTACTACTACTAATCTCCATTGTTTGTCCATGCCTTCATGTGATGAAATTTAGGATTTTGAGGGGTAGCTGCCGCCCCCTACCTATTAAAAGCTCTGCTAATGCTATTTGGTGATCTAACACCCCCTCACGTAAATGTTATTTGGGTTTGAAATGTGGATAAGGACATATTCGTTGTACCTTATGTTAAATTTTAACTTTATTTAGAAGAATTAGAGCATTTATGATTAAACTTTTGACCACTTAATTATAGAGATTCTAATACTATGTCAACAACTAATTCTCCTAAAAGCTTAAAACTATTAGATGAAAGCCCCAAATTAGTTTTATGTCTCTAATATTTATGAATCTCCATTGCACTTATAGTAATTAGAAAATTAAGAAGGTTTAGATTTTGTTTTCTGTCAAGAAATGAAGTAGACATAAATTAGTAAAATTATATTAACGAGAAAGAAAATATCCAATTTCATTTATTAATTTGGTAATATCCTTAATTTGTTTTATCATATTGTCCTTAGAAAATAGCATTCTAGTTTCAATGTCTAGTGTCCACACTTGTGCGTGCCAAAATAAATATAAATACTCACATGCTTTAAACGAAATGTATCATAAATTGTATCAGCTGGTCGCAAATATCCTCTGTTTGAGCACAATGTCTAGAGTGCAAGAATATGAAGCTCTTTTCAAAATAGGGAAACAAAATTGGCGCACTTATTATGATTAAACAACAAAATTTTAGATGAGGCTAAAGTGGTAAAGTTATATTGTTATACGTACAAATGTAAAAGTGATGTGATTTGAGTAGTGTATATATAACAGAACTTTTCAATATATAACATAGGCTCTTAGTAGTCTTGTATAAATTACCTTCTTTTATGTGCGATCATTTTTATTTTATTTTTTGACTTCATAACATTATTATATTTTAATCTATATAATAATATTTAATAAGAGAGCCTAATAAGGAAACATTTGAAGGGGATGATACCCTCCATCACATTAATGTGCTAGCATGTTTTTCTTAATGTAATTGAAATTCTTAATATAAGAAAATATAAATATAATTAATATACATTAAATATGAAGAAAAGACTCAGAATTAAAGAAAGTGTCCACAAATACTGAAAAGAAATGATATCATCTGGCACTCTAAGGTGCTAACACGTGTCTTATGTCTGGGCTAAATACAATTATTATCCATTAATACAATTTTGTCCTAAACACACACAATCACACACACACACACATATATATATATATATATAGTTAAGACTATAAAAGATACTTTTGGTAATTCCATTATTAAGATTTGGAATCTTGATAAGTGTTAAAATATGAAGAGATTAATACATTAAAGAAATATATTAATTGAAAATAATAATAATAATAATAAATTATTATGAATGTATGAGATTAATTAATATTAAATGATAAATTTTCTTTCACAACAAAAAATAAAAAATAAAGTGTCACTTAAAAAGTAAATATGAGATGAGATGTTGACAAATGTCATTTAAAAAGTGATAATTAATGAAAGATTAATAAAATTTTAATGCATTAAAGTGATAAAAATGCATGCATGCATGATGAGGCTATTAATATTATATAATAAAGTGTCACTTAGAAAGTGTTGATTGAAAAAGATTAATGAAGTTTACTACATTGAAGAGAAAGTGATGATAAAAATGTATGTATGAGATTAATTATTATTAAATAATAAAGTCACTTAAAATCTCATAATTGAAGAAAGATTAATGATGATGATGAAAATACACGATATTAGTTAATATTAAATACTAATGTGCATTACAAGTATTATTTTGATATGATTTAATTTATGAAAAAAAAATCACATCAATTTTTTTATATAAAAAAGGAGATATTTGTATATTTTTGGAGTAATATTTTTTATTATTTAAAATTATATATATTAATAAATAATATTTAATAATTATTAAGTTGAGATTTTATAATGTTTGAATATTCATACCCCGGGTAACGTTCGGAATTCTAAACTAATTGTTTCTAAACATAACCTTTATCTTACCTAAAAATTTATTAATATTCAATACCAATTATTTTTTTTTATTATTTTAAAGTTGACTTATTAACATGATCCTTCTTTCCAAAGTTATGAATAAATTATATATATATATATATATATATATAATTAATGAATTGAATTATTCTACTTTTTAAACAAATTTACTCATTTAAATTATGCATTGCACGCATGTTATTCTAGTTTTTAAATGTGTGACTAATGTCTAAAATGTTGGAAAACTACAACATTCAACCACCATAACACTATTGATAAGTGACGTCATGAGTGATATATTTTAGTATTAGTTTTTTCAACCCCCAGATGACTGAGATATTATGTAAACTGCCAAAATCAACCAAGTAGATAAGGTACTATCTAAACCGGTGAAAGTAATTAATCAATCGGTGTCTTGGCTACATTTTGACAATTCAATGTGGAAAATCACCAACTTATAAGAATTAAAATGGAAATTTAGATGCATCTGCCATAATTAGATTACCTTGCTACATAACTTTTTCATGGTTTTTTAAATTTTGCCAATTGGGGCAATTCAAAGAAAGATATTAGGGGATTGAAAATTGTGGGCAAAAGTGTCTTCTCGAAGTACTTATGTAGGTAAGGCTAACCAAACTCTCTGGCTGCTTTGACTCTAACAATATGGTGGACAATGTTTCTTACTTTAACCTACTGGCCACTATCGTGCACAAATATCTTAGTACTGTAGAAATTGCAGGCTCATGCAGTTGTTCGATATAATGATTTCTTTTGTGTCATTGGGAAAGCACAGTAAATCACATCATTGCAACATGGAAAAGTTAAATAATAAACACTTATTTTGAAAAAATATATTAGTATTATTAATTTAATTTTTTAATAATTAATATATTAAAATAATCTTCTAATATTAATTTGTAATATTATATTAGTCTTTTGATATTAAAAAATAATATTAAAAAAATAATTTAATGTAAAAAATTAATACTAAATGACCTTTTTAATTTATTTATTATTAAAAAATTAAATTAATGACATTTATATTTTGAGAGAGTCAAAATAAATATTTATTCTAAATTAAATTAATCATATGCTAGATTCAACTCATGTCCATATTCACATTATGACTTTGTTTTTAGTTTTTAGTTATTATAATATTGTAGTCCCAAAAATATATTAATTTTTTAAAATATAATTAAGAAGTGGATAAATTGCTCTATAATTGAAGCAAGGTGCATCATAATTAGTAAATAGTTATCGATAAGGAATTAATAGCAAAAATCAAATTCAAAACATTTATATCAATGCAATTTACTTTTAATCACTAATAAACTTTCCAGCGCAAAAGTTGAATTTTCTATCGCAAATTTAACATTTGCGGCAGATTTTAGACTGCTGCTAAAACCTTCATTGCAAACAATTTTGTGTTGGAAAATTTGAATCCGCCACAAAATTCTCTTTAGTAAGTCATCAGAGAATTGATCATTTGCGCGGAAGATCGAAATTTTGCATATGAAACTTTCGCCGTAAATTTTTATGAATTTAATTTATTTTATGGCAGCTTGATCCGTCACAAATTAATAAAAAAAGTAAATAGAAGATGCCCAACCAAAATACCAAAAAAAGTTCAAACCTAATTACTAACAAATGATAATAATGTTCATATAACCAATATTTTCATAAAAAGATTAATGTCTCAAATAATACATATCAAGATCATAATTTCAAAACAACTAGCAAATTTTAAAATATCCAAACATACAAACAAAGTTCAAAGTTTAATGAAGATCTCCATCATCGTCCTCATCACCCTCACCAAGTGAGTAAACAAAGGCTTGTAATCCAAGGCCTAGTGGAAGATGATTCTCCAAGTGAGTAAACAGAGGCTTGTGATCCAAGGCCTTCAATACAAACCTTCGTCGTCTTGCCAATAGCCTTTATCCATTGCTCTCAACTAATCGTTTATGGGTCATAATGCTTGCCATCAATTAAGCACTGAGAAGAATGTTCAACCTCTTCCATTTCCTATAACTTTTTGAGATGTATGCAGCTGCAAATTGCCGAAGGCCCCTTATTTTATGAGTTATTATGCATTTTATACAAAAAAGTTAGCATTTTCTTACAAAATAAGTATTAAACTCCTAATTTTTTCCTCAAGGTCTCTAATACTTAATTAGTTTTCTCAACAACAAACCACCATAAAGTCAAATCATTCACACATTAGCCATAAATATATTAGAGGAAGCATCAAACTCTAACAAACTTATGTTTAGTTACAACAAACACCTAATTAAATTAATCAAAATCCACAAATATATCTCAGAAAACATCAAAACCTAGCAAATTAATTAAGGAGTAAGAGTGAGGCATGATACATTCTGCAGAAAGGGTGACCAAGAGGTGGGTGACTGATAAACATATTTTATATGCATAATTTAGCACCTCTCATTGATCTATTCTTATGAAATTATTGCATATATGAAGTGAAAATTGCATAATTCCTCATATATTGGTTATGTTGTTACAAATTGAGCAGAACACCCGAAGGACTATTCAAAGTAGTTGTTGAACCAAAATATCATGAACTTGGATGTTGATATCAGTATAGCTCAAACAGAAGAGAAATGAAGACCTAAACTCAGTGAATTTTGGGTTACATCAAATTCATGACAAATCAGAAAATTCCTACTCAAACCTATACTCGGTTATTTGGTGATTTCTCAAGATCTAACCGTTGGATGTAGCTGAAATTTTGATATGTCATTCATGACATCATTCTCTATGACTTTCATAGAAATGAAGATTTCCAGATTAGCAACGGAAGTGGGTAAAAATTAGGCAACAAGTTGGTGGCTGTCATTATTGATATAATTTGAGTAGTTTCGGTAAAATGGTCAGACCTCAAGATCCAACCGTTAGATCTGGCTGAATTTTTGACATGTTCTTCATGACTGCATGTGCTACAACTTTCATGAAGAGAATATTTCCAAATTATGAAAGGAGCAATGACGAATTTGGTAATCTTCGGAGCTGAAATTTCAACCCATGTGCAAAGAGATTTGACAAAATTGTAATTGAATAGTTCTAGCTTTTGCCTATAAAAGGAAGGCATTTGCCACACTTAAGGGCATCCCATTTCTGAATTCTCTCATTGTAGTTTGAGTTAGGGGTGAAACTTTGATAAATTGTGAGATTTATACTTTGATTTCAAGGTTAGATCTTCTAATTTGTTTAAAGTAAATCTCAAAGCTCTTGTAGTTTGTATAATATAATCTTCATCTTATTCAAGTTTCTTCATCTTGATGTCTAGTTAAGGTTCTTCCTAGAGTTAGGGGTGAAGCTTTCATAAATTGTGAGATTTATACTTTGATTTCAAGGTTAGATCTTCCAATTTGTTTAAAGTAAATCCCGAAACTCTAGCACGTTGTGTTCTTGTTAATACCAACAACCACTTTCATTTCTATCATGCTTTTCACTTATTCTTTTGTTTCCTTTAATATAATGAGTAGCTAAATTTCTATACTAGGATTGCAATTTGAACTCACACGTAATTTGATTAGTTTATCATATCCAATAGTAGGTTGATTATCTTGAATTGTTTATCTTACTTGTTCTTAATGCTTTTAATTAATTGGCCATTAATTAAATTGAATTGATAAACCTTAAGCAACTTGACAAAGGGATTTTGGTTTTAGATCTAAGTAAGATAACATATGATCTTTGTGCGAAAGCCTTGAGTTCATATAGGATAGACATATACCTATATGACATATGTAACCATTAATGAAATCGAAACTTAATGAATTCTTGATTATTTGATAGACATAGACATATAGTTTATCATTAATTAAGGATATTTCTATTTGACCATCGAAAGAGGCTTATAGATAAGTTAAGGATTTCTAGTTAACAATTCAGATAATTAATTGATCTTAGATAGAAGTAAGAGAATCAAGTAAAGTGTGAGGAATAATTGCAATCCTATGCTTGGTTAATTTGATCATTAAATTCTTCTTCTTGTATACTTTAATTTTTAATCTTTGATAACACTTCCTCTTATTAAGTTGTTTAAATAAGATTGAGTTTTGTAAACTTTTAATAGATAGTTAAATTTAGAATTAATCCCTGTGGGTTCGACACTTTCTTACTATTATATTACTTGATTTGCGATAACGTATACTTGCGTTCTGATTTACCACATCAGTGACCGACAATCTAAGGTGCTAGGGGCGATAGCTTAGGAGGTTAGAAGAGGGAGGATGGGTACTGGAGGAGGGAGGAGGGACAGGAAGATAAATGAGATCTGTGGTCGGAGGTTGTGAGGGCAGTGGCAGCCAGAGCTAGTGTGGGCACCCACCAAAAGTGGTGAGCAAAGGGAGTGATCAATCAATTTAAGACACTTATGTTAGCTTTGTACTAGGCTTTTATTAGATGTTTATTGTGTCTAATATTAGTATTTTAGCTGAGTTTAATGTTGTTGGGCCTCATTGGGCTTTAATGCAAATTGTAAATAATTCTTGGATTTTGACGCATTTTGACCTTTTCTCATTGGTTAGGCCATAACTTAGGAATCGGTGATCCACTTGAGGTGATCTTGGTGCCTTTGGAAATCTAAGACAATGATCTACAAGTTTCATGAAGAACTCAAGAGCTAGATCGGACTTCTAAGGGTCCAAAATAACCCTGCAATGCAGAGTGGATTTAATGTCACTAGAATCTAAGTAGTGTGCACATATTGGACCATATCGTGGGCTATAGACCTCCTTTTGAGCTGAAACCTAGCCATTGGAGAGATAAGACTCATATCACCAACTTCACTGAAGACCATTTAGTCAATAGATGTCGTTTTAGGCGTGATTATGAAGTTATAAGTTGGTTTAAATTTGGAAACACATTATGCCAACCTGACTTGAGGTAGGTGCATTGTTTTTAGAAGATCTGGAGTTTTAAAAGTCCAATTGGCATGAAACTAACATCAAAGGTTCAAGGAGACAATTGTTTACAACTGTCATGAAGACCTCCAAGCCAAAATACATCGTTTATGGCATGAAAGTCAAGTTGGAAGTTGGAAAATAGTTGCTGACTAGAAGCCACCAACTATACACCAACTCACCAACCATACACCAACCCACCAACCATGCACTAACCCACCAACCATGCATCAAGCTACCATATTTGACAATTTTTATGTTTTTACAGCTTGCATTCATATTATTTTCAATTATAAATTGGCTTCTAGGATTAGTATAAATAGAGTCAATCTCTTTGTATTATACATCATTGAATTTGAAGTAAGTTTGAAGAAAGTTTGAGTATTTGTGAGAGTTTTCTTTCTCTTCTTCTTCATTCTTTTTAGAATTTCGTTTTTGTTTTTTTATTTCTAAGTTCTTCCTTTCCATCCATGGAAGGTTAGGCTCTTATAATCAATCTAAAGGATTAACCATCTTGATGTTTAATTTGGAGATCTTGTTTCGCTTGTTCATATTGCTTAATTGTTATTCAAGTTTCTCTTCTTCCTCTTTTGATTTTTATCTAGATTGAATTGCTTAATTTGATTTAGATGTTGATGTGATAATGGTTTTATTATCATGTATTCAAAGAGGATCATAAAGACTAAACAATATATCAAAGCTTTTTGATGGATTGTTTAACTTGGTTAAATTCTGGATCTTAAGTTAATTTATGTTTGGATGGTGCTTATTTTATCTAACATTGGTTAATCAAATCCTATATGATTATCTAGTAGAGGATTCTTGGATCATGTTAAAGCTTCTTGATGTGATCTAAGGCCAAGAACATAGTTAGTAATTAAGTGGATTCCTTGTGATCAATGATGGATTAAACTCAAGATCGGTAAATTTCCTTGGATTGGTTGCTTCTTTAGATTTGATTACAACTTTAAGTCTCGTACTTTTGTTAACCTTGTTAATCAACAACAAAACCCTCCACTTTCTAATTATCTTGATCTAACTGAATCTTTGTTTTTGGATCCTTAAGAGACGATTCGGTTCATTCTCTATACTACAAATTAGTTTGTTTACCTGTAAATTTTATTTATTTGACAGGTCTCAACAACCTCTTGTCAGGGAGGGTAGTGGATAAGAAAGAGAAGGGAGAAGGGAGAAGAAAAGAAAAAAATGAGGGAAAATAGAGAAAGAAAAAGTCTAGGATCTTTTAAAAAACATTTGCACGCGCGCCGCAAACATCTCACAGATCGAAAAAGAAAAACTTTAGCAAAAATTGCGACCCATTTTCTTTGTGGCTACTGTTTCCATGCAAGCAATCCCCCACAAATTCTTTTTTCCCATCTATGAGATGTTTGCAGCGGCTTTTTAAGGTGAAATTTTAAGTCTGATCTGTCGCCAAAAAGATTTCTTAAAGAAAAATTCATTTGTGGTGGGGTTGACAAGAGGTTGTCGAGACCCCGTCAAATAAATAAAATTACCGGTTCGCAAACTAATTTGTAGTATAGAGCATGAACCGAATCGTCTCTCAAGGATCCAAAAAGAACAAATATTTAATCAGATCAAGATAATTAAAATGGGGAGTTTTGTTGTTGATTAACAATATTGATAAATATACAAGACTCAAAGTTGAAAACAAATCTAAAGAAACAACCAATCCAAGGAAATTTACCGATCTTGAGTTTAACTCATCATTTATCACAAGGAATTCACTTAATTGCTAACCGTGTTCTTGGCCTTAGATCACATCAAGAAGCCTCAACATAATCCAAGAATCCTCTACTAGATAAGCATCTAGAATTTAATTAACCAAGGTTAGATAAAGTAAGCACCATCCATACATAGATTAATTTAAGATCCAGAATTTAACCAAGCTAAACAATCCATCAAAAAACTTTAATAAATTGTTTATTCTTTGTGATCCTCTTTGAATACATGACAATAAAGCTATTATCACATTAACATCTAAATCAAATTAAGCAATTCAATCTAGATAGAAATCAAAAGAGGAAGAAGAGAAACTTGAATAACAATTAAGCAATATGAACAAGTAAAACAAGATCTCCAAATTAAACATCAAGATGGCTAATCCCTTGGATTGATTATGAGAGCCTAGCCTTCCATGGATGGGAAGGAAGAACTCAGAAAATAAAGAACAAAAATGAAATTCAAAAGAGAAGGGAGAAGAAGAGAAAGAAAACTAACAAATACTCAAACTTACTACAAAATTGAATTCTAACTTACTTCCAAATTGAATTCATGATAATACAAAGAGATTGGCTCTATTTATACTAATCCTAGAAGCCAATTTGTACATGTACATAATCTGAATACAAGCTATAAGAATATGAAAATTGTCAAAAATGGAAGCTTGATGCATGGTAGGTGGGTTGGTGCATGGTAGGTGGGTTGGTGTATGGTTGGTGGCTTTTAGTCAACAACTCTTATCCGACTTCTGGCTTCAAATTCATCACCTAGACGGTGCATTTTGGCTTGGATGTCTTCATCAAAGTTGTAGCCAGTTGTCTCCTTGAAAATCTCCAATTTGAATCATGTCATTTGGACTTTCAGAACTCCAGAAATTCCAAAAACACTTCACCTACCTCAAGTTAGGTTGGAAGAACATGTTTCCAAATTCAGACCAACTTGTAGCTTCAGAAGCATGCCTAAAACGACATCTATTGACAAAATGGTCTTCATTGAAGTTGGAGATATGGGTCTTATCTTTCAAGTGACCAAGTTGCAGCCCAAGAGGAGGCCTATAACCCACTATATAGTCCAATATGTACATACTGCCCAGATGGTTCCGTGACAGCAAACCCACTCTGCATTGCAGGGATATTTTGGACCCTTAGCATTCCGATCCAGCTCTTAAGTTCTTCATGAAACTTGTAGAGCATTGTCTTAGCTTTCCAAAGACACCAAGATCACCTCAATTGGATCACCGAGTCCCAAGTTATGACCTAACCAAGGAAGAAATGTCAAAATGCATCAAAATCCGAAAATTATTCAATATTTGCATTAAAGCCCAATGAAGCCCAACAACATTAAACTCATCTAAAGTACTAATATTGGGCACAATAAACATCTAATAATGCCTAATACAAAGCTAACATAAGTGTCTAAAATTAATTGATCAGGGGTTTTCAGCGGAACATCTTTGCAGCAAAAAATCAAATAATATGCTACAAATAAGAGATTGTCTAGTAGTGAAATTAACCCTAATTGATAATACTATAATATTTGATTGAAAAAAATTTAAAATGAGTAATGCTACGCAGTTAGCAAAGTTTGTCATAATTTGTTAAGATTCAAGGGTGGTTGTTGGATAAGTTAAAGTGGTAGGAATCACTTATCCATCTAAGAGTCCATAACAATGATTAGAGCTGGGTAAGTTAAGGCCAGCGGGCTAGCCCATTTAGCACGCTAACTTAAAAGAGTAAGACCACCCAAATACCCAGACCGTAAACATCTGGATTGGTAAAGTTCGACTCGTTTTGTCTGCAGGTTAAATGGGTTGGACAGGGCTAGCTTGTGGGTTGGCCCATGTCGGTGTGGCTTGATTTGAAAAATTGGTCAAGTGTTGGGCAGTTGCATTCATGCTGGGCCAACTTTCTTTTAGACCCCAAAAAGCCAAAACCCCAAGCCCAAGTCCTAACCCAATTACTCAAGTGATGTTCGCCCAATACAGTAGTAGACCATACACACATATTTTCATTTTAAATTAAAAAATCTTTTAAATAAAAAAATTGGCAACAGGTTAACTAGTTAGCCCTTTAGCCCGCGAGTTTAAAGGGCAGGGCCTGAGCTTCCAATTTTATTGGTCTATTTATTTAAAAGGCTAGCCCACTTTAAGGCAGGTCCTTCATGGATCGAACCGGGCTAGGTTGGCCTGTAACCATGAAAATTCATTTTGTCAAAAATTTTAACAAAAAAAATCTAACTATATATCTAATATTCTTCTTTGGAAATTATTATCCTTCATCATTTTCTGGATGATTAGTCTATTCTTGTGTGCTTTTGTTCATGTCCTTTCATTTAAAACATTATGTAATGCAAAAAGATAAACTAAAATATATTTGAGTTCCATGTTCAAGCAAAATTACTTTTCCATAATGAAAACTCCAAAGTAGGCAGGGCCGCATAGCCATTATTCACCATCTTTGTACAAACCCAAATTTTTATATGGGAAAATATTAGATAGTTAGAAAATTTTTTTTTCCAGAATAAGTTAGTATTGTTATTGACTCTTGGTTAGATGAGTGATTCCCACAACTTTGACTTATCCAACAATCACCTTTGATTCTTGATAAATTCTAGCTAGATTCTGTCAAAATTTTCTAGCCATGTAGCATTACTCTTTATAAGTTGTGTCATATGTACCCTAAAGCTCTAACTCAAGGAGTGAGGAAAAATTGGCCAAAAATAATGTATTTTGTAGTAATGTGCTAGCTAGAATTTTGTCAGAATAAGTTGGCATTGTTATTGACTCTTGGGTAGATGAGTGATCCTCACAACTTTGACTCGTCCAACAATTACCCTTAGATCTTGATAAATTCTAGTTGAATTCTAGTCAAATTTTTCTAGTTGTATAGTATTACTTTTTTTTTTAAGTTATGTCATGTACCTTAAGGCTCTAACTCAAGTAGTGAGATAAAATTGGCCAAAAATAGTGTATTTTGCAGTAATGTGATAGCTAGAATTTTTTTGCTATAATTTTTGTTAGAATAACTTGGCATTGTTATTAACTCTTGGATAAATGAATGATCCTCGCAACTTTGACTTATCCAACAACCACCCTTGATTAATCTTGATAAATTGTAGGTGAATTCTGTAAAAAAATTTCTGGTTGTGTATCATTACTCTTTTATAAGTTATGTCATGTGTACCCTAAAGCTCTAACTCAAGCAGTGAGGAAAAATAGGCCAAAAATAATGTATTTTGTTGTAATGTATGATCAATGTAGTATGTTTCCAATCATCTTTCATTTCAAATATTTTGTTGTCATCAACTTTACAAATTGTTACAAATATATAATTAAGCAAGACTTATCAATCTTAACTCAAGTGACATCATGTTTTTTGGGTAGATTATTTGATTTTGGGATCAAATCTCACATAGGTCATTTTGTTTGTGCTTTAGCCCATCATTCCCATCCTTACACCAAGTCTTAAACCTCCTTTATAACCATAAATACATAGTACTTTATTATGAAGTCTAAGTTGTTCAACTGTTAAAATTTTGGATAAATTACAAGTTACACCCTTCAATTTTGAGTAATGTGCATATTAGAACTTAGAGTTTTAAAAGGTACAAATGACTCCCCCAGACTTCATACTTGGTGCACAAAACCCCTTTCATCAAGCAAACCATTAAAAAAAAACTAATGAAAATGTCATGCAACTTGCACATAATACTATTAAAACATGTTTTAACTTATAATAATGCTATAATTAAGTGAAAAAAGTCATATTTAAGTGAAAAACTAATCAAGTTTTTTTTAAACTTAATTATGGTATTATTTGAAGTTAAAATAGTTTTTAATAGCATTACCGGTAAGATACATGACATTTTTCAATAGCCTTTTAATAGTTTGCTCGATAAAAGAGGGTTTTGCACTCAAAGTGTAAAAGCTCAAGAGAGTTATTTACACTTCTTCAAACCCTATGATCTAATATGCACATGACGAAAAGTTGAAGGGTGTAAATTACAATTTATCCTAATATTTTTTTTGCAATTGCTATTATGATATTCGAAGTTTAAATAAACCATTTTTAATAATTACATGAGCGAGAATTATAATTAAACTACTTTACCAGCCATTTTAGTTTCATACATATAAGGATCATTGCAGATAACCTCTTTTAGTTTGAAGGATTTGAATTATTTAAAGTGAAGGGTGTACTTTAAAAATTAAAATACATAATTGTAAACGCTAATGAAAAAATTAAGGGTTTAAGATATTATACAATAAAAACACCTGTAACAATCTATTGAACGAAATTACCCATGTAGGATTTTGATTCTTTTTAATATTAAGATCATTTTGCTTTTGTACCTGCTTATAAAGTTGGTGATTTTTTATTTAAACCATGATATTGATATATAT
Organism: Styphnolobium japonicum; assembly: GCA_023212625.1. Taxonomy (NCBI): domain Eukaryota; kingdom Viridiplantae; phylum Streptophyta; class Magnoliopsida; order Fabales; family Fabaceae; genus Styphnolobium; species Styphnolobium japonicum. The sequence goes on along the minus strand of JALBWW010000008.1, from coordinate 13,223,427 downwards.
ATTTTTTCATTTAAATGGAAATAGAACATATAACCTTTACTTTGATTTTACTTCACTCCTTACCACTTGAATTATGTCCAACTAACGTATTTTACTAATACACTCTAATGTCTACTATAAAATTGTACTCTATAACCCTTGCCGACCAGGGGATGTGAGTAGCCCCATGTGGGAAACGCCTCTTACATACTTTAGAACTAATCTTTTATAAGGATTTCTATCTGTATTTTGGAATCCTAAACATGTCCTTGGCATCCTAATTATTGGAATAACTTATCCTTACTATCAATTTTATTCACATTAATAAATTACTCTAATAAGTTCATACATTGTGTGATTTTTATATATCAAACCATTAAATTATTAAAAAAATTATGTTAATTTGATTATATGTCAACCTTTTTAAAATAAAAGTAAACATTAATAAAACATTTATCTTTCTTATATTTGAAATATAAATTTTGTTCATCAAATACAGATTAGTTTCATATTAATATAAAACTACGTTTCAAAACTTTTATATAGAGGGGTTATTCTGATATCTAAATTTTATTTTTGGTATCAGTATTTAAAGTAAGTTATCAACTATTCATTAATTACTAATTATATGTAATATACGTTCAAACATTTATTATAAAACTAACAATTATGCTTAATAACTCATCTAAAATATCATACCCATAAAGATACTATAAAAAGTAGTAACTCTATGTAAAAATGGCTATCTTTTGTATCCCAATATTAATTAATATCACACACCCCTATTCGTCAATGAGACGATTCCATATAATTCCTATATATTTACATATTTCAGCAAGTGGAATGTCGATCGTGAGATTCATGGTGAGCTTGACAAATCTGCAAGTCTCATGATTTAGGTGACCAGCCCTAATTAGTGCCTTTTGAATATATATAATATAGGTATATAACGCTGACACTTGTTGGTAAAACGAATTTGAATTAATTAATAAATAAGCCAAACCTCTGCCTGCATGCAATATCTTATATCAATCTAATTAGTCTACCCACATGAAAATGACACTCAAAAAATAACGTTTAATTAAATAGCAAATACAAGGCTTTTGTATCATTGGATACCTAATCTTGACATCGTTCTTTTGGGTAAGTAAGGTTTCACTTACCATTTATGACTTAAGTAAGGTTTCACTTACCATTTATGACTTTGTATGACTACCAAACTCAACAAGTCCAAGGAGAGAGCCAGAGTGTGTGCGTGTGCTTGAAGGAGGTAGAAAATTTAAGAAATATGAAGAAGATAAAGAATATATAATATTTAATTAAAATACATTGCATATATGTGACGTATCACTTATGTGTGAGCAGGGTATGGTTCCACCTGTGATGCCCTCACCTGTTTTGATGTTTTGTTTGTTTGGTAGTTGTGAACGCAAGCCGCAAAGGTCTTCTTCCTACACGAATGCTTGGATTTTTCAGGTGAGAGTTTCAGTCTGACGAGATGGTTATTGAGTAAGCCAAATGATATTTTCACACTTAATATGAGACGTAATGAGTTTGAGTTGTCGTATCAAAAGAAATATTTAGTTACCGTTATATATATATATATATATATATATATATATATATATATATATATATATATATATATATCAATTACGTATTGCCAATTTTTTTAAAAAAGTTTACTCATTATAATAATTATTTAAAAAGTTAATTTTGTTGAGTGATATATCAATATATATATTATTAAATAATAATGTAAAATTTTTATAAATAAATTAACTTTAAACTCTAATTTTAATCTAATTAATGTCAAATCATTGTCACGTTATTAAAATATTTTAATTATAATACCAATTACTTGAGATGAAATTTTTTTAACAATTTACAACACAAAATTTATACTAATAATTAATTTAAAATGTATTAAATAATATAAATATTTCAATTTTTACACAAATATGAACGGATCCTGGCGACAGTATTTATACATCAATTAATCTTATAACTAGTGACAATTAACTGCAAAAGGGAATTGTATCTTAAACAGTTTAACATATAAAAGTTTAAAGCAGGACTAGTTTGTAGTTACACTTAAATACGTATATTTATATAACTATATATGATCCATGAGGTTAATTAGTAATTACTGTGTATGAGTTGTAATACTACTTGTAATTAGGGGTGGAACTAGGTATACTCCCAAAGTCATTTTTTTTATATGCGGTATATCTTTTTCTGTAATTTGACCCCATTATCAAATCTGATACACAACATTCCCCTAAAATGTGCATGTCTTTTTCTGATATTGATATATTAATATTTATTTTTGTGTATTTTTTAAATATATCACATATATTTTGGCACCCTCTCACAAGTTTTTTTAGTTCCGTTTGTAGTTACGTAGGCGAAGTGCGTGTTGAACTATACATGAGGCTTTTGTAAATTTGTTTTTTCGTTACACAAGGATCTATGAGAAAAACAAAAGAAAAAAAGAAGAAAGGGAATCGGACATGAGTTGAATCAAAAATATTAAATGTATCACTATTACAACTGTGATCATTTTCATATAAAATTGTCAGCACATTTAACTTTGAGTTTAATTTTGATTTATTGTTAGTGTAAAAAAATTTTACACTATCATCCAATCATATATTATTAAATTATTATAAGAATTTGACTATTACAACAACCACTTAAAAAATTTAACTCTTTTAATAATATATTAGCACATAATTAAATGAAAGTGTAAATCATTGAAATTAAATTCTCTTAACTTTTGTCAACTTTCATTCTCACGTAAAAAACGAAGACAAATACCATGCCTTTTAAGTTTTCAAATGAAAAGACAAATCAATATTCATGAGTAGGATGACATACTTGACATTAATCGAGTACCTAGATGACTAATTGGGGATTTTAAATTAAAGACGAGTGAGCTATGGTTTACGTTAGCCACTGAAACAGATAGTGCTTGGGACACGTTGCGATCGAGTTGTGAGGAGCTAACAGCATGCTGCATGCAAGACCTAACTTGTTGCGGATGGCAAGTGTGAAACAGGGAAAGGGCATTGAAACTTTAGGACTTTAATGTTGTTTAAATCATAATTAGGCAAAACGCAAAGCCATATGCATGAACATAGGACAGATCCCAATTCTTTACTTTTCTTTTTCTTCCTTTCAATACCATAAGACAGATTAAAAGAGTAAAAAATAAAAGAAAGAAGAAAAATAGAGAGAAATAAGAAAGCAGAGAAATTAAAAAAGATGTGTTGTTAATTGATAAAGGAAAAAAGTAAAATGAGCTAGCTTGGTGAGAGCCAACGCTAATAGGTACAAACACATTGTTATATTTTTGTATCTATAAAACAATCCAAGTTGACAATAGTTTTAATCAAAACATAGAGGCCAATTAGTAAAAGTATATATGTTTTCTTTTTTTATTATTATCTTTTAATAATACATTTGCAATATATTTTTTGTTTCAAGTTTAGAATGAAAATATTTTTTAAGAGATAAGTCAACTTGTAACTAATTCTAGTTATTCTCAAACCACGGAAGCATAAAATATTTTTTATCCACCTCAACCTCAACACTTTATCAAAATGATGCTATAAAACAAATATGCACTACTAGCTAATTCTTTTTCAATTTCATAATTATAATAGCCCACTTTAATTCTCTTAACAAGCCATGCTACTTTGGATAGAAATAGGCTAAGTTAGGTTAAATTAAACTTTACTTTAAATAGGTTAGGCCTTTAACTTGACCTATTACCTATCATAAGCATATTTTTAGGCTTGACCTGACATTTTTGTGAAAACATAAAAATTTGATTTAACCTGAAAGTCTATTTAAAAGTCTACATTACATAAAGGCCTTCAAAATAAGTCAATAGGCTCGAATTTTATATGCTTCAAATATGGGTATGTATCGTAACTAGAGTGAGTTGTCAAGTATTTAATGGCTATTGTTTCACAATAAATGTTAAGTAGTTTATTAAATATATTCAGCAATTAATAAATATTCGACAACTCACCCTAAATAGCGAGCCAAGAAAAAAAGATGTGTACTAAAATAATCCACTTCAAATATACATAGCATTTAATAAAATTATTGTATTGTGTATAAAATAAATAAATAAATAAATTATATTAATATATAATTTATAAATTATTTAAGTATTATAAAATTTGAATTATATGTATATATAATAAATAAATAGGTTAACCTATTATGTTAAATAAATTTTTTTAAAAAAACTAAACCTATTTAAATAAATAGACATTTTTTAAAATTTAAACTTATTTTATTTGATAAATAAGATCAAAATAGGCCAAAAATAAATAAGTCATACTCGTCTTAAACCATCTCACCCCTACATACTACTATGCTAGCTAAGACAAGGCTCAATCTTATCTTTTATTTTTATTCTCGATCTTACATATTTACTGTTTGAATGACCTTTAGTTATGTGCATCCTGCTGGATATGGTGGACTTAAGTTTGGCAATGGATATGGTAATGGGCTGAACGTATGTAAGGATTTGTGGTGTGTATGCTAAGCTTATCTGGAAACTGAAGATCTGCAGTCACTTGCTTAATTGGAAGCAGATGGTTAGGCTTTGGCCCTTTACTATTTCGACCAAATATTGGGCAGGGTTGGGAACTGGAGGGGCTTTCTATAGCTAAACATTAGCCACTGCAAGCCGAACCTCAAAATTTGTATGGATTCAACATTACATACAATGCTATACCTCCTCTTAGACGTATTGGCCAAGACTTGCATACCCAACTTTGGACGGAGAGGGGCAGTAATTGGTGCACACGCAAAGTCAGTCAGATAAGCCAAATAATGGACCGCAAGCCAGAGGAGATAGTGGCTTATCTGGGGTTGTGAGGTCCAGACGCTTAGGCTTCATAGGATAGTAGAGTAGGCCAGGTTCATTTATGTTCTTGGGTTATCTGGGGAAGTTTCCCCAAGTTTTGTAAGTGTACTTATCGTTTGGTAATAAGTTGTTTTCATTAAATTTCTGTATTCAATCCTATTTGCTTTCTGTGATGAGGAAAAGAATCTCAGGAAATAATAAACGTGCAAGGAATTAAGATTACCAACTAAAAGGATTTGGGACAACAAATTAGAGGGTACGAGGATAAAATAGGATAAAAACACTGATGAGTAAGTGTAAATGGTTACACATTGATAAATCTATAATGTTCTATAGGGATGGAAATAGTCACTAACCTAAAAAAGTCTACAGCCTAACATATTTTTAGTTTATATTGACCTAATTTATTTATTAAATAAGTTAAAATTAAACTTTTAAAAAATCTTATATTTAGTTAAATAAGTGAAGATTTTAAAAAAGGCTTATTTGATCTAATAGATCGACCGATTTATTTATTATATATACATTATAAAATTAAAATATAAATTTTCATTATAATTTATATTCATTTTTAATTTAGTCTCTTTAATTTTTTTTTTGAAAATCAGCCCTTGTACTTATAATCATTAGCAAAATAATTAATGTCATTAGTCCTAATTATGACGCCATTAGTCTATGTTCTGACGTAGAAAACGGATGCTGATGTGACATTATTTTTGTCCATGTCATCATCTATGACATTATTAGTATGAGGACCAAATTAAAAATAGGAGAAAACTATAAGGATTCAATTAAAAAAATATATAGGAACTAAATTAAAAATAAGAAAAAATTATAAGGATCAAATGTATAATATGCTTTAAAAACATTTTAGCTTAGTCATTCTTCCTTCCCTTCTGCACAATATGTAACCTTATATTTAACAATTATTATGTCCCTAAGCATAATCCTACTACTATAGTTTTTTATGTTGGCATACTAGTTTCTAAAAAGAGAACCTCTTATTTAGTATGTGTTCAAAAAAAAACTTCCAACAAATAAATATCTTTGTTTAAAAACTAGTAATATGTATATATTTTTTTTTTGTTATACGTAAGAATTTTATTGAGACAACTTTCGCATTAACCGAGACTTAATTCCTCTCTTGGATAATCTTAAGGATACATTTTTTCATATTGGCATGGTGCATTTACGGGAATTCATTGGTCCAAGGTCCGAATTCAAATAGTGAAGGTAAAAAGCACACATTGTTATTCATTAACTACTAGGTCAACCACATTGAGTTAAAACTAGTAGTAATTACATAAATATAAAAGACTGAAAGTATATTAAAAATTAAATTAGGCAATAGGAACTTAGATAAGAATACTGAATAAAAAGATTTAAAAAAACACAAGGAAAAAATGGCAAGTTATGAATTTTTATTTTTGTCGCCTAATCATTTTACATTCTTTAAGAGTATACAATAACATTTTATCTACTTAAAGTTAAACTGCTCTCATGATATATTTTGGTCTTCATAGTTTTTTCTTGTTTTTAATTTGATCCCTATAGATTTTTTATAAAAAAAATTTGGTCCTTATATTAATGTCATGGATGATGACATGGACAAAAACGATGTCGCATCAGCCTTCGTTTTTCATATCAGACCATTAACTTACGACATTATAACTGAGTCTAATAGCAAAGACTATTTTGCTAACGATTGTAAGTACAAATGCTAATTTTCAAAGAAAAAATATATATGAACTAAATTAAAATGAGTGTAAACTATAGGGACCAAAAATATATTTTAACCTATAATTAAAAATTTATAATACTTATATAACTAATAAATTATATATTAATATAATTTATTTATTTATTTATTTATTTATTTTATATACAATACAATAATTTTGTTAAATAGTATGTATATTTAAAACTTATAAAATTTAAACTTATTGACTTATTTGAAAGTCTTTATGTAATATATGCTTTTAAATAGACTTTCAAGTCAGTTAGGTTTTTATATTTTCACAAAATGGTCAGGCTAGAACTCAAAAAAAAAAAAAAACTTTTGAGAAGTAATATGTCAGACTAAAGCTAAAGTTTTGTAAAACAAACCAAATCTATTTAAGGTAAAGTCTAGCCTAGTGTAACTTATTTTCACCCCTAATGTTCTATTTTCATAACAGGTAAAAACACAATTGAAATCAGGCAAGTAGGGATGCTATATTTTTCAAAATTTGGGGACCAATTCAAATAAGGAGAGAACTGTGGGAATCTCATCACTAATGAAATCTGGTTGGCGTTTGGTTCCGGCTATATTTTCATGTGGGTTTTGAAATAGCATATGCTGGGCCAGATTATGTGGTTCTCATCATTGCATTCCTTGATAATTAGTTATTAGAGATGTTTATAAATGAATTAAATTGATATAAATCGAAAAAATTGAATAAAAAAAATGAGAATTAAACAAAATTGATTCTTTTTTATTTTACGAAAATCAATCAATTTAGTTCAATTTTTAATTTCATTTATAAAATCAAATTAAACCAAACTCATATATATATATATATATATAATTTACATAATTATAATTAGATTTAAATTTGATGTAATTTATATGAAAATTTTAAATTAATTTATTATTTATACTATTTGAAGATATTTCTATTAAGATTTTTAAGCCAATTTATTATTAATTGGATCGTAAAAAGAAAAAATAAAGTTGGGTACAAAGTATTTTAAGAAAAAAGTTCTTAATTACTCAAAAATTAATTGAATTGAATCAAATCTCCTATTAAAAAAAAATTGATCGGCTTCTTACAAAGAAAAATAAATTGACTCAATTCGAATTATTTTTTCACTCAAAACTGTGAACACCCTTATTAGCTACTAGTATAGAATCCCAAGATATGAATATTAAAATATTATAAAATCATAATTTAATAATTATTAAATATTATTTATTAATATATATATATAATAAATTCTAAATAATAAAAATTATTACTCTAAAATTATAAAAGTATCTCTTTTTCAAAATAAATGATGAGATAATTTTTTATTTATATTATGTTATTGTGAGGATCTTTATTGTGTGATTTTTAAAAAGAAAATTATGAATATAATTTTAAACTAAACTGATATAATATCTAATAAAATATTTAAATATCGTGACTTTAAATTAAATAGATTTAAGAAATTTAAATCATGTGTCTTGTCTTGGGTTTGATCTTTGGGGCGGTGTGTATGGAGAAAATGTAGTTGGGAGGAGTCCCCGCTTCACACGCCTAACCGTACCTCGGAGGATTAGTCTCTTCCCTTCCAGGCCAGGAGATACCTTGGTTTACAGAAAAAAAAAATATTTAAGAAATAATAATAGTAAGTACGAGTGCAATCTTTTGGTAAATCGTTTTAGAATCTGTTGGAACCAAAGACATTTTCAAGAAACTGATACTGGAACCAATTTTAAAGAAAATAAGTTTTGAATAAACTTATATATTTTCGTTCAAATAAGATAAGTCCAAAAGTGCATTCTTTGATTAATTTTGTGTAAAGCGTTTTGGACAAAGACAAGCTTTGATAAAAACCAAATCTATTTTAATCAACGTGCGTCAAATACAACTTATTTTTATATTATTATATTATATCGTCAATTGTGTTGCGTCTTTGCTATTTTCTCTTAAACAACTTTATCCAAAACATTTCAAAGATAATCAAAACAAAGTGCATTAATTGCTGATGAGATCTCTGACAAATGTGACTTTCGAGAAATCAACTTTGTATGCTGGAGCTGACACTCTTAACAACTACAAAGACCAACAAGTGAGGAAATTTCTGCGTGTTCAGAATAGTCAAAACTAAGATATCATATCTCTCGCTATTGTTGATAACCAAAGCGACTTTTCAAAAAGAGATCAACAAGTTATCAACATTGTGCATTTAATGCTACTTAGAACGATAATAAATATTGTCGTTTGACAAAGAAGCTCATGAAGACAAGAACAAACTCACAAGCTATAAATACAAATATCTTCGAAGAAGAAATTAGAGCGATTCACAACAAGAGAACAAGAAAATATTCAAAGTCTTACTCTGTATTATTCATTTCGTCTTGTAATAGAGTTTTCTACTTGAACATATTTATTTATCCTCACTTTTTGTGAGTTAAACTCAAGTGTTCTCAAAACACCATTTATTCAATTCGTTGGTAAGCCCTGAAGAGGTTGTGTATAAGATAATACTTGTTGGTTAGAACCTAAAGAGGTTAAAGAATACTTGATTGTTGCCTGAAGAAACGTTGGGAAGAATACTTGTAAACTTTGAAAGTTTAGTGAAAAATCTTTCAAGTAGAAGGGACTGGACGTAGCTTTTGGGTTGTGAGAGCGAACCAATATAAATATCTGGTATAAGCATTTTATTCCCTCTTCTTATGTGCTTTTTCTTTACATCTATCATATCGGGATTGTCATTGTTTTTCTTAACAAATCTTTTTCTAAAATATAAGCATTTATATTGCGTCCAAAGAAATTTTTAAAAAAACTCTATTTGCGTCCAACGAACTATAAAGAGTTTGCGTTTCGTCCATTCTCATTTACAATTAAGCAAAGTTTTCTTTCGAAGTTTTGTTTTAAGAAAAGTTTTCAAAAAAGGTTAATAAATACAATTCAACCACATTCTTGTGTTTCACTTAGTTATTTTAAAATCTTTTATAGATGCATTGTAAAATAAATCATATCAAAATAACACTTGTATTACTCATTGGTATTTAAAATAAACTAATCTCATCTATTTTTTATCATCTCTTTCTCCTCAATGCATTCATTTTTCATTAGTTTTTCTTCAATTATCACTTTCTAAGTGACACTTTATTATTTAATAATAATTAATCTCATGGGTATATTTTTATCATCACTTTATCTTTAATGCATTAAACTTCACTATTCTTTCTTCAATCGTCACTTGTAAACTTTGGATTGGATCCTCTAAAGTGAGAGATATTCTTTAAAAAATAAAATGTGAAATGATAGTCATTGATGAAAAAATTAATGATTAAAAATTTAATAAAATATAAGCACCTCTACATCAAACATGGGCTTTTTTATATTGATATAGCAAACAAAAAATTTTTAATTTCATGCTCTTTGAAAATTATGTACTAAAATAGGCTTTTTTTCATGTTGGGAAGTCAGTTTTTATGCAATTGACTTCCCAACGTGGTTAATCTTTTTTTTTTTTGCATGAACCATAAATCATTCATCTAAAATCTTATACTACTCATCCAAAACCTTATACCACTCATTTAAAACCCTAAAATACGGAATAACTTAAAAAAATATACGAAAACATTGAGAAGTCAATTTCATTAAAACCGACTTCCCAACATAATTTTAAAAAAAAAAACTAAACGCGTTGAGAAGTCGATTTCATTGAAACTGACTTCCCAACGTAAAAAAAAAGAGAGTCTATTTTGGTACTTAATTTACAAAGAGCATGATTTTGGTTTTTTTGTTGTTGCTATTTTAATATAAAAAATCCTCAAATCATGCATAATGTAAAATCACAAAGCACCAATCATAAAGTATAAAACATAAAGCATAAACAAATTGAATATCAACTATAATATGCACACAAAATTTTAAAAAAATAAACCATAAATCTTATTTTCTTATCACAAAATTGGTTGATAAAAAAACTCCCCGTACCTTGGATTTTTTGAAAATTCCTCAATAGAACTTTGTGAAAGTTCTTTGTTCTACCACCAACAAATATCCTTTAAATAAAACCAAGATCATAATATTTAAGCTCTAAAATATGAAATAATATGATCATGGATCAATCCAATGATCTAAAACTTTGAAATAGAAATTTAAAAGTGAGGATAAAGAAATTTCACCTTTTAATTCTTCAACTTTAGGATTTCTCAAGAAAATAGTTTGAAAATGATTTCTTCTCAAGAAACTTTTTACACAAGATGTTCCTAAAATGATATTTGGATTCTTAAACTATGGATGAAACTTGGATTACAAAATTGGAAAGCAAATCTTGTTGATTTGGCCGTGGGATTTGAGAGAGAATTGTGAGGAATTTGTGAGTTTTTCAAGTGATGCTTGAATAACTATTTATAGGAAAAAGTGAAGGGTAATTTAGCAATTAAAAAGATTACATAAAAGATATTTTCATCCCCCCACTTGATGTTGGCTGTCCATATTGAATGGAGAAGCTCTCCAAAATTGACCATGTCTTTGCCTCTAAAATTTTCCCTGGCCCCGAAAAATAGTCAAAGTTTGGTCCAAAACTAAAAGTAATTTTATCTGACAATCTAATCCCTAAAAATGGAAAACTTTTAAATATGTTCCCGAATTTGAGTTTCATAAACTTCCCTATTCCTAATAAATAGTCAAAATATTTTTGGGTCAAAATTTTAAAATTATTATTTTATTATTTGAAATAGCCTCGGTTTAACACATAAAGTCAACAAAAACTAAAAATCCTCAAAAATGAAAAATTTAAGAATATGGTCTTAGATTTGAGTTATGTAACTTTTCCCAACCCTAATAAATAGTCAAGGTATTTCTGGGCAAATAAAATTTATTTATTTTTATTTTTCGAAACTACCCCGAATCGACACATAGAGTTAATGAAAAATAAGCATAAATTAAATTAATCTCACAAAAATTCCCAAAACTCATCAAAAATCACAAAATTTGGGAAAATTAATATTTTAATCAAAACAGAAATTTCTAAGTGTTACACATATGAAAGAATTTACTCTCATGATTTTCTAATCAACGATTATCATTTTATATTTTACTCTCTAAAATGAACCCCTTACTTTACAGAGTCTAAATCCTTATACTTTATTATTTAATACTAATTAATAACCTCATAAGTAGATTTTCATCATCACTTTTTCTTGAATACATTAAACTTTCATTAATCGTCCTTTAATAATCACTTTTTAAGTGACACTTGTCAACATTCCATCTTATCTTCCTTTTTTAATGAGTATTTGTGCTTTTTTCTGTTAGCTATTTAAAAATGAGGGTTAGAAAGGATAATAAGATATAATATGAGGTAGTACGGAAATTCAACTTCCATAGGATAGTTTTTATCAATGACCTAGCTTGCATAGTGAATACTACGATGAATAGAAGGTGCTATTATAAGTTATGTGAATTGGTGAGAACTATTGATATGGTTGAACCAACTACGCACTTGGAGATAGAAGAGCAAGTTGAAGTTTCCCTCTCACAAAGGGGAAGGAACCATTTAATGGAACTTTCACGTTTAGTTAATAGGGATGGTAATGAATCATCTAGTTACAGCTCATATCATTAACAATTCAATTTGAACTCACTTATTAAATGAGTTCAGCTTAAATTATACATTTAGACTAATTTGATAAATGAGCCTAACTTGACATGCTCAGCTCATTACTTAAAGGTTACATGATTATTTAAAAAAGTCATATGACTTTATGTTTTAATTTTGACTATACATGGATGATCTAATGGTCAATATTTACTCATCTCACTCTCACAATAAATCACTCCTCTCACTAGATATGCCCCCATATATATATCATATCTAGTGAGAGGAATGGTTTATTGTGAAAGTGAGATGAGTAAATATTGACCATTAGATCATTCATGTATGATCAAGATTAAAACATAAAGTCATATGACATTTAAGTAATTTTTAATATTGATCATCTATGTAAGATTTAATGGTCAAGATTGGCTCCTCTCATATCTCATAATAACATTGTGTGTGTGTGTGTGATACAACATATTTTAATAATTACTTATCTCATAAATTTAGTTAATATAAAAAGCAATAAAATAAGAGCAAATCTTTCTCTTCTCCAAAAACGTTGCAGCATTACAAACAATTTATCAACAATACCCAGGAATCCATCTTCCCATTGGTGAGCAATGCAATGTTTTCTTTCCTCCTATCTCCACGATGCCCCAAATCCTTGGCCATAGATCTGAAAGAATCAACGTAATTACCTTTTTAAGGTACAAAATTGCCTAATTAGTCAATTTTTTTTCCATTGTTGAATTAATTAATCTTGAGGAATCAATGTCCTCATGTTTATGATGAAATTTGGTTAATACAAATTTCAACAAAAATAATTATTCTCAATCGAATGTAGGTTTGAAGTTATTGGTAATCTCGCATAATAATGTTTTTGTAAAAGTAAATTGAAGGTAAATGATAAAGGTTTGTCAAAACTTGGTACAAGAAAAAGGAAATGAATTGAATTACATAGAAACTGCAAAGTGTGACAAGAAAGTGAACTGTGAAATAACGTAAATTGTAGAAAACTAAAGAAAAGCAATAGGTTAAAGCATGTAAAGAATGCAACAAAATGTAAAAGAATTTAAAGAACAAGACTAAAAACTAATTGTAAATGAACATTGCATTAAAGTAAAAATTTTGAAATGAAAATGAAAGGCATACTTAAATCAAATCTATTAATCTCCTGGAATGAGACATTAGGATTTATATTCAATAACTAACTTTCTTTTATATTATAAATATTAGTATTTATAAGCAAACTAAAGAAATAATTGATTCCTAAAAAATAGACACGTATATGGCGGTTATACCACATATTCAATGTTTAATATTTCGTCTATCATAAAGGTAACTACAAATCTTTTCGACCAAAACCAACGTCCAACGACCAATACTCGCGGCAATCTAATACTTGGTGAATTCTTCAATCATCCATATGTCGAATATCATTTTTCTATCTTCGTCGAATTAGAAGTTGTCATTTTATCCACAACACCTCGTCAACACCTCATCAGCAATTTTCTGCTGCAAATCCCCCAATCCTTGGCCATAGATCTGATCTGAAAGAATCAACATAACTATTTTTTGAGGTACAAAATTGCCCAATTAGTCGAATTGTTTTGTTTTTTTTTTTGCCATTGTCGAATTAATTAATCTTGAGGAATCAATGTCCTCATCAGCAATTTCTTGCTGCAAATCCTTGGCTACGGTCTGGGAGTAAGAATTCTATTTAAGATTATTAATTTTTTATTAATTAAAATTTATGAAGAAAACTATTTTATTGTCATACTAAACAAAACCAAAACAAAAACAAAATCCCACACACTGTTTCCATTTTTTTCACTTCTTCATACATCACAAATTTCTTCTTAAGCTCATTATTTTATTGTCATTGCTCTCATCCAATTCTCCAATTTTATCATCCAATCATTTGAATAAGCCTCATGTTTAATTTTCATCTTTGTAGTAGTAGTCTTGAATGTGAATACCACAGCTTTACGCCCACATTCACACATCATTATCCTTTAATGGATAATACCCATTACTAAAGAACCAACAGCAACACCCTAACTTACCCAGCTGCAACACTCATGCTATGGATGGATGGGTTTTGGGAACAACTTTAGGGTTTGGATTTTCCTTTGAATGTGGTGAGAACTCAGGCCAAACTGAAACGCTCCATTTTTAGGGGAGATGCAACTCGGGGCATTTTTGCCACATGAGATCCAATTTGGCATTTAACATTACACATCATCAACCATGTTATCTTTTAATTTGGGAGCTTAATGGGAGGATTAACCTAAATGCATGTTTTAACTTACAGCGACCAATGTGTAACCAGAAAATGTTCCAAGAACTAAAGTATCCCTCAACAAATCTTTCAAGAATCAAAGTGTTCATTTACTCTATTATATTCTATAGCTTGGTAATGAATTAGGTTTGGAAATGAAAACTTCAAAAATGATTTTGTCCATTCATTTATATCTTTTACAAAAATCACCATATACAATAAGGATTTAATTTTTATTCATTATCAGTGTCAGGGTAAAGAAACTATACACTGTCCTCCAATCAAACATTGATAAATCATTAAAAGTATTTGACTACTACAACAACTATCTAAGAAGTCTAACTATATTAATGATGTGTTAACAAATCATTAGATGACAATATAAAAACCTTAAAACTAAGAGTGAATCAAATTTAAACTCATACAATAATATGTGATGACTGAGTGGAAATTAAACTGCTATACGCTTATGTAGCGATTTAGTATAAAATCACAAGTATAGCTGAACTGTTGGGAGAAATTGAGCGGGTAATGCTCATTGGTTAGATGCATGCAGGCCATGACACCTGAGTTGGGTCATGACACCAAGAAGTAGAAATCAAACACAACATTCAGAAGAAGAAAAATTACATGGCAAATGACATGAGAAAATCAAATGAACAGAGTAAATGCATAAAACTTAAAGAGCTTGACTAAACTAAAACGCCTTCCCCTCCTTTTAAGATCATCTAAACAAACTTGAACATAAGTTTACATCACTACAACAGATGCAGTTCTCTGACAGGACTGTTAGAAGGCTAGACACCAGAGCTCCCTCGAAAAGCATGGGAGTAAAGCAAATAATGTTCTTAAACCATCGGTTACGAATTTACGGTTCAAAGATTCATTTTAACGCCAACTTTGGGTTTAAAAGCATACAATTAAAACATACTGACTACACCAATAATAGCCGCAAAATTCAGAAAACCAAGCACATCAATAACAATTCTGTTTTCAGATACGGATAGATATAGAGCCTTTGTTCATATCTTTAGTTCAGATGTGACTCGTGTACATTTACCAAGAAATAGCAAGTGCCCAAGCCTGAACAAGCAGAGTTCCCAGACATGACATGCAATTTACCTAATAACTACCACCCCTCAGTGCAAGCACCAAGTGAAGCACAGAACCACCCTCAATGTTGTACTCTTTAGCTGTTTTGTCATCTGCAAGCTGCTTACCAGCATATATGAGCCTGCAACAAGAAGCAATAATAGTAAGATTCTAATGTTCCCAATATAATAAGCAAACTCTTTAGTCTTCATTTTGTATATATGGAAAAGAAATCTAAAAGGCATGTCATTGTCATCTGAAACTGGACAAATACTTCAATTGTAAAACATGAGAATCAAAATTCACTATTGCTCATGAAAATCAGGCAAACTAAATACAACCCCAATACAACATAAACATAACCATTGTTCAGAAGATTCAGCAAAAACAGTTCCATTAAACAATACAATTCAATGAGACTTGAATATATCAACTACAAGAAGCAAATGATGGCACTATTAGCAGCAATATGTTAATTCAAATGCTCCTTGGATTAAGGCATGGATATGGATAAGCATTCCAAACATCTTTTGAGTTATATCATATTACCTAGATATAGCTTCCAGAAATCATATTATACAAAGTAAGAGCAAAGATAACCAAAAACTAAGTGCTACATGAAAAATTAGAAATAAATAAATAAACAAGGCCATAAATTTTGTTCACTTTCTATCATTTTACCACTGACAAGATTACAACTTAATCTATTTTACTAGACCGCACGACCATCAACCAAAACCCTGCAAATGGAAGCTTAAAAAGTAAGCGAAGAAAAGGAACCAATGATACCTACATCCATTACTTTTCTTTATCTTTATGTGCCAAAATAATAGAGGGAGTGAAATATATGATCAGAAACACAAATTTTTTACATGCAGGTTTTCATCTAAGAGTTATAACTTTGGGCCAATCATTTGCCAATGAATTAGTTAATCAAATTAGCATATTAAGAAAAAAAAGAAAACCTCTGCTGCACAGGAGGAATTCCCTCTTTCTCTTCAACCCGTTCCTTGATCCGGTCGATTGTATCAGTCGGCTCAATGTCAATTTCAATTTCTTTTCCAGTTAGAGTCTTCACTTTAATCATGGTTCCTCCTCTAAGCCTCAAAACCAAGTGAAGGGTTGACTCCTTTTGTATGTTATAATCAGCAAGAGTGCGACCATCTTCCAGCTGCTTACCAGCAAAAATCAACCTTTGCTGGTCAGGAGGGATACCTTCCTTGTCCTACAAACATATATTCCACTAGCAGTTAGAAATTACTGGTGCAACTTATAAATGACAAAGACACTAGTAGCATCAAAAGAAGTATAAAAATGGGAGATTCTTTTGGTACCCTTTATTTTTATGAGGGAATATTTAGTCATGTGTCTCATTTAATTGAATTACAAATACAAAAAAAAAATTGTAGTATTTATATTTCAAGGATACATGGACAAATATTAACCGCTAAACCTCTATAAAAATGAACAAACATCGAGACATATGAATTCTGTTAACTTCTAATACCATAAAGGAAAAGCAAGATTTACCTCAATGCATATGCACTTTTCTACAAGCCAGAGAAAATAGAAAACAAAATAAACACAACACAATTATATAACAGCCATAGCTTTTCAATTTTCACATCTATTCCACTAGGATTGAGAAGCCAGGAACGTCTTCAATTCTTCCAGAACACAACAACGAACGACACCACACCTACTATGCTAGAAACTAGAAAGTAATTCCCATGGCCACTTACACACTCACAAAAAAAAAATCATAGAAGAGAAACTCAATATCCAACGCAAAAGAATTTAACTACCTAAGGTATATATTATGATTTTATTTATTTATTTATTTGTGTAACACCAAGAGGTGTCCCCCACACCTTTAGGGTGGGTGTGTGATGGGACTAATCCATGCTCAGGCGTCAGCTACACAAAATGCTTTCAGCAGAATTCAAACTCCTGCACTGCTAATAAAGTCTGCCAACATGGTTCCTTTTATTCAGGAATATTATGATAACACAGACAATGAAAAGCAAGAGTACTGTTGTTGTAAATACCATCAGAAAAAGCAGAAATTTCAACAGAGTCTGATCATAAACCAAAAATAGTAACTTTGATCACTTTTATTTTCTTTTTCTCCCCGGAGTAGCTTCTTTCAGGGGGCAACAAGTATATATGATTCCAGAGTTTTCAAACCCCAAAAGGGAATCAAACATGACCAAAATCACATACCCAGAAAAGCGCTTCCAAAAAAAAAATAAATAAAAGAACAAAAAAATAAGGGGTTGGAAATGAAAAAGAGCACCTGAATCTTGGCCTTGACATTATCGATGGTGTCACTAGTCTCAACCTCGAGCGTGATGGTTTTACCAGTCAAAGTTTTCACGAAGATCTGCATCTAATCACACTTAGCCCCTCAAGAAAGAGAGAAAGAGAGACAGAGACAGAGAAGCGAAGAAAGTGTTGAGCGATGCGAAGGAGAAGAGAGTGTTGGGTTGGGTATTTGTAGGGAAGCGCTGGACTTGCCCTATCTGGGAATATGTTCTGTGCTTCCATTACACACAGAAATAAAAGAAGGGATTGGATGCACTCTAAAAGGGGCCCAATATTTATTATTATTCCCTATTCCCTTTTTGTGTAGGAGAAGGCCATTAATAAATAAATCTAATTTTTTATTTTTCATATATATATATAACATATATGGAGGTTTTTTCAGAATTACTTTTTATTACGAGAGTATCCATACTTTAGTGGTTATTAATATTACGTGTCTTATTATAAGTTTATTTATTAATTTTTTATCCTAATAATTTCATGATAAATATTTTTAAATATTAGATTTAAAAAATATTAAAGATTGAGATTAAGTAATGTTATAACATAGAAGAGTACATGAAAAAATTTATATATTGTAGTTATATTTTAATTAAATAGAGTACGTAGTTAAATATTGATATTAATTATTAGAGTTATAATATCCACATAAAAGTAAAGGTATCAAAGAAATATTCATAAGATATATATGAAAAAGTAAAAAAAAATGTTTTTTCTTATATGGGCATTTATGTTATTTATATTGAATTTCATAATTATATTTTAAATACTACTAGAGAGCACAACTATTTATATGCCGACTCAGTCAAATAGGTTCAAAAATAATGAATCCTACTTGATCAAGCAAAATAAAATCTACGCACTTTATTAATTTTTCCTCACTCAGGCTTTTTGTATTAGAAATGGAAGAATTTTGAAAAAAAAAGAAGAAGAAATATGTAATTTTTAATTTTAATTAAACTTTTTTATTTGAATTTTTTTTAAGTGAGAGATTATTATATAATTTTTAAATTATTTTTTATTCATTTTTATAAATATTTTATAATTATATTAATTTAAAAATAAAAAATTATTTCCCCTTTCTCTTTTTCTCCAAACTCCTCCCTATCAAACATAATCTTAGGATTTTTCTTCTATTTTACATTGATTACATTCCATGTACAAAATAACAAAGTTACCAAATTGTGAACTAGGATTGATCATTCATTTTCATTCTCATTCCATCATTTCGTTTTCCAAATATGCCGTTAATATTATTTTCATTAATTAATTTTATATTATATTTTTGTCGTGTATATTTATTTCTTAAAATATTTATTTGATTAATTAGTTTTTATAAGAGAATAATAATCAACGAAAAAGGAATTTTTATACTATCAATATAGAAAAAATATATTTACACTACTATTATTTTAAATTATTGTAAAAATATATTTTTAAAATTTATATACAACACTTTATATAAATATGATAAATACATTTATTTTTTCATTTCACAAAAACAACCTATCAAATTTAAAATTTTATGAATCATAATTTTAACATGATTTAAATTTATAAAATTTATATTATAATCAATATTTGATTTTAATATTTTAAAATACGTACTTCTAAATAATATTATCATGATCAATTCAGTACTAAATATGATTTTTATGCATAGAATTATTGGATGTGTAATTTCCTAAATTATACAATTTTTAAAAACAATTATATAATGATGTTTTAGTTTTAATTTATAAAATTGTAATTTTAATATAAATTAGTTTTTATATTAATTTCGACCTTCAGTTAGGCTCCAACCCTTCTATATGTATACATCTTAGGCCCTGATTTGAAAAAAATAAAATTACACTTAACTCAATAAATATGTTTTTTTTATAAAAAAAACAATCAGCCAAGCCTAATAAAACGAGGCATGGCCCGTAATTATTAATAACTTAAATATATATTTTATAATTATTTATAATCTCTAATAATATAAGAGAGAATACTCTTTAAGTTTTTGCATATGAATTAAAAAATAATAAATAAAAAATGAAAATACAGATTAAATAAATCTGATGTTTATGATTGATTAATTAATGAAGAACATTTTCCTTTTAGTAGCGTTATTGTTATTATTATTATATAAAAGTTGTGGCTAGGTATTTTATTTGCTTTTTGGTGCAGTCGGAGATCAAATTATGATCATTTCTAAAAGCTTTGTAGATAAACAAGAATTTTCATCTTATCTCCTAATAAAAAGTAACTCTTTAAATTTGTGCATATGATTTAAAAAACTAAACTAAAAAATGAAAATACAGATAGAATAAATGTGATGTTTATGATTGATTTATGAAGAACATTTTCCTGTTAGTAGCGTTATTGTTGTTATATAAAAGTAGAGGGGCTAGGTATTTTATTTGCTTTTTGGTGCAGTCGGAGATCAAATTATGATCATTTCTAAAAGCTTTATAGATAAACAAGAATTTGTATCTTATCTCCTAATAAAAATTCTTCTGCGGATGTGAACTCAAATAATGTTTTTCACAAAGTTGTATTTTTTTTTCATGGAATATGCTTTTTTTTATACAGTAAGTGTATCTTTGAGTTAATTTTTTTATCAATCAAGACTAAATCTATTTATGAACGATTTTAAAGATGCACCTTGAGAATTAATTCTCCTAACTCAAAGTTTAATAAAAATTGTTGTTTGATATCTACCAATAAATTATAAAATTTATAAAAGAAAAAAAATTATTTCCACAGTTTACCGCTGATAAACTCCTTGAATGTTTTCGCCCCATTAGGCAATTTTTATTTAACCTTCCATCATCTAAAATTGCTAGAAGATATGTTTTGTCAGTTCTAATGTTTTTTGGTTGGAAATCCGTTAGTATATCCACAGTTAATATTCATCCGGGCAAGTCAAGTTAGTGTAAACACTAATTTTGAGACAAAAGTGTAATTAGTTTGATTTTTTAATAATAAATATATCAAAATAATTATTTAATATTAATTTTTTATATTTAATTGGTTTTTTTGAAAGATTAATTTATATAAAAATAATATAAAAATATTATTTTGATGTTAAAAATTGACATTGAATGAACATTTTAATATATTTATTATTAGAATATCAAATTAATGACACTTGTATTTTTAAAAGATCAAAATAAATATTTATTCAAAAAATTAAGATTTTGCTTTAGTGATTATAACTAAGGGTCATGGGTCAAGTAGACCCACGAATCCACATATTTTTACCTAACTCAACTCATAATTGACGAATTGGTTTTGATCTGTAGGTTAGGTTATGTTTAAAATCGTCAAACTTACTAAGTATGGGTCAGGTAGCGGGTTGAGACTCTTTCAACCCTCATAAACCCAACATACTCAATGTGTGTGTATATATATATATATATATATATATATATATATATATATATATATATTGGGATGTGTTATCGCTTTTTATTAGGGCTTCTAAAATCTGATATAAGTTTATAATTTCTTAGGATAACTAATTTCTCAAGAATTTTTAAATTAAAATTACATTGTATTTAGTATTAGAGGGTGAGTTTTAGACCATTTTCATAATTCTTTGTAACCCACTACTGTTGAGGCGTTGATTTGTACTAAGAACTAATTAAGAATTTTTAATAAATACATTAATCTACAGGCTCAAATGGATGAAATTGAAAAGATTGAAGTAAGTAGTGTACTATATAGAATTTGCTTAATTTGTTTAGTCAATTACTAATAGTTTAATCATTAATGCTTGCTGATGTTTCATGATTTCTTTATGTTAGATGTCTCTGCTGTTAGAGATAAAGTTATAGATCGTAATAATTGATATTTTTATATGTTTTCCATTTAACTGGTTAAGATTCTAATTCTTTTTAACTTATTATTTCATTATTGTTTCAACTTTCTTTATTTTGACAATTGTGATTAATGTTATGGAGTTATTAACTTATAAGAAATCAAAAAGAAGATGATGCATTGATTATACTGTCATTGGTTAATTGTATTACATGTGTCTATATTGTTTGTTTGTGTTGATCGTAATTATAATCCTAAAGTTATATATACTTAAAAATTTATGTTTATTGTTATATCATTTGGAAAACTTATATTATGTTATTTAGAATAAATTTTAATTTCTATTTTAACATGTTAATTTTTTTTGTTTAAATTCAACCCATGAGTTGAACACAACTCAACTCATATATGAGCTGGTCGGGTTGGGTCGGGTTGAAGGAAAAAAATTTCAAACCTAACCCAACCCAACTTATTACTTTCATAAGTAAATTGGGTTTAAAACTACCACAAACCCAACTAAATTTAACTCATGTCCACCCGTAATTATAACTACCTTTCGGAGATTGAGATTTGGGTGTGGTTCGCAAACGAATGGGGAATTCGGCTGTCATTTATTAGAGAGGTCATTGTGAAAAAAAATTGGTAAATTTTTTGTTCGATAATACCAATTTCTCAAGTAATTTTTTTTATTTATATAAGACTATGAATGTGAGATTAATTCTCAATTGGATTTAGATTTATCTTTATTCACAAGGTGTTTTTATTGAATTTGAACTTTTATATTGTACATAAAATCTATCCATATAGGTTTAGTTTCTCAACTAACTCACATATATTTAGGTTATGGGTTTTTGTTTTTTGCTTTTTACAATAGTGATTTTTTTTTTATTAACTTTTATGTTAATTGATATTAATTTTTTCTTAGAATAATTTTAGCGTCACACTCTCACACTAACTTGGTATATTTAAAGAAATTAATTTATCTAAATATTGACCCAACTCAAATAATGAAGGCAAAAATAGACATCTATAAGTTAAATATGTTTGGGTTACAGGCCAATTTATAGCCTATTTAGATAGGTTTTGATCCGTGGAAGGAAAAATTCCTTCCTTTTTTCAAACGCTTGTTTTCCTATCTTTAAACGATAAAACAAACCAGCCATTAGTGGTGAGGATTCTAGAGTATTCGCAACTTAGGTGTTAATATTGATTAAATCTGCTTCTGGTTCTGGGTCTTCTTTGACTTTGTGCATTTGCGTTACCATGTTGGTCAGTATGGCTTGGATCGATGATATTTGATGCCAGTTCTGGATTTTTTTTCATTCTGTTTTTCGTTCAGGCATCACTTTATGGGCTTTTTATAAGCCCATGTATCACAAGAGGGTTTCCATTTCTTGTGCTTTGAAGAAAGTGGTGCGTGTTTACCATGAAACTTTTAACTATAATTAATGTGGCTCCCAATACACATGACGGTCTCCTTAGCTTAAACCACTCACTTAATCTACCTATTTGACCAGTATTCGATAGCCCTCATATGGGGTACCCCTCTACAGCAATGCCTTTACAACCCTATTGATCACTCTTCCTTTACTGTTAATTTTGTCATTTCTTATTGAAAAGTGAAAGTTGAAAAGATTTTTTATCCATAATTTTTTCCTTTTACCATAGTTGCTAATTACCACTTATGCAACCCAAAGATTGGCAGTCCTTCAATGTCTTTGTGCTAAATATTCTCTCACATTTTCAGCAAGCCCCAATTGCAGAAGTTCATCTATTCCCCGATGATGAAGTTGGTTTGTACTTGTAAATTGCAATGGAAAAGGAGTAAATTAGAATATCTCGAGTTTTTATCTGAAGGAGTAAAATCATCTTTTCGCCTATCACATAAACAAGTTTTATCAATTTCATACATTGCATATCAATTTTATCAGTTTCATTTATCAAACTTATAATCCCTAACAATGTGGAACGAAAGTGGTTGAGTGGACTGTTTTATATTGACCTGGCTAAGTCTAATCAGATTTTGGGTTGAAACTCAAGTATTCTAATCAAGGGTGATGAAGCAAAATTATTAAAACAAAATGAATTTCATTCACCTTTATAGTGTTCTAAGCATGGAAATTAATTTACAAATCTTATTTTTACAATGAGTTCCAAACATTTAAATTGATTTATAATTCAATTCAATTCAATTTAATTTAGGTCAAAACAATTTCAAATTTTAATTGATTTCGAAGACAATGTTAAAGTAGTAAGGTCCTTTTTTGTTGAATTATCGGGGTCAAAGACCCCACAAAACAAACTAAACTAATTTAAAACTCTATCAAAGAGAGTTCCAGACACACTGCAAGAAGCGGAATAGACAATGTTAAAGTAGTAAGGTCTAAAACAAAATTAAGAGCATATGTTTTTAATTTAAACTTAGCTTATAATTCTATTTTTTAAACGTATAAACAACTCTTTGTAAATAAATAAAAAAGTACAAATTTTGTAAGATTGACCTAGTTGTGAAGGGTTTGGATAAATTGCAAGAAGCCATAGCTTCAAAACATCTGTTCCGTCATTGTAATAAAATAAAAAGCAAATTTTATTTAATTTATTTTGAAATAAATAAATATCTTCAATAATTTTACTTAATTTGTTATACATGTCAAGCATATATTTTTTTAACTATACATTAAATATGGTTAATTTTTTTTATTAAATTCAAATCCATAGAATTAAGTTATATTTATTAAATAAAATTAATTAATTGACTTATATATATTAATTAAAATAAGTACAATTATACTAACAAATTCGCTCCAATTAATACTTATTGAAAGTATAATTTGATATTTATCTCTAATATTTATATTAACTTTTTATATTAAATAATTTATTATTTATTACGTGAAAATTCAAAGATAAAAATTATTAATTTTTAGAAAATAGAATTTAAAGCCTAGTGCATCTAATTTACTCTAAGTTTAATCTTTATTTAGACATATTAGAAATTCTGAGGTGAATCTATGGACCTCACCATCATGAGTGGATTTTATGCTATTAAATGAGCTATCCTGAATTTTATAGTTCATCTTAAATACCTCACCTCACTCCATTCTAAGAAAGGAAGGTACAACCAGAAAACTTTTGAATTTTCTTTTATGTATATATAAATCATAAAATGCATTAAATTTGATAATTTAATGTTTACCAAAGAAAAAAGAGAGCATTAAGTTTGTAACATAAATGTTGCCCAACCATATTAAGTTCCTTTCCATTTGTTTAATTTTCTCTATCCCCAAGTGCAATTATTTTTCGACTAAAAGAAGATAAACAATTTATTTTATTTTATTTTTGGTATGTAGGTGATTTAAAGCGTCAACCCTTCATCATCTGATCGAGTGAGTAGGTTTTTCGTGGTATTAAATGTTGCATTTAAAACTTTATGGCTCATCTTAAATACTTACACCTTCCTTGGCATGAAAGCAACAAATACGTGAGACAATTCCTTTCATTTATTTTTCCATTCATCTATTCTGGGAGTAAATACTTGGTTTGTGTACCTTCGATTTCTCTATATGCAGTTCAATTCACATTGGGTATTGTATCCTTTTTAATGACCAATTTGACCAGGAAAAAAGAAGGAAATAAATTATGGTGAATAAACGTTAAAGGACAGAGAGACAGAGTGAGAGAGGAAAAAATAAAGAAATAAATTAAGGTGGAGAGAGAGAGAGATAAATAAGAATGGAATTGAACTTGTTGGTGGTTCTACCGCAATGTTTGGTACATGGAGTTGTGATTTTAAGATATAAATATCATTAATTTAGTCCGTTAAAAAAATTATATTAAATTGACCATTTTTTATGTAAAAATGACATTGAACAACAAATTTAATGTTAAAAATTATATTAAATGATAATTTTAATGTATTTTATCTTGAAAGATCTCACTAATAACACTTGTATATTTAGAAAACAAAAATAAGTGTTTAATGGAATTTAATGAGTTGGTATATAAAGATCATTTTTACTCTATAATTTGGTAGTTTTAAGAATAAAATGTCTTTCCAAGTCATTTCATTGTTTAATACATGATGAAACCAATGTGAAATGATCGGAATTAAAGTTTATTTATATGACATTAATATATCTCATGAAAAAAAAAAGTTTAACTTGTTTTTTTTCTTTAGTTATATAGGAAATTTATAACTTGGTGTGGGAAGAGGGATTGTAGACTAAAATATAAGTTGGAATTTGACTCCAAAATCAAACAGTTCCAAAAATAAACCTAGCTAGTGTTGCTTGAAGCTAAGGCTCTTGAGCAAGTATATATATATATATATATGGGTGAGGATCCACTTACACCAAGTGTAAGTCTTAACACACTTATACAATTTAATAATTTTTTGTAAAATATGAATTTAACAAATCCAACCGTTGAATCATATACTATTATCTTAATGATTATGCATATCAAATTTTAAATAAATCGGACATATATAGTTATATAATCTAATAATAAACAATTTAGTTACATTTTAAAATCATATTATACGTTAAAATAAAGTAATGCGATAAACTATCAAATAAATTTTTAATTGTAAGAAATTTTATGAGGTTGATCTATCTTATGAGAACTTTCAATTCAACGGTTGGATTTGTTAAATTCACATTCTACAAAAAATTATTGAGTGGTGTAAATGTGTCAAGACTTACACTTGGTGTAAGTGGATTCCCACCCTGTATATATATATTCCTTAAGGCAATGATTCATGTTTTTTTTTTCATAACTTCATAATAGACATAAAATATGTTGTTTGGCAAAAAATTAACTTAGAGGGAATTTAGGTCTTTTCATATTGATTTAGGACAAAGTTGGAAATAAAAGCACGATAAAAATGAATGATTTTAATTGTTATTGTATAAAATTAATGAGGGTAAGATAAAAATTAAATTTCATTCTATGGAACATAGAATCATTAATCCCACCATTTTAGGAAGGAATGACAACCCCTAGTTCTATGAAATAAGGCGCAAAATACAAGTATCATTTTATACTTTTTTGGTTAAATTACTATGCCGGTCCTTATAATATTTGATAATTTTTAATTAGGTCCTTACACTTTAAAAGTTTATAATTGGGTTTCTAAACTTTAAAAAAATTGTAATTGGATCCCTCTAATTTAATAAACGTTAAATGACTGTAAATATAAATGGAATTGCTTAGTTGGATATCTAAAGTGTCAAAAATGTTTGCCACTTCAACAACCCATTGTGTAAAGGGTGTCCAACGTAGCATAGCCTTAGTTGGGAGAGGTGGGATATAAGATGGGGTGCCCTTCCCTCCATCCCTTTCAGATATATTTTTGCTTTTCTTCCCAAATCCCTAAACCCATGTGCTTCACTTTACCTAACTTGTGAGTGAGACAAAGCAGAACATAGGTTCCTGTTGAAGATTCGCTTGGCCGGTGACAATGATTAGGACGTGAAGGAGTGTTGCATCCAAGGTACACTCTTCTTTAGTTGCTCTGTTGTTGTTATGAAATGTGTTCTTTATTATTATTTTTATTTTAGTTTTACAATTGTTTTAGCTTTTTTGTTGGGTTAGATTGTTATAAACTATATATATTTGTGCAGTAAAAATGAGTAATGACATATTTGAAGTTACTCTGAATCATGGGGGCCTTTTATGAAGGGAAGATATGGGACATGATATGTAGGTGGCAAAACCAAAAATCTTGAGTGTGACATAAATTGTTGGTCACTTGAAGAAATTGCTAGGAGTTAAGAGAGTTAGGTTACAAAGGGTATATGAAAATCTAGTATTGTCAACCCGGTAGATGCCTCAATAATGGCTTAAGGGAGTTGAAATATGATGGTGATTGCCTTGCATTGGGTAATTATTTGCTGAGTACCATTACAAAACATGCTGAAGTATATGTCAATTGTGGGTATAATCAAAGTGATGGTATTGAAGTTACAACATTAGATGAAGATTGTGCCTGATGAGTTTGAGACTAGGGAGAGTTCTATATCATTGGATGCAAATGAAGTGAAAAGTGTGGGTGATAGTGAGGGTAATAATAGTGAGAACAATAATATTGGCATCACATTTGATGATAGTGCTGATGGTGGTGGCCATGAAGATTACTTTGAAGAACCTAAACATGCAAGCAATCCTATACCATATGTGTGTACAAAGTCACACATCACTTTCTTTGGATTAAAAAAAAGAATAAAATTTAGTGAGTACATCTCAGTCTTTTTTTCTTTATTTGTATATGATGCTCACTTGTTCTAATTTCTTGAATTGATTAATTTATGGTTCAAGAAATGCTTCATGACCTAAATTGTTTATGCCGAATTCACTACTTATATTAATGACACTTAATATAATTCGTTATACTTGTATCTAATTTGCTACAAGATTTTTGTGAGTTTGAATTGATGTAGAAGTTTTATTTATTAATAGTTATTATTATATATAAGAAAAAAGTGGGAACAAAACAAAAGTAAAAGACTTGGTCCATTGGTCACCCCAGCTTAACCCGTAGCTCGCATAGCCAATCCGCACACCTTGTGGCAGCCTAACCTAACCCAAAATTAGCTTGAGCCAGCCACCTGGATTAACACCTCTCGTCAATATGCCCGATTCCCCTCTCCCCCCGCGCTCTCTCTCTTCTATTTTTCCAATCATTTATTATTTAAAATAAGGGTACTTTTTTTTTATTTCTATATTGAGAGGTGTAACACCTATATAAGAATGGAAGATCGATTTTTTTATATCATTATCTCATCAAGCTTTAAAGATTGGGCCTAATGTCAATTAAGTTAACATTGAAATTAATTTATTGAGAAATAAACCTTTTTCTATGTTGAATTCTCATATAGATAAAAAGGTAGTTAATAATCCCTAAACATATAATTAAAAAACTTCCTTCACTTAGAATTTATAATATGGATAAACGAGTTTGAAATGTGGTTTGAATTGATACTCACATCCTTGATTTTTTTTTTATTAGCAGTGCATTTTAGAATATTTAAATTAAAGTCTTCATCAGTAAAAAGAACTTTTAATTTTTTTTATTGATTTAATTATTAATTAATAAATAACATGTTAATTTTAATATACATCATTTAGTTTTTTTTTTTAAGAAAACCTCAACCTCTTAAAAGCTTCACGTTATAAACTTGCCTTAAAATATTTAGAGTCGCAACCTCCTAAATGTCAACTTATGACAATCAATATTTTATTTTTAGAAACTCATGCAATTAATGTCGCCGATTCAACATAGGAATTTTAATTTTCTAAAATCGGTGGAGCTATTACTAATTCAACTTTGAGCTGGTCAACCAATTTGCGTTGGTCAACCAATTTGCGTTAGTATAAGTGGAAGGGGTTCGGTCACTTTAAATATCTTGTCTTGAGTTTGATTCTTTAAACGGTGTGTATGAAAAAAACGCAATTGGGAATGATCTCTACTTTACGTGATTGACCGTATCCTATGACATCTCTTGTTTTCTGGGTGAGAGAATACCCTAGTTTACACCAAAACTTTGAGCTAGTCAAATTTAAATTTTGAAAGAAAAAAAAAATTGATACAATGTTCGACTTTTTTTCCTCTAAAGATAGATAAGATGTATAACTTGGGGAGAGTTTTACCTTTCAAAGGGAAAACATATGGACAAAAATAGAATGATATCTAAAAAAGGAAAACTATCGCACCTAAATTAACTTTGAGATGATTCATTTCTTCGTGATATCACATCCAATATAACTGTGAGATAACTCTAATACTTAGAGACGACTCTATATGGGGGGAAAAACTATCTTACAATCATTTAATTGAAGGCTTATTGCCAAACTTTATTTTTTGTCTTTTTAAACAGATTTTCCCTTTCATTTGTTTCACATTTTTATCACAACTAATTACCAAACAATAACCAACAATCAAATTTATAATTTGATAAGTCATTAGGAATGAGATAATGTTGATGAGGTTAAATAATTTATAATAGGTCATAAGTTGAAACTTATGTTTTGTCATTGTACTAAAAATAAATCTTATGACAAGATTAACTAAATACATCAATATACGCCATTAGATTATATTAAAAATAAAATTTTAATAATTTTTTTTAATAATTCATACAAATTATATACAACTTATATATTTTTTACAGTAAAAATAAAATATTTAATTTTGGTCTATTTTTAAGTGTAAATTTTTCAATATTATTATTTAATTAATCATATGTTTCAACATTGATAATTATAAAAAATTTAATATTTTCTTTTTTAGGAAATTAGGAAGATTATTAAATTAATTATTATGAAGATTTAGAATTTCTTTTGATTATATATATTTTTTAATTATGTATTGTTACAGTATTCTTATTTTTTTTGGATATTAGTACCATTTTTAGATGTTTTTAAGTGAAGGAGAAAGAGATGTAAAGGGAAGGAAAGGAGAAGGAATGGATGCAATGGGAGTTACTTGACATTGTTTGGATGTTTAAGAATTTTAGACACTTGAGGGGAAATGACTTTCCCCTCCTTTTTCTTTATCAAAAATCTTTCAGACAAGAGTAAAGTAAATATTTATTTTAGTCATTTAAATATATAAAAGATATTATTTTGGTTCTCTAATAATTTTTGACATCAAATTGATTTTTTTGGATGGCTAATTTAATATAAAATATGATATTGAATGACTAATTTGATGTCAAAATTTGACATTGAATGACTATTTTAATGTATTTATCATTGGAGGATCTAATTGATGACACTTGTAAGTTGTATCTTTAAAGGACTAAAATGAGTATTTACTCGACAAGAATATAAGCCACTTTTCCCTTTTCTTAAACATATCTAACTAAAAATAAAAATAAAAACAAATCAAACGCAGTCTTAAATGCTTTGGATTTAATTTTAATCCACTGTCAGTGTAAAGTTTTTTTACACTATCATCTAATCATGTGCTAACACATCATTAAAAAAGTTAGACTTTCTATGTGGTTGTTGTGATAATCAAACTCTTTTAATGATTTGACAACACATGATTAGATGACAGTGTAAAGAAACTTTACACTGACGGTGGATCAAAATTTAACTCAAATGCTTTTTAGATTCTTAAGATATTAAATGATATACTTTTACATTTAATACTTTATCTTTTAATTTCTTAAACAATGTCTTAAGGGTACTCGTTAACAAATAACAACATTTATTAGTTATTGATTCTTACAATAAATGTTTGAAGATCATTATATAATTAATAACTCATAAATATTTAACGGCAATTGGGAACGAGTAATTTTTGGGTCCGTTTGGATGACAAAATTAAAATTATAGTTTATAATTGTAATTTCAATTCCATTTATGTTAGAATTGGAATTGACAAGAATCTTAATTTTTATGTTTGGGACAATTAAAGAATTGAGACTTTAGAATTGAAATTCTAAACTACACTAAAATTTTATTATTTGAATAATTGATCAAGACTTTATAAAGATATAATAAATAAATTTAAATTAATATATAATAATTTAAAATTATAACAAAAAATTCAATAGAGCTTGTGTTGCTGTATTACAACATTCGCAATGAATGTCAAACTAAATGACAATATTGACGATGACGAAGGTGATTACAGGACGCCGACGCTAGAGATCAGATGAAGTGCAACTAGCACATCGGAGGCGCGGTGGACAGCATAGCCGGAGCACGCCAACGCCAACGTTACCGGAGCATGCTGTCGGTGACGTTGCCGGATTATGTCGTGTTACGAGTGACAATGATTGTTAGATAGTTTTTAACTTTTACCTTTTAATATTAAAAAATAAAAAAAATCTTAGTGCTTGGAATTGGAATTTTTAAGATTTAAGCTAAGAATTTAGAGTAGTATAAACTAGTTATTTTTCAATTTCATAAAATTGGACTTAGAATTAGAATTCTAATTCTAATATACGCGCCAAACAAGATAATTAAAATTAGGATGTCCAATTCCAATTCCAAGCTCAATTTCGTCTGCCAAATGGGGCCTTAAGGAATTGTTAAAAAAATTAAAATAGAAATTATTAAATGCGAAAGTAACATCTTCACTAGTTATCTTACCCTGATTTGCACGAGATATTTTATATTTTATATTTTTTTATTCAAAATGATGTTCTTGTTTATAATTATTATTTTGAATATGTCTAGTTTAAAATGATTTTTTATAATAACTCTTATAAATATATGTTGAAAATATTTAAAATTAACTTTTATAATATAGATAATGTGTTTTTATTTTATTTTACATGTGCATTGCACATATTATCTTATATTTTATAATTTTTAATTTTTATTCAAAATAATATTTTTATGTATAATTATTATTTCATATATGTTAAATTTGTGAAGTATTTTTTTTTATACAAATTATTAAAAATAACTGAAGGAAATATTATAAATTAATTTTTTATTATGGAGAAATTAAAAAATTTTATTATATGATTTGACAACACTCATCTTTAGGGGTGCTCATGGGCCGGGGTGAACATGACCATGTTCCCAGCCCGAAGTTTTGATCGGGCCAATCTTCATGGCTTGAACTCAATCATATTGTGGTCTGAGTTGGGTTGGGTTGGGCTCGGTCAGGATCGGGTCAACCCGATTAAGATACAAAAAATATTTTTTTGTAATATTTTGATTATAATCCCTCTATTTGTATAAATTTATTTGTATCTACCACTTTTTACTCATGCCAAGATCCAATCTAATTGATAAATACATAATAAGTGAATGACATAATAACTAAAATTATGAAGAGTCACAGTATTTGATCAAAGTATAACATTTAGAAAAATGTCACAATAATATATATGAGAAAATATTGAAAAATTATAATTTATTTAATATCGGGCTGGGTTAGGGTGGTCCGAAGAGTGACCTGAACCCGGCCCGAAAAATACATCGGGTCTAAAAGAAGGACCCAAACACTTCGAGTCAGTGTCGGATTTTTGGACCTGTACGGGTCATGAGCACCCATACTTGTCTCCTAATATTATTGTCTTTTTTAATTTTATTATTTCATTTCATTTTCTTTAAAAGTTAACATGTGTTTAATGATACTATTAATTGCTTCTCAAGGTAACCTTTTATTTATTTTTATATATATATATATATATATATATAGATATATTTGTGTAAACAATGGTATTCTCTCACTTAGAAGGTAAGAAACTAATCTCACAGGGTACGGTCAGGCGTGTGAAATGAAGACACCTCTTAACTATTTTTTTTCCATACACATAGCCCCAGATCAAACCTGAAATAATAAAGATGTCAATCCATACCTGTATGCGGGGGTCTTCGCGAGGACTGCCCCATTCGGGACCCCGCGAGGACAGGGATGGGGGGACAAAATCCCCCCACGGGTGATTTGGGGTCGATGACTATACCCCGCCCTGAATAAATTACATATATACCCCTTATTATATATATTATATATCTAAATATTAATAACATTTTTTACTTTTCATATTTTTTTATTAAAAAATGCTAAAAAATAGAAATTCTGAAACTCCTAAATGGCTAAACCTAGATCTTCTGCTGACCTCTCATGGTGAGAGTCTCACCTTTGCGCCGCTCATCCCCCGATTCCCAATTCCCACCCATCTCGCTCCGCGCCAGCTCCGCCACCGCCCCTGTCCGCAAGTGCCACCAGCTCCGCCCCTGTCCCTGAAGGCTGCCAGCTCAGCCCCCTGTCCACGAGTGCTGCCAGCTCTGCCTTTGTCCACGAGCGCTGCCAACTTCGCCCCTGTCTGTGAGCTCCACTCTCTGTCCGCGATTCTTGCCCTGCATAAAGAACAATTAATAGAAAGGTGTCCATTTCTTTAGTCTCTGTATTTATCTTCATTGTTACTGTATGAATGTGGATAGAAATTTTTAAAAGATGGGCAAGGTAGGGAAGTCGTAAGGAAGCCAATATAATATATAGATAACATTTTAGTGAATCTTAAGTAATATGAAAAGGCATGGGTTTTTGGTTTTCCATTCAGATGTATTAATAAGAAGCCTCAGTTCAACTTTTCAAAGTAGCATTCTTTGTCATAAAATGAAACAACATGCAATTCCTCTGAATCCATTCATTTTGTTAGCATATTAGGATTCTTATTGGTGGATATTATAATTTTACTTGTATTGTAGGAAATTGTCTAAAAATGGTTGGTGAGGGTCAATCATCTAATAGTCCTATGGAAAGAAATGAGATTCAAGTAATTGAAACTCCTCTGAATGAAGAAAATATGGAAACTCAAGATCCACAAGATAACATTGAGCAACACTCAAGTCCTAACAAAAGAGGTTTAACTTCAAAAGCTTGGAAGCATTTTAAAAGGGAGAAGTTAGATGACAAACGGAAGGCAATATGCAAATATTGTGAAAGGGAACTTGGTGGTGACACTAAACAAGGTACTAAGCATTTATATGACCACATTAGGACATGTAAACTTTGCACTGTGAGGGGTCAAAAGCAATCCATAATAAAAGTTATGGAACAATCGTCAAGTTCCTTAGAAAATAGACATGAATCACTTGTAGTTGGTAACCATACATTTAATCAAGATGCTAGTAGAAGGGAACTTGCAAGGATGATTATATTGCATGAATATCCTATCACGATGGTTGACTATATCGGTTTTAAAAGGTACAGCCATGCTCTTCAACCTTTGTTCAAAATAGTTTCTCGCAATACAGTCAAGAGTGATATAATGAAATTATATGAAAGTGAGAAGTCAAAGCAAATGAAGATACTTGCAAAGAATAAAAGTCGCATTGCGATAACTACTGATATGTGGACTTCTAGCAATCAGAACAAGGGACATATGTCTATTACAGCTCATTACATTGATGATAATTGGACTTTGCAAAATCGAATCATTAGGTAAGTACTACGTAACCACTTTATTGTGAATATGTTTCTTTTCCTTTATATTTGATTTGTAAATGTTATGATTGATGATATATATGATATTTGTTTTAGGTTCATTTATGTGCCTGCACCACATACTGCTGATGTTCTTTGTGATGTTTTAGTATAGTGTTTGATGGATTGGAATATTGATAGAAAGTTGTTGACATTAACTGTTGATAATTGTAGCACTAATGATGCACTGATTGATCATTTGGTTGATAAGATCCCATTAACTTCATTTGTTTTGAGTGAGGAATTATTTCATATGTGTTGTTGTGCTCATATATTGAATTTGAGTGAGAAATTTGATTGTCAACAATTGGTATATTGACAAGAGGTTGTCGAGACCTGTCAAAATAATAAAATGTACCGGTTCACAAACTAATTTGTAGTATAGAGGATGAACCGAATCGTCTCGTCTCTCAAGGATCTAAAAAAATAAAGATTCAATTATATCAAGATAATTAGAAATGGGGTTTTGTTGTTGATTAACAAGATTGACAAAAATACAATACTTAAGGTTGTAAACAAATCTAAAGAAGCAACCGATCCAAGGAAATTTACCGATCTTGAGTTTTAATCCATCATTGATCACAAGAAATCTACTTAATTGCTAATCATGTTCTTGGCCTTAGATCACGTCAAGAAGCCTCAACATGATCCAAGAATCCTTTACTAGATAAGCATCTAGGATTTGATTAACCAATGTTAGATAAAGTAAGCATCATCCAACATAGATTAACTTAAGATCCAGAATTTAATTAAGCTAAACAATCCATCAAAAAGCTTTAATATATTGTTTAGTCTTTGTGATCCTCTTTGAATACATGATAATAAAGCTATTATCACATCAACATCTAAATCAAATTAAGCAATTTAATCTAGATAAAAATCAAAAGAGGAAGAAGAGAAACTTAAATAATAATTAAGCAATATGAACAAGCGAAACAAGATCTCCAAATTAAACATCAAGATGGCTAATCCCTTGGATTGATTATAAGAGCCTAGTCTTCCATGGATGAGAAGGAAGAACTCAGAAATAAAAGAACAAAAATGAAATTGTAAAAAGAATGAAGAAGAAGAGAAAGAAAACTCTTACAAATAATCAAACTTTCTTCAAACTTACTTAAAATTGAATAATCTATAATACAAAATAGATTGACTCTATTTATACTAATCCTAGAAGTCAATTTGTTATTGAAAATAATCTAAATGCAAGCTGTAAAAACATGGAAATTGTCAAATATGGAAGCTTGATGCATGGTTGGTGGGTTGGTGTATGGTTGGTGGCTTTTAGTTAGCAACTCTTATCCGATTTCTAGCTTGATTTTCATGACCTAGACGATGCATTTTGGGTTGGAGGTCTCATGAAATTTGTAGCCAGTTGTCTCCTTGAAATTTTGACGTTAGAATGATGCCATTTGGACTTTTAGAACTCCAAATATGCCAAAAACATTGCACATAGCTCAAGTTAGGTTGGCAAAACATGTTTCCAAATTCAAACTAATTTGTAGCTTCATAATCATGCCTAAAACGACATCTATTGACTAAATGGTCTTAAGTGAAGTTGGAGATATGGGTCTTATCTTTCCAATGGCCAAGTTTCAGCCCAAAAGGAGGCCTATAGCCCACTATATAGTCCAATATGTGCACACTGCCCAGATTTCCGTGACAGCAAACCCACTAAGCATTGCAAGGATATTTTGGACCCTTAGAAGTTTGATCCAGCTCTTGAATTCTTCATGAAACTTGTAGAGCCTTGTCTTAGCTTTCCAAAGACACCAAGATCACCTCAAATGGATTACCGAGTCCCATGTTATGGCCTAACTAAGGAGGAAATGTCAAAATGCATCAAAATCCAAGAATTATTCATAATTTGCATCAAAGCCCAATGAGACCCAACAACATTAAACTCTTTTAAAATACTAATATTGGGCACAATAAACATCTAATAAAGCCTAGTATAAAGTTAACATAAGTGTCTTAAATCGATTGATTATATATCTATTGAAAAGATTATGGACAATGTTGCTTTTTGGGTTGCAACTCCGAAGAGGGAGGAGAAATTTAGAGATACTTGTCATCAATTGAATATGACTTATAGGAAGAAGCTTGCACTTGATTGTAAAACTAGATGGAACTCTACTTATTTAATGCTTGCTTCTGCATTACCTTACCAAGAAGTTTTTAAACGTTTAAGACAACGTGATTCTCAATATAAATGTTTGCCAAGTGAAGATGATTGGAAAATGGCAAGTGAAATTTGTGATAAGTTGGAAATGTTTTTTAGTGTCACTGAGTTGTTCTCGGGTACTCAGTATCCAACATCAAATATTTATTTTCCAAAAGTTTGTGAAATAAGATTGGCTTTAAAAAGTTGGCAAACTAGTTATAGTGATACCATCCAAAGTATGGCTACAAGTATGATATGGAAGTTTGACAAGTATTGGGGTTTGATAAATGGAGTGATGGCAATAAGGGTTGTTTTGGATCCTAGGTTTAAAATGACATTGTTGAATTATTTCTTCCCTCTTATGTATGGTGATGATGCTCCCAAGGAATTGGAAAGAGTGAAGAAAAGATGTCAAGATTTGTTGATGAATATCAAGCAAGGGATAGGAGTGTTCTTCTTGTTAGTAGTGATTCTAGTGCATCAACTTTGACAGATGTTTCTCATGCTACAAAGTCAACTTGGAAGTGTAATTATTTCCAATTTGTGAAACAAAATGCTTCAACTGCTATTGTGAAGTCAGAATTAACTTGCTATTTAGAAGAGTCTGTCTTGATTGATGAATCAAATGTGTAAAAATTTGACATATTAGGTTGGTAGAAACAAAATGGATTGAAATACCCAACTTTGCAAAAAATTGCAAGAGACTTTTTAGCTATCCCTATCTCTACAGTTGTTTCAGAGTCAGCCTTTAGTACTGGTGGCCGTGTCTTAAGTACATAATGTAGTAGGTTGAATGAAGACACTTTGGAAGCTTTGATGTATACACAATATTAGTTACGTAAAGAAATTCAAAGTAATATATTTTATTTTGAAGACATCATTATTTATCTTTTTGAAAGTTAATTTGGTTCTCTATTTGTTAGGTTCTTCAAAAATAATGTCTCAATTTGAATGCATTGGTGAGGATAAGGATGTCGATGATGAGGTAATGAATATATTATTGAATTACTTTACAATTTATTAAAATTTATTTTATGAAGGGAATATGATTATGTTATGTGTTTATTTTGTAGGCAAATCAAGTTGGGAATGCAATTTAAGGATGGAATGGTGATAAAGACCACAAGTACAAGAAAAATTAAACTTGATATTGTTATTTTGAACCTTCTTTGTAATGTTTATTTAATTTGAATAATGTGATTGTACTATTTAAGCTTAAACTTGTTATGATTTAACTTTAGATTTACTAATTTAATTTTATATAATTTTTTTAAATTTTATTAGATTTTAGTTTGTAATTTTACAATTTTTATGAATTTTTAGGGTCCTTGCAGAGATCTGCGAGGACAGGAACGGGGAAGGAAAGTTCCCCACGGCGAGGATCGGGGACGGGGACGGGAGAAAATGTGAGAGGTGGGGACGGGGAGCGGTGAAGTACTCCCTGTCTCCGCTCTGCCTCGTTGACATCCCTACGAGATAAGATACTTAAGATGACCGAGCTCTTTACACTTGAACCAACGCAAGTTAATAACTTTTATTTATATATATAGATTAAGTAAGGGTCTTGCTAACCCGTGCTCTTTGAGCAAATCATTTAGTACCTTC
Organism: Styphnolobium japonicum; assembly: GCA_023212625.1. NCBI lineage: Eukaryota > Viridiplantae > Streptophyta > Magnoliopsida > Fabales > Fabaceae > Styphnolobium > Styphnolobium japonicum. The sequence continues at coordinate 13,185,026 of JALBWW010000008.1, read as the reverse complement.
AATAGATACTTTTAATTACTAAATAAAAAAATTAAATATTTTTAAATTTTAAGATATTAAATGATTTAATTTTATATTTAATACTTTTTATTTTTGATTTCTTAACCAATATTCTGGCACTTATCAACAAATATCATTAAGTAATTAAATTTTTTTATTAAGAGGTATTATATGCTTCTTAAATAGTGCCTTTAGGATATTGATTAACAAGACCTATATTTAACAACTAATTAAGATACCAATGGATACTATTTAATAAGTATTTAATCCTTCATTAATCATATTATTAAATAAATAATTACTTAAAAATTTATATTAAATACTTTTTAAATTATCAAAATATTAAATACTTCTTTTTTATTTAATATTTTTTATTTTAATTCCTTTAAAATCACTTATTAGCGAAAAGCCATATATAAAAACAAATGGATAGTGGACAGTTCCCTATTTTCATTTTATCTAAAATTTGGTAAGAATTTAACAACCAATAAAGAAACTATGACAGGTAGACCACATAATTTGATGGAGCCTGGAGCCCAGGTTTTACGTTGCAGCCTCTGGTACGTAATTGAGGGTTGATAATACAAATCCACGGTCATGCTTCCGCAAGGTCAAAAGTTCATTTATGAGCTTGAAACCATTGAAAAGTTAACACCATTTTTTTAAAATATAATTAATTAGAGAATAAATACAAAACCATAATGACCCTGTGATAATTGTATTACCCAAAATTGAAAGCAGTTAAGTGAATGGGTTTAAATTCCAAATTACCAATTAAAGGAGCAATTTGTCTACTATTCCTTGCATTTAATGCTCCCATTACTTACCTGCCATACTTTTTCTCTTCTTTAATTCTCTTCCCACTCTTCTACTGCCCATTAATTCATAGCCCTACATTAAATAAAACAATTAATCAAATTAATGAATTCATTTAAACTCAAAATATAATAATAGAAGAAAATAAATTAATTTAAAAACGTTTCTTTTATTGTTCGATTAGACTAAACCGAACACTCCGATCATAACCTAGTCATCCAACTAGTTATGTTCCCTTCAACAACCAAATTCATTGTCAGCGTAGTTAAGACAAGTTAAAATCACACAAAATTATCATGAATTTTTGTTTTAATATTTTGATATTTTATAAATATTTTTGTAAATTTCATATTATTTAATATAAATTATTTTATAATGTCATTCAATTTTATCAATTAATTTAATCAGTTGAACTTAAATAATAAATTTTGCTAAATTATTATTTGGTCCCATTTTAAGGATATTATTTTTGTAAATTTCATATTATTTACATAAATTATTTTATGATATGATTTAATTTAACCAATTAAACTTAAACGATAAGTCTCTCTAAATCATTATTTAGTCCCATTTTAACGAAATTATTTCTTTTATTATTTTTTCTTTGTTATTCATTTAATTTTATTCTGACTATCTATCTTTATTAGCACAATATATATCTCTCAAAAGAGTCACGCATGAAGGAACAAACCATATCACTCCCACACCTCTCTCTCTCTCTCTACTTTCTCTCTCTATCTCAAAGCTTCGAGCAGGAGAAGAAGCAAGCTCTGTGGAACCCATCAATGGCTGCCGAGGTGAGCTCTCTCATTGGGGTTGTTGGCAGGGGTGGCGGCTACAAGGAAGACCAGCATCGGACGGTGGGGAATGAATCAAACAGTGAGAAACCAACGGCTCTGATTACTCGTGATCTGCTTGGTGGGTCCTCCATTGAATCCCAGGAACTGGACCTCGACTTGCAGGTCCCCAGTGGCTGGGAGAAGCGCTTGGACCTTAAGGTGCGTTAAATCCATCTGGGTATTGGTGTTTGTTTCCCGGGAAAACAAATTGGTTTCCTGCCAGAAATATCATAATTCCTGGAAATTATAAAAATATGTTCTTTTTTTCTTTTCTTTTCAGTGTTACAAATTTTTTTTATCTGGGTTTTTTTTTTCCTTTCAAAAACTAAACTTTAGAGTTATCGTAATTTGGAGTGAGTTTTTGTCATTAATTCTTTTCACTGGTTTTGTTTTTTTGTTTTTTCTTTTTTTTTCTCATTGTTTTGCTGTGGTTTGTGGTACAAAATTCATCAAACTGGGGTTATTTTTTTATTTATTATTTATTATTTTCGTTTCTTATGCTTGACGAAATGGAATTGTCGCAATTGTGTTTTGTTATGGGATGCTTGATTTTGAAGACTTTGCCATTTGTTTTCATGGCCTTCTGATTGGTTGCTGAGAAACTGGAGGTAAAGAATGAAGTGATAATTGATAATTAAAAAGAATTATATATATTATATTACTTTGATATCAGAAATGGTTTTTTTATTCTTTTGGCTGTGTTTTAAACTTTTGGCTTTTAATGTAACAGCATGACTGCAATAAATCAATTTCGTTCTTAGTACCTTAGTATTTATTTCTCATAAAACAGTGTTCAGGATTGAGCAATCTGATATCTAAGCTTTTATGCTGCTATGACACCATTTCATAGCTGTTCAAATTTAAAAGTGTTTTTCCTATTTCTTGAGATTTGACTAATAGTTTGAATTGCTCTTTTAACATGTTTCATAATTCGTAGGTTCATTGGCAGACTCTTATTTATTACTCTGCCTTTTTTTTAGATGAGTACTTGAGTAGTAATGGGTTTTTGTTGGTGATCTTTGTCAATTGCTGCAGTCAGGGAAAGTGTATATTCAGAGGTGCAACTCATTAGGCTCACCTTCTATGTCTGATCACAAACTCCATATGAATCCAGCAGGTCAAAAATTTCAGGACCTGAATTTCCCTCCTTCATCCAAAGTGCCCTTGAACTTTTTTGATGAAACAAGCTTAGACTTGAAGCTGGTTTCATCTGCGCTGCCGTCAAGCAATTATCAAAGTGTGTGCACCCTTGACAAAGTGAAATCAGCACTTGAAAGAGCAGAGAAAGAGCCAATCAGGAAGAGGACATCATTGTTGAAATCATCATCATTTTCATCACCATCTGCTTCATATTCGTCTTCATCCTCTTCAATCAGAGAAACCCAAGAAGAAGAAAGTGAAGAGAAGTTGTTGTCATCACCAATGGCTGCAGGGTGCCCTGGTTGCTTATCATATGTATTAATAATGAAGAACAATCCCAAATGTCCTAGGTGTAACTCTCTTGTTCCTTTTCCATTGATGAAGAAACCTAGGATTGATCTCAATATATCAATTTAAGAGATTGAGGACAATTAGTAATTGCTTCCATTTCTTTTTCTTTTCTTTTTTTCATTTTGTAAATGAAATGATAGATAAATTTAGGTTGTTTAAGGATAGGATCATTTATTAAGCAATATTAGCCTGGGTTTATGTATATTGGAAAGTCATTGCGGTTTAACTAGCAAAGCTAATAGAAAATTTTCTAATTTCTGCCTTTTTTTTTCTCTCCAGTTTTCTATTTCAGTGTATTTGTTCTCTGCTTCTGCTGCAATATCCTCTGCAACAATGTTTACATTTAAAAGGTTTAATTTAATCTATTCTTAATGTAAAAAAATTATACTGTAATCTAATTATGTGTTTTTAGATTATTAACAGAGTTTGATCTCTCATATATTTGTTATTATAATTTAATTTTGATCCACTATTAGTGTTATTATGGGGATTAAAATTCAATTCTTAAAAAAAATATTGATACTATTAAACTTTTCATCAACTGAATAATATGTCATATGTGAATTCTGCACCACAAGAGACATTGATCTTCTACTCCATCAAATTCCCCTCCGTTCTTATATTCTCTGGTACTCTTAAATTTACTAATTTAGGTAGTTGAACTCAAAAGCACCCATTATTAGTGATTATTCATAAGCATTGGAACCATATATACCTCAAATTGATGCATTAATTATTTCAGTGCCATTTAAAACAAATATTATGGTAATACTTTATTGAGAACTCACGTGTTTTCTCTTATGTTTTGGGCCTTGTTTTTCTGATTGAATATACATCAATGACTTGCCGAGTGATTTAATGAAAAAGATATTGTGCATATATTATGTGACATAATAAAATATATATAAAATCTAGACTAATTAAAACATACTGCTATGGGCCAACGCGGGTTGTCGGACAAGAACTCTACATTCTTATGTGCATTTTCCTGTGGCCAGTTATTCTTTCTCAAAGAGATTTTTTGGTATCCAAAAGACTAGTTGAACGGTTATGTAAAGAATCACTTTAAGTGGTCATCGGCGATAATCCTCTATCTTAGGTTCTTGCCGATCTCCCTAACGTACATTGTCAGGAGGTTAGTTTAAGTGAACTTCTCTTCCAAACTACTTTTTTTTTTAAAATAAAAAATAAAACAACAACATACTGCTATAGAATTAGACTATTATATAATAATTTACATAGAAGTATATAAGGACAAAAATAGGGCTATATCTGACTGATTAGGTGCAACTTTTGACTGTCATTTGTCTAGATTTTTCCATATCTTGGATCATGTTTCGAATAGTAAATGAGATCCATGTTAAATCCCTGTACCAGATACACAGTTGGCTTGTCCGAAACGAAAGGAAAGAGAGGGAATAACAAAGCACAAACTAGTACATTTCGCTGACTTGCAGCATTTTTAAGTACCATACTTCACCGTCCAATCCATGAACTTTTTCCTCCTATTTCCTGTTTTTTTTTTCTTTCTATTTTTTACACTTTCAGATGCAGAAAAGCATAGCTACTTCATGAGCTGCACTAACTAGTTTTTTTTTTTTTTCGTTTTAATGTTCCAGATAGTTAATTTAGTGAATAGTGTGAACTACAATAAACTGAACTTAAAACACAAGTTGAGTTTTCCCATTCTCCTTCAGTTTTATCCCCAAGACATTTCATCTTCAGATAAGCACCACTGAAGCCAAAGTCTTCAAATCTCTAGTTCTATGCCATCAATTGCGAGGAGAATGTAAATATATTATTTTATAAGAACAAATCAGATCTCTTAAGCCTTCAAAGTCAGAACCGTTAGTTTTCACTTGCCCCTCCCCATTTTCTAACTTAGCAGTGTAAACGTTTTTGTTGGTAGTAGCTGTTGGTTTGTATCCAAATCATTCACACTCATCCATCCACCTGATTTTTGAAAACTTTCATTTCTAATTTATTTTTTGTTGCAAAATTTTGCACCTCCTTTAGGCTTGGACTAAAATTGATGGTTCAACTGGGCCTTGGCCCCTCTTTGTACCAAAAAAAAATGATGGTTCAACTACTATATTGTCTAACAATAAGATAAATTGTTATGAAGACATGTAAAAATATACTTTTTAGAGATATGTATATTTAATTTATAATATGGAGCACGTAATCTTACATATATTTAATGTTAAATGAGGTATGTACAATAGATAGTGTGATAAATACTATTCACATACACTATTAATCTTTTATATTAAATATCTTACTTCCTTTTTATGTTTAATTGATTGGACTTGGTCACATTTTATAGGTTTGGGTTTTATTTGGATTTAATTGCATTTTTCAGCATTAATTGATTTTTACAATGTTTCTATATTTCGAGCATATTTTGAGTTATAGACATCTAATAAATATGAATCTTACATTGTAGGAAAGATAAGATGGATCTATACAACTTTATTACAGAGGTCAAGAGCTAAATCAGGTGTCTAGTGGGTCATATTGGGTCTGGAAGTCAGAGCAAGGGTGTTGTCATTGAAACTTGACTTGCCTGCAATAAGTTGGCCATAACTTGGACTATAGATGCCAATTGAATCTGAAACTAATGCAATGGAAAGCCAAAATGCAAAGCTTCAACTTTCATTAAGACCACTTTTCGAAACTATAATGTTTTGATAGTATTTTTTTTCCCGTGAAGTTAGCTGACGTTTCAAATACCTCTTCAGATTGATGTGGGCATAATTTTCTCATCTTAAGTTTAAATTAGGCAAATGAGATAACCAATTAAAGTTAAGAGGAAGGAGATTAGTCCTAATCTCATGACAGAGTTGTAAATTGAATTTTAGGATCAATTATTATGAGGGAAAGATGGAAAACGAAAATACATTTTCTAATTTCATCATTTCCCCTAGACTTTTGAGTTTCTATCTCCATTTTCTTTCTTCCTCCACAAGCTTTCTTGGACTGCAACCATGGAAGGATAATTTTGTGATCAATCCAAGATCCTTGAAGAAGTTCAGGTTTGATCTTGAGACTTTGTTTTGGAATTTGAAATTAATATTCAATTGCATTTTCTTTTCTTCTCTAATTCTGATCTTGAATGAACTTCTGGAGATTTCTAATTGTTTGTTCTTGATTATGAATTGTGATATTATTGTGATTGATTAATCTCAGTTTCATCGCTTGAATTGAAGAGATTTAGTGTGCAGATTTGTCACTTAGGCTAATAGAATTCTTAAAATTAAACTAACATCAATTAACATAAATTGTGTGATTGCAAGTTTATGTATCTTTTGTTAATTGAATTCTAGATGATCATCTAGTAGTGAATGTTAGATCTAATGCAGAGATATCGATTAGATCTGGGTTAGCCAATTAATTGAATTCAATTACACTTTTAGTAGTCAATGATAAATTAATTGGAAATTTAGATGGATTCTTGGATTGGTTGTTTCTTTAATCCTGTTTACAACTCTCAATTTTGTTAATCAAACATCAAGCTCCCTCTTTGTAACTTCTTGATTGATTGAATTACATCTGGATCTTTAGGAAATAAATCGGTTCAATTGTCTATACTACAAGTTTGGTCATGAACCGATTTTATTGTATTTAATTGAGCTCGACATTTACATCACAGTGCCTACCCAAGAATTTTTTCCTGCCTACATAAGCTCTTCATTTAATAGTTGACATGGGTAAAGACACTCTTTAAGCATAAGTGTATTATTTATAACATGACCAACATAACCTTACACATATTGAATGTTGAATAGAGTCCCTACCCAAATTTTTTTTCCAAATAATAATTTGTTGGCCAGCATCATAGCACATGACATGAGTAACACACACTTGATGGGAAACTTAAGCAAATACAGGTTAGGGTATATAAATGCTCTATGGTGGCCTTCTCCCTCTCAATAAATAGGCCTCCCCAATTTGTTATAGAACCAACTAAGTTATGCTGCCGGTGACAACCATTTACAGGCACTCCTTAATAAAAAAGAAGAGGACCCATTATGGATATTGTTAAAAAGTATAGCCTAATATTAGAAGCCCATTAATCTCAGATTGTGACTAGCACCCATCCAAATTTGATTTTATGTGTGTATGTGTGTTTTAAAATTTCGGCCATTTTTCTTGCTCTAACTTAAGAGGGTGTGATACTCACACGGTAAATTATTTAAAGGGAAAGTGATGTACAAAATGTTGTTGTGTCCTTTAAATGTTTGAAAAAAGCATCCACCTACAATTTTATCAAATTGATGTGTTTAATGGATGCTACTGCTGCAGGAAACTAATTAAGGCCATTTACTAGACCAATTCATTAATAGACCTAACAAACATTAAATGGCCAATTTAATTTTTATCATAGTCTTTAAAGTTGCTCACCTAACTTCACATATGACTTTGATGTTCATTCTCTGAATTCTGTGGAGCCGCTGATGTAGCACACCCCTTCACTTGCCCTATTAATTGATCAACTAAACGTACTGCTTTATGTAAACATGTAACTTTTCCCTGTCTTGCTTGAGCAGAGGACCAGTCTTTCTCTCTTGCTCTCCTAGCCCTTTCTAATTTTTCCTGAAAAAGAAATATATCCCTATAAAGTAGGCACCGACTACAAATTTTAATATCTCTGTATCTCTAATACAAGTGAGAAATATGATTACACTATCAAAATTCTACTGTGGAAATTAATTTGACTCAAATGTAGTGTAAAGTCTGCAACATTTATATAGTTTCTTCCAGTTCATAAGAAGGGAGCCATATATATTAAAATATATCATCTATAACAGTTTTGAGGTATTGAAGATTTTTTAATATATTAGATTATATACCTGAGTTAGATGCCTGTGGTATATAAAGATTACAATAAATTTTAGTATTGTCTAATAACTAGTTTAATCAATCTTATTTTTTTGGTAGTAGTTTAATCAATCTTGATAAGCTACTAGTTGTATAATTTGTTCAATAATAATCTTTATTTTTATATTAAAGATATATATCTTAATTCATAGATACTGTGCATTTCATATCCAAATGCCTGTGTATTATATATACTTAGAAAGTAGAAGATATTTGTGTAGTAAACACTTTCTACAGTTATATATGGCAGTCAATCATGCATAAGGCTGCTTGTGGTGGTCTGTTACGAAATGATCTTGGTGGTTTTGTTGATGGGTTTGTGGCCAACTTGGGTACCTGTACCATTACTATGGCTGAATTGTGGGGCATCTATTATGGTTTACACATAGCCTACCGCATGGGTTTTAAGAAGGTGATTCTTGAGGCTGATTCGAAGATCGTCATCCAGTTGATTAAGTCTGGAAGTGCCCCTTGGTACCCTTGTCCTGCGCTTTTATTTTTGATTTCTTAGGTATGATTGGGACGTATCTTTCCATCATATCTATCGAGAAGCAAATAATTGTGCACATCTTTTGTCAAAGCATGGTCACTCTATGTTGGCTGGTTATCATTTTTTGGTTTCTTTACCTCGTTTTCTCTCAATTGCTCTTCTAGCAGATGCTTGTTCTGTTGTTTTTTATCGTGTAGTTGGTTGTTAGTTGGGCGTTTAGCTCCGTCGTTTATCAATATATATATATGTGGCAATCAATCATGCAAGAAGAGTGTCTAACATCGTGTTTTGTCTGATTAAATTTTAAAAAACTTATATATTTTTATAAATTTAATTGAATAAATAATAATAATAATAATAATAATAATAATAATAATAATAATAGCAAAAAGAAAAAGAAAGCAAAGAAAAATAAATCTCATTTAGGAATTTATGTAAATAGAAAGTTAAAGGACAAAAATAAATTATTAAATATTATATAGTAAGTAAAAGGGATACTAAATGAATTTAATATTTAATTGACAATGTAAAAAAAAGTATACTATTAATGAAATTATATTGTGTCACAAAGTTTAAAATCTTTATAATTTTATTAAAAGGAAATTAATAACTATAATAATATAGTACTTTCTTTTTTATTGATATTATAAAATTTTACAGTAAAAAAAGGAATTAAATTTAAACTCATCAAATATGTCTCTGAATTGGTATAGTATTTAAAACTTTTATAGTAAATAACTATAAGATAAATAGGAAACACAAGGGCAATTCATGCATGCCAAACGAACGTATAATGTGGAATAATTGGTATTATTTTTCTTACCTACCATCAAGAGTTGGCAGCAGATATTACGGAGTCCTCGATGAATTCATTCAATACAATTAAACGAAGTTACAGTCACTGACTGAAGCTATGATTTTGATTTGTTTTTTTGTTTTCTTTTAGAATTTTGATCGAAAGTAATGTTATGGTTCATACACATAATGATAATTGAATGAAATGAGAATGGAGTTGAATCGGACTGCAATTGAATGACCTTTATCAATTAACAGTTTGATAGCTTTTAGAATGAAATGATTTTGTAAGCTTTTCTATTATTTAAAACATATAATCAATGCGGAATTGAATCAAAATTAATATAAATGACATAAATAAATTACATGAAAAAATTAAAAAAAAAAAGCAACATTGCTCTTATATAATGTTTGAATTTAATTTTTTTTATAATTTTGTAATGAAAAATGTTGTTGTTAAAAAGTTGCAAATGTTATTTTATTTATGAGAAAAAAATTTAAAATGTGTACAATTTTTTTGATAAGATATTTTATATGTTTTTTATAATATTTTTTTGTGATATTTTAAATAATAATTGTGTTTAACTATATTATTATATCTTTTTATAATTTTTTTTTATATATTTGCGCACTTATTACTTTTTTAAAATTTAACTCAAGTATTTAAAATTAATAGCAAGACATTAAGGTTAGGTTAGGACATGCTGAAAATAAAATTGAGATTTAGTTAGGTTAGATTAAATGAAGAGTAATAATTGTTATTCTTCTATAAAATAAATGAGAGTATATTAAGAAAAAGAAATTAAATCTCATTCCATAAATTTTGAAATCACTAATCCCATCTTTCTAAGTAGGAATTGTAATTCCATTCCATGCTTTTGAATCTAACAAACATGAGAATGCCCATTTTATGAAATAAAACATGAAATGAAATCATTATTTCACGTAGCAAATGTAACATTATAAACAAGGAATTTAAATTGGTTAAGGAATAAAAATAAAAAATATAAACATTTAATATCTTGAGAATTCAAAAGAGTATTTAATATTTTTTTAAGTAATTAAGAAAATTTATATATTAAATAATATTGTAAGAGAATATTAAATTTTTTTAAAGAGTATCTTAAAGGCACGGATTTGCAACACCCTCTTTCTTTTTTATAAAATATTTTAATAATTTGTCACATTTATTAGTTACTGATTCTTACAATAACTATTTATAATTCATTAAATATAATCATAAATCAATAAATATTTGAATACTTATTAAGATATCAAAATTTTAAATAAAAAATCAACTTATGTTAATCTGAGTAGGATGTGTTTGGTTATCTTAGACCCCATTCAGAGTGGTTTTTGGTTTTATGTTTTGAAATTTTTAAAATTCAAATCTAGTTTTAGTTCTGAATTTTGAGTTTTAATTTTTTTTTTAGTCAAGCTACTCTTTTTACCTCACATTGCTATGAATTTACCAAATATAAAAAAATATTGACACATAAAAATAATTAAAAATGACAATAAAATAATTAAGTCTGGAAAAAATAATAAAAATACTTAAAAAAATTAAAAAAATTAATATAAATTTTGACAACAAAAATAAATATTTTAAAACTATAAAAATAATAAAAATGGTAATCATAAGTAGTAGGACCAACCACGATAACAACAATAATAATAAAAATAATTATAATACTTATATAAATATCCATTATACACATGTCTTAATCCAAACATAAATATAAATATTCAGATCTTAATCCAAACATAAACATAAATTTTCAGAGATTGAGGATAATATTTTTCTTCCGCTCATCTGATAATGCAAAAAACACGTCCTTCCATAGAGGGTATTCTTTCAACATCTTTACTGTCTTTGTAAAATGAGCAGCATCAATGCCTTCAAGTTTGTCAATGATGCTCAAATAAGTCATCAATTTCTTATTTGCTTCATTGTCTTGTCCATATACTTTCCCTGTAGCATTAGAAGATGGCTCTACAACCTAGCTGGTGCTCATCTTTTCCAAAATATCAGTTTTTCTCAATCACGTCATTTCCAACCGCTTCATTCTCATTTGTCATATAATAAAGTTGTCTAAAAATGCGAGCTATTTTTATATCTAACAAACTAATTGACATGAAAGTATTTCATGGAATGAAAATTATAGCACAAACATCATAAACCAATCAAAAATTATGAAGCAAAAATGTTAAACGAACCAATAATATTCCTAACTACTGCAAGATAAGCAATTTCACAATTTACTGGAAAATGCAAGAGAGGTGAATGAAACCATAATTACCAGAATTGATATTATTATCTCGTGAGTCATTTTATATCAATAAAATTCAAAACCAAAACTTATTGGTGAATGAAACTTAACTATAACTATATCGTAAGTCATTAACATCATTAGAAACCAACAAAATCAAAATCAGAATTGTAACAACATCAACTTTGTTAAGAATAGGAGAGAGAAATGATAAGAAGGATCTGTGAAGAAAATAAAAGGGCGGGAAAAAATACAACAAAGACAAAAAAAAATTAGAAAAAAAATAGCCAGAGAAGATAAGAGAGGGAAGAATGAGAGAAAATACCTCCACAAAAGCAAGAGAATCAAGAGCAAAAGAGTCACCAACAAGAGAAAAATGGTAAAAGGACAAAGATGAGTGGTGAAAGAGATGGTGAAGGGCACGAGAGAGAGACGTGAAGGGGCACGAGAGCGAGAATGTGGTTTTAAAATGAAAAATGAAACAAAAATCACAAAACCTATTTTTATGGTTTTATGCTTTAGAAGAAAACTATTTTAAAATTAAGTAAAAATCCAATTTGAATCTTATTTTATTCAAACACGTTTCGTTGTCAAATTTAGCTTTTAAAACTAAAAACAAGAAACTTACAACCACCCCAAACGGAGCCTTAAGTATATTGTTTCGAGTTCAATCCTTGAGCCAATGTGCATAGAGAAAAATACAGTTAGAAGGAGGGATCTTCACTTCACATATCTGATTGTATCTCATGGGATTAGTCTCTCGCTTTTCGATTAAAAGAATACCTTCATTTACACCAAAAATTTCAAATAAAAAAATATAACTAAATGTAATCTCCATTCCAACCCACTCGACAAAGCATAAAACTAACTTTTTTTCTAACGAATGCTCTAAAATTTTATGCAATAGAATAGGGAGTGGTTTTCGCATGAAAATAATCTCATCATAATTTCATTGAAGTTTAAATTTAAGAAACTAAATTATAAATTTTAAAAAATATGCGATATGTAATTAAGGTTTATTTTCACAAATTTAAATCATTATTTTAAATCAAACTTTTAAAGTGAATATATCAATAGATTATTTTTTAAAGTGAATATATCAATAAATTGTCTTTGTTCACACCAAAAAATTAGAATAATGATATGCTATACTTTGATTTATTGCAAATTATAATTCCTATTTAACACGTTTTGTGCGGTTTGTAATTTGTATCATAATTGCGTCTGTTTGGATGACATAATTGAAATTATAGTTTAGAATTTTAATTTCAATCCTATTTTTGTTAAAATTGGAATTGACAATTAAAGAATTGAGATTTTAGAATTGTAATTCTGAATTGAACTGAAATTTTATTATTTGAATAATTTATTGTAAATTTATAAAGATATAATAAATAAATAAATAATAATTTAAAATTATAAACAAAAATCAATAGAGCTTGCATTGTTGAATTGCAACAGTCGTAATGAATATCAAACTAAAATATGTTATTGACAATGGCGAAGGTGATTGCAGGACGCCAACGCTAGTGATCGGAGAAAGCGCAACAATTTAGTCATAACACGCGACGACGACAGTGATCAAAGGTTGTCAGCGACTAGCACATTAGAGGCGCGATGGCAACGTGGCCGGAACATGCCGACGATGACGTTGCCGGAGAACGCCGGTGGCAACATTGCCAGACTATGTCGGTGTTGTGAGCAGTGATGGTTGTATGATAGTTTTTAACTTTTAATTTTTAATATTCAAAAAATAAAAAATCTTGGTGCTTGGAATTAGAATTTTTAAAATATAAGTTAAAAATTGAGAGTAATATAAATTAGTTATTTTTTAATTATATAGAATTAGACTCAGAATTAGAATTAGAATTTTAATATACACACCAAACAAGATAATTAGAATTGGGAGGTCTAATTCTAATTTCAAAACTCAATTCTAAGTTCAATTTCGTTTGTCAAACAAGACTGTAGTGAATTTTGTATGATCAAAACTTAATATATATATATATATATATATATATATATATGAAGGGATCAACTTATACCAGTGTAAGACTTGATCACTCTTATATAACTCAATAACTTTTTATTGAATACTTTTCTTATAAAATTTACCGTTAGATTGAAAGTTTCTATTATGTAAATCATTTGTGTCAAATTTTGAAAAAATAAAATATCAATAAGAATATAATTAAATAGTTTATATTTTCATATATTTCAATAGTTTATATTACGTTAATTTTGATATATATCAATGAGTCAGAAAATAATTTCAAATTAATATAAAATTTTATAAATATGATCTACATGATAGAAACTTTTAATCTAATAATGAATTCTGTAAGAAAATTATTAAATGGTGTAAGAATGATTAAGTCTTACACTGGTGTAAATTGATTCTTTCTATATATATATATATTCTTTTATGAATCTTTTTCTTATGGTACCTCTAATAACTTGGGTGGACAGTTTGCCGATGTGTACTAAATCATAGTTGTCGAGGTGTAGTATTTAGGATGATTTGTTAATTATTTATTATTTATTAATTTTATAAGAAATATTTAAAAGTTTATTAAATATAAAAAATAACTAATAAATACTTGATTATAACTAATAAATATTTAATAATTTATTCTAAATATTAGTACCTAAAAAAAGTATCAAAATAATCTTTTAAAAGTATTATTTTAGTATTTATATTTCTTTTTAATACCAATATTTAAAATAAATTATTAAATATTTATTAATTATTATTTATATTTAATAAAATTTTAAATATTTATTATATAATTAATAATTAATAACTTACTTTAAACATTAAACACATTAAAATATCATTGTAACTCTCTTCTTTTGCATTATCTAAACATAGAATATAGTTCACACGCTGTACGGGTTCTCCTCCTTCTCACGGAGCGTTTGACCGATCGACGCAACGCTTTAAATAAACAAGCCTTAAATGTTTTGACATTTGAGTGCATCATAGCATTACTGAGATGGGGTATAAGTATCACAGCAATAGAATATATTTTAGTTAGGACCACAATTATCACCGTATCTTTTGAGTATGAGATTGAGATCATTGGTTAAATTTATCAGGTTAGTTCATTTATTAGTATAAATTATATAAATTAGGTTTTAAAATGAGTGACTTATAAAAACTTATAAAAATACAAATAATTTTAAATTAACCTATTTAATTCTTTAGTTAAATGGGTCAACAGACAAAACTTGCCGGTTTCTCGCAAAATTTTATTTTATTTTTGCAAGTTTCAATTTATTTTTATTCAAAAATAAAATCAATCAAAAAATTTAAAAGTTAATTAAATACTCTTTTCTCAAGTAAAAATATAAAATGCACATACTGTTCAAGTTAGCAGTGACACAACCTACACACAAACACATTCGTTAAATGCCAAAAGTTTATGTTATTTATTTGTTTGAATTCTCTTTTAATCCTTTAAATGAGATTAAAGTATTCACTACTATGTCTATGTAATGTAATATTTGATTTAAGATTATTAAATTTAAATTTATTTTAAAATTTAAAAGTAAAAAAAATTGATTTTGTAGACTGCCCAGTTTAAGCTTGCGAGTTGATACGAGGTGAATCGGGTTAACTAATTTACAATCTGTTTAAATGTAGACCGTTTTAACCTGTCTCATTTAAACCACGATCCATTGTGGGCAAACTTAAACGGGCTTAGATGGCCCGTTTGACAATCCTATATGAGGCTAATCTCGTTCGGACTTAAGGGTGTGATGATTGTGAGTCCTCCTAACAACGACAACTCTAGGAATTAAACCTCTGGCCTGACACCGAAGATTGGAGCCACTTACCACTTTAAGCAATCACTTATTAGTACAACATTAGAATATATTGCTTCTATAAAAACTTTAAAAGCAAAGTAAGCATTTATTTTGTTCATAAAATATGAGCAATGCTATATAGCAAGAATTAATTTTTACAAAAAGTATCAAGAGAGAAGAATGACCAATTAGGTGAGAGGTAGAATAAGAACGGAAAGAGAGAAAAGGGTTAACTCTACAAAACATGATCACATTATGCTCTATATTTTCTTTAGTGCGTTGTTTTACGAAATAAGTTTCGTATGATTAAGTATTTCTCTTCAAATATATACACAATATTATATTTGTTCTCCATCTAGTAATGACATTAAATTGATTATCTAATGATAATTAATGTCATCAATTTCATCATTTAAAAATTAATTTAATGTTATTTTAAACAATATTGTTAAAACTAGAGCGGACAATGAATCGAAGAGACTTTTAGTTCATGTTTAACCATTTAAATTAGTTGGTTAAATTGGAAGACATCATAAAAATAATTTACATACAATAATATAAAATACGAAAAATATTGTGTTTTTTTATAAAAAAAATTTAATAGTTAGTTTAATCAGATTTTTACTGGTTTTCATTGGTTCAAAGTAATCTGATTGTGAATTCAGTTATGAGATTGAACCATAACCATTTAAGTGTCTGGTTTACAGTCAAACTGATCGTACTGTCCTGTCCAATTTTGACAATACTGATTTTAAAGCTCAATTTGATAACAAAAATGTGACATTAAATAACTAATATGATATTACACATATTTTTGTAAGGCCAATTTAATATATTTATAACATAAAAGACTAAGATAATATTACATATATCTTTAGAGGATTAAAACAAACATATACTCTAAATAGCATTGCTATTTCTTGCGGAGTTATTTGTTTGAAAACTATTACGAAAGTTCACCTTAAGATAAATATAAAGGAGGGATAAGAACATAAAACAGTTTTGTATGTAACTAAATGCCATGTTGGTTTGTATGAGATTTCATGATGTTTAGGATTTTCCAACGTATGAAAGGTAATTTCACATACTTTCACTAGTCATTACTATTTCTTTTTCTTAGTAATATCGTTGCCACCTTCTAAAAAGAAAAAAAACTATCTCTTGCTTCCTAATTAGTCATTAATAAATCAAATTCACAATTAAATCTAATATAAAAGATCAAGTTTTTATACGATTCTCTTTTGCTACATCTAAAGGTTTTTTCTTTTTTTAAAATAAAAATTTGTTCAGAATATGGAAGTTAAATTAAACCATTAAACTAACAAGCGTTTAGTGTAATAGTAAGTGAGTCACACTCTTAAAGTAAGAACACAAGTTTAAACCTTAGAATAAGCCTTTATTAGGAGGATTTCTTAGTCACAATAGTACTTAAATGAGATTAGTTTCACAATTTAAGATATTGTGGAAACCAAAATTAAACCATTAAAAATTCCAAAATAAAAAACCATTAAAGCCCATTTAAGATTGGGCCTTACTTTCAATTGGTTACGAAGCTTTCCGGCCGGGCCTCTTGCACCAAATTCCGAAAGCCTGGACAAGCCCATAACAAAAAATGAACCCAGCTCATTAAATCAAAATACAAAAAAAGCTTTAAAAAAAGAGAGAAAAATATTAGATAGTAAAAATTATCTAAATTCTAAAGTAGAACTCGATCGTAATTTTTTGTTATGATTTGACACTACTTCTTTTGTTATTTCTGGTGAGAATAATGTTTAATGTATTTTAGTAGTTTATAAACTAAATTGTTGATATTAATTTTAGAAATTTCTTCAATAATATTTATTTTTATAAGGACATTAATAACATTAATAATTAGTGACTAATATTTAATCACTTGTTTTATTTGATTAAAATATAAATAAAATAATTATGTTTTAAATAAATAAGATATATTACCAAATATTAACCACTAAGGTCATGTTTAAATAAATAACTTATATAAGTACTTATTTGAGTAAATTTCTACTATCATAAGTGCGGTATAAAATAAACTAAATAGTATTTGGATAAATATTTTGAGAAGCAAATTTCATAAATCCATTTGGAATAAGTATCATGTATTTAAGAGATATGTTATAAATTGTGTCAATTTTTTATGGTTACTTTTGTAAAAAATTATTATAAAAATAATTAACACCTAAGCTATTTTTAATTTTAAAAAATACTTATTTTCATAAGTTTGAATTTATAGCTTATAAAAATAAATTCAAATTAACTTATAAGAATTTCATAAATTATTTTAATTAGTTTATTTAAAAGGGATAAAAATACTTCATAAATATTTATTATAGCAAATAAGCCTAAATAAATTGCCTATAATTCTATCAAAATGGAGCATAATAGTGAAATGATACAAGTATCCTCACAATAAAGAAAAGAAGGATAAAAAAAGTCTTATATAATTTTAATTAAAGATTAAATTACAAACTAGATAATTTTTAGTTAAAAAAAAGGAATACTATTTTTTTTTTAAAAAAGGAAATAGCAAAAGTGGGAAATTTATGAGTGTGTCCTGTTGTGTTTTGCCTGCAATTCTCTTTGTCTCTCTTAAAACCTTAAAACCCTAATAAACCCTAACAAACTGCATTCCTTTGTTTTGTTACAACTTGATCGATTGGATGGGGAAGAAGCAGAAGCAGAAGATAGTTCTTCCGCCGGAGCTTCCTCCAGAGATCCCAGAGGAAGAAGTTGAGGTTTCCGACGAGGACCTCCAATTTGTCAAGGATAATCGCAGCTATGCCACCTTGATTTCCACCTTAGACACCCAATCAATCACCAAGTTCGAATCTTTCTTCCAACCCCATTTCTATTCTTGTTTTCTTTCATTGCAATGCTGCATTTCCCCAATTTACTGCAATTTTTAGCCACCCTTTGTCTGAAATTTTGGAATTTTATGTCACAATTTTTAAAAATTGAATTTTCTTTTAAAGACTTTTGTCACTCAAAATTTAAAGTTATGGCTTTCTCCTTGTTGACTGTAAGTTTTTACTGATTAGGTGCATGATTAGTTCAAAGTTTTGGAGTTTTTTATGTCACAATTTATGAAATTGGAATTTTTTTTTTGTAGGCTCATCACTCATTTTTTTTCAAAGCAATGAGAATCTCTTTTTAGTTTTATAGCATTTTGGGCAGTTGTTTTTTTTTTTGTGGCAGAAACTTTTTGAGAGCCTGCCATTTGAATTTGCTATACTGGGACATTTAGAACGGTTGTTATTTCCAGCTACTTATACAGTGCAGAAATTACTTCCAAGTTATAAGAATTTAGCTTATTCAATTGTTGTTGTGAGTTTTATGTGATGGAGTTGCTTAGGATGACTTTTTTGTGCATCTTAAGGCATGTTACTCGAGTTGCTGATGCCAAAGAGGATGCATTGGAGGCTCTTTATGAGAAACGCTTGCGAAAGAATGCTCTCAAGAAAGAAAAAGAAGAAGCAGGTCTACAGGTTGATCGTGTCGATGCTCTTCCAGTCAAGACCTTGGATGGAAAACTCTATTACCGGACGGGTATCTAGTGTTCTTTTATTTAAAACTAGTGCATTTTGGGTGGTCAATCGGTCACCTGATCACTCTTTTCTTTCTTTTTATTAAGTGCTTTGGTAACAGATGCTGTTCTCACATTCTTCAGCTACAAAGACAGTATCAGAAAATGGTCCAAGTGAAGAGGAAACTGGAGAGGATGACAAGGATGGCAATGCAGACAAAGGTCTAGTGAAGCTAACTAAGGCTGAAAGGAGAGCCAAACTTAAGAAAATAAGAAAAGAGGAAAAAAAACAAGGGAAAGTGGAGCCTAAAGAAGAAGTGCAACAAACGCCACAAGCAGCAGTACTGGTATTGTCCAATCAGATTAACAATATTATTTTATCTCCTTTTTATGGTTTTAAAGCTCCTTTCCTTTTTTTACTTCTGATACTATCAATTTGCCAATGGAATGACCTGAAAGTTAGAAGTAAATTTTAATTGCTCGCATGCAATTGTTTTTTGAATGTTCTGATGAATCACGTGTCATACACCTGTTCACCATGATTGACTTTAGTTAATGCAAATGAAAATTTATAGTATATTGCAAATTTGATGATTAATTTGCTGATGTCTTTCTTGTATATGTTCTTTATCTTTCTGCTTTTTCACTGTTAAGGCACTAAGGTTATCTTGTCCTTTGTCTAATTGTCATAGCATGTCATTTCAACAATTCCGTCCATTAAAAATTAAAGTCATTGTTTATTTTCATATTAGTTGTAAATTTTATATATTCTCTTGAACAGCCATCTTTGTTGGCAAGACTAGAAATTATTGAACTCAATGTTGTGCATAATTTTTGGTATGCTATCTTTTCTTTATTTAGGCTGAGGTGAAAGAAGATCTTACAGCTGAGGAGGCATTTGAAAGTAAGAAGTGTAAACTTGCAGAGTTGGGAAATGCCTTGCTTACAGACCCAGAGTCCAATATTAAATTTCTGAAGGAGATGCTACAGATATCTAAAGATAATGATCATACCATTGTTAAACTTGGACTTCTATCCCTCTTGGCTGTTTTCAAAGATATTGTCCCTGGGTAGGCCTGATAGTTATATATATTATAATGCCAGTTTTATATATAATGATAATCTGTGTTTGCTTGATCCCACACTAGTTCTATTTTTGATGTTTCACGTTAATACATGTGACAGCTATCGGATAAGGCTTCCTACTGAAAAGGAACTGGAAATGAAGGTTTCAAAGACTGTCAGAAAGATGCGATTTTATGAATCAACTCTTCTTTCTGCATACAAGGTTAGTACTCATGTTTGAGTGTTATCTAATTACTATTATTACTTGATTTAGCTGAAAGAAAGTTTTGCTATCAGATAAGAATTCCAATGCTTGCATTGGTGCTTGTGGTCTTGTTCTTGAACCTACTTTTCCCATTGGTCTAATTTTTTATGCAATCTTATTTGAATTATAAAATATGAATTTGATTTAATGTGCATAAACAGTTTTGTACACCTTATTTTCATATGTTATGCCACTAAGATGTTCTTTTTTCCCCCCTTTCCTTCTTTTTATGAATGTTGTCAGGCATACCTCCAAAGGCTGATAGCCTTAGAAAAGCAGCCCTTGTTTAAGCATATTGCAGTTCGTTGTATTTGTACTTTGCTTGATGCAAATTCCCATTTCAACTTTCGTGAAAGCTTGTTGGATGCTACTGTCAGAAACATAAGCTCCACTAATGATGCTATAAGGTTCAGTTGTTTCTTTGCTGTTGGCCATTCTTCATTATATAAAGTTTTTCCAGAATTTTGTTGAATTTCCTTTGGAAGAGCATGAAATGTGATTTATAAATGTGGTGCAGTAGAAGAAAATAGACAGCAACTAAATGATAGAAATTGGGGAGAAGTTGGATAGATTGAAGTGGAATGATAAAAGAGGGATTGTAGGGTTTAGAAGCCTCTCAAATCTGAAATTATAATATGACGGCTAAAAGATACTAAGACAAATCCCTAGGATTATTTAGACTAGGGTTATTAGCATATTACTAAACTTAGCCCAATCTTTCAAGGCCCAAATAACCTTAAGCCTAAACACCTCATTTAAAGGTCACATGCTAGTCATGTGACTACTTATTACAAAGCAAATGCTTTAAAATAAAAACAAAAACAAATTGAAATAAGGAACTTAAAAACAGAACACTAAGCAAACTGCTCCTGCATTAAAATGTCTGCCACAGGAACTTGTCGCCTAGTTTCATAACTTTGATCTTTTGTTTCATTCAATGATTATAAGTCATGTCTCTAAACACTGTAGTGATAGTTCTTTTGTTAGCCATAATTATACATAACAACATTCACTATTCCTTGGAAACTGAGTTCGGAAACTTAAGCACTGTTCTAATTTCAATTTTTTTAGTAATATCAAGATTTAAAGGTTTCATTTCCTTAGCTGTTCTATTAACAACATTGACCCCTGAATCTTATGGTAAGACTAGCCTTCTGGGGTGATAGAAAACTAGATCAGATAGAAGAAAATACTGACTGAAACTCCTCTGTATTGTTGTTTCTGCTACTGATATCAGTATGATATCAGTATCAGTAATGGATTTGTACAAGGGATTAAAGGAAACTACACTCAAAACAGAAACGTAGAGATAATGCAGACACTTCGAGGGGTCTGCTACCTCCCTCCCAATACCTCACTCAATTCTTGCTTGCCTCACTCTTCCTCACCTCCTCCCCTGTATTCTCTCACTTCCCTCCCCCGAATCATCTTTCCCTCCCACTAACTTGTGCCAGCTCAGCATTTTGTTATGGCTGAGATCCATAGTATGCACACTTTCTACATTTCCCATCCTATCCGCCTTTCCCATGTGTGCTGCTCCACCTCCCACTATTTTCTTCTTTCTAGAATATACCTTAGTAATAGGGGGTCTAACATGGGGTTTCATGTTATTTTATTTCTCGGAGAATGCATTGCATGGCTTGTAATCTATTTTCTGTTTAAAAAGTTTGTATCCACTGTATATTTCCTATTGTATATATGATTAAAATTTCTTTTCTGTTTAACAGGAGACTCTGTTGTTCTACAATTAAGTCACTATTTACTAATGAGGGTAAACATGGTGGTGAAGCTACTGTGGAGGCTGTTCGGTTGATTGCTGATCATGTTAAAGTTCATAATTGCCAGCTGCACCCTGATTCTGTTGAGGTATGTGTCCCCACCCCTCCTTTCTTTCTATCTTTTGTCATATTTGAAGACCATGCTTAGTCAATTTTATATTTTTCTAATCAAGTTGTTATTGTATTTTGTAGTGTGTGATAAAAACTACTTGAGTGAAAACCCATTTTATTTTGTATTGAAGTTGTTTAATTCAGCACCAAGCTGTTCAGTGATGTTCGTTATTTTCAATGCTTCTTCAGGTTTTCTTGTCTCTGTCATTTGATGAGGATCTTGGGAAGTCTGAAAAGGCAGACGAGGATCAGAAATTTAAAAACAAGAAAAATAAGAAGAGAAAAAACATGGAGGCATCAAATCAGCTGCTGGAGAATGACAGAAAGAAAAGTAGGCAAGAAGCAATCTCAAAGACAAGAGAGGAGGTCATTATTTTTTCCATGAGAATTGCTCTATTCTGATTGTTCTGGCTATTGTATATTTTGTTAGATATGAGAGAGTAATGATGCTTTCTGTAGGTTGAAGCTGATTACAAGGCTGCTTCCTTTACCCCAGATGTTATGGAGCGGAGACAAATGCAATCTGAAACACTCTCTGCTGTGTTTGAGACATACTTTCGCATTTTGAAGCATACAATGCAGTCCATAGTTGCTAGGTGTGTTTTTATATCATGTGTATAACTGTATTACCGTGAGGCATGGGTTCTCTTGGGTTTACAAAACCAGTTATCCATTGAATGAGATGCTTAATCAGCTGAAATACTGATATGGATGGTTGGGTTAAATTAAAGTGACATTAAAGCCTGGTTAGCTAAAATACAGGCTTGGAGAATACGAACCCATTAACCCATTCTTGATGTATAATTCCAAATGCAATCAATGTGCTGACAAAGCTTAGGCTAGGGTTATGAGTATACATTTTACCATCTGCCCAATACTCTTCACAGTTCTTGGTTTGTTCTTTATGATCACTTGTGTGCTATGCTTAAAATTTTATATGTGCAACCATACATGTCTGACTTCTGCATTGTTATATATCACTGTCATGTTCTGTGATTATTCCTGTGGTTGGTTGTAAGTTTGTTTTTTTTTATGGAAAGTTGGAAGTAGAGAGCAAAAAAGGAAAAAAGGAAGGAGGGGCGTGGGAGGGTTTAAATTTCTACCTTTGTCTTGGAATAAATGTTCTTTTAACTTCTTTTTGCATTAAAAAATCTAAAGTGCGTGGTGTGTAATAGTTCCTGCTTTTGTTATTTTTGGTGGCTGTACTACTTTCTTCTTTTTGCAATCCCTGAATTAACATTTTTTTATTTTTTAATTTTTATAATAAAACTGAATTCATGCACTTGCACTCAAAGACAGTATAATTTTATATTGGCCTACGAATCCTTATGAAGACAGTTCATTGCATCTTCATTGACTTTTTGCATAACTGGAAGCTTAGCAGTTAGTTATTTTCAGTTCTATTTTTCATTTATGTGAACATTTTTGTATCTTCACTGTTAAGTTTGTGTGTGTGCATGCGAGCACATGTGCATGAACAGGTAGTATTAATTGTTTGAAGGCTGCTTGGATATACAACTTGGAAAGGAAAAGGACAGTTTCATAGAAATCTGTCAGTTTAAAGAAGATGCTTTGCATATCTTGAGTTGGTTTCATATTTTGTTATGTTTTAGTTTTTCTATTCTTTATATTTTGCGCTGTTTTAATATTTCTCCCATGTAGTGTTTGTTGTATTGTACTTTTAGTATCTTTTGGATGAGAATTGGTCAATTTCTGTCTTGATGGTTGATAAGTTTCTGTCACTTTTGTGATCAGGCCTGAAGCAAATCCTGGGGCATTATCTGCTGCAGTTGAATCCCACTCATTGCTTGCTCCATGTCTTAAAGGACTGGGAAAATTTGCACATCTGATTGACCTTGATTTCATGGGTGATCTAATGAACCATCTGAAAAAACTTGCTTCTGGCAGTAGCAACTCAGGCAACACTTCTGAGAAATGTCCTAAATGTTTAACTGTATCCGAGCGTCTCCAATGTTGCATTGTTGCTTTTAAAGTGATGAGGAACAATCTTGGTGCCTTGAATGTTGATTTACAGGACTTCTTTGTCCATCTCTACAATCTTGTACTTGAATACAGGCCAGGAAGGTTTGCATTAAAATATGACCTCCAAATGTCTTTTTGTTTTAATGATTAATATGTTCCTATTTCTGAAAATCTCCATGGCTTGCAGGATAGGGCATTTCATCAGTGGATGCTGATATTAATGTACTTGTATGTGTGGGCTTGCATGTGCATTTGTTAGTTTGCATGCATAAGTATTCATAATCTCATAAAATTGGTAACTATAATAACAAACTATACTGTTAGAGATAAAATATAATAAAATTCCTGGGTCTCTGCCTTAAAGTCTCTATGATCATATGGTCAGGAGTTCAATCTTTGCTGCCCTCATTTTTCTAATTTAATTATAATTTCTTCACAAGGTAGAGTGTGCTTGTATATTGCCCACACTCGAAGCCCAAAGGGATGTTGTGGGCGGGGGTGTGTTAGAGATAAAATCCATTCCCGGGCCTTCACTTGACTGTTTAAGCTTTTAGAATCAGTTAGTTCCTTGACATATGCTTCTTTTGGCTAATTGATTAATTATTTCATATATGTGCATTATGCATATGTAGATGTATATCTTTATGCATCCAGTGGAATTATGGAACAATAAAGTGCTATTGTGATTAGTTTTTTTTTTCCCTTTCAACTTTCAACTAGTGTTGTACAAGGAGATGCACCTTATTAGCAAATTTTTCTGCCTGGTTTTAGTGTTTTAATTTATTCTATTTAATTTGTATGTTCCATTTTTATGAAACAGAGATCAAGGAGAGGTGCTAGCAGAGGCTTTGAAGATAATGTTGTGTGAAGATAAGCAACATGACATGCAAAAGACTGCTGCATTTATAAAGCGTTTGGCTACGTTGTCACTGTGCTTTGGATCTGCAGAGTCCATGGCTGGTATGTTTGAATATTCTTATATCAACCTTCAACTACCTATATGCAACCTTAGAAAATAAGGAATAAAGAGAAAAAGAAAAAAGAGAAGGAAACAGTGACTTAAAATGTAGTTCTCCTTTTGAATCTGTTTCAGCCTTGGTCACGGTAAAGCATCTCCTTCAGAAGAATGTCAAATGCAGAAATCTATTGGAAAGTGACACTGGAGGGGGTTCTGTTTCTGGCACTATTCCAGTAAGCTTGCTACTTTCATCTATTATTTGTTTGTGCTGAAAGGCATTCTTTCCTTCCCACTCAGAATCTTTGCCTCATGCCCTCATTTTTTCTCCCTCTCTATTTTTGTAGTAGAATAAATTTAATTAAATGGGGAGACAAGGGTGTATGGGTGTACAAGAGCGCAGATGTTAAGGTATCCTCCTAAGGAATTATAATAAAAGAAATAAGGAAAAGATAATTGAATACTCCAAAACAAGAAAGCCCTCCATTTATTGTAAATATCTATAATTGAAAACCCCTTTAAGAACTCCATTACTGGAAACCCTGGAAATAGCGAAAAAGATGAGCATAAGATTCTGCTTATTTTTCTTGAAGTTGCATTTGTATGAAGTTAAGAGAATAAGGGCAATGTGACGGGTTTATTGGTATATATGTAGTGTAATATATAGTTTTTTTTAGTATATTTACTATATATTGTGCTTGTTACAAAGTTCATGAACCTTAATAAAGGTTGAAAAACTAGTAAGATGGGAGGGTAGGTGATTGTTGCATTGGCCACAGTGATGTAGGATGATGATGGTAGCAATGATGATCACAAAGGCTCATGAAGTCCAAAAGTTGCAAAATTCAGCTTCCGTGTAAAAGCATACTTTGGAAAACTGAAACAGCAGAGTATAATATAGCTTATAAAAAATGAAATAAAAAAAGGACTGAAGGACATTACAGTGCAGCGCAGTTTCAATTCCCACAATAGTGGTAGCATCCTGTACTGGGCCGCCCTTTTTATTGTACTTAAGCAAGCAACAATGGAACATTTGAGAAAGATTTTATATTGGTAATATTTGGTATTGTGGAAGTAAAATACATTTTGGTTTACTTTGGTTTGTGGCTCTTGCTTCTTATTAATGTAGTATTACTTGTAAAAAAAGGGTGGAAAGGAACTGGTAAAATTACCTTCAGATCTATGACCATGAAGCCGTGCTATAATTTTTTTTTTTATTGTGTATGCATAATTTCAAAATCCTGACATTCAAAGCTAATACCTCTTGTTTAGATTGTAACAATGTGGAAACTGAAGTTATTCTTTTATATACATTTTTTTTAGATATCTTATTTTTTAAAGTAACTGAGTGAATATAAGTTGCTAGGGCAAAGGGTCTGCGTCAAAAATGCTAGGTGTGAATTTGATTGTAAAATGTTTTTAGTGAGGACCATGATTTTTCTCAGTTTCTTATGCACATAGTATGGACTAACTATCTCTGTCTCTCTTGTCTGATGCAGAAATATCAACCGTACTCCACAGACCCCAATTTAAGTGGTGCTCTTGCCTCAGTACTTTGGGAACTGAATCTTTTGTCCAGGCATTATCATCCAGCTATATCAACAATGGCCTCAGGCATTTCAACCATGACTACTGCTCATAACCAAGTCCTTCTCTCCCGTGCCTCTCCTCTACAAGCTTTTAAGGAATTGTCCCTTGAGCAGGAATTATGTTTCCCACAAAGTGGCATTATAAAATTAAATAACAAGAGGAAAAGAACAAATGTCCCTGCTACATCACCTTCAATTGGTTCTACAGCAGTTACGAGTTCATTCGATGAGGACGAGGTTCGAAGGAAACTTAGTTCCCATTTTATGCTTCTTCATGAGATTAAGGAGAATGAAAAGTTGAGAAGTGAGTTGGATAGGGCTACACTATCCCTACAGCTATATGAACAATATAAGAAACAAAAGAAGCTACGATCAAAACCAAGAAGTAAATCCTCAGCCATTGCCTAGTGATGCATATGGCCTATATGTTCCAAGAATTTTTGTAACTTCTAATTTCGTTGTCTCCATGGTATCTATCTATTTTTTCCAGTTCTTGTTGCATTCACAGTTCTATTTCAAGTGGATATATTTCTCAACCAGCCAGTGTCTTATGAACGCGTTTCACCACATTTGAATGCATGAATATGTTGGAGATACATTTTCAATTAAAATAAGGAACTTGAGGCCAACATTCTCTGGGAGTTCGGTATTGCATTTTCGTATATTGTTATACATTGCTTTTTAAAAACTTTTGGGTTGTGTTTGGAATCATTTAAAAATGGATAATCCATTTGAATTGAATTGAATTGATTTGATTTGATTTAAAAATCAAATTTTATGTTTAGAACTCATTATAAAAAATTAGATTTGAATTGATTTGGAAATCAATTCTTATGTTTGGAACTTATTAAAAATAGAATTGATTTGATTTGATTTGATTATTTTACTATTTTAACCTTATATAATTATGAATGATATTGTTAAGTTAGTTAAGTAAAATTAAAAAGTTAATAAAGGTAAAATAGTCCATTTAAATAATTAAATTTAAAATAAAATCAAATTCATTCAAATTCAATCAAATTTAATTGGATTTCTAAATACACATAACTTAAATCAAAATGATTTTAAAATCAAATCAATTCTTATTTTTTAACATTCCAAACACAAAATTTGATTTGTAAATCAAATTAATTCCCATTTTTTAACATTCAAAACACACTCTTGGTGTTTTTTTAAGGTGCATTTAATTTTGTAAAATTGCTTCTTTTTCTTTCTATCAAAAATAGTTTTCGTTGTTTACAATGATATTACATTATTCACATTGACAACACTAAAATAAAGTGAATATTTTAGAATTTCATGCACAATATGTCGCCATTCAATTATGTTAGGAGATATATAACAATTTTCAGCGAACCATGTACTAATTTTAAAAGCAGTCTTATCTGTAATTGCCATATGCAGGTTCCATAAAGGTTATCAGACTTTTGATAACAATTTGTTCACATGGCAAAATAAAGAAAGAAGGAAAAGATACTTATTGCATCCTTTGAAAAACAAATTATTATTTTCAGAAAAAGCTTTTTCTTTCTCTTGTATTGAACTTCTCTGATAATTTACCAATGTGGGATGGCTTGGGAAATGTACACATTTGCTTCCTTTTCATTTCTTTTTCCTCTTTCATGCATTTGTAATCCATATTTTGGAATTTTTGTTAAATTGCTTTAGTTTTTTAACTAGGGAGTGAGTTACTGTTTTGCGTTGGACAACTTCAAAAGAGTTTCATTCATTGCAAAACACGACATCCCATCTATGCTACTATGTATTCCTTGATAATGGCATAATGCAGTCCTTATTTTTTGTTTATAGACCAGGAACCTTGGCTTCAAATTTTTGATGAATTAGGTGCAAAAAGGAAGAAAAGAAAGTGAGAGTACAGAGATGAAACGCAGAGATTGAGAGAATAGAAACAAGGAGAGGGTAGAAGAGAGCAAGAGATGGGTAAAACTCAGACGATTTCCCTAGTATTTTGACACACGACCCACACCCCAACACAAGTTAACAAAGCATCAAAATTGAACTATGGAACCAAACATCCATAAACAAAGATTTCTTTTTTTAAAAAATAAATAAATACAAGATCTTCAATTTGAGATGGAATTCTTGCAAATTCACAATGTCTCATGAAGTGGGATAGCTATCTTAAGTCTGTTGATTTACTCAACACTTGGGCAGACCTTACAAAGTGCATATTGTAAACATCACCCTTTTTTTTCCCCTTCTTTTTACCCAAAATCATGTGAGGTGTACCCTCCCCTTTAGAATAGCTAATAACAAGGGCTCAACCCCGGGGGGAGGAAGGTCAAGAATATGGAGATAAGGATCTTGATTCAAGCTATTTGTTGCCAATCAATCTGTAACCTTATTTCTTTCACAATAAACACTTGCAATCTTGACTTTCCAAGGGTGTGAGAACAAGTCTTTGATACGGTTGATCAGTTGTAAGTCAATTTTTTCACGTAACTTCCGGCCAGAAAGCTGTCTTACAAGAACCTAATTGTTATTCTCAATAAAACCACGTTGCCAGGCAAGATTTAGGCCATTGTACACACCCCAGACCTCTGCCTCAGACTAGGTAACAGAGCCCAAGTTCTGTGTGAAGCCTTGAATCCATTCCCCTTGGTCCCCTCTAAGTAGCCCTCCACAGCCAACATTCCCATCATATGTAGCACCGTCTGAGTTAATTTTAACCCAGCCTTGCTCGGGGCAACTCCACGAGATCATAACTTCCTTATACTTTCTCTTTTTCTGGCAATGAACGCACCTGTGTTGCTTTCAAAATCCATCAGATAGTGTGATAGTCTTTCTGCTGCATCATCCATTTCTAACCATTTTTCTTGATCAACCACAATCCTGTGACATGTAGTGACTCCCATAGCATCAGTTATTAAGAAGGACTTGACTCCTGGCAGAGGGAGGTCATGAATCTGAAGACAACGAGCCTGATTCAAGCTATAACTTGCCAACCAATCTGCAACCATATTGCTTTCTCTATAAACATACATGATCTTATCATTCCAAGGCATGAGAGCAGGTCTTTAATTTGGCTGATTGGTTGTAAGACCATTTTGTCACCCAGCTCCTGGACAAAAAGTTGTCTTGCAATGTTGAAATTGTCAGTCTCAATGATCACATTTGTAAAACCACGCTGTCAGGCAAGATTCAAACCATTGTACACGCCTCAAAGCTCTGCCTCAAATGAGAGAACCCTGCCCAATTTCTTTGTGAAGCCTTGAATCCATTCTCCTTGGTCCTCATTAATTAGCCCACCACAACCAGCATTCCCATTGTGTGTAGTACCATATGTATTAATTTTAACCCAGCCTTGATCAGGGAGCCTCCTCGAGATCATAACCTCCTTGTATTCTTGGCATTTGACGCACCTCTCTTGCCTGTGACTAGCCATAGTATCACCATCATATTCATCAGTATTGTTATTATTCCTTGTCACTAGTTTTTGAATTCTCATCTCATAACCACATTCAGGAACATCCTTTCCTGTATGCAAATATTTTTTTTTTTCAATTTCTTTATACATAACTGATGGATATCTCAGTGGCTTATCTGGCCAACCTTTGAAGAAAGAATGAAAAGATGAATTGAAAAACTTGCAACAGGTGACTCTTATCCCTATTTATATCTTTACTTAAAACTTTCTGTAATATATTTGGCTTTCTCTTATTCATAGAAGCTTTCTCTTATTCAGAGAAAGGATTTTCCTTGGAAAATTTGCATCAGCTAAATGCCTCTTCTTGGAATACCAGATCTCAAGACCTTGCTTTTCAGAATCTATTAGATAGCAGGATGCTCCTTTCTTCAACTCCCAACTCAGATTGTTTTGCTAGTCTCCCTAAGCGGCTACAACAAAATGTATAATCAATAACCATAGAGTTGAAACACTCCTTATAAGCCAAGAGGAGATTTAGCTATGACGATCACTTCGATTTCATGCGAGAAAATAGATGGAAAAAGAAAAAAACAATGTGTCAAAATTAAACTATTAAAGGCCATTAGCAATAAATATTTCTACTGAACAACAAAATCAAATTTTGAAACATAGGAAGATAAATTTTAGATAGTTGTTTGCCTAATATTAACGTGAAAAAGGTTTGCGGATCTACAAAGCCCTCATGCTTCAGTTCAGTTATAGCCTATGATGCACGAATACGGATACGGGTATCGGATACGACACCGGTACGACACGGGGATACGTCATTTCTTAAAAAATTAAGATACGGGTACGGCATGATCCGACATAACATATATATCAAAGATAGAGAAAATAGTTAGGTCATTCCGTGATTAAGGGAGAAAAGTGGATAAAATATTTTTTATTTTCAGCATTAGTCACTACAAACATAATAGAAGACTATAATTTATCAAATTTTTATGATATCCCGCTCATATTGACACAAAATTCAAAATTCAAAAATAAAAATGATAGGAAATAGGCTTTAGTAGTGTATTTGGAGTATCTGGTATCGGATACCGGTATCTGATACGGGTACATATCTGACACGGGTACGGCAGATATTTGGAAGTATCGGTGCTTCCTAGGTTATAGCATTACTGAATTTGTAATGCAAGACGACAAATCACTTGGAGAAAGGGATCAAAAGTTATGACATTTCATGACTGGCAATTATTGATTACTCCTCTAGTAATTTGGATGCAGTGATTTACTCTTTTTCTGAATGCAAAACCAAATTTAACATAAGCGCCGGTTCATCTCAATATATAAAGATATATCCAATAAAATATATGCAGGTAGATAGAGCAATTCATTATACCTTTTGTATGTTGTCCCTCTGTAATTGATAACACTGTTGAAATCCTCCCTTAGTACAAGTCACATACAAAAATGAACTTCCCCTTCGAGAAGTAATAGAGCACCAATCAATAATCATGCACAAAAAATATGCTTGTAGTTAAATATTTTCCACAGAAAAAAAGACAAACTATGAAATTAAAAGCTTGCAACGGAAAAGAGAAAACACAAAAATAAGGAGATGATGAGTAAGCATTCGTAATTTCAAATATTTCAACATTCAAACTCAATGAAAATTGCACCAGTAAGAGAAAAAAAAAACTATTGTTTATAAGGGGTTCAATAAAACAGGTAGATTTCGCACACTGGGCATAAAGGGTATCAACTATCAAAAGATTGAAAACCATATACATTGGCACCCGACCTTTTTTTATTTAGTATTTGAACTAGTTTTATCAAGCGTGAGATGCAAATGTTTGTTTAATCAGCCGTGTACATGTTTTTAAAATAATAATGTGTTATTCATAACAATACTTTTTACATAATTTTTTTTTATCAGATCTATGTAGAAAATAGTGCAATCATTTTCTAATTTAATTATCTAAGAGTAATATGACCTTTTTTGTTATATATATTTATGTGAACAAAACAAATAATTAAAGACGAATTTTTGTTCTTAAATAATTATAATTAAAGTAAACTACTATTTTGGTATCTGAAAGATATAAGTGACATCAATTTGGTCCTCGAAAGATAGTTGACGTCATTTTAGTCCTTGAAAGATAGCAAGTGTTGTCACGTTAGTTTTTTGTCATATTCTGTGTAAATTTTGTCTATTAGGTGCCAACGTGACACATTAAGTGCTCTTGTGGCATGTTTTCTCCATACTGGATGACTCCAATTGCTGAAACCAAAAGTAGTAAAAAATTCATAAACCCAAATCCCTCTCCACAAGAACCCTAGGCTATTGTGACGACGAAGATGACGGTGCAACTGGCAAAGGAGGATGAGCTTGTGGGCTTGAAGGTGCTGGCATTGGTGGCGAAATTTAACTGTCAGGTGCAGGGGAAGTGGTTTGCAATGGTGAATGGCGAGGGCTATGGTGGTGGAGCAACGGTGGAAGATGCCAGAGACGGCGACGGTGCTGACAAGTTGTAGCAATAACAACGCTCTCTGCTTGAACTTGAAGATCTCATGTCACATTTGCATGTTGCAAAAACCAAAGTTGGAAACTTTAGACTCCATATTCTGGTGTAACACCAAAACTTTTTGAGGTCACAGATCAATGTCTAGACCTTAAACTATGTAAATTTGATAACTTGAGATGAAGAAAGATGCTGTCACCACCAAACTACATCAACCGAAACCAATGCCTTAAATCTCACTGCTAAACTTTGATGTTCCATAAAGGAAAACCAATTCATCGAACTCGTTTTAAAATTTTTAAAACCCCTTTTTGCGTTTTCATCCCAAGAAGGAAAAACAAGTTTTTTTAATCTCATTAGCAACCGTGATATCTCTAGGTGAAAAAGTTTCTAGTCATCTATGCCTATATATATTGAAATAAATAACCATGTCATCATTGCTCATAACTCAATCCTCTTAACTTCCTTTGCTTTCTCACAAGTACCCCTCTATCTATATTTGCATATAACAGGGTTGCATAGCAAATAACAATGGCAGATTGGGGTGATTTTCTAAACAAAAGTAGCGGTTTTGGTGAAGGATCAATGGAGAATGAAGATTTTGATGAAGAAGATGTGTGGGGTGTGGCCAAGGAGAGAGATTATTCAAGCGCCAAAATAAAGATATTTAAGGAGTCATCTGATTCTTCTTACAACGTGGAAAAAACGTGCCACAAGAGCACTTAACGTGCCACGTTAACACCCAATGAACGAAATTCACATGAAAGATAATAAAAGAACTAACGTGATAACACTTATTATCTTTCAAAGACTAAAATGATGTCAACTATCTGTTGAGAATCAAATTGATGTCACTTGTATATTTAAGAGACCAAAATAATAGTTTACTCTTATAAATATGGTTATAATTTGCCTTGGTATGCATAGGTTCCATGCAAGTGCAGACATTATATCATATTATGAATTGTAGAATCTTTGGCTTTACGTATTATACTTCCAAAGTTGATTCTTAATCTTGCTACAATAAAATCAAAATCAAAGAAATTGTTTATTAATAATCAAATAGGACAGAAATAAAAATAAGATTCAAAGATATAATTGTTGGAACCAAAGATGTATTCAAGTAATTGATACTGGAACCAAAATTATTCAAAGAAATTGAACCCGTCAAAGTTTCGAAGATAACAATAATATTATATTAGACTGAACAAATAAGTTTTAAATAAACTTAGGTTATTTCGTTCTAAAAAGAAAGAAGTCCAAGTTATCCTTTTGAATAAATCATTTATAAATACTTTTGAACTAAAGACAAATTTTATAAAGAAAAAATCTCTATTTCACTACGTGCGTCCAATATACAATATGTAATGTTTATTATATTATATTGGATAGTCCATTGTTTTGTCTCTATTGATTCTTCTTCAAAAGCATCCGTCCAAATCATCTAAAAAATGAGCAAGACAAAATAAATTTATTGCTGATATGATCTCTGATAAAGTACGCGTCTTTCGAAATCAACATTGTACGCTAGAGCTAACACACCTAACAACTACAAGGACCAGCAAATAGGAACTTTCTGCTCACTCAGAAGAGTCAGAATAAAGATATTAAAGTTTATAGCAACGTTGATAACCAAAACCACTTTTAAGAACAAGACACTTTTAAAAAGAAGATCAACACGTTATCAAAATTGTGCATTTAATGCTTCTCAGAACGATAATAAATGTTGCCGTTGGACGAAGAAGCTTATGAAGACTAGTACGAAACTTACAAACCTATAAATACCAAAGTCTTCGAAGGATCATACAGAGAACAAAAAAAAGAGAAAAACATACGAAGCAAAAAGATTTACTCTGCTTTATATATTCTTTGTATACACTTGTATAAAGTTTTACTTGAGCTTATTGTTTATCCTCACATATCGTGAGTTAATCGCAAGAGTTGTAAGCACTTTCTTTATTACCTTGTTGGAAAGCCTGAAGAGGCTTGTTTAGAAAATAATACTTGTTGGTAGAACCTGCAGAGGTTTAGAATACTTGGTTGTATGCCTGAAGAGGCGATGTGAAGAATACTTGTTATTTTTATGAAAGATTAGTGCAATTCCTTCAAGTAGAAGGGATTAGACGTAACTCTCTGGTTGTGAGAGTAAACCAATATAAATACCTGATGTAAGCTTTTCTTCTCTCTCCTTGTGTTACTTTATTTTCACTAACATTCAGGAATTGTCATTGTTGTTCTTAACAACTCTTTTTATCTGAAAATATTTGTCTTCTTGCATCCAAAGATTTTCAGAAAAACTCTATTTGCATCCAACGAACTGTAAATAGTTTTTATTTCGTCCATTTTCTCTTACATTCTTGCAAAGCTTTTATTTTAAGAACTATTTTAAGAAAAGTTTTCCAAAAAGGTTAAGAAACACAATTCAACTCATTTTCTTGTGTTTCATTTGTTTATTTCAATTGGTATCAGAGCTCAGTCTTTTGGGTTGAGCATTTAATAGTGCAGAGGAAAATGATCTAGGACAACCTCATGGAAAATGAAGGATAAGTCATGAATATACCTCATATATTCAATGGAAATAACTATGATTATTGGAAGAAGAGAATGATAACCTTCTTCGACGCAAAAAAAAGGGACATTTGGGACTTAGTCCAAAATGGCTATCATGTGCTTACAAACGAATGACATGAACTTCCTCGATCACAATGGACGGAGGGACAACGTTCAAAGCACCTGCTAAATTCCAAAGCTAAACATTTTCTGATGTGTGCAATTATATGATCAGAACATGATAAAGTCCATAGCTGTGATACAATTAAGGAAATTTGGGACACTCTAGCCGTGACCCACGAAGGTTCCACCCAAGTAAAAGAATCAAAGATAAGCATGCTGGTTCACTAGTATGAACTGTTCAAGATGGGAGAACAAGAGATGATAAACCAAACATTTGGACGCTTCCAAATTATTATCAACAGTCTTCGATCTCTTGAGAGAACATACAACAACGAAGATCACATCAGAAAGATTCTGAGAAGTCTTTCTAGGTAATGGAGATCTAAAGTCACTGCCATTTAAGAAGCAAAGAATCTTGTTTCTCGTACAATTGAGGAACTTCTTGGATCCTTTAAAGTTCATGATCTTGAACTTCAAGAAAAGGACAATTCAAGAAAAGGCAAATCTATTGCCTTAAAAACTCATAAAGGAAGTGCGTCCAAGGCATTTTAAGTTGTAGAATCTTCATATGAAGTTGACTCATCTGGAGAAGATGCCTCTGATGATGACGAGTTATCTTTCATTTCTAGAAAGATACAATCAATGTGGAGGAAGAAAGGTGGAATGAGACGAAAACACTTTGGACGAAAAGCTCCAAAAGAAAGAAATGAAGTAAAGGATAAGGGTTCTTTCATATGCTATGAATGCAAGAAGCCGGGACACATCAAAGCTGAATGTCCTTCTCTATACAATGACAAAGAGAAAAAGAAATTCTTCACCAAAAAGAAAAGATGACTGATGGCAACTTGGAAAGATTTGGACCTCTCATCAACTAAAGATGAAGAGGAAGTAGAAGAAGAAGCAAACATATGCTTCATGGAAAATACCTCCTCAGACGAAGATGAAGATGATATAAATGACTCTTACTTTAATCTTCAAGAAGATTTTGATGATTTGTTAAATAACTCTTTTATTCTCTCTGTCGAATATAAAGCACTAAAAAGAAAATTTTCGAAAATGATCAAGGATTTTGAAAAAGTGCTTTTAGAAAATCAAGAACTTCACACAGTTTGTGAGAAACTGAAAACAACACATTTTTCTGAAAAACAAAATCTCCTCTGTGTCCAACACATCTAATGAAGTTGAAAAACTTCAAAAAGAGGTAGTGGAACTCACTGAAGATCTCAACAAATTTGTGGGTAGTACTGAAAAGTTAAACACATTGCTAAAATACTCCAGAGAGCCTCAAGATAAATCTGAACTGGGGTATGAATCTTCTGAGAAGAGTAGTTTTGAAAACCCATCTGCTTCTTCTAAACCCAAACCTTTTTGCAACAATTGTAAAAAGAAAGGATGATCAATCAATTTGAGACACTTATGTTAACTTTGTACTAGGCTTTATTAGATGTTTATTGTGCTCAATATTTGCATTTTAGCTGAGTTTAATGTTGTTGGGTCTCATTGGGCTTTAATGCAAATTGTGAATAATTCTTGGATTTTGATGCATTTTGACATTTCTTCATTGATTAGGCCATAACTTGAGATTCAGTGATCCATTTGAGGTGATCTTAGTTTCTGTCGAAAGCTAAGACAAATATTTACAACTTTTATGAAGAACACAAGAGTTTGATCGGACTTTTAATGGTCCAAAAATAAGTCTGAAAGTCAGAGTGGGCTTGCTGTTGTTGGAATCTGAGCAGTGTGAACATATTAGACCATATCTCAGGTTATAGGCCTCCTTTTGAGCTAAAACTGGTGCCATTGGAAATATAACACACAAAGCTCCAACTTTGCTGAAGACCATTTAGTCAATAGATGATGTTTTCAGCATGATTATGAAGCTGCAAGTTGGTTGAATTTGGAAACATGTTTTGCCAACGTGACTTGAGGTAGGTGCAGTATTATTTGAATATCTGAAGTTGTAAAAGTCCTTTTGAGCTGAAATTGGTGCCATTGGAAAGCTAAGACAATTTTCTACAACTGTCATGAGACCTCTAAGCAAAAATACATCGTTTAGGGCATGAAAATCAAGCTAGAAGTCGGAGAAGAGTTGCTGATTAGAAGCTACCAACCATGCACCAACTCACCAACCATGCACCAACCCACCAACCATGCATCAAGCTACCATAATTGACAAATTCCATATTTTTACAGCTTGCATTCATATTATTTTCAATTACAAATTGACTTCTAAGATTAGTATAAATAGAGCCAATCTCTTTGTATTACGATAATTCAATTTGTAGTAAGTTTGAGTATTTGTTAGTTTTCTTTCTCTTCTTCTCCCTTCTCTTTAGAATTTCATTTTTGCTCTTTATTTTATGAGTTCTTCATTCCCATCCATGGAAGGCTAGGCTTTTATAATCAATCCAAGGAATTAACCATCTTGATGTTTAATTTGGAGATCTTGTTTTGCTTGTTTATATTGCTTAATTGTTATTCAAGTTTCTCTTCTTCCTCTTTTGATTTCTATCTAGATTGAATTGCTTAATTTGATTTAGATTTTAATGTGATAATAGCTTTATTGTCATGTATTCAAAGAGGATCACAAAGAATAAACAATTTATTAAAGCTTTTTGATGGATTGTTTAGCTTGGTTAAATTTTGGATCTTAAATTAATCTATGTTTGGATGATGCTTATTTTATCTAACCTTGGTTAATTAAATTCTAGGTGCTTATCTAGTAGAGGATTCTTGGATTATGTTGAGGCTTCTTAATGTGATCTAAGGCCATGAACATGGTTAGCAATTAAGTGAATTCCTTGTGATCAATGATAGATTAAACTCAAGATTGGTAAATTTACTTGGATTGGTTGCTTCTTTACATTTGGTTACAACTTTAAGTTTCATACTTTTGTCAATCTTATTAATCAACAACAAAACCCCCCTTTCCTAATTATTTTGATCTAATTGAATCTTTGTTTTTTTTTTAATCCTTGAGAGACGATTTGGTTCATCCATTATACTGCAAATTAGTTTGTGAACTAGTAATTTTTATTTATTTGACGGGTCTCAACAACCTCTTGTCAAAGGACATACCACATCCAAATGTTCTTATAAAAAGAGATTGAGGAATAATGAGTCCTCAAGAGCTAACAAGAAATGACTCAAGAAAATTTAGGTACCTAAAAATATGATTATTCCTCTTGCATATGTGCTTAGCAGCAGGAAGAAGATTCTAATCATGGTACCTGGGCAATGGCTGCACACGTCACATGTCGACAGAAAAGTCTATGTTCCAAGAACTCAGACCTAGATCAGGTGGATGTGTCACTTTCAGTGGAAACCAGAAGGGTAAGATAGTAGGAATTGGTAAGATTGGTAAGTATTATTTTCCCTCTATTGATAATATGCTTCTCATTGAAGGTTTAAAACACAATCTTCTAAGCATAAGCCAATTATGTGATAGTGGATTTGACGTTTCCTTTAACAAAAGAGAATGTATAGTCAAAAACTCTTATGGGTCCATACTCTTTTTGGCTAAGAGGCAAAACAATCTTTATAAGATTGATTTAGGAGACTTCTCATACCATAATGTATCATGCCTAATGTCCATAAAAGGAGAACAATGGATATGACATAAGAAACTTGGTCATGCAAGCTTGAGATTAATCTCAAAGCTAAGCAAGTATAACCTCGTAAGAGGACTACCAAATCTTGTGTACAAATAAGATGTTCTATATAATGACTGTCAAAAGGGGAAACAAGTTAAAAACTCTTTTGAATCCAAAAATATTATTTCCACATCTAGACCACTAGAGTTGATGCATATGGATTTGTTTGGTCCAATAAGAACAACCTCATTAAATGGAAAGAGATATGGATTAGTCATAGTTGATGATTATACTTGATGGACATGGGTTATGTTCCTAACTCATAAGGATGAGTCTTTTAAGGTCTTTTCTATATTCTGTAAAAGAGTTCAAAATGAAAAAGGCATGTGTATAAGCTCAATCTGAAGTGATCATAGAGGAGAGTTTGAGAATTAGAGCTTTCAACGGTTCTGTGAAGAAAGTGGTATTCTTCATAATTTCTCTTTCCCAAGAACACCACAGCAAAATGATGTGATTGAAAGGAAAAACCAGTCTCTCCAGGAAATGGCAAGAACTATGCTCAATGACAACTCAATCTCCAGACACTTTTTGGGTTGAAGTTGGTAACACTGCTTGCTACATTCAAAACATAATATACATTAGACCTATTTTGCAAAAGACTCCTTATGAATTGTGGAAGGGACGAAAAGCTAACATTTCTTACTTTCATTCATTTGGTTGTAAATGTTTTATGTTGAATATTGAAGACTATTTAGATAAGTTTGATGCTAAAGTTGATTGTGGTACCTTCTTAGGATACTCTGAAACTTCAAAGGCTTATAGAGTTTATAACTTTCGTACTTTGACCTTGGAAGAGTCTATTCATGTTAAGTTTAACGATAAAAAACCTGATAAAAATTTATCAAAGTTAGATGAGTCTTTTGCAGATTTGAACTTAAACGACAATGACGACGGTCCATCAACAACAAGCAAAAAAGCATTGGACGATGAAGAAAAATGAGAAAATGCAACAATAGATAATGTTCAACGAAGCTGGCATTTCAAAACTTATCATCTAGAAGACCAAGGTCAACTTTCAGAGATTATTCAGACGTTGCATTCATCTCGGAGATGGAACCAAAGACGGTTAAAGAAGCACTTATGGACGAAGGCTGGATACTAACCATGCAAGAAAAGCTTAACCAGCTCACAAGAAACGATGTTTGGACGCTGGTCCAACAACCCAAAGGCAAGTCCATCATCAACACAAAGTAGGTATTCAAAAATTAATTGGACGAAGATGGTAAGGTTGTGAGAAACAAGACAAGGTTAGTTGCCCAAAGTTATTCACAACAAAAGGGTATATACTTCACTGAAACTTTTGCACCTATAACTATATTAGAAGCCATACACATTTTACTTTTATTTGCTGCTCATTATAGCATAAGACTTTATCAAATGGATGTATAAAGTGATTTTCTTAATGGCATAATCAATGAAGAAGTTTACGTTATGCAACCACCTGGTTTTGAGGATCAGAACCATCCAAAGCATGTTTTTAAAGTGAAAAAGACTCTCAATGGATTAAAACAGGTTCCTCGAGTTTGGTATGAAATATTAAGAACATGTTTGGGAATGCTTATTTTTTGGAAATAATCGCTTTTTTTCAATAAAAAGTTATTTTATCTAAAATCTATCTTGTTTGTTTAAAGTGTGTAAAATTGATTATAAGTTAAGATTATTTTTTCTTAACTAAAAATAAATTTTTTAAAAAAGCTGTTATTTTAAGCTTTAAATTATTTGATTTCGAATTATTTCAAAAGCTTTAAGAGAAAAATACCTATTTGCCCTCAATCAAATAACTTTTTCAATCATTTCATATATCTTTTGGTAATTTAATACATAAAAGTGATTTTTTATACAATCCAAACAAAACTCTTTATCATAAAATCGATTACGAATTAACATATCCAAACATAAATTAATTTTCTCATAATTGATTTTCTTGAAAATCGATTATACACATAATCGATTTTTAACATAATCTTTTTTTCACAGCTAATCCAAACACACACTAAGTACTTTTATAATAAAAAATGGTTTTTCTAGAGGAAAAGTTGATACTACTGTCTTTCGCAAAAACATAAACTCACATTTTATCATAATTTAAATTTATGTTGATGATATTATTTTTGGAGCTACTGATGAATCTCTCTGTGAAGATTTTTCCAAATTGATGCAAAGTGAGTTTGAAATGAGCTTAATGGGAGAATTGAAATTCTTTCTGGGTTTGTAAGTAAGGCAAACATTGGATGAAATCTATATTCATCAAACTAAATACATAAAGGAACTCCTAAAGAAGTTCAAGTTGGACAATTTCAAAATGATGAGCACACCTATGCATCCATCGTCCACACTGAAATTGGACGATAATGATAAAAAAGTCGATCAAAAGGTATACAGAGGTATGATTGGATCTCTCTTATATCTTACTGCGTCCAATCCTGATATTATATTCAGTGTGTGTCTTTGTGCACGTTTTCAATCTGATCCTAGAAAGTCACATCTAACTATTGTTAAAAGGATATTCAAATATTTGAAAGGTACTACTAATCTGGGTTTGTTATTTAAGAAATCACATGAGTACAGATTAGTTGACTTTTACGGTACAGACTATGCTGGAGACAGAATTGAAAGAAAAAGCACCAGTTGAGGATGTCACTTCATTAGAGGCAATCTAGTCTCATGGTCCAGCAAAAGACAATACAATTGTGCTTTCAACTGCTGAAGTTGAATACATATCAGCATCTAGTTGCTGCTCTTAACTTCTTTGGATCAAGCATCAATTGGAAGATTACAATATTTTCAAAAGTAAGATTCCCTTACTCTGTGATAATACTGTAACAATAAATTTGTCTAAGAATCTCATTCTTCATTCAAGGGCAAATCATATTGAAATCAAACATCACTTTATAAGAGATTTTATTAAAAAATGTGTGTTTGATATTCAATTTATGGATACAGATCATGAATGAGCTGATAT
The DNA here is from genome assembly GCA_023212625.1 of Styphnolobium japonicum. NCBI lineage: Eukaryota > Viridiplantae > Streptophyta > Magnoliopsida > Fabales > Fabaceae > Styphnolobium > Styphnolobium japonicum. The sequence continues at coordinate 13,143,146 of JALBWW010000008.1, read as the reverse complement.
TCTTATTAACCCCCTCGTTGAGGATAGATTCACCTTCATTAGAAAGCATTTAAGTATGCACTTTGTGAAAAACTAATGATTGTGTCTTCATTGATAATCTGTGTCCAATATGACTTGTACTTAATATGTATCATGTGTATAAGTTCAATATTTGATAAGTCTGTTAACAGATATATTTTTTACATTTATCTTTGTCTTATATTTGAACTTAATTGAATTTTCCATGTTGAGTCAGCACTCGAAAAGTCACAGCAGTTACTTTTTACTGTGGCGTGTGACAGTTATTTAATGAGCTTTTATTTCAAATGTCATTTCAATTTTTCATTTATTTTTAAATCAAATATGTTTAAAATACCCTCCTCTTCTACATGTTATTAAAAAAAACCCTTTTTCAAGATTAAATTTTTACGCTCTTAAAACCTTTCTCTAAAAAACCTTTGTGAAAAATTTCATCTTTTGAAAACCCTACTCATTCTCAAACTTTCAATCTACTGAGGAAATGGCCGGTGGAAAGAGGTTCAATGTCGAAGAAGCTGAAGTCTCTGTGGAATATTTGTTTCAGACCTCAACAATGGCGGAGTGTGGCATGGATATTGATGAGAACCTACAAGGAGTAGGTTGGGAAAATTATTTTAGAAAAGCTGTGGATGTTCATCTAGAACTGGTTCGTGAGTTTTGGAAAAACGCTGTTGTCTCTGATACTGAGGTTAGAGGAGATGTTCTGGGCAAAGAAGTTGTAGTGTCTGAAGTGATCATTTTAGATGCTGCCTAGTGTTTGCTAGAAGGAGCCAAATTCACAACTAATTGGGAAAAGGAAATTGGAGGAAAAGATGGAGTTTTTTATATTCTTCTAAAGGATCCATCTGCTGATAAAATGATTGCATCAAGAATGCATGACAAGATGAGAGTTCTACATCATCTCCTGAACAAAGTGATTATTCACAAGGCTAGATCCAAGGACTCATCTTAAGTGGACATGCCTTTTGCCTTTGCCACTTAATGCTGCATCAACGGATCAACCTCCAATCCTTCCTATTCAAGAACTTCAAAAGAAGTGTTCAAGGAAAAAGAAAGGAAACCACCATCTTTATGGTGTTCTGTTGACAAAGATTTTCCAAGACCAGCACATATACACCCTCTTCGAAGCCTTAGACGAAGAAAAGAAAAAGTTGTATGGCAAAAGACAATTTCAATAAGTCTTTGGACGAAGCAATCTTCTTAAGATGAGGCTCCAAACAGTCCTAGACTTCATTGGACGAAGTAACGCAGGAGAAGAAGCTAAACCTTCTCCCTCAGTAGCTGAGCATCCACAAGAGCCTGTGCCCAAAGTAGCAGAGTCTAAGCGTACAAGAAAGTTGATTATGGACAATGCCTCAGACAATGATCAACCTATAACCAAGAAGCTAAAGACTAACGTTGCATCCACTTTTAAAGTGCTTAGGGGCACTAGGACGAAAATGACTGCTAGACAAAGGCCCTTCAAGAAACTCACCTTCACTCATGCAACTGCGTCCATCCCAACTCCTCCTCTTCATCTACTCAACATGACCCTCAAACACTTCAACCACCTCTAACAGTTAACCCCTCTCCACCGCCAACTACTTAAACACAACCTTCACCTTCACCCTCAACTCATACACAAACTTCACCTCCAACACCTGCCTCATCACACTTTACCCCTCCCCTTTCTTCTTCACTTGTTCAAAGTATATTCCCTTTCTCTTCCAAACCTTCCCCAAACTCTATTATCAGAGATTGGGAATTCAGCACCTTTACCCTGGGAGTGACGCCCCACCACATCGAACACTAGGAGTTAAAGGACCATAATCTTTCAATGGTCTAGAGGAGATCTCGAGGATATGACGAGTTCTCTCAACATATACATATTTACCCGAAGCAACTTAAGTCCAAACCCCTGACAATTGAAGACTTAGGATTTCACACCACTACCTTTGACACCATGTTTGTAGGTGCCATCAAAACAGGTATCTCTGTCAAGGACTTCAGGTATATCCCTCCCCCGCTCATGTCACCAATGCTACCTCCATCAAGATTCAGCTTGATCGGGTTTGCCCAAGACTGCCAATGGTGGATGCAAACAAAAATAAGGATATGACAAAGTTCAGAAATCAAGACTAATGGCCTATACCCATTGCCTTTGACTATGACTTTGGAAAAAAGCCAACACCAAAGGTAGGTTTGGACTTTTTGAGACAATTGTCTCTAAATGAAGAAGCTAATGACGGAGAAGCCAAGTCAATGTAGGAGAGATATGTATGGGAGTGCGAACAAGAAACATATTCTTATGGGCTGATTACCGAAGAGAAAGGGAAGATTCTGACAGTTAAAGGCCAGAGCTTTCAATGGTATGCTGCTTATCATATACCTGATGACATCTTTGGAATGTCTTTGAGGCCTTCTGGTGACTCCATCCTTTTCCTGGACCCAGAAGAATTGGGAAATTGGTCACCTTCAACCAAATTGAGTCAACCCTGCCCTTGGGAGAATCTTTTCTCAAATTATCAAGACCCACTTCCCTGGGATCAAATTATGGCTTCTGAAGAAAAATAAAAAGAAGACAAAGTTCAACTTCAACTTTCTACTCCTGCTCCTCTCTCCATCGTTAATCCAACTGAGCACTTCGTGGCAGTTAAAGCCACTGAAGTAGAAGCTTCAGCTGAGAATCTTCATCAAACTGCCCATATTCATGAAGTTCACCCTGATGTTCATCGGCTCATCAATAATGCAATAGACTCAGTCTACAAGAAGTTTGAAAGACTCCTCAAGCTTTACTTTCCACATGGCCTTCCTCCTCCACCTCTTTCTAAATAAAAATATTTTCAATTTTTTTCTCTCAAATTTTTTTTACCACTCTCATTCTTTTTTGTTTTGTTATTTTCTTCATGATTTTTTTTTCTGACAATGATTTTTCTTCTTCACTTTTTGTCTGATAACAAAATGGAGAGAACTGGGAAATAAATTTGATTAACATTTGATTATGTATATAGTATACACTTATACATGAAATAAGAATAAAATTGAATTTATTCTTTACATATATCTGTTCTTATTCCAACCTCTGTTATTATTACTTTACTTAGATATAATCTGTTTACGCTAATGATAAATCTAATGTTAATATGATATTTTGATTATTTGCTCTGTTATTTGTCAACTAACAGCAAATCACTCTATTGGTTTGATTATTTGATAACATTTTTTTACTCTGGTCTGTATAAATATTTTGCTCTAATACTGGTTATAAAGTTTTACTCTAATATTAAACTATTACTTTGTTTTACTCAGTTAACTTATTCAATATGCTTTATTGCTCTGATACGTTATGGAATCAGTCTTATATGTATTTAAAACTTTGTGTCTAGTACCTAGTAAAAGCTATCCTTTTGAACAAAATGATAAAAATTGTTCCTAAGTCACATGCGTCCAATATACCTACATCTAACTTGTATGTAGCATGTTCTTAGGGAGAGTTTATACTTTTTCGAACTAATATAAGATTTTGCTCAATCAAATTTAATATTATTTATCATCATAAAAAATGGGGAGATTGTTGGAACCAAAGACATGTTCAAGTAATTGATACTGGTATCAAAATTATTCAAAGAAATTGAACCCCTCAAAGTTTCAAAGATAACAATTATATTAAATTAGACTGAATAAATAAGTTTTAAATAAACTTATGTTATTCGTTCTAAAAAGAAAGAAGTTCAAGTTGTATCCTTTTGAATAAATCATTCATAAATACCTTTAGACTAAACACAAGTTTTGTAAAGACAAAATCTCTATTTCACTGTGTGCGTCCAATATACAATATGTATTATTTATTATATTATATGGGATCGTCTATTGTTTTGTCTTTGTTGATTGTTCCTCAAACGCGTCCGTCCAAAGCATTTCAAAAATGGGTAAGACAAAGTGCATTTATTGGTGATATGATCTCTGACAAAGTTCACGTCTTTCAAATTCCACATTGAACGCAGGAGTTGACACACCTAACAACTACAAGGACCAGCAAATAGGAACTTTCTACTCACTCAGAAGAGTCAGAACTAAGATATCAAAGTTTCTAGCAACGTTGATAACCAAAACCACTTTTGAGAAGAAGATCAACACATGATCAACATTGTGCATTTAATGCTACTCAGAACGGTAATACCAAAGTCTTCAAAGGATCACACAGAGAACGAAAAAGAGAGAGAAAAACATAGGAAGTAAAAAGATTTACTCTTCTTTACATATTCTTTGTATACTCTTGTATAGAGTTTTACTTGAGTTTATTGTTTATCCTCACACATCGTGAGTTAATCTCAAGAGTTGTAAACACTCTCTTTATTATCTTGTTAGAAAGCCTGACGAAGCTTGTTTAGAAAATAATATTTGTTGGTAGAACCTGAAGAGGTTTAGAATACTCGGTTGTAAGCCTGAAGAGGCGAAGTGATGCAATTCCTTCAAGTAGAAGGGACTTGATGTAGCTCTCGGGTTGTAAGAGTGAATCGGTATAAATACATGGTGTAAGCTTTTCTTCCCCCTCCTTGTGTTACTTTATTTTAATTAACATTCGGGGATTATCATTGTTGTTCTTAACAACTCTTTTTATTTGAAAATATTAGTCTTTAACTTGCGTAAAAATATTTTCAAAAAAACTCTCTGTGTGTCTAATGGGCTGTAAAAAATTTATATTTCGTCTATTTTCTCTTACATTCTTACGAAACTTTTATTCTAAGAACTGTTTTATGAAAATTTTTCCAAAAAAGTTAAAAAACACAATTCGACCCGCTTCTTATGTTTCATTTGTTTATTTCAATAATTGGAATTAGAATTAGAATTTCAGTTTAATAATATGATTCAAAGAAATATGTTATCACTAATCATATATATAAGATATAATATCGTTGAATTAAAATCAATTATGACTGCAATTTCAAGATAAAAATAAGATTCAAAGATATATTTTAATATTTTATCACTTATAAAGAGATAAGAGATATTTTATTACTTAAATAAAATCAAATTAATTATGAAAAAAATTTCAGGATAAAAATAATATTCAAAATTAGATTTTATCACTTATCAAAAAGATAAGATATATCCTATCACTTAAACGAATTCAAACCAAATGTACCTAGGAAAAAAACAACAAATCAAGGATATTAGTAAAATGTAATATCCATTCTAAATGTTTTATCCATGAAATCTATATCTATATCTATATACTATTATATAAAACACAGTTTATGAAATTTAGACAAATGCCACGTATCACTTATATATGTGTCTTTTTTCTCCAAATTTTTACTCATTTGATTCTTGCTCTTATGATGCTGAAAATTTAAATTATTTTTATCTTATCTCTTTGATAAGTAATGAAATACAATTTTGAGTCTTATTTGTATTTTAAAATTTAAATAATAACTAATTGATCCTTAATATGATTCTCCCATAATCCTACCATTCGAAAAAATATTTTTGATGCATTTTTAGGCAATCTTAGTATCTTTCTTAACAAGAAACAACTATAAATCATAATTGCATAATTTTCTGAAAAGCAAAATTAATGGGTCTAAATGACATGCAACTAAAGCAAGTAATTTCTTAATTCTTAAATGGATTATCCACAAATTTTTGTAAAACATAATATGGATAACACTTTCAAATCGTAGATTTGTTAAGATCTTATTAGATATACTTTTGAATATAATAATTTGATAATATTTAATCTTTTTAGATCTTAAATGTGATACATATCCTTTTAGTTATACTAAATAATTAATTTGATTTTGTTTATGTAATAATTTATCTTATCTCTTTGATAAGTAATGAAATACAATTTTGAATCTTATTTTTATCTTAAAATTTAAATAATAATTAATTGATTCTTAATATGGCTATCCCAATATTCTATCATTTGAAAAATTATTTTCTGATGCAGAATTTTTAGGCAATCTTAGTATCCATTTCAACATAAGAACTATTATAAACGTTAATTGCATAATTATCTAAAAAACAAAATTAATAGGTCTAAATGATATGCAACTAAAGTAAACAATTTCTTAATTTTTAAATAGATTATCCACAGATTTTTTTAAAACTTAATGTGGATAATACCTCCAAATCATAGATTTATTTAGATGTTATTAGATATGGTTTCGAATATATGAATTTATTAATATTTAATTTTTTTAGATCTTAAATATGATAAATATCTTTTTGATAACTCATAATGTCTCTTATCTCTATAGGTAGGTGAAATCGAATTTCAAAAAAAAATTTCATCATATAGATAGAGTAATTATGTTTCATATCTTTGAAATTTATCCTACCACGGTTTCCCAAAGCTGTTAAGAACATTATAAAGTCCAGTGTTGAAAAACTATTTTTTAATGCATATTTTGCAGGCAAATAGTATTCAACTCAATGAAAGAACGATCATAAATCATAATTGCATAATTTTTCAAAAAGCAAAATTAATGGGACTAAATTACATGAAATTAAAGAAAGCAATTTCTTAAATTTTGAATGGGTTAACATAATATGGATAATACCATCAAATCTTAAATTTGTTTAGATCTAATTAATATGCTTTTGAATATAAAAACTTGTTAATATTTAATTTTTTTAAGATCTTAAATATGATAAATATATTTTTGTTAAGTCATATAATGTTTCTTATCTTTTTGGGTGGATGAAATCAAATTTCAAATTATTATATTTCATCAAATAGCTAGATAGAATAATTATATTTCATATGTTTGAAATTTAAAAAATCGTAAGAATTTAATAACAGTTAAAAGTAATATAAATAGGTTATGCAAAAATACAAAATCTATTCAAAATTCATTGAACTTGCTTTGAGCTCTTACATTTTGATAATGGTTCCAAATGTGCTTTTCTCCACTCTTTCTTTGTTATTCTTTATATTCTTGGCTTCAGGTTATTATTATGACAATACTTTATGTAGTGAAGTTTTGAGTTCTATACAATATTTTGGATTCTTTACTTTATTTTTATTTTGTGTGACTGACTGAATTTGCTATTTTGTTCATTTAAGTGCTACAATAGTTTTTCGGTATGGTTTTATTAATGAGGTCAATTCCAATAATGATTAGAAAATATAGAAGCTTAAAGTAAGAATTTTATGGCTCTATAGTCTTATTGGCGAATTTTAAAGATTAGACATATTTCCTTTAAACAATTATACCATTAACATTTTTTATTTACTTAACATGTTAATTAAATAGTTGAAAATGTATTTAGTTACAAACTGAATAGTTCTGTTTAATCATCATGCATTAAAATATTACAAAATCATTGTGCGTAATCTAATATTGTAAAGTTTATTGACATCGTTAGAGACTAACAATCAAAGACGTGAAGAATATTTTTATAGTTATTATTATTATTATTATTATTTTTAAATTCTAAGAGGTACTAGATATGTTAATTATTTCATGTTAAGGAAGTGATTGAACTATTTTCTACATAGATCTTATAAAGAAACTTATGTGAATATTTCTTTAATTATATTTAATATTTCTTTTAATTTTTTTAATTTAATATTTACATCGCAATTATTTTTGTTTAACTAAATTAGAAAAATTTGTTAATACTTAAAACTTTAACTTCAATTCTGTGATCGACCTCATATTTGTTCGATCATACTAATGTACAATTCGTACTCTTGTAAGTATTTTTAAAGCTTTGAAAAAGGTAAACATTGATTGTATTGAACAAACTATTGTTGATAATGAAATTAGGATGTTTATAAAGATAGTAATTGAAAATGACATAAAATTGAACCAAGTTTTCTATCCAATGAAAATTAAGCTAGTCAAAATTTGAAACAGAGATCCTATTCTCCCCCCACCCCCCCGAAAAAAAAAGATATTGAGAGAGAGACTTTAAGTCTTGAAGATGATAGCTTGAGATAGATTTTTTTAATTAGGACTTCAAGTGTGATAGAAAGAAATTCTACACGAGAAAGAATAGAATAAGTGAGGACTATATAAGTAGAAGAATCATTTCACCTAATGCTTAAAAGTTTTGAGTGAAAATATAGTATAAAATCATTAGTATGGTTCTTTGCTAAGCCCATAGACTCTTCGTCATTTAGGTTCTCCTTAACCTTACATTTTTTCAATTTCTTAAAATGCTTTAATTCTTAAAAATTGATAATAGCTTGAGACAGATGTTTTTTCAATTCTTAAAATTGTTCAATGAAATTATAAAATTGATTTTAAAAAACCTTCATAAAAATTATAATTTAGATTTAAAGCTCCAACCTCATTCGAAGTGCCAAATGAAATGTTAAAGAAATAAATAATGCTACATCAACATTTAGTTTTTCATGGAAAAAATCAATAATATATATATATATATATATATATATATATATATATATATAAGCTAGGAGAAACTCTAGGGAGAGAAACCTAGAGTGTATTTAATTTTTAGGTTGATTTAATTTATGACTATTTTCATAATTTATAATATTTTACGATACTTTGTTAAGTGTTTAGGAAAGAATGACGGTGCTAATTCAATTATGTCTTGAACGAGATAAAGATTAGGGATATTAATAATTAGGATAACATTTAATTTTCATATATATATATATATTATAGTATAATAAAATAAATGGTAATAATGAAAGACAAGAAACAAAGAAATATGTCATCGTGTTGTTTTTCACTGTTTTGCATTCAAATTATTTTTATTTTTATGAATATATCGTAACATAAAAAATAAAATTAATGTAATTGGATAAGGTTAAAAGAGTTACAAAAGGAAACAAATAGGAAACTTCCTTTTTGTTGAATCCGATTAATAGATATATTAGAAAGCAGAATCAGTTTACCTCATCTTTAAATCGATATACATATACAGTTTACCTCATCTTTAAATCCTCTCTCTCTCTCTCTCAATGTATATATATACTCTTTGGTCATTTGGATTTATGAAACTTGTTGCAACTCTTCCATCTAATTTTCTTAATCATTGTTTGTAGAGTCTTCTCTCTCAAACCTTCGAAGATGATCGTGAAGAGAAGCCGTGTTGAACGTGGTGATGCAGGAGAAGGTGAAAGAAACTTGAAGATAGTTGCAAGAGGATTCTATTTTCCAAAGAAAAACCCAATGAAGCCTCAAGGAGAAGATGCTGCCTTCATCTATGAAGAAGAAAAAACCATGGGTGTGGCTGACGGGGTTGGTGGTTGGGCTAACAAGGGTATAGATGCAGGTGAGTATGCTAGAGAGCTCATGACAAGGGCTGCAATTGCTATTCAACATGAACCAAAAGGATTTGTTGACCCAAGAAGAGTGTTGAATGAGGCTTTCTTGAACACAAAAGCAGAAGGGTCATCTACTGCATCCATTATCACGCTAAAGAAAAACTTGTTGCATGGTGTGAATGTGGGTGATAGTGGGTTAATGCTGTTTAGAAACAATAGGTGTTTGTTTCAATCGCCCATTCAACAACATAGTTTCAACCGACCCTATCAGTTGGGGAACAGTGAGATTAGCGACCGTCCTGACTCAGCTATAGAGTATCAAATTCGTGTAGAGCCTGGAGATATAGTAGTATTTGGAAGTGACGGGCTTTTGGATAATATGTATCCACGTGAGATTGAACAAATTTTGAGACAGAAGAGCGCAGAAGGAAGATTGGACACCCAAGAGTTGTCTTGGATTATAGCAGAACAGGCTTTGTGCAATTCCATGGACATGCATACTCCATCCCCATTTGCAATAGCTGCACTGATGGAGGGATATAATCATAAAGGAGGAAAGATTGATGATATTACTGTTATAGTTGCCCACATTATTGAATGAAGTTGTTTAGTAATTTGCATAGCTAGTTTGTAGGATGTCATATGTTCAAACTTTTGGGTCATTATTGTAAAAATCATATTTGATAAGTGTTTATTGTCACTCTTATTTGTATGTTCAAACTTTTGGGTCATTATTGTAAAAATTATATTTGATAAGTGTTTATTGCCACTCTTATTTATATGCTATACTGTCACTTATCTTGAACCAAATTTTATTTAATTCTCCGATAATATCATTCATTAAATAATAATTCTTTATTCATAGTTACATTCTTTATTCATATATATATATATATATATATATATATATATATATATATATATGAGCATATTAAGTGAGAGTACTATTTTATTATGATAAGTGAGAAGAGTTAATCTTGACTATTAAATCTTATACATACACATATGGGAAGGCATATCTAGTGAGATGAGTGAGTTTATTGTGAGAGTGAGAGAGGCAAATCTTGACCACTGAATCATCCATGTATTTTTAAGATTAAAACATAAAATCATGTAATTTTTTTAAGTAGTCATGTGACATTTAAGTAACTTATAATCTTAATTATTCATGTAAGACTTAATGATCAAAATTAACTACTTTCACATTTTTTAATAAAATAATATTCTCCCTTAATATGCCATATATATATATGGCTGGTAACATCCTCCCACTTATTTTTCCTATAAGAGGAGGTTATCAACCTCCACCTTTTTTTAATTGACAAAATAACCAATTCCTTTCAATTTTAATTAACTTGCATTATGGGTATTTAAGTAATTTAATATTAGTTTTTATTATTAAAAAAATACCCGATTCTCTCTCTTCCCCAATTCTCTCTTAAAGATGTGAATGGGTCTCTCTCCCCCCAGTTCTCTCTTACTAACGTGAATGGGTCTGCACAACATTAACAGCAATAAACCTCCTGCAGATTCTACCCAGAAGCTAAAAGGCGTCAAGTGTAGGTACTGCAATTAATTTTCAAGAGACCCATTGCAGTGTGTACCAATTCCCACTAATTCCTTGCTCATTCTAAACTGGCCGCATGCCTGAGAGAGTCGAAAATCTGATGAGCAATTCCATCTTTGTGCTTTGCTTAACTTGCTAGTCTTGAGATTTTGGCATACTTTAAGAGGATTCCAGGGATGGACATTGTGAATCTTTTGTGCTTGTTGGTCATTTACTTGGAGTCATTCTGTCGTCTGTGACCTTGTCTGCTGCCGGTTGTTGTGATAATAGGATTTCTTGTTTATTTCAATTGGACTTTTGAAGCTGCTAAGGCACAAGGGGTGGGTCCATATTTGCCGGTAAAAAGGCATGAAAATGCTGACTCTAATGGCTAAGTGGGGTACCTTTGCTTCCTATTTTTGGGTCTGTAGGGAATTGTTTTTCAGTTGAATTACGTTAAGTGCCTCGGTTAATTAGTTATGTCACATTGTTCCAGCAGTTGTTTTTTTAAGACCATCTACGGTAGAAACCTATGAATCACTCTAAACTACCTAATTCTAATTGTGTTATGAGTGCGTAACAATAGCATTGTAGGAATAATTTTAGCAGACAATGGCCATTTTGTCATTGTGTAAAGCATGATACTAACTGTTTTTTTATATTAACCTTTTTGTTAGAACACGATGGACCCTCATTTTATGGTTATATGTTTCCTATGCTTACAATATTTTTGGTGGGTTCTCTCTCTCTCTCTCTTTGCTTAACTGTATTTGTCGATTTACTCAAAAATGAAAAAGGAAGTAATTACAATCAAGAATCACTTTTAATTTTTTCTCTCATTTATTCAGACGTTAATCTCAATGAACTGAAAGTATATATTAAAATACTGATAATTAGTTTAGAAGCATCTTTTAGGGTCTTGAGGGGTCAAATACCTTCTACCTAAATTTTTAGAATTGTTCTGTGACTCAATATTATGTTCCATGTTGCTTAGGGCTCGTTTTAAAATAAAACAATTTATAAATTTATTCATGCAAAGGTCGGCAATTCTGATTGTATAGTCTTGTGTTATCTTTGGTATCATTTGAATCCATAATGATATATTGTATGACCTAATGTCATCTTTGATTCTGTGAAAAAATAGTTTCCTAATAATTATTCACGCAATGGTTGGCGATGTCAATTTGTTTTGTTTTGTGTTGTCTTCAATATCGTTAAAGTTTATAAAGGTTTATTGTGCAGCCTAATGTGTCTTGAATCTTATGCAAAAGTGGACTACATTTGGTAATAAAAATCAAATAATCCTTTTATCGAATTTTTCATCCTTTCATTTTATTTTTAATTTGTTTAAAAGATTTAATCTTTTCTTAATTAAAATCAACCAACCAACAATTATTTTCTAAAGACCTACATGACTTTGAGTTTTCGATTGCACCAAAGGATGCATAGGTACGCAAGTCAAGCTACAATTAAATTTTTCATAAATTAGTCTTGTTTGTAAACATTTGTCTTTAATTGTAAATAATTGATTTTTGCTTAATTTTGTTTAAGAGGTAAAATAGATATTTTTTAGGTTATTAAATTTGCACAATTAGTTTAAGGTAACCGTATCAGGATAGACGTATCAGAAGTGTTGTAAGATTAAGTTCTTACCCTTCTCTATACATAATTAACTCCCAAATCTTACTGGTTCACAAACCATTTTTATTTTAAAAAATTTTGCCAGTCATTTTTCCTATCTAATAAATAATTAATGAAAACTTCATTTTTAAATAATTTTATCTAATAAATAATTAATGAAAACATTTTTAAATAATTTTTCTCTTGCCACTCCTGATGCAATTTTTTCGGTAATGAAAACTTCATTTTTAAATAATTTTATCTAATAAATAATTAATGAAAACATTTTTAAATAATTTTTCTCTTGCCACTCCTGATGCAATTTTTTCGGGTTGTGACAAGTTTCATAGTGGCGTTGAAGGAAAGTTTACGATGGTTGCAAGAGGATTTTGCTTTCCAAAGGAAAGCCCAAAGAAGCCTCAAGGAGAAGATGTCGCCTTCATTTGTAAGGAAGAACAAACTATAGGTGTGGTTGACAGGGTCGGTAGTTAGGCTAACATTCTTTGGGAGTTTGATAAATTTTCGTATATTGTTATACATTGCTTTATTAAATCCTTTAGTGTTTTTTAAGGTGCATTTAATTTTGTAAAATTGCTTGCTTTTCTTTCTATCAAAAATGGTTTTCATTGTTTATTGATATTACAATATTCACATTGACAACACTAAAATAAAGTAAATATTTTAGAATTTCATGCACATTATGTCACTATTCAATTATGTTAGGGGATATTTAACCATTTTCTGCAAACCCAGTACTATTTTTAAAAGTAGTCTCATCCGTAATTGCCAAATGTTGGTTTCATAAAGGTTATCATACTTCTAATGCTAATTTGTTGACATGGCAAAATAAAGAAGGAAGGAAAAGATACTTATTTCATCCTTTTAAAAACAAATTATTATTTACAAAAGAAAAGCTTTTTCTTTTTCTTGTATTGAACTTTTCTGATAATTTACCAATGCGGGTTGGGATGGCTTGGGAAATGTACACATTTGCAACGCAAGTTCCTTTTCTTTTCTTTTTCTTCTCTCTTGCATTTGTAATCTATATTTTGGAATTTTTTTTAAATTGTTTTTGTTTTTTTACCTAGGGAGTGAGTTATTGTTTTGCTCGGGACAACTTCAAGAGTTTCATTCACTGCAAAACATGACATCGCTATGCTGCTATGCGTTCCTTCATAATGGCATAATACAGTCCTTATTTTCTATTTATAAACCAGGAATCTTGGCTTCAAAATTTTGATGAATTAGTTGCGAGAAGGAAGAAAAGAAAGTGAGAGTATAGAGAAGAAATAGAGAAATTATGAGAATAGAAACAAGGAGAGGGTAGAAGAGAGCAAGAGATGAGTAAAACCCAGGAATTTCTCTAGTATTTTGACACACGACCCACTCCCCAACACAAGTTAACAAAGAATCAAAATTGAACTATGGAACCAAACTCCCATAAACAAAGTTTTTTTTAAAACAAAAAACAAAAAAATTCAATTTGAGATGGAATTCTTGCAAATTCACAATGTCTCATGAAGTGGGATAGCTATCTTAAGATTGTTGGTTTTCTCAACACTTGCATAGACCTTAAAAAGTGCATATTGTAAATTCCACCATTTTCTTCTTCTTACCCGCAATCTTGACTGGTGTACCCAAATCCAAATAACAAACCATTGTGCACACCTCACAGCTCTGCCTCGGACTTGGTAATAGAGCCCAAGTTTTGTGTGAAGCCCTGAATCCATTCCCCTTGGTCCCCTTTAAGCAGCCCTCCACAGCTAGCATTCCTATCACATATAGCACCATTGTGTTAATTTTAACCCAGCCTTACACAAGGTAGCTCCACGAGATCATAGCTTCCTTAAACTTTCTCTTATTCTAGAAATGAAAGCACCTCCCCCGCTTTTCAGAATCCATCAGATAGTGTAACAATCTTTCTGCATCATCCATTTATGACCATTTTTCTTGATGAGCTACAATCATGCAGTGTTTAGTGACTCCCATAGCATCAACTATTAAGAAGGGCTTGACTCCTGGCAAAGGGAGGTCATGAATATGGAGACAACGAGCCTGATTCAAGCTATAACTTGCCATCTAATATGCAACCTTATTGCTTTCTCTATAACCATGCACGATCTTAACTTTCCAAAGGCATGCGTATTTAATTTGACTGATTGGTTGTAAGAATGTTTTGTCATACAACTCCTAGGCATAAAGTTGTCTTGTAATGCTGAAATTGTTAGTCTCAATGATCGCATTTGTAAAACCACGCTATCAAGAAAGATTCAAACCATTGTACAGGCCCCAAAACCCTGCCTCAAATGAGAGAACCTTCCCAATTTCTTTGTGAAGCCTTAAATCCATTCCCTTTGGTCCCTTCTAATTATCCCACCACAGCCAGCATTCCCAATGTGTGTAGCACAATCTGTATTAATTTTGACCCAACCTTAATCTAGGTGCCTCCACGAGATCATGGCCTCTTTATATTCTCGGCATTGAATGCACCTCTCTAGCCTATGACTAGTCATAGTATCACCATCATATTCATCATTATTGTTATTATTCCTCGTCACTAGTTTTTGAATTGTCTTCTCAATGCCACATTTAGGAACATCTTTTCTAGTGTGCAAATATTTTCTTTTTCAATTTCTTTATCCATAATTGATGGATATCTCAATGGCTTATCTGGCCAACCTTTGAAGAAAGAATTCACAAAGATTAAATGAAAAACTTGCAACAGGTGACACTTATCCCTATTTATATCTTTACTTAAAACTTTCTGAAATATATTTGGCAGCTCTTATTCAGAGAAAGGAATTTTTTTTTTTGGAAAAATGGCATCAGGTCAATTCCTTCTTGGAATATTAGATCTCAAGACCTTGCTTTTCAGAATCTATCAGATAGTAGGATGGTCCTTTTACAACTTCAACTCCCAACTCAGATTGCTTTGCTAGTCTCCCTAAGCGGCTACAACAAAATGTATAATCAATAACCATAGAATTGAAATAATCCTTATGAGCATGGAGAAGATTTAGCTATGACTATGATCACTTCGATTTCATGCAAGAAAATAGTTTGAAAAAGAAAAATAAATGTGTCAAAATTAAACTATTAAAGGCAATTAGCAATAAATATTTCAACTGAACAACAAAATCAAAATTTGCAACACATGATGATAAATTTTAAAGAGTTGTCTACCTAAAATTAACGTGAAAAGGGTTTAAGGATCTATAAAGCCCTCATGCTTCAGTTTAGTTATAACATTACTAAATTTGTAATGCAAGGCCACAAATCACTTGGAGAAAGGGATCTAAAGTTATGAAATTTCACCACTCACAGTCATTGATTACCACTTTTTTTCTTGGTTCTTTAGCCAGGTCAATTGGTAAGGCCTCACATGAAACCATACCTCTAGTAATTCAGATCCACTAATTTACTCGTTACCTGAATGCAAAACAAAATTTAACACAAGTACCAATTGATCTCAATAAAGATATAATGTTGCCTTTGGGAAGGTAGTTCTCCCTCTATAATTCATAACGCTGCTGAATTTATCCCTCAGTACAAGTCACACAAAAAAGAGAACTTCCATTTCGAGAAGTAATAGAACACCAATCAATAATGATGCATAAAAAATATGTTTGTAGTTAAATATTTTCCATAGAAAAAGACAAACTAAGAAATTAAAAGCTTGCAACTATAAAGAGAAAATACAAAACTCAAAATTGATGAGTAAGCATTCCTAATTTCAAATATTTCAACACTCAGACTTGGTGAAAATTGCACTAGAAAGAGGGGGGAACTAATTGTTTACGTAGGGTTAAAAAAAGCAGGTAGATTTCGCATATTGGGCATACAAGGTATCGAATTATGGGGATTGCTTTGCACCCAATTGAGGTTTTACTACAGGACACAAACATGTTCATTAAACTAGCAATGATTCGATAGGATTAATGAAATTGCTCCTCAAGAGTCACCACAAACACGAATGCGTGCGCACACACACACACACACACAGAGAGAGAGAGAGAGAGAGAGAGAGAGAGAGAGAGAGAGAGAGAGAGAGAGAGAGGTTAACAAATATTGTTGGGGAAGACATGAACATAAAGATACTTCCATGGTACTCAGTTGCAAGGTGCGTGCAAAAGAACAAAAACAAGTAGGAGAGGAACTCCTCAAGAGTCACCACAAACACAAGCGCGCGCGCACACAGAGGTTACCAAATATTGTTGGGGAAGACATGAACATGAAGATGCAAGGTGCGTGTAAAAGAACAAAATAAGTAGGAGAAGAAGAGTATCAACTATCAAAAGATTGAAAACCATATACATTAGTAACCAACCCTATTTTAGTATTTGAATTAATTTTATTACCCGTTACATGCACTGTTTGTAAAATTAGATGTGTACAGATGTTTTAAATAATAATGTTCTATTCATTGCAGTACTTTTAACATAATTTTTTTTTATTAGATCTATGTAGAAAATAGCTCGATCATTTTCTAATTTAATTATCTCAAAGTAATATGACTTTTGTTATATCTATGTGAAGAAAACAAATAATTATTACTGAATTTTTGTTCTTATATAATTATAAATATGGTTATAATTTAATTTGGTATGCATAGGTTCCATGTAATGTAGACATTGTCATACTCTGAAATATTGAATCTGTGGCTTTGTGTATTCTACTACCATAGTTGATTATTTATCTTGTTAGAATAAAATCAAAATCAAAGAGATATTTTATCACTAATCAAAGAAGAAAGAGATAAAAATAAGATTCAAAGTATAATTGGACTTTGAATTAGAATTTCAAGTTAATAATAAGATTCATAGAGATATTTTATTATTAATCAAAGAGATAAGATATATTTTATCACTTGAATGAAATCAAATCAATTATGACTCGAATCTCTGAATAAAATAAGATTCAAAGATATATTTTGATATTTTATAACATATAAAGATATAAGAGATATTTTATTACTGAAATGAAATCAAATTAATTATGACCAAAATTTCAGGACAAAAATAAGATTCAAAATTGAATTTTATCACTTATCAAAAAGATAAGATATATTTTAACGCTTAAACGAATTCAAATCAAATGTACTTAGGAGACAAAACTACGTACAAATCAAGGATATTAGGAAAAAGTAATATCCATTCTAAATGTTTTAACTATAGAAGTTAATATAGTAGAAAGTTTATTCAGTACCACTAATTAGTGATATTTTGAGTAGCCAGACTCAACAGTCATCTGAGTCAGTAATTGATTAAGAACTCTGACATGCAATTTTGAAGTCCTAAATAAAAAAAATAAAAATAATGTTTTAAGATAATAACATAATTAAAATGAAATTTTTTAAAGCTAAATATTATTATGAAAACTATACCTTAAACAAAACTGACTGGGATATCAAGTAACATGGAATTATAATGTGTTGAATACTCCCATTTTTCTTGAAAACAAACACTATTTTACATATTATATATGTTACATTTAACAAATAAAAGAAAAAAATGGTCAATAATATGTGCAAATATTATCTTTAAATAACTTTATCTTAGCAAATTGAAGAATAATAATGACAGCAACGTATCTATTATTGGTCAAATATTTTAACAATTGATATGAAAAATCTCGCCAGAGTGTACAATGAAGCTTTTTCACACCTCTTCATTGCAAATAATTAAATAATTTATTAGAAATCCAATAACATGAAAATGTTAATAAACAAATCATTTTGGGGATATAAGAAAGTTACTTAATATCATTCAACTCAACTACCATGTAGTTGCTTAAGTCTCCCATCTCTCTAAACAAAAACTTTAATGTTAATATAATTCATGTTTGGCTTCAAAAAAACTTGGGAGAAATGAGTGAAAGAAAGTTCATTCATTGGAATTATGGACTCTTCTATAGGGCAGACACTTGTAATAAGCTTGAAATATAACATAAATTCATGAAGTTTAGGTTTAAACGTAGATTGACTTAGTGCAACAAAAATATTAGATAGAACATAAATTTTCCCTTCATCCTTGAAACTGATAAACATGATTGCTCCGCACTGTGTACAAATTTTCCCACTTAGAATATGATATTAAAAAATTTAGATTATTACATCACAATATCTAGCACAATACATAATTATCACATCAACCTAAAATTATCACACTCTCTAAAGAACAATAAAATAGAAAAAAGGATAGTATCCTATCATTCATTATGACCATTGCAAGAAAATTAGTGATCTCTTATTGCTTGAAATTAAGGACTCTCCCAAGACGAATAACCCTCACATTAGGCTTTCAGATCTTTTGATTATTGTTAACATTGACCTCATCAACAAAATCATACTAGGCAGCCTTTGTAAGCACTGAAATAAACATAAAATTAGCAATAAACAAAACACACAGATTAAAAACACAGTAGACGAAAAAAATATAATGACATTCATGAATTTTTAATGAATATAGTGTAAGTGCATATAGTTAATCACATCTCTTATTTGAAAAGTCAATGAATGTTGAAAAATTAAGGCACATTGGAGTGTATTAAATGTGAGAGTAGGTGTTACGGTTTAGAAATTCAAATGATTTTTTAAAATTTTGAATGATATCACTTAACCACATTTCAAAGAGATTGTCTATTAAATAATTATTTAAATTTAAGTAGATAAACCCTATGGTTAGAAAAAAGAATATATGAGGAGATAAACCTTTAAAAATATTGAGTAAATACCGTACTTAATGGCTCAAGCTCTTTTATTAAACCCTTCTTTATTAATACCTTTGTAACATAAATTTATAAATAAAAGATCTTTGATTCTAACGTAACAATACTTTTTTATGTTTCTTCATTCAATTGTGAAAAATAAATATAATTTGTGTGTTATGATATTATCATTTAATCTTAAAATGTTAAGATAAGTTCAATCTCATTTAATTGATGAAAGAAATGCATATTAAAATGTTAGGATAAGTTCAAATCTCATTTAATCTTTTAGTTAACAAATGGGATTGTTAAATTGATTGATGACAAAGTGGCATCAAATGAGCAAAATTTTAGAGGAAAAAAATCACATGAATGAGTGAGACGTGGCATTGGCCGCACTTACATGGATTATGCTTTATATAATAGTATAATAGATTTGTATTCATTTTATTGATTTTAGTGCTTAATTCATTATTTTTGTACAATATAATCCTTAGTAATTTCATTTAAGACCAATAATTATAATTAGATACTCATATTTATCAAATTAAACCTATTTATTATTATAATATTGTTAAAATCAGGTTGGACAATGAACTTGCAGTTCAGGTTTACCTAGTTAAACCTGTCAGTCAAACTGAATGTCGTCATATATATTCTTAGAATTTGGGTTTATGCCTAACTCAACTCCAAAAGCTAGCTCAAGGAGTGAGGGTTGCTCCTCACTTATAAACATTATTCAGGTCATATCACTATCCAATGTGGAACTCTCAACACACCCCCTCACGCCCAGGACCAGACATCTGGAGCGTGAAGTTTGTAGGACTGGACATCTGTGGGTGGCCCAACGGATCTCGGATAGGCTCTGATACCATCTTAGAATTTGGGTTTGGGCCTAACTCAACTCCAAAAACTAGCTCAAGGAGTGAGGGTTGCTCCTCACTTATAAATATTATTCAGGTCATATCAATCTTAAGAGTTGTTTCCTAATATCATTATGTTTCCTGATTTGTTTCCTTTTTTAATTAGGGTTAGGAGTCTTATTGTCTTAGTGGGCTTGGGCTTGTACTAGCAGTACTACACTAGTACTTGACTTAATTATTAGTATAAATAGGGGTTAATGCTTTGTATTTGACAACAACATCAAAATCAATCCAATATCATATTATTCATTAGTATTTCTTCTATCTTTTACTCCTTCCCTACCTAAAACCCTATAATTTCAACATGTTATCAGAGCTAGGTTTCCTCCTTGAGGAGATTATCTCTTTCTATTGTGTTAGGTTCATAGAACTCATGTTTGCTATGTGGCAGATTATGAAGAATTCCTCTTTTCTTGATGACATTGTGCAGAACTTGCCTTCCTTCTTTGAGGTGACTGATGGTTTTTCAAAAACCTTTGTAATGGTCTGCTGGTGGTGATTCCGATCTGTTAGTGCAGGTGGCAGGTTTTGGGTCAACTGGTGTTGGGTCTTGCATTTGTCGCAAGTTTTGCTACTTCTTGTTGACGAATCATATCGACTTCTCTTCCTGTCGAGGAATCATACCGACAGTGACTTTTCTTCCCACTGACAAGTCATATCAGTGGTAATTTCTCTTATCTCACCGATGAGTCATACCGGTGATGAAGTTTCTATTGGTTGTGTGTCACTCCAGCCGTCTTGTTGAGTTATTTTTCTAGTCAAAATAGTCAACTCCTTCCGCTAGCCGTCCCGTCGTTCGGCCTGGAACGTCGGCCCTAGCTCTAGAAATCGTTGCCGGTCCCCGTCACCTCATCGGCACCTCATCTGTCACTTTTGGGGGGTGGTCATCCAAGTCAGTCATCCACTCACCTCGCCCATACAATGGCTTCCACGTTTGAATCTTCTGTTGTTACGTCCAATTTAGGTTTTGGTAATCGTCCATAGTGTTCTTACTGTAATCGCATGGTCATACTAAAGAAAAATGTTATTCTCTCATTGGATTCCCTGAGAAATCAGCCCATGTGTCATAGTCACAGCCTCCGGCTTCAGACAAGCACGATGATAATTGGAATGATAATCAGAATGTCTTATCAGATGCTGAATTCAAGGAGTATCTACAGCTCAAAATAGTCCAACAAGGCCAATCTTCAGCTGTTGTAGCCCATACTGGACCGGAGTACGGGACAGAGGATTGGCACAGGATTTGAATCACATGGCCTTTATTATTTCCAGCTTCTACCTTCGGTTACTTGCACCACTACTGAATCTTCAGATCTCCTTCATCGTTGCCTTGGTCATCTCAGTCTCAAGAAGTTGAAGAAAATGGTCCCTCATCTGTCTCACTTACGGTCTCTAAAGTGTGAGTCATGTCAGCTTGGTCATATCATATATTGTCTCTCCAAACGTCTTCAGCATCCCTGAGTTGTCTTTTGAGCTATCATTTATGGAGTCCCCATTATTTTTTGGATTAGTTTCTTTTAGCATGTTTATTTGTAACAAGCTTAAAGCTTAGTAAGCTTTAGCCTGAGGGGGAGTGTTAGAATATCTTCAAGGTATTTTAGCATATTTTTAGAATATCATAGTATATCTTTAGAAGATTTTTATACTATATTGTGGAACCAATTAGTCCTCTAATTGAGGAAGCAATCTTAGGAGTTGTTTCCTAATATCATTATGTTCCCTGATTTGTTTCCTTTTTTAATTAGGGTTAGGAGTCTTATTGTCTTAGTGGGCTTGGGCTTGTACTAACAGTACTACACTAGTACTTGACTTAATTATTAGTATAAATAAGGGTTAATGCTTTGTATTTGACAACAACATCAAAATCAATCCAATATCATATTATTCATTAGTATTTCTTCTCTCTTTTACTCCTTCCCTACCTAAAACCCTATAATTTCAACATATATATTTGATAATATTATGATTGATAAATTAAATAATTTCATTATATTTATTTATGAAAGAAAAAATAACTAAAATATTTAAGTAAATCACCATTTTTGTCCTCGAAAGATTTCACTTATGTCTTATTAGTTTTTGAACAAAATAAACTACTACTGAGGTCTCTGGATCCAAAGTTTGTTATGCAAGTTAGTCCTAATGTTAACTTATCTCTGTTTTAATTAATAGATGTGCACATGTGGCACATTAACCAGCTCACATGAAACTTTTTTGTATCACACCTGGGCCGTTTAGATCGAGCGTGGCATAAAGGAGAACAACACAAGCAAACAACAGGCTCAACATTGTCACAACCTTGCCATGTATTTTTTGCCTAACATCCAAATCTCCCAAATTAGCACAAGCAGACAACATGCTTAACAATGTCACCATATTTGAGCGTTTCCCAATTCTGCTCCTCTTTTCAAACAACTCTAGCACTTGCTTATGCGAGTCACAAAGCAAATAACCCGCTATCCTTACAACCACCAAAATCTAAAGTTTAAAGTTTAAACAATCAAATCCTACCCTCAATCCCAAACAAAAACAAAACCCAAATCTCCCATTTGCTGCATCTTCCAAAAAAACAATCCTTTTTTCTCTACAAAATCTCAATCTCCCAACATAAAGAACAGACCAAAAAGACAACAAAAACATAAGCTTGCTTCCTAGTTACTGCTTTCATTGTGGCGACTGTGGGGCAAATAAACCCTTGGGATTCATAGCGTGTCGGCATCACCTTCTCCTTCCCCCTCCTCATTCTCCTGTTCTTCCTTCAAAGACATCTAAACCCTCTACCTTGACAACCCCCTTCCACCAAACCCTCCATCTTCCGCCGAGTCTGACTCTTCAACTTTCTCCTCCGAACCTAGTCAACTCACCTCCATCAACCCCCCCAACTACACAAACCCCTATCCCGACCCCTATTCGATGACCCACCCACCCACCCACCTCACAACTAAACCCTCCCTATCCTCCTTCGTTGCCGCATATATTCTCTATTTCTCACTCTCACTAACAATCACTATTGTGGTTGCTAATGCTATCACAAAATCAGGATCATCTTATTCATTTGCTTATCCCTTGGATTTGGTCCTAGTTAAGCCCTAAACCCCTATCATTTCCTTTCTCAAATATGTCCAAGAAACCATATTCAACTCCTTCGGGAAATCAAACTTCAATCTGAGAAGGCATTTGACAAACTTCCTAAGTCTGTTAATGGGTCTGTGTCGGTTAGGGATTTGAAGTTTTTTTTTATAGAAGCTGTTGAAACCAAATTTTTTATAAAAAGGTTTAAGTACTAAAATCTTAAAAGCTGTAGCTTTCCCTGGTTAAGTTTTGAGGATAACAAAAATATTTATTTAGTTTGAACAAGTAAGTGTTTCGACAATAGTATTAACAAATCGCTACTTGTAATGTGCGTCCATTCTGCTCTATGCTTAAAGATAACTCTTCGTGCGTCCAATATGCTATAACTCTTCGTGGGTCTAATAAATGTATTATATACTTTTACTATTGGTGCGTCCAATACTTGTATGCATATACTGTTACTTTTTATTAGTTCGTCCAATACGATCACATGCCAAAGCTCGGACTCAACTCACTCTTTCAAAGTTCAAGCTCAAGCTCTCGTCCAAGTGAAATTTCAAAAATGAAGAACTGTTCCTCATTAAATGCTAGAAAAGAACTCTGACAGCTCACGGCGACAGAAGAAGTCAACTAAGCCACTTTTGCTGACATTGTCTAACAACTACAAAGATCTGCAAATAAGAAACCGTCTGCAATCTTAGACAAATCAGGATTTTGTTTTCATTGATTGTAAATCTCAGAGAATAAAAGTCACCGTCAGAAGAAGTTTAGCACTTTTCCAGTAGATGTATTTAATGCTACTCAGAACGGTAATAAATGTTTCCGTTGGACGATCTAGCACATAAAGTCTGCTCAATTTGTTCTTACTTATAAAGAGAAGAAGCAGCACTTGAAGATAAAGAGAGATCTTTGCCGAAGCATCCTACAAAGTCTAAAAAGCTTTATTTCTTCTTGGATTTCCATATACGTGTAAAAAGAAAAAGCCTTGAGATCTCGATTGTCTATTCTCATTTGTCAGTGAGTTTTTAAACTCAAGTTTTCATCTGCTTTCAATTATTCATCTTAAGCCTTGTAAGCCTGAAGAGGCTGTGTGTAAAAGAATACTTGTGAGATAGAACCTGAAGAGGTTGAAAATACTTGTTACCTGAAGAGGTGCATAATACTTGTAATCGTGAAAAAGATTAGTTGGAAAATCCTTCTGGTTGAAGGGACTGGACGTAGCTCTTGGTTGATAAGAGTGAACCAGGATAAATCTCGTGTGTAAGCTTCTCTTCTCTTCTAGTGTGCCTTATTATATTCACTAACCTCTGGGGTTTACCATTGTGTTTATTAACAAAGATCTTTTTATTTGGTTTTAGAACGTGTTAACCATTTTATTAAAAGTCTTTTCAAAATCCTTAGAGTCCAATAGGACTAAGTGGTGTTGGTCCTAAGCTCTTTGCTTGTTAAACTTTATCCTTCGCTGTGTTCTATTTTCTATTGAAAAGGAAAATCTTTTATTAATTAAAAAGGGTTAAGAAACACAATTCAACCCCCCTTCTTGTGTTTCACTTGGTTATTTCAGAAGCATACTTCGAAGGTGCAGGGGATGATTTAGAGTATTTCAAACTAGGGGATTATGTTCTAGAGCCAGAGGGTTACATAGAAAAAGAAAGGTTACATAGATCCAAAATAAGCATCTAATCCAAATTTCAAAATCCAAATGTGTTCACACCACATCATGTTCCTTTTGCAAATTTGCAACCTTCTTTCACAATCACAACATCCATCATCCATACTATCTACTTGTTGTATTTAAAATTTAAGGATCATCCAATATATGTGTATCAATAACTAAATAATATGTATAAAATTAAAGTCTTATGTTAAAATATGTAATACTACCATAATATAATGTTCGAATCCTGGGCTGTGGGCATCTATGTACAATGTTGATTTAAAAAAAATAAAAATTGCAAAAAAGAAGAAGAAGAAAATACATGGGCTAACGGTCTAACTCGCAAATAAACAAGTTTAGCCTGTTTAACCAGCGGTCTAAATGTGTTGAGCCAAAAATGAATTGATTTAAATTGATTAATAATTTTGAAGCCCAACCTGTATAATTTTGACAGGTAAACGAGTTGGCCCGACGAATTTGGCTCATTTTGACACCCCTATCCAGGGACTAGTATGACATAGGTGAATTTTTTTTGGGATAAAATTGGTAATTTACTCAAAATATTTTTGTGATTGATAATTTTAGGTCATATAATTATGTCATATAAATATATATACATATATTTAGGATTGATATTTATATGATTGATAATCTTAATATATATCATTACACATATTTATGAAAGAAATAAAAAGTATTTAAGATGGAAAAAATAGTTTTGGCCAATTCATAGAAAACCAGTTTCAATTGATTTTTTTCCTTCTGGTTTTGACTTATTCAATCCTTGCTAACCATGAATCCGATTGTAAGGCTAAACCAAATCTTTTCACTGATCAGTCCGATCCGAACAACAGTGCATTATTAGTTGAAGCAAGTTGACTCAACAGGTTAAAAGGATCCAGATAAAAGTCTGCACTCTAGAATCCCAAGCATGTCACTGTTGCCCTGACCAGTAGAAGTGAAGTAACTTATCCTTATTACAATTTTTTATCACAAAAAGAACTATACATTATTAAATATTAATAAAGTAAATTCCTATTTTGGGATGATAATTAGCATCCGAGATTGAATTGTACACCATTAAAAAATATAAGGGCTAAAATTTAATTAATTTTATATTATATTCAGGGTCACTTTATTTATCTATATTCATGCCATCTTTAATCATTTTTTAGTTTTTCTAAAATACACTTGATTAAATAATTAATTATTTTTTCTCTGTCAAATTAGTTATTAACTGTATATCTAATCAAACTCTTTATTATTAATTATAAAGATTATTATTATTTTTTAAAATATCTAGGGAATCCTCATTACTTTAATTTATCATGTCATACTAAATCAATCTAGCTTTTATGATCTGTATTCTTTGTGTGACGCACTTTTTTATTTTATTTTTCGTTCCTTTTCTTTTTTACAATACGCATTAAAGTAACAATTGAAAATCAAACGAAGAGATATAATATAGACGTGGCTAAAATTTACTATCTTAATTGTGAAGGAAACTTGGAGCCTGAATTATATTCATATAATTTATTCGTGTGTGATCTCCTTCTATGATTTTATAATAGCTGCACTCAGAATTACATGAAATTATAATGTTAACTTCAATTCTAATTTTATTGTTTAGATGTACAATCTAAAATTTAAAAATTATTATTGTTGCAAAATTTTACATTAAATTTATTAAAATTAATATATGAATACTTACTAAATTTAAAATTGTCATGAATTAATTTATTTTTAACATGGTCCACTAAGATTAATTTTAATATTAATTATGTCAAATATATTATTTCTAGATAATTTAACTTATGAACATTTAGCAAAAAAATATGTATTCATGAAAAATCTATTAATTAAGCTCTAATAAAATTATGAATTGTATGTTTTATTTTCTTAATTAACTGTAATTTGTCAAATCATCAACTATATCTCTACCTTGAAATCACAATTAATATCTAATTACAACTAACACATAGATAGTAAAAACAAATTTAAAGCATGAGAAAAAATGTGATTAAACTCATATAAAAATTTATTCAAACTAAATGATAAAAAAATAGAAACAATAAACATTAAAGATTCAAAAACTAGTAATGATAATCTAACATAGGCAATGCTAAAATAATTAAAGTTTCATCATTCCCTTAGTACATAAATTTAACTATGTTAGCCAAGGGCAACCATCACACAAGAGGGGGGGTGAATTGGGTGATCACAAATTTTATTTCAACTTTGTGCAATTGTGCATTTTGATGCACCCAATCAATACATGCAGCGGAATAAATATATTTCACAATAATTCATGCTTTCATATTACTAACAATTCATATAATGCATAATATCAATCACATATAAATATATTGAACAATGTAAATTATAGTGTGATTAATTTGAGACTAGTGGGAAATAAACCAAGATAGAAAATCACTTGGTTGAAACCTTGTAGTAGACTGCAAGTAGCGTGTAGTCAACTACAATAAACCCCTGAAAGTGGTTTTGCAAGATCAACAAATAAAACACTAATGTTGAGTTTCTAGTAGTCTTGTAGTAGACTACACTTTTCTTGTAGTAGACTACAATTTGCTTCTGTGAGCAAATTGGGTTTTAAATGAATGCCTTACTCTTATGAAGATTTATCAATCAATGTAGATACCTTGAGTATAACTTAGATATATATATAAATCAAGCAAACAAGATATATATCAAGTTCTAATGATCTAAGTAGAAATATCACAAGATATGCAGTAGATCAATAATTATAGCAATCATGAGAACTCAACAAATAAGTAGTTAAATGTAAATTGCTAGAATGTAAAGAGAGTGAGGGATAAGAGAGTGCAAACAATATTTTACTGGTTCAATCACTTCTTGTGATCTACATCCAGCCCCAAGATCATCCACTTGAGGTTTCCACTATTCTTCAAGCTTGTAACTTAGGTGCTTGAGAAACCTTTACAAAAGCAGAGCACTCTTCACACTTTGGGATCCTCCACCCTTATGCTTGAGCCTCTTTCTTTTCTCTTCAAGGGAAGTCTACCCTTGAACTCTCTTGAGGGATTATCCACCCTCTTACAAGTATAGATGATTGATAGAAAATGATAAACTCTCTCAAAGAGTAGATAATACAACTTGAAGAACTAATGGATAGAGGGATTATGAAAATGAAGAGCTCAAATGTTGATTTTGATAGAAAATGATCAAATCCTCATAATGATTTGCAAATGGGTGTTCATCAACTTGTTAATACTTCAATCTTAGCATATATTAATAGCCCAAGTGATAAAATAGCCGTTGGTGGTGTTTAGGAATGATTAATTTTGAAATCTAGTCGTTTATAGCCGTTACAGGCATTTCTGGCACGTTGTAGTCGACTACAGATAACTTGTAGTCGACTACGATTCCTCTCTGGAATGTAGTTTTTGAATTTTAACACTTTGTAGTCGACTACACAACCTTGTAGTCGACTACAATCCATTCCTGGAATGTAGTTTTCGAGTTTTAACACTTTGTAGTCGACTACAGATACCTTGTAGTCGACTACCATTCATCTCTGGAAAATATATTTGATTTCTGACACTTTGTAGTCAACTACAAGGTCTTGTAGTCGACTGCAATCAATTTCTGGTGGTCTTGTAGTCGACTACAAGTCTTATGTAGTCGACTACAATTCCACTCGGGAAAGTAGTCGTTTTGAAATGATCATAACTTCTTCGTTTCTTAACCAATTTAAGCAAATGACCATGCGTTGGAAAGCTCTTTGAGTGTACTTTCATATGAAACAAGTTTCAGATCAAAACTCAAGTTATGATAAAAATAGTGACCATATGTCAGTTTTTCAAGGTCTTGTAGTCGACTACAAGTCTTGTGTAGTCGACTACGATTCCTATTAGAAAAGTAGTCTTCTTAAAAATATCATAACTTCTTCGTTTCTTATCCAAATTAAGCAAATGACCATGCGTTGGAAAGCTCTTTGAGTCTACTTTCATATGAGATAAGTGTCAGATCAAAACTCAAAGTATTTTAAAAGTTATGATAAAAATAGTGACCATAGGTCAGCTTTCAAAATTCAGATTTGGCTATTTTTCATAGTTTTGAAATACCACCAAGACTAACTTCTCAAAACTTGTTTGTTGGACATTTTACCATGTTAAAAACATTTGTCAAGATTGAATAAAGATATTTGAGCTC
Source organism: Styphnolobium japonicum (assembly GCA_023212625.1). Lineage (NCBI taxonomy): Eukaryota > Viridiplantae > Streptophyta > Magnoliopsida > Fabales > Fabaceae > Styphnolobium > Styphnolobium japonicum. Next base: position 13,114,182 of record JALBWW010000008.1, on the reverse strand, counting down.
TCTTCATGTAAAAACCTCTATCCTTACAAAGGAGAATTACCTATAAGATAATATATACCCAAATGAGTCCTTAGGCTTCTTGATGCAATCCAAGCTTCCAAGAATTCTTCTCTTCAAATCTTCTAAATGCTTGGTTCATCTCTTCATTCTCCTTCTTCTTGAGTTGAGCATACATAGGATCTTTCACTTTCTTATTCCAATGCTCACTCTTGATACTTGGACTATCCTACAAAGCATAACTCACTTGAAAACCATGGTTAGTCCAAATCCATAATTCAATAACTAAATATGCATGATTCACATGTATATAACTTTATAAAGTTCTTCATGCATATATGATTCACATATAGACACATATCCAATAATTAATTATATCACTTATTAAGTACATTGGATATATCCTATCAATGATGCTACACAAAACTTAATGCATGATTCTTATAATAGGAACAACAAGATAATATATAACCATGCATTATCCAATATAGCTCATCACGCACATATGTAGCATATTTGAAATCCTTTTAGTAATGTATTTGTCATCATCAAAACATAAAACAATAAACCATTGGGGCTAACATATTTTCACAAACTACACATACTGACTTTGAAGGACAGCATCAGTACTACCATTTGCTTCATTCTTTCCTCTTGTGCAGTTTCTGTATTGCCTATGAACACCCAAATTTGTCCGGACCCCCTAAAACAAAAATCAAATCAAATCAAATAAAAAATTTTAAAAAATAAAAAAATTCAAAAAAAAAATAATTTATTTAATTACACAAATCCAAAAAAAATGAAACAAATGAAAAAAATGAATAAGAAAGTTTGAAAAAGAATTTTCAAATAACAAAAAAATCTTAGCTTATCCCTTTTTTTTTTCTCTTTTGTTAATTAGTTAAAAAAATGAATGATGAAAAAATTGAAAATGAAAAAAGAGAAAAGAAATTAAATTTATTTGTTTAATTATAAAAATCAAAAAAAAAAAAAAAGGATGAAATATCAAAATTAAAAAAGAAGAAAAACCCCTTCCCCTTTCTTTTTCCCCTTTCTTCTTTCCCCCCATCTTTTCTCTACTCCACGCCCCACACCTCTCCCCCTTTCCCTTTCCTTTTTCTTTTCTTTTCTTCTCTTCCCTCAGCCACCCGCCATTCTCCCTTTCTTTTTCCCCTTTCTTCTTTCCCCCCATCCTTTCTCTACCCCACGCCCCACACCTTTCCCCCTTCCCCCTTCCTTTTTTTTTCTCTTCTTTTCTTTTTCTTTCCTCTGCTTCCCTTCCTCCCCTCTGCGCCAGACCCACCTGTCCCCATGCCGCACCTTACCCTGCCAAGCCCCATGCCTCTGCTACCACAGCCCAGTGACGCTCATGCCAGCCACATAGCCGCGGATGGAGCTCCTGTCACCTGGTGCCCCTGATCCGCGGGGCTCAAAGTTTTATTTTATTTTTCTTTCTTTTTTTTCATTTTATTTATTTTTGATGTAATTTCTTTTATTTATTTTGTAATCTGTTTATTTATTAATGTTTGTTTAGGGTTGTATTTGGGGTATAACTAGCGGGTTTGGGGTTCTGTTTGTGGGGGGTGGTTTCTTTTCTGACTAATTGAGAGAGAGGGCGCGGTTAGAGACTTGGAGGAAGAGGGACTCTGAGAGCTGGGAGCTTTCGAATTTCCTTCGAGGAAGAGGTACAAAGCATTTCTGTTTGGCTACTGGGTTTACCTTCGGTATTTTCTTTTATCGTATGTGTTAAATTTTTATTTAAATATATAGATTCTATTGTTGTTATCTTATGTCTGTTTGCGAGGAAATAAATTAAATAATGTTGTTGTGCTTGATACTGGATCTGCTTATTGGTTTATTCTATTGTGCGTGGTGAGCTAGGTAGTTGTTAGATTCGTATTACATGGTTGGTTACAATTTTGGTTTCTTGTGGTTGTGTTGGTGATAGTGAATTCTGTGTTGAAAGCTTGTTGGCTGGACTGTTTAGGTAATAACTTAGAAAGGGCTTGATAGATGTGACCATCTGTTCATGGCTATAGGGTAAAAATCTGAAATGAAAAAAAAAAACCTTCTTCGGCATTTTTTTGATGGTGAACGAAAGTGAGGTCCTATGCTAACGAGGTGTTGTAATTCTTGCTTGTGAATTCTGTTTTACAAAGTTTCAGTGTATGTGTCTTGTGTATGCACAACTTTGGATAAATGAACCTGTGTGCAATCACCTGGAATGTTCTGTTTGGTGAACCAAGTGTGGTTGGGACTTTGGGGTATTTGGTTTTTGCTTATTTTTTTTTTTTTTTGCATAACCACCTTAGATTAGGTAGTTCCTCATTGCTTTGCTAATATAAGTTTGGATCTCCGGATTAGACTTTGTTTCGCATGCTTAATATGGGTGAATTTGGTTGCTGGTTTTGTATTTACTATGGCTATGGAGGAAGGATGAAATATAGCGAGGTGGTGTGTGTTGGAGTATTTGAAATGTTGCACCTGTTTAGCGACTTGTCCCAAGTCGGTATTGTCTAAAACTGAATCTAAGTTTAGTGTGGTCTAAGGCTGTGTGTAATATGCTTAGGTTTGGTTGTTTGTTTTTTTCTTTTGTTTGGTTGTGTTATGGTTATTGGTAGAATTTTGAGGCCTGTTTGCAACACACCTAGTGAGGGGATTTAGTTTTTGTCTTGGTGTTGTTTTGTGATCTGTTTCATTATTGGATTGTGTAAAGTATACTTGCATTTTTTATATAAGTGACCATTGGTATCCATATTTGGAATTATTTTTCTGTTGAGATGAGGCAAGTAGGTCCAATTTAATCACTGTTTCTTGCTGAATTTTGGGTTTAAAAAGGAATGAAGTTTTCGTGCATTTAAAGCTAATGTTGGTTTGGTTGTTTCATTGTTTTGGAATTTGCTTGATGAGGAGTCTGCATGTTCTTTGGATGAATGAATCAATGTATAACAATTCAATGAAGAATAGCATTGAATAATGAATACAAATGCTGGGAATAAGGCAGATGAAAGAAATAAGGAAACAAATAAAATTGAAAAAAAATAATAAATACTTTGATATATTGAAATCTGTTGGTACTTATTCTTGCCTTCTTCTGTTTTTATCTTATTTTTGCAGTTTATAATTTTATTTTATTGATTTTAACCCTCCTATTTTTAATCCCTCTTTGTCATTATTTTCGTGTTTCATGCATTAATCTAGAAAGGTGTTGATTCAATTTGAGCTATCATCTAATTGGTAAGTTGCTTGTTTAAAAAAAAAGATTAATTGCATCTGTAATGTATGAAATCTTTAATGAATAGTAACTGAGTAGCCCATCACCACCCTTTATCATGTATTGGTTTTTGGCCCAATAGTTAAATTGTGAGTTTCAAAGTAATCGTTTAATAATTTGGATTTAATTGGCTTGATTAAAAGTATTAATAGTTTAAGCATGAATAAAAAAGGAAGAAAATAAAATAAAATGAAAATTAAAAAGGATGAAGTAAGAAAGAAAAACGAGATTTTTTTTTGTCTGTTAGTGTTAGGTAGTATAAGTTTCATCTTTATTTTATTATTATTGTTATTGTTATTTTTTATTTTCTTTTCTCTTCTTTTTTTTTATTAATTTGCTTGTCTTTTTTTTGTTTATTTTATTTATTTTGTTTAATAGTTTGACATTATTGCCTTTAAATATCATTATCTTAGTTCAGAATTTAGTATTAATTGTTTAGACCCATATTTTATAAGACAAAGGGGGTAGAGTATTAATTAAATAAGTGGTCCAACGCCGCAAATTGCGTTAGCTGCCTTCAGGAGTCAGGTACCTACTAGGCATTTTCCTTGGGAGGGATCAGTAGGTCAAGTACCGCCTTCCCTCCCATTTAGGACACACTAATCAGTTTTAATGGTCCAACGCCATAACAAATTACGTTAGTCATCTTCAGGGGTCAAGTACCCACTAGATGTTAGCTTAGGATGGATCAATGGGTTTAATACCGCCTTCCATCCCTTCTAGGATGCGTTAATAAATTTTCATCTTTCTAAAAATCTAATCTCTCTTTTATTGTTATCATTATTGTTATTTTAAATTAAATCAATTCCTTTTTCTTTCAATCGGTAAATCCAAAATTATTCTTGTTAATCTAAGTTTCCTTTCTTTCTAAGTGGTCCAATGCCAAAAATCGCGTTAGACATCTTCAGGGGTCAAGTACCCACTAGATGTTTGTTTAGGGTGGATCAGTGGGTTCAATACCGCCTTCCATCCCATTTAGGGCGCGTTAATAAAGCTTTTTTTAATCAATTCGATTTTCTATTTTTAAAGTTAATGCAAAAGTAATATTTTTCCAAAATTAAAATTTACTAACACATAATTATTTCGAAGAGAACTAAGTGGCTTTGAATTCCCCATTGCACCAGGGGATACGTAGGCCCGCAAGTCAAGCCAAATCTGTAAATATTTTATTTTATTTTAACTATTTATTATCTTTCGCCAAATTTGTAAATATTTTATTTTATTTTAACTATTTATTATCTTCTGCCAAATCTATAAATATTTTATTTTATTTTAACTATTTATTATCTTCCGTTAAATCTGTAAATATTCTATTTATTCCTTTTGCGCAATTTTTTTTACCTTGTTTTAAAGGAGGTAAAATAGACATCATTTAGGGTTTTAAAATTCGCACAATTAGCTTAAGATAACCGTCTTAGGACGGATGTATCAAGGGTGCTGTGGGATTAAGTTTCCACCATTCCCTGTACATAATCGACTCCCAAATCCTACCTGGTTTTCGTAAACCTTTTGTTTTTTTTTTTATATTTTAAATTCACATTTTTAAAGGGTTTTGCCAGTCATTTTCCCTACTCAATAAAAGATTGGTGGTGACTCTATATTTCTATTTTTTTTTGCTCTCACCGCTTCCCGTCGCGATTTTTCCCAGTCGTGACAGTTGGCGACTCCATAATGGAGTCGCCATCTGTCGCGACTGGAGAAAATCGCGACGGGGAGTGGCGAGAGAAAAAAGAATTTAAGTCGTTTTGAAAACAACAAAAATGTGGAGTCGCCACCGCAATGGACATGTCATCCTAAGGTGGGAATGTGGTTGACGGAGTACCCAAGGGCGCATGCACTCCTCTATAGGCACCGTCATTTTTGTATTTGACACTTGCAGGAAGAAAAATGATAGCCAAAGATGACGAAGACGCAAAAATTTCATTAATCACAGTCGAGAAGTACAAGATGCTCGTTTTTCGAGTCTTTGATACAGCAAGGATTAAAAGTGAATCACATCAGGAGTTTGTTCTTTTTCTTTCTCAAACTCTTAACAAGTCCTCTGCAAAAGTCCATAAATTCACTCAATTCGGATGGAAACCGGAGTTTGGGATCCGCTTGAACCCGAGAATTTGCCTTCTCAAAGTGATCGACAAATCTCGGAACGTGGAAGCTCAATTCGCTTGATATATCTTCATATCGATCCTTCCACTTCTCTTTCTCCCATTCTTCATTCGCGGCTTGCTCCTTCCAAGCATCTTCTTTGTCGCGTGATTCGCTAAGACGATCATGGAGTTGGTGCACAGTCGACCATCCTTGCATGCTATCGTCTTTGGATCTGGTCAAACAGGTTTGTAATTCCCCGATCCTTTTTTCTAATGTTTTCTTCATATGCTCAAAGCTCGCAGCATTTGATTCAAGCATTGTCTTCTCTTTATGGATTTTGACTAGCAGCTCATCTTGCGTGCGGATCTTCGTTTCCAATTCCTGCACCCTTGCTAGCATTGCATCTCCTTCTTTCTCCTTGCCCTTCCTCATTCGCTTTCCCCGTGTGAAGGGTTCAGCCAAATCCGCATTCTCATCCTTTAGGTGTTCAATCTCCTTACTCAGTTTCTGGCACTTCCTTTGGAGCGTGAGAATTTCGCATTCGTCATGTTATCTCTTTTGATCTAAGCCGTTCATTTGTGCTTTTAGCCTCTCAATTTGAGCCAACATTTGATGTTCAGTTTGCGCTTTGCCTGCGTTCTCATTCCCCCTCGGGATATTGGGTGCACCATGGTTTGTCTTCCTAGCTTCCCTCCAAGCTTGATATCTGTCTGTATGGACTACCATTTGCCTTCCCAATTCTTTTTTGCCTTGAACATGGATATCTCTCCAAGCTGCTTTGACCTCCAAGGTTTGCCTCTTGGAATTCTCATCATCTTGATACAGAAAGCTTAAACCTCCAAGCGAGTGTTCTGATAGTATGTCTTGAGCGTAACTGAGCTTTCTGAATACCAGGCATGGTGTATATGCTATGCAGCCTCTCGGGCCCATCAAAGGAACGTTACGGAAGCCTCCGCAACTGGTGATCACCTCTTCTTCGTTATACCACGGGCACACCCACTTGAATGAGCTAGCATTTATCTTGTTGAATTCTTCCCCCCATTCATAAACTTCTCTCTTCTTTATGGGTAACAGGTGGAAGCTTCGCAAAGGATTGGCGAGACGATCCAAACGTGTACCAGCATACATGTGTGTCATAACCCAGACATACAGCAGATGCACGCAGCATTTAAGCTTTCCTCCTTTTTTCTGATGACAAACTTCGAACGAGAGGAATGTATCGGCTAAGATGGCTGGGATCGGATTTTCTTTCCTTGTTTCATACCAGAAGAACACATCCATGGCGGCTTGATCCATAACATCAGGTAGAAACGAGAAAAGGACTAGTCCATAGATGGTCAAAGCCAGGACTCGGCTGAAGGTGTCCCATTTCCCTTGTTGAGCGGAGGCGGTCAAAAGAGATTCTAAATAGCTTTTCTTTAACCCTTGCGTCAACCCCCTTTTTTCCATGCCTAGCTCTTGAACTGAGACCCCCAATAACCCGACAATCTTCCCATTCGCCACATATTGCCCTCGGTATGAGTATACAACTGAGCCTCCTTGCACTGGCAGCCCCAGTATTCTAGCATATTCTTCTATTGTTGGAGTGATGTCCATGTTAGGTAGATCGAAACACCTCAATGACGAGTTCCAAAATTGGCCAAAAGCACTTAGAGCCGAAGCCTCAACAGGGATGAGCAGGGTGTCAAGGATCTTTTTGTATCTCTTCGAGAATTTGATGCGAGCTTCCGATGGAATGAGCTGGCTGATCTCTTTAACTCTCCCCAAATCATTCATGACCACTGCAATCTTTATATTCCTCTTGTTACTGACTGCTCTGCTAATGTTCTTCTCAGTGTAAAGCCCTTCCATGGTTACTATCTTTTCAAGTTAACCTTTCCACAATCGCCCAAAAAAAATCACCTGTAGGAGAACTGAAACAAAGAATAGTGGAAACGCGATAAATAAATAAAAACAGAATGCCTTCTAAATATACCCCCCGTTATTCTAAAAAGACTTCCACCATCTTTTTTTTGTTAACACTAATTTTCTTACCCCCACCCCCTTTTTAGATGCAAGATGACCTCCTAAGAAAACCAATGTCGACATGCTAATTTTTCTTTTTCTCTTTTTTTTCGTCTCTTTTTCCGAAACAAAAAAAAACATGCTTAGATCCCATGAAAAGTTTCCCTCTTTTTTTGCTAGACATGTAATGAAAAATCCCTTCTTTTTTTGTTTTTTATTTTTTGTTTTTGTTGCAAAGATTCAAGCTATGAATGACCATTTTTTTTATGAAAAAAAATTCTAATGGAAAATCCGATGTAATTGAAAATGCTGCTCAACTGAAAAAGGTTTCTCATGAATGTCGCTTGGATTGATAAATTGTTGGTCCACTAATAATAATCGCGTTTTATTTTCGATAAAAACTCCTTGGTGTATGGAAAATTTCTGACGTGATTTTTCACATTAGTAGATTGAACAATTTTACCGAGCTCAAAAATTTATTTTTAATGCATGAATGTAAAGACAGATACTACAGAAAAAAAAACATATGCACCCTTTGTCTCCTACATGGTAGAGCCTATGGCTGGAGGTTCCTAGAGACAGAACCCTAATCCGGGTGGCGACTAGGCTCATTCTAGCAGTGCAGGGTTTTCGGGACAGTTTTAGATCTTAGACGGAAAAAGGGTCCCCAGACTGCCCCCATCCAAAGGATAAGGATTTAGCTTCTTGAAATTAGCCATGAAGTAGGGATAAACCCTCTCATCATGGTCATTTCAAGAAACCAAGTACAATCTGAGTTAAGAGTCAACCGTTGTCAAGAAGGCACGGGGCCAACTAATGACTAAGTCGACCCTTCGACTAGCCCTAGGGGTCGCACGGGCTCAGGTATAGAGCGCGAAAAGTGTGAGGTAGGTGAAAAGTGAAGTGTGTGATGAGAGCATACAAACCTGTACAAACTTAAGAAACTACCCCCCATCCTGTAAACACCACAGAACACAACAGATATACAACAGATATTCAACAGAATTAACGATCGTCTATCCTAAAGTATAATGAGTAAAAGGACGAACATAACATTCACAGTTAGCATATATACAAGTGATACATAAAATCAGGGATACAAAGCGAGGTATTGACAAGAGAAATAAAAGTAGTAAAACAAAACTAACAATGAAAATATACAGGCGAGAGGTACAACGATTACGTGCATGACATATAATAAACAAATAAAAGCAAATAAATGGGGAAAACAGACTTTTATAGGTTATAAAATTCGCACAACTAGCTAGAACAGGCTTGACTCTCCAACCAGTCCCCAGTGGAGTCGCCATCTGTCGCGACTGGAGAAAATCGCGACGAGGAGCGGCGAGAGAAAAAAGAATTTAAGTCGTTTTGAAAACAACAAAAATGTGGAGTCTCCACCAATCTTTTATTGGATAGGGAAAACGATTGGCAAAACCCTTTTTAAAATGGATTTAAAATAAAAGAAAAAGAAAAGGTCTGCGAAAACTAGGTAGGGTTCGGGAGTCGATTATGCACAGGGAATGGTGGAAACTTAATCCCACAACACCTCTGTTACATCCTTCCTAAGACGGTTACCTTAAGCTAGTTGTGCGAACTTTAATGTCCTTAAATGATGTCTATTTTACCCCCATTAAAGTAAGATAAAAAAAACGAAAGAATAAATAAAATATTTACAAATCGAAACGAATATTTACAAATTAAAAATTAAACTAAATTATGAAAATTTATAAGTTTGGCTTGACTTGCGGGCCTACGTATCCCCTGGTGCAATGGGGAACTCAAAGCCACGTAGTTCTCTTCTGGCACTAATATCTCAGTCGGGACAGGAAATGTCTCCCGAAGATGTGGAATTAGCATTCTCTTGTCTTTCCTTCCCTTCTTCTTGCCAATAATTAGGCTTCCCATTTTCTCCTCCATTGTGGCTTCATATCCCAACCCGAACTGGTCTTGCTTTTCAAGTAACGAGACAATTGACTGGATCCCTTGCAACTGAACTCCGAGACCTTTACCCTCCTGATACCCACTTTTGAACATGATGCGAGCCCCTATGCCATCAATGGTTTGTATAGATGACTCCACCCGACCTTGTTCTTGTTCTACCATTTCAAAGCTGTGCAGCATGGTGTCTTCACTTTCCTCCACATTCTCCACGTAGGGTACTAGCACCGGCTTCAAAAGGATAACTTCCTCCTCCCCGCGGACTGTAATTACCGACCCCTCTTCGATGTATTTCAGGCATTAGTGGACTGTGGAGGGTACTGCTCCAGCTTGGTGGATCCAGGGTCTTCCCAGCAACATTGAATAGGTGGGCTTTATGTCCATCACCTGGAATAAAACCTGGAAACGGCTTGGACCAATTTCCAAAGACAGAGTTATTTCTCCCAGAATCCCTTTTCTAGTCCCGTCGAATGTACGAACTATCATTTCTCGGGGTTGTAGATCATCCAAGTTCATATCCATTACTTCTAGCAGAGCGAATGGGACCACATTCAGTGCTGATCCTCCATCTATCAACACACCAGCAACGATATACCCTTGGCATTTCAGGGTGATGTATAGAGCTTTTGGGCCCTTCCTGGTACACGGCACTATTTCCTCCTCTGAAAAGGAGATCGTATTGACGCGCCTGATCGGGTCTACCATGCTAACCACCCCTTCTGGAGTAACGTCAGGCTTCACATAGGCTTCATTTAGGACCTTTTGGATTGCCCTGCGATGTGGCTCCGACGATAGGATGAGTGACAAGAGAGATATCCTGGCTGGCGTCTTCTTCAGCTGCTCTATCACATCAAATTCACTCTGCTTCATGATCTTAGGGAATTCTGTTTCTTCTTCTTCCTTATCTTTGTTGCTGGGTTTTTCAACTTCTCCAGCGATTCCCCCTTTGTTCTTAGCTGCCTTATCGGTGCCTTCTGGGCTATAACATCTGCCGCTTCTTGTGATGCCCCCGACTCGGACATTATTTGACACCATATCTGCTGTCAACTTCTGAGGGATACCTTGGACTACCGTTGTTTCTTGGTCTATACCCTTTGTCTCAACTGTAGTTTCGTATCTCCCGGGGACTGCATGGGTGTCATTATGAGCAAACGGGGCCGACTTGTTAAAGGTCAAAAGCACGTTTCCCGGTGTTGGAGCGCTATCCCGGGATGGCACTCTAAGGACGAACCGCTCTACCACATCTATCTCCTCAAGGGGATCAAACTTCTTTGTTGCTACGACCACCCCCATGGTAAGTAGACCCTGCACTCGGGCCTTGAAATCCCTGCAGTCTTCGATGTCATGTCCTTTTCCTCCACAGTGGTATACGCAACTCCGGTCTAGGTCGTGCTGCTCACCCCTTTCAATAGACATGGTCGGGGCTGTTACCTGATATCCTGCCCTTTCCAGCCCTCTGAATATTTCAACCATTGGGGTATGGACGTTCATGATCTCCCTGACCCGAGTATCGTCTAGTGCAAGGGCATTTATCTGATTCCTCCCACCATGGTTCGGTAGAGGATTGGTCGCTATGCTCGGTCCTGCTTCTTCTTGAATATTTAGACTGGCCGCAAGCAAGGAGCTTTCTTACCATGGTTTTAAATGCTTCGCAATCTTCAATGGAATGCCCTGGCACTCCCATGTGATACTTACAGGTAAGGTTCGGATTGTACCATGCTGGGAAAGGTGGTGCAAGGGGTCGAACCGGTGCTTCCACGATCAGACGGGCATCAGACAGCCTCTGGAATAAGTCAGCATTGGAAATGGATAACCTTGGGAAAGGTGGCAGGTCTTGTGAAGGGCGAAACCAACCTTGATTTGTTGGGTTATGGGTGTTGCGGAATGGTGTTTGCTATTGGCTAACATAAATAGGACGGCTTGGGACATATGGACGGGGAGGCTGGATGTTATTGGCTTGGTGATTAGGGAATTGGGTGACTTTAAAAGGGACGGAGGTACTGTATGGTGATGGAGGTTGACGGGGTGCAAGGTATGAGGTTTGGGGGTAGTGCGATTGAGGTGGCTGATAAGATGGTAGGCTGGTGGATTTCTGGGTTGGGAATAGAATGGGTGCTGGTAGCTGATCTGGCTTACCTCCCCTTCCTTCTTCTTGAAAGGTGGTAGCTTCTTAACAGGGTTTGTATAGCTTGTGGGCAGTTTGCTAGGTCTTGCCAATATCTCAATTCTCTCCCCAACAGTTATCAGGTCTGAGAAATCTTTATAAGCGGCGCCAGCCATTGCCCCGATGAAAGGTGCCTCCAAGGTCCCCAAGAAATAGGAACACATTTCTGTCATTGTCAGGGGTGGTTGTATCTGATTCTCTCCCTCTCGATGCTGCCCTCGGGGTTGGTTGGAATTCTTAGAGGTTGCCCATGGGTAGTCATTACGACTTGCTCCCAAGCAGGATTAGCATATGTAAAACCCCAACACATGATCTCTGACACGATATACCACTCCCGATGGGCATTCTTTGTATGTGGAGGCACCACTTGGAACAAGGCCTTGATGGCCATAATTTTCTCCTTCGTTGTTGGCGTATACCTTGAAGTGGAGTAGAGGGTTGTAGTGGAGCCGTCATCGCAATGGACATTGGAGGTGCTTGGGCATTCACCTCAGAAATTATAGGTCCTCCATTCATCCCATTACGAGACTCACGCATCTCGCGTAACATTTCTTCTATTCTATTCTGGGTCTCGGCCATCCTTCCCCTCACCTCGTCTACTTCATTGGTGATATTCCTGCCAGGAAACTCATTTTCTGCTTCCATTCTAAGACATCTGGCTCTGGCTCTCGTGTAATGAATTCTAGTTTGATTGGTACCTTCTTCCTTTGGTCGCCCAACTTGATCATATGAGGGATGCGCTAAATTTTCAAGTTAATCTTACCACGATGGCCAAATTGGATCACCAAACCTTCTTGTAAGTTTTATTGAACCCTTGATTTAAATGAACCATTGCGCGACCAAAGGAAGAAGGTACCAATCAAACCAGAATTCATTACATGAGAGCCAGAGCCAGATGTCTTAAAATGGAAGCAGAAAATGAGTTGCCTGGGAGGAATATCACCAATGAAGTAGACGAGGTGAGGGGAAGGATGGCCGAGATGGCCGAGACCCAGAATAGAATAGAAGAAATGTTACGCGAGATGCGTGAGTCTCGTAGTGGGACGAATGGAGGACCTATAATTTCTGAGGTGAATGCCCAAGCACCTCCAGTGTCCATTGCGATGACGGCTCCACTACAACTCAATGTCGGTCCCGGTTTCCCCCAAGGGGTATACGCCAACAACGAAGGAGAAAATTATGGCCATCAAGGCCCGGTGTTCCAAGTGGTGCCTCCACATACAGCAATGCCCATCGGGGAGGGGTATCAGGCTGTAGAGAGCGCACAAGCCGGGGGTTTTACATATGCTAATCCTGCTTGGGAGCAAGTCGTAATGACTACCCATGGGCAACCTCTAAGAATTCCAACCAACCCCGAGGGTAGCATCGAGAGGGAGAGAATCAGAGACGAGCTTATCAGAAAACTACAAGAGCAGGTCAAGGCACTCCAGGGCCCTAGCTTGTACGGACTAGTGGAAATCAACGAGCTGTGTCCCTCAACTGATGTGATTATCCCAAGAGATTTTAAGACCCTTGATTTCTGTAAGTATGATGGAAGCACCAACCCTCTACTCCACCTGAAGACGTACTGCACCAAGATGGCCATCTGGTCACAGGAGGAGAATTTCCTCGTCAACTTCTTCCATGAAAGCTTGATAGGTCCGGCCCTAGAGTGGTATATCCAGCTGGATCGCGCTAGGATCATGTGTTGGAAAGACTTGGCAGACCTCTTCCTCGCCCAATACAGATTCAACTTGGACACGGCCCCGACTAGAGAGCAGCTGGGGGCGTTGGAGAAGAAAAATGGGGAAACGTTCAAACAGTACGCCCAAAGGTGGAGGACCTTGGCAGCTCAGGTACAACCACCCCTGACAATGACAGAAATGTGTTCCTATTTCTTGGGGACCTTGGGGGCACCTTTCATCGGGGCAATGGCTGGCGCCGCTTATAAAGATTTCTCAGACCTGATAACTGCTGGGGAGAGAATTGAGATGTTGGCAAGAGCTGGCAAACTGCCCTCAAGCTATACAGACCCTGTTAAGAAGCTACCACCTTTCAAGAAGAAGGAAGGGGAGGTAAGCCAGATCAGCTACCAGCACCCATCCTATTCCCAACCCAGAAATCCACTGGCCTACCATCCTATCAGCCACCTCAACCGCACTACCCCCAAACCTCATACCCTGCACCCCGTCAACCTCCATCACCATACAGTACCTCCGTCCCTTTTAGAGTCACCCAATTCCCTAATCACCAAGTCAATAACATCCAGCCTCCCCGTCCATATGTCCCAAGCCGTCCTGTTTATGTCGGCTAATAGCAAACACCATTCCGCAACACCCATAACCCAACAAATCAAGGTCGGTTTCGCCCTCCACAAGACCTGCCACCTTTCCCAAGGTTATCCATTTCCAATGCTGACTTATTCCAGAGGCTGTCTGATGCCCGTTTGATCGTGGAAGCACCGGTTCGACCCTTTGCACCACCTTTCCCAGCATGGTACAATCCGAACCTTACTTGTTGATCAATCAATTTGAGACACTTATGTTAGCTTTGTATTAGGCTTTATTAGATGTTTATTGTGCCCAATATTAGTATTTTAGATGAGTTTAATGTTGTTGGGCTCCATTGGGTTTTAATGTAAATATTGGATAATTTTCGGATTTTGATGCATTTTGACTTTTCTTCCTTGGTTAGGCCATAACTTGGGACTCGGTGATCCAATTGAGGTGATCTTGGTGTCTTTGGAAAGCTAAGACAATGCTCTACAAGTTTCATGAAGAACTCAAGAGCTGGTTCGGACTTCTAAGAGTCCAAAACATCCCTGCAATGCAGAGTGGGTTTCTTTGTCGGGAAAATGCGGGCAGTGTGCACATATTGGACTACATAATGAGTTATAGGCCTCCTCTTGGGCTGAAACTTGGCCATTGGAAAGATAAGACCCATATCTCCAACTTCACTGAAGACCATTTAGTCAATAGATGTCGTTTTAGGCATGATAATGAAGCTACAAGTTGGTTTGAATTTGGAAACACGTTCTGCCAACCTAACATGAGGTAGGTTCAGTGTTTTTGGCATATCTGGAGTTCTAAACGTCCAAATGGCATGATTCAAATTGAAATATTTCAAGGAGACAACTGGCTACAACTTTCATGAAGACCTCATAGCCAAAATGCACCGTCTAGATGATGAAAATGAAGCCAGAAATCGGATAAGAGTTGTTGACTAAAAGCCACCAACCATACACTAACCCACCTACCATGCACCAACTCACCAACCATGCATCAAGCTTCCATTTTTGACAATTTTCATATTTTTATAGCTTGTATTCAAATTATGTACATGTACAAATTGGCTTCTTGGATTAGTATAAATAGAGCCAACCTCTTTGTATTAGAGGCATTCAATTTTAAGTAAGTTTGAAGAAAGTTTGAGTATTTGTGAGAGTTTTCTTTCTCTTCTTCTCCATGCTCTTTACAATTTCGTTTTTGTTCTTTTATTTTTGAGTTCTTCCTTCCTATCCATGGAAGGCTAGGCTCTCATAATCAATCCAAGGGATTAGCCATCTTGATGTTTAATTTGGAGATCTTGTTTCGCTTGTTCATATTGCTTAATTGTTATTCAAGTTTCTCTTCTTCCTCTTTTGATTTTTATCTAGATTAAATTGCTTAATTTGATTTAGATGTTGATGTGATAATAACTTTATTATCATGTATTCAAAGATGATCACAAAGATTAAACAATATATTAAAGCTTTTTGATAGATTGTTTAGCTTGGTTAAATTCTATATCTTAAGTTAATCTATGTTGGATGATGCTTACTTTATCTAACCTTGGTTAATCAAATCCTAGATGCTTATCTAGTAGAGAATTCTTGGATCATGTTAAGGCTTCTTAATGTGTTCTAAGGCCAAGAATATGGTTAGCAATTAAGTGAATTCCTTGTGATCAATGATGAATTAAACTCAAGATCGGTAAATTTCCTTGGATTGATTATTTCTTTAGATTTGTTTACAACTTTAAATCTCCTACTTTTATTAATCTTGTTAATCAACAACAAAACCCCCATTTTCTAATTATCTTGATCTAATTAAATCTTTGTTTTTGGATCCTTGAGAGACGATTCGGTTCATTCTCTATACTACAAATTAGTTTGTGAACCGGTTATTTTATTATTTGATAGGTCTCGACAACCTCTTGTCACCTGTAAGTATCACATGGGAGTGCCAGGGCATTCCATTGAAGATTGCGAAGCATTTAAAACCATGGTAAGAAAGCTCATTGCTTGCAGCCGTCTAAATATTCAAGAAGAAGCAGGACCGAGCATAGCGACCAATCCTCTATCGAACCATGGTGGGAGGAATCAGATAAATGCCCTTGCACTAGATGATACTCGGGTCAGGGAGATTATGAACGTCTACACCCCAATGGTTGAAATATTTAGAGGTCTGGAAAGGGCAGGATATCAGGTAACAGCCTCGACCATGTCTATTGAAAGGGGTGAGCAGCATGACCTAGACCAAAGTTGCGTATACCACTGTGGAGGAAAAGGACATGACATCGAAGACTGCCGGGATTTCAAGGCCCGAGTGCAGGGTCTACTTACCATGGGGGTGGTCGTAGCAACAAAGAAGTCTGATCCCCTTGAGGAGATAGATGTGGTAGAGCGGTTCGTCCTTAGAGTGCCATCTTGGGATATCGCTCCAACACCGGGAAACGTGATTTTGACCTTGAACAAGCCGGCCCCGTTTGCCCATAATGACACCCATGCAGTCCCCGGGAGATACGAAACTACAGTTGAGACAAAGGCTATAGACCAAGAAACAACGGTAGTCCAAGGTATCCCTCAGAAGTTGACAGCAGATATGGTGTCAAATATTGTCCGAATCGGGGACATCACAAGAAGCGGCAGATGTTATAGCCCAGAAGGCACCGATAAGGCAGCTAAGAACAAAGGGGGAGTCGCTGGAGAAGTTGAAGAACCCAGCAACAAAGATAAGGAAGAAGAAGAAACAGAATTCCTTAAGATCATGAAGCAGAGTGAATTTGATGTGATAGAGCAGCTGAAAAAGACGCCAGCCAGGATATCTCTCTTGTCACTCATCCTATCGTCGGAGCCACATCGTAGGGCAATCCAAAAGGTCCTAAATGAAGCCTGACGTTACTCCAGAAGGGGTGGTTAGCATGGTAGACCCGATCAGGCGCGTCAATACGATCTCCTTTTCAGATGAGGAAATAGTGTCGTGTACCAGGAAGGGCCCAAAAGCTCTATACATCACCCTGAAATGCCAAGGGTATATCGTTGCTGGTGTGTTGATAGATGGAGGATCAGCACTGAATGTGGTCCCATTCGCTCTGCTAGAAGAAATGGATATGAACTTGGATGATCTACAACCCCGAGAAATGACAGTTCGTGCATTCGACGGGACTAGAAGAGGGATTTTGGGAGAAATAACTCTGTCTTTGGAAATTGGTCCAAGCCGTTTCCAGGTTTTATTCCAGGTGATGGACATAAAGCCCACCTATTCAATGTTGCTGGGAAGACCCTGGATCCACCAAGCTGGAGCAGTACCCTCCACAGTCCACCAATGCCTGAAATACATCGAAGAGGGGTCGGTAATTACCGCCCGCGGGGAGGAGGAAGTTATCCTTTCAAAGCCAGTGCTAGTACCCTACGTGGAGAATGTGGAGGAAAGTGAAGACACCACGCTGCACAGCTTTGAAATGGTAGAACAAGAACAAGGTCGGGTGGAGTCATCTATACAAACCATTGATCGCATAGGGGCTCGCATCATGTTCAAAAGTGGGTATCAGGAGGGTAAAGGTCTCGGAGTTCAGTTGCAAGGGATCCAGTCACCTGTCTCGTTACCTGAAAAGTAAGACCAGTTCGGGTTGGGGCATGAAGCCACAATGGAGGAGAAAATGGAAAGCCTAATTATTGGCAAGAAGAAGGGAAGGAAAGACAAGAGAATGCTAATTCCACATCTTCGGGAGACATTTCCTGTCCCGACTGAGATATTAGTGCCAGAAGAGAACTACGTGGCTTTGAGTTCCCCATTGCACCAGGGGATACGTAGGCCCGCAAGTCAAGCCAAACTTATAAATTTTCATAATTTAGTTTAATTTTTAATTTGTAAATATTCGTTTCGATTTGTAAATATTTTATTTATTCTTTCGTTTTTTTCATCTTGCTTTAATGGGGGTAAAATAGACATCATTTAAGGACATTAAAGTTCGCACAACTAGCTTAAGGTAACGGTCTTAGGACGGATGTAACAGGGGTGCTGTGGGATTAAGTTTCCACCCTTCCCTGTGCATAATCGACTCCTGAACCCTACCTTGTTTTCGCAAACCTTTTCTTTTTCTTTTATTTTAAATCCATTTTAAAAGGGGTTTTGCCAATCATTTTTCCTACCCAATAAAAGATTGGTGACAATTCCACATTTTTGTTGTTTTCAAAACGACTTAAATTCTTTTTTCTCTCGCGACATTGCCTCTTCTTGTTGCCCCCTTCTATTGTTGCGTACACTCCTATTTATATTAATTTCACTTGGGCCCAAACTAGTCAGAAAGTTTTCTTCTTGGGTTTCCTATTTGTGTACAAACTCATTTATTGTGCAACTTGTGAGTAACAAGGAAAGTAGATTTCTTTTTCTCTTTAAATCTTCCTAATTAATGTAAGTTACGAGGGTAGGTTTTCCAAGAATAGGAAAACGATTCAAAATAAAAAAACTTTCATAGCTGAGTTGTTGATATCTTCATAAAATATTGTCAAATTTTATAATTATTACAATTAATTAATAATTAGTCACTTTTAAAAAATAATCATTAATACCTTAAATTAGGAAAAATTAACTTATATCATGAAGTAATGAAACCTTATTTTTGTATGAAAAATATGTAATACTATTATCTATAAGATCATTTGATTTGATTAGAGCATATTGTTACACATTTTTATGAGGAAATTACATTTTAAAGCAGTTGAGTGTTAGGCATGGCTTGCAAGTAATAGACTGGAACCATACATGATTAAAGGATTGGAAAGTCAAGCAGAAGCTACCTTTTTGGTTCCTGCTTTTGTTCCTCATAATTAACACCATAATTCCTGCTCTCTCACTGTTGGGCCCCTGTTTTGCAACAAACATTAGTCTAGTAGGATAAAAAAGGTTTTTGTCTTAGTAAGAAGGTAGAAAAGTTCACACGTTTGCCTTATGTTCTTTAGGAAACTCGAATTTCTACTAGTAAATCGTAGTAGGTAAACAAACAAATCAAGAGTAATATAAGAAATAAGAAAATGGCGTACCCTGATGAAAGTTTATTGTATAAACTCAATAATCTCATATCACAAAATATCTACAAATTACTTAACCTTAACTGTAGTATACATAGATCATACAGATTACTAAGAAGATTTACTTTTAAGAATTACTTGTATAAGATGATGATGAACAATCAATGGCCTTCCTGTAAACAGATCAATGAAACACAGTAATCCTTCTTGAGGAGAGAAACTACCCATATTCTCGGGTGTCGTTTTCAGCGTGCAGTCTCAATGAGGCAACTACACTGCAACCCTAAAAATGAATATGGGCCTCTCCCTGTGCACGCACTGAAACATGGGCCTACTTATCCATTATAGCAAACCCAATACACAAACCTATCACATTAACCCACATAACAGAAAGTGCTCAATAGTAACAAACCCAATAACCATTAGTGATGACATAATTTAGCTAACAACAATATGCTCTAATAATTTTGACATCTAATTAATCTGAGTTTTAGTAAAATAAAACTGATTTATGCAACTACAAATAAAATAATCCAATATACCCTCCTTTAAACAGCTCTCTATTTGGTTTGTTTTCAAAGTTTTTGCATGGCGATCCTTCCCAATTAGACTTTGGAACATTAGTTTTAATATTTCTATTAGGATTCTACTGCAGCAATTATTTGGGATTTGTTATAAATGCAATAGCCACAGCTTCTTCTACCATACAGTACATGCAGTAGAATATCAAACTTTGTTAAAACTCACAGAAAAGATTGAAACATATCAGTTGAAAAAATTGCACTTAATAGGGGAGAAAAAGCTACCTGTGACTTTGTACATGCAGAAGGTTGAGTGTTCTTTGTATGATGTAGACGAATTGAATTAGAATTAGGCGATGCAGAAGTGTTCCCCTGCAACTACTGAGAAGCAGAAGGTGTGATGATATTAAAACATTTGTTTAGAGTCGGTGGAACCAGGTTTTTCTCATTGTGGTCAACCTTTGGCTTCCAAGCGCAAAAACTAGATGGGGTTTTGCAGAAAAGATTGGATATTAAGGAACCATGCCCTGAGGCGCTTGGTTTGGAAACCCGAACATAGGACAGGATTCTGGACGCATAACATGCATAACAACTTGAGAAGGGTTTAAAACTTGAATGGGTAACTGTTGATTCATATGTTGCAAGGGACATGAAGCACAAAATTTCTTATTTGGTATATTCATATTCAGATTAGGATGCTGAAGCATATTCAGAATATTTTGTGCTACAATATGCCCCTGGGGTTGAGAAAGACTGATTTGAGCTGCATTCTACATGATTTGCCCCTGAACTGGAAACATAAGATTGCAATTCCCATTGCCTACACTATTTTGGGGACCTAAGCCCACATGGAACTGACAGTGTTGCGGACCAGCCAAACCAATATGAGGCCGAATCAGTTGATTGTTATGCAAAGGAAGAAAACGGTTAGCAGTGTTAATGAAAACAGGTGTATTGATTGTTGGTTGCATATTGGGTATACAGGGCATTAAGTTTGGTGACTGCCTACACCCCATTGGGGCTAGGTTTGCATGACTAGACTATTGTTTTGAAAGGGAAGCTGATGGTTGGGACTTGGGAGCATTCATGAAACCAGGCCGTGTTACGGAAGACATATTATTAGACATGATGGGAACACAAACTCAAGAACTATTAAAATCCAAAGTCCAGTTGAAATTGCTGAGATTCAGAAAGTATAAGGTTTACAAGACAACCTGTCCATTGAATGAGTAATGATTAAATTAACAAAATTGCTTCTCAACCCCATCACACACGCTACACACACACACACATCAGGGCAAACAGAGCTCACCTAGTCTTGTTGGGGAAGACATAGATTGAAATATCAAAACTGAACAAGTGAAAGACTGCTCCAAAAGCAAGTGTGAGCTGCCAGAGTGCCTAGATGAAGAGCATGTAAACTTCAGCCTATAAAATTGGGATAACCGAACTCAAGAAACATGTACTGATTTATGCTGAAAAGTATAAAATATTTGGCTAAACACAGTGAGTAAAACAAGCTTTCGCACGTTTCAGTTAAAATCACACAAGGAAAGAATTCATATCTCAGCCATGTTTAGACAAGAAATCAGCACCCATATTTCAAACCTATTCAAATTAAAACAGGCTGCCAGATTCCAAAAGCAGAGGCATATCTAGCTCAAGCATATTGGCAAAACCCATCCACACACATTCGTTTTGTCAAGTGGTCAATAAAAGAAGCTTTAAAAATCTTGCATATGACAAAAAATTATCTAAACTCTAAAGACAAGTTAGACAACCAATTAGAATTGTCTGAATCCCAAAAAGGACATAACTATTACATCTCCATAAGCAATCAACCAAGACCCAAGCACCAAAAACTTATCATGTGAGAGAGACCCAATAAATTCATTGATGGTGTTTTCTCTGTCATTTTAGCAAAAAGTATTCAGAATATAGATCCAGCAAACAAAATTTAATCATTTTTAAAGCATGTATTTGCAACCTCAAGCATAAACAGAATAAAGTTTATTGGAGAGAATAGAGTACTTACAATGAGGGAGGAGGCTCAGATATCCTAAACAGAGAAACTAAAAGAGAACAATGATCCTAATAGGCTCAAAGCTACAACAAAGCAGCCCATTCTCTCTGCAATCTTCACAGTAGACTAAAGAATAAATGAATGGTCACTGAACAGAAAACCCCACAGGTCATTCACAGTCACTTCATCAAACTCAGACGAGAATCCAAGTAGACAACATTAGAAGGAAAACCTATGCAGACCCGACCCACACAGTTACACCCGAATTTGTGACAACTGGCATATCAAACATCTTAAATTCCCCAAATTTCCATATCACACAGTATGCATATGTAGGCTAATCCTTCCCAAATATAAGTTAATTTAAATTCTGTTTCCTAAGGCTAAGGAATAAATTAATGTACTCAAATATAAATGTTACAGATATAAAAACATTCCTTGCTGGTTAGAAGTTCGACTATTATCACCATATTTTTTTATAATTAAATGAAATTTTAGTACAAGATAAAGTAAGATCATACATTGTCACCGATTCAAACCCAAACATATGTTAAAAGTATAAAATTACCTTCACTGCTTATACTTCTAATAGCTTAAATTTGGGTAAAGCTTGGCATTGACAATAAAAAAAATCATCCTATTTCCTAGGAAAAAGCTCAAGGAACAAAGGCATAAAGTCAGCAATGCTTCTCTTTCTCTCATTACGAAAGAGAAAAAATACTTGACAGGAAAACAGGAAATCCTATACATTACATTAGCATTGGGTTTACCTATATTATTATTTCAATCTTGAGTAGAAGAAGGTAGAACAAAAATTATTGTATATGGACAAGAACCCATATCCCAAATTCCCATGAAAAGCCCAAGTTTGTAAAACTGGGAAAAGAAACTTTAAAGAGACTGCATTTGTTCCGGCAACAAAACCCTCCCATCCTTTGGTTTCTGATTGGGTTGGGTTGGCTGGACCAAGCAATACAGTTTTACTGCTCAGTACTTATTTTCGACACAAGTGCTCGTGCCAAACAACAATAGTAAGCGTATTGTTTTTTTTTTACTTCTTTTTGGGCCTAAACAAATGTATTAGGTTGCAGTTTGCAAACATTCATTGATAGACTTCTCTTAATGGGTTTGAGTATACTCACTAATATTTTGTCATCTGAGTTTCAGCCCTAATCTATATCTTAAAAGTTACAGCTAGGAAACTAACCATGTAGTAGTGTGAGAAAAAAAGGTATATTTAAATGTAATATATTTTTACGTAAAAAAAATATGTAACTTTTTTGGCTTATGTTATGGTATAGTAAAAAGAGATAATGTGTGCGTTTCTGTGTCACTTAAAAGATATTTTCAGATTTTCCTTTCGATAATTGTGGATCTTTATATATATCTTGAAACTGGGTGGGTATTCTCTGGTGATTGAGAAATTCTTCGTTTTCTTTCTCTTCTTTTTGAAAAAAGGGAAAAAATGCTCTCTCTTTTTCCAAGCCAATAATATTATGCCAATTTATATATAGTTAACAAAACTTGAGTCAAGTTATAAGTGATTAATTCAGAATAAAAGTGGTTAATTGGCTTTAAATTTAAATATATGAAAAGTTGTTGTTTTCTTGGGCATAAGTAGAAGTTTTGTTGGAAATATAAGCGTGAATGAGGAAGTCTCATTAATTAATAATAGACTAAGTGAGGATCATATAAGTGAGAAGACCTATAGACTTAATACATTAAGGTTTTTGGTTGAGATGTGGTGTCAAACCTATTGGTGTGATTCTTCTTTAAGTCCATTGAAAGAGATCCCTCAACTTTTTGGACTCTTCCTGACCTTCCTAATAAGTTGTATCAGAGTTGATGGTTCGATTATGCTGAGTATTGTAGGCTTGGGTTAAAGCCCAAGTAGAGTGTTGTGTTCACTCCAAGTGGATTTGGACTTTGTTAGTGATCTTGTAAATACTCGAAAATGCTTCTACACGAGAGGGAGCCTACTAATGTAATAACTCACACTTGATGGAAAGAATATTAGAAATTCAAGTGTGAACGAGAAAGTCTCACATTAGTTAAAAATATACTAAATGAGGACCGTATAAGTGGAAAAACCCATAAATTTAATACCTTAAAATTTTTTGTGTCCATTGATGTGAAAATGTGATTCCTCAATAAGTTTATTGAAAGAGATCACCCGACTTTTCGGGTTCTCCGTGACCTCCGCAACAATTTCTTCTCCTACCTCATTGGACACAAGACAAGATGAAATGCGATATGTCAGATTTGATATTATTTTCTTTCACTTATCTTGTATTTAATTGAGTGAAGGAAGAAACTCTATTTACACCGAAAGGAAGTAAGAATTCTCTAATTATAAATAAATCTAAAATTTGGTTAAAAATGAGGACTTGTAAAGTGTAACTGGCATAAGATTATTGATGTAGAGGAAGAGACAACGTAACATTACTCTCATGGAACCAAAAATCTGTCCTTGTAATTAGGTGGATCTTAACATGGTGCTCTTTCATCCTAATTGGTGACCTGGTCTCTAACCAAGAGTTCTTAATTGGGCTAGTGAGTCAATGAGCCCGTCTCGTGGCCTATTTTCCTTATTTTCATAAACAATGTGATGACTCCTAATTAATGGGTGTTACTTTAACAAAATGAATAAGACTTAATTGAAGAAGGCCTAAAAGGACTTTGAAGTGAAAATCTCCTATTTGATGAGTTTTCCCCTCCTCTGCAAAGATTTTGCATCCACGCTTCATGTTAATTTTAACGTACACAAGCTATAGGGGAAGACGATAAAGATTTCAAATGTGTTGCATTTAAGTTTGCAACATATTTCCATGTGGATTTGATGATTGCTCGATCGAGGGTGAGCAGTCTTTGCTATGTGATAAGGTGAATTACAAAACTTGATGATGAAATGGGAACGTGTCAGGATAATGGGATAAGAGTGAACAAAGACAAATGGCTAGCTTAGATGGCAGGGAGTAGAGAGGCGCAAGAACAGAGAGCTCATAAAAGGCTAGAGTGTTATTCAACTTAGATTTCCTCCCGTTGACCCTTTGCCAATGGGCTGTTTATAGGGTACGATAGCCTTGGTGGTCACTCAAGTTTATCTTTAAGCGTTAGAGAAGTTTGAGATTTTTTCTCCTCACGAATGAAGTTGTGAAGTTATAACATGCATTAGGTTAGTTCTTTATATACCTATGTTGGAATTAAAAATAAATTGAGAAATTAAATTTGGAACTAAAGTAGTTCAAAGAGTTGAATCTTTCAAAATTTTGAATATAACAAAGATATTAAATAAGAATGAACAAGTAAAGTTTCATTTAACCAATATGTAACATGAAAAAAATTGATAACCCAATAATGTTTATCTTGCTTAAAAATATGTTGATTATACTCTAATAAGAAAGCACAGTTTTAAATAAACTTTATTTGCGTGCATCCAATATGACTCTTGTTTGATTAAAAAGAATTTTTTGATATGCATCCAATATACTCTGAATTACTTTATTATATTATATTGAATCATCCAAAGTTTCCTTAAAAAATTCAGATTCAAACATTCGTCCGAAGTTCGAATTCAAATACAAAACTATTCATCATTAAATATTGAAGAGACCTCTGACAAAGTACGCGACAAAAAGAAGTCAATTGTGCTGCTAAGTTGACACTCCTAACAACTATAAAAATCAGTAAATAAGAAATTTTCTGCGCGTTCAGATAAATCAGAACTAAGATATTATATTCTTAGTAGTCTCTGATAATTAAAGTCACTTTTCAAAAGAAGCTTAACATGATATCAACTTATGCATTTAATTCTACTCAGAACGGTAATAAATATTTCTGTTGGACGAAAAAGCTAATGAAGACTACTTCAAGTGCTCGTTTCTTATAAATACAAGTGTTTTTGAAGAAAGAAGAAGTAGAGTTTTACTTAAACAAAAGAGAAAAAGATTCAAAACTCACATTCTTTCTATTCTTTACACTCTTGTATAGAGTTTCATTCTTGAGAATTATTTTTTTATCCTCACCTGTTGTGAGTTAATCTCAAGTGTTGTTTACAACATCCTTTATTCAACTTTTGTTTAGCCTGAAGAGACTGTGTATAAAAGAATACTTATTTGTTAGAACCTGAAGAAGTTAAAGAATACTTGTATACTTGAAGAGATGGAGAATACTTGTAATTTTGCGAAGATTAGTGAAAAATTCTTCTCGTTGAAGGGACTGGACGTAACTCTCGGATTGTGAGAGTGAACCAATATAAACATTTAGTGTAAGCTTCTCTTTCCCTTACTTGTGTTTTTTTTATTTACTAACATTTAAGGATTGTCATTATTTTCTTAACAAAGTTTTTTTTTTTTTGTTAAACTTAAAACCTTTCAACTGCGTCCAAAAGAATTTTCATAAAAACTTTCTTTGCATTTAACGGATTAAGAAACTTTTCATCTCGTCCATTTCTTATTAAATTTCAATAGGATCTTTGTTTGAATTTTTAGTTAAAATTTTTTTTTCAAAAAGGTTAAGAAATACAATTCAACCCCCTTCTTGTGTTTCACTTGGTTATTTCAACTTAACCCACTAACTTTACCTTCTTATCCACTTTGACCCTTTTGGCATCTATTAAATCGAACTAAATTTATTATCAAACCACTTTAAATCATTCAAAATCAGTCAAAGTTATTTAAATTTTAATTAAATTATTTAATTTATTTTGTTAAATTGACTGATGATTAATTTTTTCAAAAAATTAATATTTTTTATATTTTATAAATATTTTTAATTTTATATTATTATATGTAAATTATTATTATAATGTGATCCGATTTGTCAGCGAATATAAACGGTTAAGCTTGAATAAAAAATCTTACCGGTTCTTTGACTGATTTAATTTTAACAATAGTAATTTACGCTACAAGCTACAAATCCATTTTGCGAAAAGGGTCGGAATCAAAGTTAGAACATCCAGAAAGAAGATTGGGGGTCTGGAATGCTGGGGACTACTTCAGAAAAACGTATACCTCACCCCAAGGGCACTTGGATACTAACAGTTCTGCCAACATCGCATTTGAACACCCCCACACACAGGAAGGGAGGTAACAGTTCTGCTAACTTTGTATCTAAGCTCAGTCGACTCCATAGCACAATCTAGGACCCTCCAAACCTCATAAACTAGCCACTAGCTAGCTAGGCCAATGACCTAGTGGTCCCTTGGTTTTGTCCAAGTGCCCCCTTCCCCGTGTATCGAAGTTCGATCCTCACATATTTGTCCAAAAAAAAATCTCGTAAACTTTTACTTTTAATAATCTTTTTCGGGCTTCCAAAATTCAATATATTTTTAGGAAATTTTCTTTTTTTCCCTTAATTAAGATAACTTCGTTGTTTCCATATAAAGTTAAAAATCTTCATATATCAAAGAGGAAATAATCAGTAACTATACTCTCACAATATCTATAATTAATTAACACCAAATTAATTATATATTCCTATCGATAATAAAACAAGCCCATAACTGTTAGTCATGTGACCCATTCCACAAACTCACATGCTATACGTCGATATTAATTTCTTTGTAGGATAGATGTATATAAGCCAATATTAATTGTTAGTTTCTTGGATCTCCCATATATATGATCATTTCAGATATGGTCAAATTAGATTAGATGATATAAAAGCAAACTACAAAAATGCCTTAGGTCTCTCAAATATTTAAATAAGTGGCTTCAAATTTCAAAGATCGTAATGAGAAAGAATTACAATGATTGCTAACAACGTATGCAGAAGCCATTGCAGGGTAGCCATGTGCTTAGGACGTTAATTAAGGGAAAGAGAGATTCTTAGACAAACTGCAAACAATCCGATGCTACTTCGTGAGTTCAGATTACCAAAACATGCTTCTCAGATTCTGGTTCTTTTAGGAAAAAGAAAACAAAATGTTAGTTTATTAACTTGGTACTATTTTTCTTCTTTTAGCATATTATAACTTGGAGGTTAGGAGCATACAGGCTGTAAAGTGATGGATTTTTCTATTCTGGGACGCGTTGTAGCTTCTGCATGTGCAAGAATATTCTTGAAATTATTGCAGAACATTACCCTCTTGACTGGAGCTGGTTTACTTTGGAGAAATTCTTGAGTCGGTTATTTCTTCACTTTTCTTTTATTAAGTATAGTGTATATTTATATACGCTTTCGTACACAAGAGCAGAAGATTGTAGCAGAAGAATTACATATGATAAGGTACTATATATATAAAGTCTTTGTTTGTTATAGCCAACTGAAGAAGTTTCATGTTCCCCTCAGAGCACATATTGAATAAATAAGGAGGTGGATTTGACAATAATTATATAGATGACCAAACGTCCTAAATTCCTTAATTCCTCAATTAATTAACTAAACGAATTTATCTTTTATACTTATATAATAGAGTATTAAGGAAACCATTGGCATATCACAAATGTATATTTAATGAATTATTATTCAACTTTCAATCTTTTAGCTAGTCTTAATCAATGAGGAGTATATCATAGGATGAATGAATTTCGCTTTTTCAGATTATGTCTCATTTATTCAGTTATTCAGATAATATTAATTCGCATTAGCTGTAGGAAAATGAAGTTTCCCAAAATCTCCATTTAAGTATAACAAGACTATTTTAAATTAAGTATATCTAAACACGCAAAAAAATATATATATATTGTCATGTCTAGGCGGAGCAGCATGAGAATGCAATGTCATAAAAAGCATGCTTCATGAATGCAATACGTCAGATCCATTATTTTTTATTTGTGCAAATTTCATTTGTAATCAATGTACATTTTTAAAAAAATGGAACTAATATCTTAATATTATTCTTTTAGTTCATCATTATTTGATTATAATAATATATAGGCTGTAAAGTTATCCGTTTTGGTGCTGGCACGCGTAGAGATCTGAGGCAGTATGGTGCTCAATCAAATATTGTCATGATATCATTAGTAGTTCTTGACCCTAAACTCAGCCATGACCGACAACATTTAGATGCAGTACCAAAGTCAGCTCTATATTAATTGCTTTTCCTTTTAAGAAGAAACCCAGTTCACACTAGGACTATTATACAGCAGCTACTATAGGTTGGTTGGTATCAAATTATTTCATTAATTCAACAAAGTTTTGTACATTACTTATTAAATGAACTAGCACATTTACAGAAACCAAGCTAATATCAAATTTTTATAAATTCAGATATTTAATTTGGGTTCTAACCAAATAGATTAATTTTGGAGACACTGATCGCCGTTTAATTTTTTATAGAGTCTAATAATATTGGATTCTTACACAATGTTGTATTTTCTCAGTTGTTAGAACAGAGTTTTAACAAAATCTATTTTTGAAAAAAAAAATCTAGGAATTTGAAATAAGTAGTTAATACATTAAGGATTTAATTTTAATCCAGTCAGTGTAAAAAAATTTTACACTGTCATCCAATCATGTACTGACATATCATTAAAAATGTTAAACTTTTAAAGTAGTTATTATAATAATCAAACTCTTTTAATAAGTTGACAATATATAATTAGATAACAATATAAATTTTTTTTACACTGACTAGTGAATCAAAATTAAATTCATGCATTAATTATAAAGTTTAATAAACTTTGGATGAAATCTATTGTTACTCTCCTTTTTATAATATTACCTTTTTCCTTTATTGTATGTATTTTCAGAAGTTTGGTGAGTAAATCATTAAATTGTTACTAAATTTGTTCTTTGATTTTTTGTTTTGTTGGATCTTCGAAGGCTTATAACAGCGTGCGGTTTCACTTATTCTAGATCCAAACACTACTCAATTTATCTTTTTGAAGTTTAAAAAATTATAGCGACAAGTAATCATTGTCATTTCCCTGAAGCTCAGGAAAGAGTTAGATTTTTTTTGGGGGGTAATCAAGGAGACCCCTACTGGGATCTAAGGGGGAATGGGGGAAATGGCCAGCGGCGGGATCGAATCTCCCCACCCAACAGCGGCCCCTGATCTTCAAGACCTGGGGAGGTACCATGTAAGCTAAGGCTCATAGGTGAGTTAGATTTAATTACCTCCAAACTTGCCAAAACATAAAAATAGCCCCATTGAAAAGGAATCAAGTGTGTAAGACAATAATATTGGTTTAAATGGTAAGTAAGTTTGAACGATTGAGGGATTTTTGTAATGTTAAAAGTTCGAACCCACTGGAAAGTACATGTAGGGAGGGTGTTGGGGGAAGAAATGAAGTTTCTTATTTGACGAAGGAAATAATTGAGAAATGTTCTAATTCGACGAATAAGTGCACTTGAAGAATTTTTCTGAGATTTGAAGTTATTGTTCGTCGGATGATAAACATTCGTCGAAGATGATATTACAAATGTTGAACGTCATTGGTGGAAAATGCATATTATCCGTCGGACAATGAGTTTGTATGTGTTGTTTGTCGAATGATAAGTTTTCGTTGAAGAAGTTAGTGATTGATCGTCGGATACTAGTCTTCGTCGAAAAGATGCACTTAATTTATACATAAAGTACATGGCTTAACCGCCATGTATACGTGTCTATGTTTTAAGAGTCAGTTATTTTACTTAGTTTGTCTATAAATATTAGGATTTACGATGTAAAAAAGGTTGGTTACTGGATATACAATTCTAATATCTCACTCGAGCAGATTAAAGGATTTGATTCCAAGTATGCCTTTAATTTTCATTTCATGAAATTTACTTTGACGCAATGTTCTTCTAAATTCATTTACTTTCAGTCTTGTTCTTTAATTTCCTTTACTTTTCTTATCATGTTATTACTTTTCTTTAATTTATGCAATTTACATTATTGCTTTGTTCTTTAAATTTCTTTACGTTTCATTGTATTTTTTACTTGCGTTCATTTATTAATTTTCATCTATTTTCTGCAATTTACATTTGCACTGTTATTTGTTATTGCATTTTACTCTTTCTTATTATGCACCAAGTTTTTACTTTTTCTCATACGAGATTACCACATAACTCGTCGCAACCCACATTCGACTGATAAATATATTTGTTTGTTTGAAATTTACATTTAACAAACTTCTCCATAAACAGAAGGATAATCTCAATATTCAGAACGAAATGAGTTTAACACCCAAAAAGTGTGAAGCTACTCAAAAAAGCAAAAAAAATAAAAAATAAAAAAATAAAGTTATTATTACACTTAGCAATTTTATTTCTCATTCTTAGCTCTCTACTCATCTTTTATGCTAGAGCTCTCTTATTTTACTTTTAAAGTAAATACTCATTTTAATCCTCTAATAATTTTTGACATCAAATTGGTCCATTGAATGACCAATTTGATATCAAAAAATTATGTTAAAAGTTCTTCACTTAATATTTGAAAATCATGCAAACATAAGCCATATATTTGCAAACAATAAAAACACTAAGATTGAATTAAAAAGAACAACACCCATAACAAAAGGGGAAATCAGAAATAGCAACAACCCTTCATTAGAATACCCACAATCCCAAGATTAGATACTTACTCACTCATATTCATAATAAAAACAACTAAATATAGTTCAAACATTGATGATATAAGAAAAGGAAAGAGATAGAAGATAAAGGAGAAGAAAATAAATTTTTAATCAACTTGCATAAAATTCCAAAAAATTTGCAAGAACATCTACCCAAAAACAAAGTACAAGAGAACTAATTTTATCTAAGAATGAGAGAGAAGATATGAGATTTTTCTTCCTCCTTCCTATTAGAAAACCATTCCCTACACCCCATGACAACACCTCTTTGGATCCTTCAAAAATAAATGGGTTGTTACAAAACTAATCCGAATTATGGCCATAATGGTCATTACAAGAGACAGTAATTCATTTTGGTTGGCCCTTCAAATTCTGGTTGCATGAATTACGTCCATAATGGCCATTATTGCCTGGCCGTAATTCTTTCTGGTTAGCTTCTTGATTATGGACTCTTCACAAATTATGGCCAAAATGGCCATTACTAGCAGGCCATAATTCTCTCTGGTTGGAGCTTGAATTATTGCATTATTGCCGCACGAATTATAAGTGTAATCCCTAACACTAGTGAGCCATAATTCCTTCTATTTCCTCCAAAAACTTTCTTGTTTTTCACCATTCGACCTATTATCAAAACAAAGGAAAAAGGTAGTAAAATAGAACAGAAGTAAAATAAAATCCTAAAATCAAAAGCATAAAATTCTAACTTATCAGAAGATCTCTTGAGTATGATGTTGTATACAGACTTGGCGTCAACCACTAAGAATTTGACTTTGATGCTTTTGGACGATGGGCTATTTCTGAGTGTCATCCACATTTCAAAATATCCTATGACTAGTATCTAGATACCACAAAAACCAATATAAAAATCATAAAATGGTTTCAAAATAGACAATGTGAGTTGGAGCTATTGGAACACATCCTAGCTAGAAAATGATGTCAGCAAAACTTCCTCGGTCGACCAATGTCCTTTTAACAAAGTAGTTGGCTACTAAGATGGATATGACCACTGGATCGTCGTGGCGGTAAGACTAGAGATGGTGACCCGAGTGTAACGGGGGTGAATATTTTCCTCCCCATTCATGCACATAATCGTTCAACTTTTCTTGGCACTTCAATTTTGTCCTTGGGGTCTATATAATCCACAGTGTTATGGCCAAAGCGTTGATGGAATGCAAAGCTTTTGATGTGTTTGTATTCTTCCTTCTTGGCTTGGTAGGTGGGAACTTCAATAAGTCGAAGGTGTAAACCTCCACCAGAATATTTTTTTGGGAGGTGTTGGGGGATATGAAGCTGTCTTAGCAACCATCAGGTGGTCTTTTTCACCGTGTGGTGCTTCCCCCAGTGCTTCATTCCCGGTTCTACTTCTTTTTCAGTGGCACTTTTCACTATGGAGAGTTCTTACAGGTTGATGTACCTATTGGATCTATCTGTAAGCTAGTCCACGTTTGCAAGTAGCTTTTAGCTAGGGAGTTTGCAAACTATACTGGTTTTAAGGCTGCAAGGATAGCATGTATCACTCATGCTAAACTGAGATCCCTGATTTGGAACATTTCCTCATAAGATCTCACCATGAGGTCTCTAAGGGACGCATCTCTCTACTATGTTAGGGATACCAAACTAGTTGAGGACTTTCTGTGAGTGATATTGGTTTATATGAAGGTGATAAACCACCTTGCTAAGTCCCTAAAGTTATATATTGATTGCGGAGGAAGGGTGGGGAACCACTAGAAGGCAACTTTCTACATTGTTCCAGGAAATGCTCTGCATATCATGGCGTCAAGAGCGTTAGATAACAACACAGCAAATCTGAACACTTGGTCGTTCTCCTTTTGGTCGGTGGATTCGTCATAGGGTTCCAAGTTAGTGGGCTCCTGGATGTTTTTGGACATGACGATCGCCATAATAAAGTTTGAGAAGGGATGTTAGGTGGTCCACTGATTGTGGCCTTGAACAGGAGCACTAACTAGGTATGCTCTGGATATCATAAAGTTGATTCCCATGTGCAGCTAAGGGTTAAATGGTTAATGAGTGCAATACTGGGGGTTTAATATTGTTGAGAGTAGTATTGTTGGTTGTCGTTATTGGTTTGATATTAGTCGAGGTGAGGGTGGGGATCCACAAAGTACGTCTGATAGGGGTTTTGGTAAGGGTTATGATGAGCTTGTTGGTAATACAACATGGGGAAAGGTATGTTCCAAAACTGTTGGGATTGGAATTGCTGTGGAAGGGGAGGTGGTCGGTGTTGGGCGGTCAAAGGGCTACTATGGTTAGTTGAGTTGGTCACCTAAACTCGTCTGCTCAAGCTCTTCTAATTGTTGATGAAGGGATTGGATCTGGTAGTTGATCTCTTCACAAGTCATCCATCCTGAGAGGGGTGGCTGAAGATGAATGGAGAAGACCCTAACTCTAGTTTCCTTTGGTATTGCCATTGTGAGGTTGGTTTCTTGTATTCACCTTGAGGAAGCCATCATAAAAGGGCGAGAATGGCTTGAAGGATGGAGTGGGGAATCATTTTATTGAGATTCTCATAGACAATGTCAATGTTCCAATCCACTTTGGCTGGTCGTAATGCTCTATTCGCAAACTAGGTGTTGGGTACTTGCAAAGACCCTCTGATGGTAAAGTTAGTAGGTGATAGTCAAGGGGAGTTTTTCTAGTGCTTTCAGTATTATCTTATAGGGAGTCTCTTTTCCTTTATATACTTATATTTTTGAATTCCCTTGTGTAAGGCATTGTCAAAGATCTATTAAACAGTCGAATGGGGCCCACTACTAGAAAATTCAATTTTAGAGACAAACTTTAGCAATGGAATACATTTTGTCTCTTATAGAGATGAAAATTGACATGATTTATATCATTTGGTGACAAATTATATTTCCAACATTTAGAGACATAATTTTTCATCTCTAGATTTTACATTGCCAAATCCATCGTTTTTTTTATTTTAGTTTTGCGAAAATGAATTTTTATTTTAGATAGGATCTAATTCCGTCGCTACTATTTAATTATAAATATTAAATAAACTATAAAAAAAATAGTGACAGATAATATATCCATGTCTAAGATTAACTATTTTTTAAAAAATGACTTTAGAGACAATCCATCTCTAAATTAGCGTTAATTAAAAATTAAAAGAAACAAATGAATTTAGAGACAGAATAATTCTATCACTGTGCCTATTAACCAAAACTTGCTGATTTTGTCATATGAAGAGTCCCCTTACCCTTTCCCCATTTCCTTCTCCCTTCTCAAACTCCAAGATATCATTTCCTTCTCCTTCCCAATAACCCCATACATCGTAGCTTGACCCTGCTAGAGCAGATGTCATGGCTTGACCATATTGGTACTAACGTCGTCAGCTTGCCAAAGCTTTCAAAGGTCGGCATTTACTTCACTTAAAGACCCATCTTAATTCCCTTTACCTTCAATCCCTTCACCCCTATTGATGCTTTTGTTTTCAATATAGCAAAATCTCCTCTATCTTCTGCTCGCTTTCCTCAATTGAACTTTGCTTCAATTGCAGCATCCTTCGCCACTAATTCCCCACTGCGTAAGATTTCTTCTTATTGATAAGCTCAAAATTTCATTCAATTATGCCCTTGCCCTTGCCCTTACCCCTGCCCTTGCACTTAGAATAATTACTACTTGTCAAATTTGGATGCTTGGCTACCTTAGCAACCATGTGTTTATCGCAAGTGATGACTGGGGGGGGGGGCTTATCTTTTTCTTTTCTTTTTCAATTTTCTCAATATTTTTTCTTTCTTATTTCCTTGTTTTGTCTAGTTTTGATGAATTAATTATTATTTAGTTTTTTGTATTTGCATAAACCCATTAGCCATTTATCAAAACATACAACAAATATGAGTGTTGAAAATTAATTTAGAAAAATTGCAGCACAAAACAAATGGGAAACAAACCAAGTTTAATATTGAAAATGGGGGTAAAATTGGGATAAAAAAGGAGTAAATTGTAGGTACAGTGATCCAACCCTTTGTATTATAACAGGGCCCTTCCAAATAGTAATAGGACTTCATGAGTTCATGGTTGTTTCTAGTCAATGGAGTGATATACTTTGGGAACTGGTTTCATGCATGACATTGACAAGAGGTTGTCGAGACCCCGTCAAATAATAATAATTACCGGTTCGCAAACTAATTTGTAGTATAGAGCATGAACCGAATCGTCTCTCAAGGATCCAAAAAGAACAAATATTTAATCAGATCAAGATAATTAAAATGGGGGGTTTTGTTGTTGATTAACAATATTGATAAATATACAAGACTCAAAGTTGAAAACAATTCTAAAGAAACAACCAATCCAAGGAAATTTACCGATCTTGAGTTTAATCCATCATTGATCACAAGGAATTCACTTAATCGCTAACCATGTTCTTGGCCTTAGATCACATCAAGACGCCTCAACATGATCCAAGAATCCTCTACTAGATAAGCATTTAGGATTTAATTAACCAATGTTAGATAAAGTAAGCACCATCCAAACATAGATTAACTTAAGATCAATAATTTAACCAAGCTAAACAATCCATCAAAAAGCTTTAATAAATTGTTTATTCTATGTGATCCTCTTGAATACATGATAATAAAGCTATTATCACATAAACATCCAAATCAAATTAAGCAATTCAATCTAGATCAAAATTAAAAGAGGAAGAAGAGAAACTTGAATAACAATTAAGCAATATGAACAAGTAAAACAAGATATCCAAATTAAACATCAAGATGGCTAATCCCTTTGATTGATTATGAGAGCCTAGCCTTCCATGGATGGGAAGGAAGAACTCAGAAATAAAAGAACAAAAATGAAATTCTAAAGAGAAAGAAGAAGAAGAGAAAGAAAACTCTCACAAATACTCAAACTTTCTTCAAACTTACTTCCAAATTGAATCTATATAATACAAAGAGATTGACTCTATTTATACCATCCTAGAAGCCAATTTGTACATGTACATAATCTGAATACAAGCTATAAAAACAAGGAAATTGTCAAATATGGAAGCTTGATGCATGGTAGGTGGGTTGGTGCATGGTAGGTGGGTTGGTGTATGGTTGGTGGCTTTTAGTCAACAACTCTTATCCGACTTCTGGCTTCAAATTCATCACCTAGACGGTGCATTTTGGCTTGGATGTCTCATCAAAGTTGTAGCCAGTTGTCTCCTTGAAAATCTCCAATTTGAATCATGTCATTTGGACTTTTAGAACTCCAGAAATGCCAAAAACACTGCACCTACCTCAAGTTAGGTTGGAAGAACGTGTTTCCAAATTCAGACCAACTTGTAGCTTGAGAAGCATGCCTAAAATGACATCTATTGACAAAATGGTCTTTAGTGAAGTTGGAGATATGGGTCTTATCTTTCAAATGACCAAGTTTCAGCCCAAGAGAAGGCCTATAACCCACTAGTCCAATATGTGCATACTGCCCAGATGGTTCCGTGACAGCAAACTCACTCTGTATTGCAAAGCTATTTTGGGCCCTTAGCAGTCCGATCCAGCTCTTGAGTTCTTCATGAAACTTGTAGATCCTTGTCTTAGCTTTCCAAAGACACCAAGATCACCTCAATTGGATCACCGAGTCCCAATTTATGGCCTAACCAAGGAAGAAAGGTCAAAATGCATCAAAATCCGAAAATTATCCAATATTTACATTAAAACCCAATGAAGCCCAACAACATTAAACTCATCTAAAATACTAATATTGGGAACAATAAACATCTAATGAAGCCTAATACAAAGCTAATATAAGTGTCTCAAATTGATTGATCAGACATTTTAGTCATTCTCTATTAGTGCATTTGAACATTAAAAGCTTTGCTTAGATTCCATCAATTAGATTATGCTTGTTTCAACCATTTTCATTGCTAATGAGTTATTGAATATGCTGAGGTCATGTTTTTTTTCTTTAGGAATGGGTTGGTTTATGTTCTTATGCCTTATTTGAATTTTGGAAATGTGGTTAGTAAAGTAATGTTTTGCTTGAAGTTGAATCTACTACTTGTTTTTCTCCATCTTTATATTTATGGTTAGTGGAACCGCCAAAGGTTCTTAGATGATTACTATAGGGTGCTAACTGATATTATTGAATTAGAATATACCGAATGGCCTACAAAGAACTTTGTTCTTTTCAAATGTAAGTGGTTTGATCCTACACTGAATCAAGGGACAAGAATTTATAAAAATTGTGGGATTGTTAAAGTAAGAGAATCTCAGAGGTATAACAACTATGATCCTTTCTTATTGGCACAACAAGCATAGTAAGTATATTGCACAAAGTATTCTGAAGGCCAACAAGGATGGTTGGTTGTCATGAAAACAAAGGCACATAATATAATTTAGACTTTGAAATTAAGATGTCCAAAACGAATAATTCATACCAAGACAATGAGATCATTCAAATTCCTATGATAGTTGCAAACGATGATCTTGAGCAGACTCTTGTTGATACAACAGGTCTAGTTGAGGAAATAGACAGGTTCTTCTTCAATCAAGTTGACTTGGAGGTAGAATAAAAAATGGACTAATGATGTGAAACTTCCATCAGAAGAAGAAGAATTTGATGAAACATATTATGATTAAGTTATTTATGATTTTTATTAGACTAATTTGTAATTGGGTCTTTATTTATATAAACTTTGCATTTATAGAAGCATGCATTATGCAAAATTTCATTGTTAATTCCATTTTTGTGGTAGCTTTTCTAATGTTTGGTGCTTCCTATTTTTCTATGTTACTTTTATTAAATTTAATTTATTATTTCCATTACAACATGTATATAGATGGCAAAGCACTACAATAGAAATGACTTTTTAATTTGGTTGTCAAGGCAATTTCAATTCGGTTCTAACAACAGATTATGTCTAGGGGTAGTCTTTTGTTCTGACTTTTAAAAGAAACCGAATTGGAAAATACTTTTCCAATTTGGTTGTTGTAGTGCCGAATCGAGTTGAAAAAATGCCATAAAAATAGAATTCGGTTTAAACACCGGATTGGAAATTATACATTAAATCTGGTTGAATACAATTGAATTGGAAACACCGAATTAGAAACCTGACATTAAATCCGGTTGAGTATAACCGAATTGGAAACCTGAAATTAAATCCGGTTGTCTATAACCGAATTGGAAAACTCACAATTCAATTCAGTTATTATCATCCGAATTGGTAAAGTGTGTGTTTATTTGATTTAAATTTGGGTAACAACTGAATTAAAACCATTTACAATTTCATATTTGTACACAAAGAACCAAAAACAGTACAACATGGAAGTATAAATCCTGTACATAATATTAACATTTATAAAGTTAATTTACACTGAGTTTATAAATAATATGAACCTAACAACATTTCCTATAAGACACTGTTTATGGACAAAAAGTACAAAAAAACATAAATCATTTGAGCAGCTTCTCATGCTTATTCTAATTCGATTGAGCAAGAACAAATGCTGCCCATTCAAGCTGTATCTCCTTTATCTCTTCTTCTGTATAAGTTGCTGCTTCTGAAAACTGAGTCAAGCAAAATATATATATATATAAAGTTCAGATATTTGTATAAGTCAAAAACAGAACTACATCAATATATGTATAAACCTTAAAACTTACTTTCTTACTCATTATTTTCATTTGTTGACTTATGATATCTCTCATATATTTCAAGACATAGAAACCACAGGTTTTACTCTTGGGTTGCCTTGGTGCCTATACATAATACAAAAACTAATTAATTGAAACAAACAGTGGTCCAAATAATCGAATCTCTATGAATAATACAATAAACACAATACTTTGAGAGTGATGATGTTGACAGCATCCTTTTTGCCTTGTGAATGTCCTTTTTCTTTTTTGTAAGACCTCACAACTCTTTTAAAAAACCAAATGAAGACATCAAGGTTATGTTTAACATTAAAAAATCAGGTTACACGTGATAGGGGTTAGAATAACTTACATTCCAAGTACCATCTTAATGTCATCTCGAATTGGTTTTCCTATAAGGTCCATACAAAAAGCAGTGCTCTTAGAGATCTTAATCACAGCAAGCATCCAATGAGATCTAAAAAATACAACATGTAACATATTCAGTACATATATGCTATATTTGTATTAAAATATTTAATTTTATGAATCTTACCCTCCATTATAAGGTACAAAGACCATAGAGTCTATTGGAACCCACAATAAAACTTCGAATAGGTATTGACCCCTTTACTTGGGATCCTCTTGGCCTCTAAGAAGTGACACCCTCATTGGGTCTGCAAACCCATTACGTGGACATTCAGGAATGCGGTTAATCAAGTCAACTAAGTTACTTGAAAGGAAATGAACAAAATTTAGTATCAAATTGACATATTAACTAAAGTTATACTTACAACAAATATGAGCCAATAATTAAGATATTTGTCATACCCGAAGAACCACGTTATCGAACTAGCAGATATGCATTCCAAATGGCAAAAGTCATGCATATCTTCTAGTGAGATATATGACATGAAGTCTACATCCAACCCAAGAGCTTGTATATTACGTGAGAGTACGTCATCTTTAGCCATTTCATCCGATGGTTGGATTAGCCGGTCCAAGTCAATTATGACTTATGTATCCGGTCTTTAAGTTGCTTGTAGTCAAAACAATAGGCAACTAATGAGTCTGAAAACCACTAATCCACATGTACAGAATCTTTAAATTACTTACATCCATGTCGTGAGTGACAAATTTTCGAGGCTAAGCAACAAAAGTTCCAATACATCTTTTACCAGTTCCACATCTTCGTTTGGGCATGGAACTGGTTTATTGGGTTTAATGACCATGTCCACGCTGACCTTGACAAAAT
Source organism: Styphnolobium japonicum (assembly GCA_023212625.1). NCBI lineage: Eukaryota > Viridiplantae > Streptophyta > Magnoliopsida > Fabales > Fabaceae > Styphnolobium > Styphnolobium japonicum. The sequence continues at coordinate 13,074,564 of JALBWW010000008.1, read as the reverse complement.
CCAAGGGAAGGGGCCTGTTGTGGAGGGTCATCCTTTTGCCACAAACATCATGTACCGTACATTCCACAACATAATTGTCTGGTTGGCCAGCAGCTAGTAGACAATGTATATTTGGCTACATAAATTAAAAATAGTTAGATACATAATAATCTAATTTTAATTAATTTAAAATTGTATGAAAGTATGTAAAACGTTAAACTTCTATTTACCACCGAAAAGCCCTCACACCATCCTAAAGAATGGGTTATATCATCGAGTGGAGCTGCAGGTAGACTTGTTGGAGATGGTGTTGTTTTTTTGGTTTCCGATGTGCCCCCAACGATGACTGGGTCCTCTGCAACATTCTTCCCAGATGTTGTAGGGATGACATTTAAATTGATTGAGCTAGAGGAACTCAAATTGACCCTTATCTCCCATCAAAGCCTTCAAATCTAATTTTGGGATATTGGGGTTTGTTTGGACCAGCATTTCCTGCCACTGCAGTATGCACAGTCAAATAGTCTCCATTTCTGATACCTTGCTACAAACTGTCCTGTGTTCTTCCATGCTGACCGTGTTCTTTTTTCCCCAGTACATCGTTGGATTGGACAACGAGCTGGCAGCATGTAATCGTCCACCATGCTCAGGAGTGCCCAATGCCTCTATCAATATATCATTATTTCCAATCGACTTGATCAAACCTAAACTTTGCTTTGTTGCGAGGTCATCATGCAACCATATATTTATTAGTTAGTTTAAACCATGATTCAACTTCAAATTTTTTTATAGCTACTTTAAACTATATAAGTTGGATACTTACTATTCGTCTTGCGATTTCTGCTTCTTTGGGCTTCTTAAACTTCCATTTCTTGTCCACTCCTGCTTGTTTTCACAGCTCGTACCGGTGGATTTTCTCCATTGTTTGTAACTTCTTTTGCTATAATACATTAAATAGTTACATGTAGTCTGATAAATAATATGATTCATATTGAACATATGTGGTCAAAGAATTTAATTATAATAAATTGCAAACTGCCTTACTAACTCTATCTCCAATTGAGCGTATCCCTTCCTTGAAGTGCGATGCCGGAATTTGGTTTTCCTGGCCTATGTTGTGCACTTCTCCCTAGTTTGCTGTTACATTAAGCAGACGTCAATAAATGACATAACATCATCAAGTCATTAGCCCAATTTAATTTAATGTACCTACTTTGAATTGATCAGATAGACGTGATTTGACAACCTCATTCCATATGTCTTGCGTGATGAATTTGTATTTTGCTGAGGGGTTAAACATCTGCTCATGATCATCCACCTCATAAAAATGCCATATGTAATCCCTCCCTAATCTGGTCTTGAATTGTTTTAACTTATCAACTACACTTTTCATCATCATTTTTCAGAATTTCTCCGTATCGGGTATTATAAATGAGTTCTATTGCATGAACCAAACAAATGATAAGTTCAAAGTGTAATACAATATTAAGATATATTTTTTGAAATCAAAGTATGTTATAAACTTATCGTTAAAGTATCCCAAATTCTATCCTTCAAAGATTTGGGAACCTTACCCAATGAGGCCATAGTGATAGGAACGATATCTCTTGTCGCTATTCCTAGATAAGTCATGAGGTCTTTCCCATTGTCTTCAATAGGAACACCATCATAATTAGTTTCAACCGAAATTTTTTGCCCGGTTGCACGCACCTTAGAGATGCAGTCCAAAACTGTTGGACCACTAGTTTTCTTCTTTGAAGAAGTTTGCTTACTTGATGAATCACCGATGTCGAATATAGGCTGGCATTCCGAATCTGACAACATCTGTAATATTAGAGTCAGAAATACATTACTAACAGTAGCCACCACATTAATGAGCATACAATTAAAAATATCTCTTTAATCACTAGACTGTATACACCAGCAACAATGGAGAAATTATGCATTATATACAATCCAAACATGACCTATACTACCAATTTCATTTACAGGAGATATAGATATATTGATAGGAAATATTCATATAGTATATCCAAACTAAGCATAACAACACCAACACATTACCAACACATAACAAACATAACAGCACCATATCGAAACATTTCTCTACATAACCAAAACCATATATTCCCTATTGCAAGGCCTTGGCTATAATCAATGTAAGACGCACTGAAAGGACACCAACACATTAACAATGGTACACAAAGATGCATGCATGCCTATATTCTAGCCTACTGAAATCATATACGCCTTCAATGTCTTAGACCCCCCTTTAAACCAAAGAAAGCAAAAGTAACAAGGATCCACATAAACATTAGAACCTCACCCTAATCAGGACAATGCACATTACAAAACTAATATTCAAGGTTGTTACCGTTTGATGAACATTGGATGTCCTTTGAAGTATTTGAGTTAAACAATGGTTCAGAATCACTCGTATAACTTGTCAAAAGACACAGAAAAGTAAATCCATGTTTCCGTAGACGTTAAGGCACAAAATTTAACGAGAAATGTAAAATGGAGTGAAAAATGGTTACCCCTTTTGTAGTGTTCAAGAATGATGAAGATGAAGTCACTTGTTGCTTACGGAAACAACAATGGTTGGATTTTTGGTGTAGGAGCAGCAAATCTTGTTTAATACGCAAAGAACAGAGAGAACGTGAGGGAAAGAAAAGTAAAGGTTTCCTGACTTAGGCTCTATTTTTGAACTACTAAAACCCTTTCAATTCGGTTATACTAAAAATCGAATTCGAATATCAAAATGTGAAAGGTCACATAAGACATAAAAATTCGGCACCCCAATAACCGAATCCATTTGTCTACTTTCTAATCCGATTAATAGGTTATCGGATTTGAAAATATCCACTTATTAATCTGGAAAATACTCCACCAGATTCTAAAGTATCTTATAAATTTTTTTTTTAATGACACTAACTTTCTAATTCGGGTAATAAGTTAGCGGATTTTAAAATATCCACTTATTAATCCGGCAGATATTCCACCGGATTCTAAAGTATCTTATAAAAAAATTTTTTTTATTAAACTCACATTTTAATGGAATAACTTTCTAATTCGGGTAATAAGTTAGCGGATTTGAAAATATCCACTTATTAATCCGGGAAATATTCCACCGGATTCTAAAGTATCTTATAAAAAAAATAAAAATTTTACTACGCTCACGTGTTAAGGGAATCACTTTCTAATCCGGTTAATAGATTAGTGGATTTGAATATATGCACTTATTAATCCGGCCCATATTCTACCGGATTCTAAAGTATCTTATAAAAAATAAAAAATTTATTAATCACACGTGTTAAGGGAATCACTTTCTAATCCAGTTAATAAGTTTGAATATATGCACTTATTAATCTGGCAAATACTCCACCAGATTAGAAAGTATATTTAAATTAAAAAAAAATTATTACTAACACATCTTCACTGTAATGTAATGTCATGAAAGGACCAAAACACATAGACATTGACTGCTAGAATACAAAGTTTTATTCACATTAGTTGGATATTATACAATGAAAAACATGAACAAGTAACAATGAATAAACAGAGTTGGTTTATTTATTACAATGAGAATCATTAACTAATTTAGAATACTGTTAAACAAAATTAAGATTTCCTTTATTCTTTTATGAGCTGCATCTCCCCAATGCCCAACTAGTTTGGTTCATCGTATGCATCAGTCACTGAACATGGAATTAGTAATTTGGTAAATGTTCTCAGTTCCATATCATCTTCCCCGATGGAGTACCTTTCTGTCATAAATTTTGAATTCCTTGCAAGCACTATTTTTTGAGCTGTATTGCTACCATCATTGACATAGAAAATTTGATAGCTTGTGCAGTCAAGATAAACGGATCATTCTTAAACTCAATCTTGTTGGAATCGATGAATGTTAACCCCAAATCATCAATTTTCAATCATGTTGGATCAAACCATCTACACTTGAAAACAGGAATTCTGAATTTTATGTAATCAAGTTCCCAGATCTCTTGAATCACCCTAAAGTATGAGGTACTGGATAGTATTGGGTTTACATCCTTCACTGATGACACATGGTATGATTCAGCCACTAATGTGACTCCAGAGTTGTAACTAATCTGCATGTTGTCTCTCTGCATAGCATGGAACCTAAAACCATTAATTAGGTACCCTTCATAGCTCAATACTCTTGTTTGTGGCATATGACTAAGCCATCTCAAAGTATCATCAATAGATGAACCACATTGAATCTCTTCATCTATATGTTTCTGCAACCATGCTGCAAATGATTTAGTATGATAGTTTTGTAAACTTACCTCATTCCTACACTTAGAAGGGAATGGTTCTTTAATAAATGCAAAGTGTTTTTCCACATATGGCTGGATAATAGCCATGTTCCTCAAAACATATATGAGCAATATTAAGCTCGTCAGATGGAACAAACAATATCTTGGGTCCAAATAATCCTCTTCCAGTTTCACCAGAAATATTTTTGGGAACAGAGAGTCCAATGACATTTGCCTTAGCACACTCTGAACAAAACACAACTGCTTCTTCTACAACGTAACACTCTATAATACAAGCCTCTGGCCTACTTTTGCTCCTAACCATGCTCTTCAATGTTCTCATGAACTGTTCAAATGGGTACATCCACCGAAGGAATACTTGATCACATATCTTTACTTCACGTACTAAGTGGACTACCAAGTGCACCATGACATCAAAAAATGATGGAGGAAAATACATTTCCAAACTGCAAAGTGTTTCAACGATATGCATTTGCAAGTTATCAAGGATGGAAGGGTCTTCAACTTTAGAATATAACTTATTGAAGTAGTAACAAAGTTTGGTTATGGCAATCCCAACTTCTTTTTGCAAATTACCTTGCAATGCCACTAGAAGAATATGTTGCATTAGCACATGGCAATCATGAGACTTCATGTTTTGCAACTTCAACTCTTGCATATTAACCTTGGACCTTAAATTCGACGAGTATCCTTCAGGCACCTTTAAATCCTTCATGAATTGACAAAAGTTTTTTTTTTCTTTCCTTGACATTGGATAACATGATGGAGGAATGTATATTTGGCTATCCTTTTCAATTAGAGCAAATGTAGTCTTAATCCCTAACACAACCATGTCGAGCCTAGATGAGAGAGAATCTTTCGACTTGCCTTTCACATTTAACAACATGCTAATCAAAGATTCACATACATTCTTCTCTATGTGCATGACATCCAAATTATGTCGGACTATCTGAGATCCCCAATAAGGAAGCTTGTAAAAGATACATTTTCTCTTCCAACACTTCGTCATTGGGTTATTAGAATTCAAAGAATCAAGTAGCTGTAGGATTTGACGGAAACTTTGAGGCTTTGGTGCAGAATCAAATTCCTTTGGCCATTAAATTCCTCTAGCCTACTTTTGCTCCTAACCATGCTCTTCAATGTTCTCATGAACTGTTCAAATGGGTACATCCACCGAAGGAATACTGGATCACATATCTTTACTTCACGTACTAAGTGGACTACCAAGTGCACCATGACATCAAAAAATGATGGAGGAAAATACATTTCCAAACTGCAAAGTGTTTCAACGATATGCATTTGCAAGTTATCAAGGATGAAAGGGTCCACAACTTTAGAATATAATTTATTGAAGTAGTAACAAAGTTTGGTTATGGCAATCCCAACTTCTTTTTGCAAATTACCTCGCAATGCCACTAGAAGAATATGTTGCATTAGCACATGGCAATCATGAGACTTCATGTTTTGCAACTTCAACTCTTGCATATTAACCTTGTACCTTAAATTTGATGAGTATCCTTCAGGCACCTTTAAATCCTTCATGAATTGATAGAAGTTTTTTTTTTCTTTCCTTGACATTGTATAACATGATGGAGGAAGGTACATTCAGCTATCATTTTCAATTAGAGCAAAAGTCCTAATCCCTAACTCCACCATGTCGAGCCTAGATGAGAGAGAATATTTTGACTTGCCTTTCACATTTAACAACGTGCTAATCAAAGATTCACATACATTCTTCTCCATGTGCATGACATCCAAATTATGTCGGACCATCCGAGATCCCCAATTAGGAAGCTTGTAAAAGATACACTTTCTCTTCCAACTCTTCGTCATTAGGTTATTTAATTCAAAGAATCAAGTAGCTGTAGGATTTGACAGAAACTTTGAGGCTTTGGTGCAGAATCAAATTCCTGTTGGCCATTAATGTCTTTCTACGCTTTCTATATGGATGGTTTGATTGTAGCCACTTTTGATGTCCCATGTATGACATTTTCTTCCCATGTTTAAGTCTAAAAGCATTGGTATTATCTCCACAAATTGCACAGCCATAGTACCCCTTTGTCACAGCCCCAGAAATATTACCATATGCGGGGTAATTTGACACAGTCTACATCATAGCTGATCTCAGTGTGAAGGACTCCCTCCGATAACCATCATAAGCTTTAACGTCATCACACCATAAAGTCTTCATATCATCAATTAAAGGACGTAAGTAAGTATCTATCTTATTTCTTAGCTGTTTTGGACCAGATATTAACATACAAAGATGCATGAATCTTCGTTTCATCGTTAGCCACGGAGGAAGGTTATAAATAACTATAATAACAGGCCAAGCGCTGTGTTGAGTGCTCTGATTACTAAATGAGTTAATGCCATCAGTGCACAAACCCAATATGAGATTTCTAGGATCGGTCGAGAAATTTGGATATGTAACGTCGAAACTCCTCCAATGAGGTGCATCAGTCGGATGCTGCAACTTGAAATCACACTTCCTATCGTCTCCATCCTTATGCCATGTTAACATCTTTGCATGCTCCTTGTTTAGAAAAAGTCTCTTAAACCTTAGAATAATTGGCAAATACCGAAATACCTTTGTGGGAATTTTTTTCTTCCTAGACTTTCCTAAACACTATGATTTCCATCTTAATTTTTCACATTTCGGACAGTAGTCAGCTTCACTATACACATCATAGTAGATGATGCAATCATTTGGACAGGCATGAAATTTTTCATATTTCAAACCAAGTGCTGACATTGTCTTCTACATTGTTTATTGTTGTCGAAAGGAGGTTATTTTCAAGGAGCATATCATAAATTAAAGTGAGAAGGTCACTGAAACTTTTGTTAAACCATCCGTTAGAAGCCTTCAAATTGAATAATTTAATAAGTGCTGTAATTTTTGTGAATTGTTTACAACCTTTATATAACGGTAATTTGGCCTCATCCATTGTGTCTTCAAATTTTTTAGGATTTTCAACAGCATTAATTTCAACATCTATCCTTAATTTGTCAATCATGTCAAAATCTTCATGTACTTCAAATCCGGTTGAATTTGGTTCTACATTGGATGTCCTTGATGAAGTAGTTTCACCATGCCAAATCCACCTGATATAAGTCAAGTCGAACCGGTTGAAGTACAAGTGATCCCTGACCTATTGGACGCTTAATTGAGTTAGGTTGCCACAACGCTGACATGGACATCGTATCATCAATCCATTGAATTCGGGATTGTTTTATGCAAAATCAAGAAAACGCTCAACACTCATTCCATATGCACCAGATAAACGATCCATGTGTATCCACGAACGATCCATGACATAAAATGTTTAATATAGAAAAACGAAAATATTATCACACCATCGAAATCAACAAAATAGAGTAACGATAGTTAAAAATTAAAATATTTAATTACTTCCTTACCTCACAAAATGAATTGATGAAATGGGAGCACTGGATACACAAATAATGAAATCCTAGATAGAAATATACCTCAAACGGGAGATAAAAATAAATGAACCAATTTCACATTTCTCAATAGGCATATCAGAGAGAAAGAATATATTGTTTTGCCTTTCCAATCTGGTTATTGAATAAACCGATTTGGTAACTACCCATAACAAATTTGGTTTTTAATGAACGAATTAGTTTAGTGTGAAAAATTACATTGGGACATTATTTTTTATTAAAATAATTGATTTATAATTCAGTTATTCTAGTACATAATTTAAACATCAGGAGTTTATAATCCAGTTACTTGATTTACCGGATTCAAAAACATCCTTTCAATCTGGTCATAATTAACCGAAATGAAATCTATTATAATCAGAATCCTATTATGGTACATCCAGGTTTCCAAAAGCACTTTCGAATCCGGAAACATTAAAATTAATTCAAATGTCTTATGTATGAATCCGGTTTCTTGGAATACCGGATTCGAAAACAACTTTTAAATCTGGTTATCATGAAACGAATTAATGTGTCTTATATATGAATCCATTCATTTTAAGAACCGAATTGGAAAACATATTTTCAATCCACTAGTCATATCATTGAATTAAAGCTGCCGAATTTAAAAACCCTTTTTTGTTGTAGTGAAGGGAGAGGTAGAGGTAGAGGCAGAGGTCGGGGAACTTCTGAGCCATCTTTATACCTTCAAACTTCTTCATTACCTATCCCAACACCTAGAGATATCCATATTCCTCCTTTATCTACCTCATCACCACATCCTCACGCACCTTCATCTATTCCATCTCCACATCCTCACAATACCTCTGGTACCCTATCTCCATATCACCATATGTTAGATGCACACAGCCCATCTTCACATCCTCATATGTCTTCTACTAGCCGATATTTCCATCATCATGTGTCTTTAGCTAGCCCATCTTCACATCCCCACCCGCCTACTGCACCATGTTCATCTTCACTTGTTATACCCAGGACTAGAGAAGATGATAGTCGTATATGGATTAGGCCAGGGCCTAAATTGACGTAAGTACATTCATAGTAAAGTTTAATTATTCTTTAATTATTATTTTTATATGCTTAATATCATATATGATATGAGTTTGTTTTACTTACAGGTTTGACCCTCTTGTGAGATCACCAGCGGCTATCACTGGGATTATTATGTCCAAGTTTAAGGAGGCTTGTAGGTACAGGAAAGATAAAGATCCTCCAGTTAGAGACATGTGGTTTGCATAATTCGGGGTAATCCCCCTTATAATATCCAACAAGTACTTTCCATTTTTATATTCTTCAATTACTGTTAATATAGTAATTAATATTTTTCTTTATTACAGAGAATGTATAAATGGCTTCCTACTAATGATTATCAGATTAGAAAGTGCTTCAACCATAAAGGATCTGACTCATAGAAGAATGCAATGAACAAGGTCCACAATAGGGCAAATCAAGGTAAATGGATCCTTACACTAGTTAAGGATAAGTTGGACATTTTGTGGCATAGGCTTGGATGGGTGGAGAAGTCCAAGAAAAATAATGATAACAGAAAATCTGATATGGGAGTGTCATTACACACCGAAGGCTCAATCCCAACACTTGAACATAAGAAGAGATTGGTAAGTATTTTATATAGGATTTGTCATTTATTTTAGTAAAAAGATTTTTTACTGAGTTGTCTTCTTGTCTTTCCAAAGATAGCAAAGTGATGGGCTACCAACAACATATGAGTTATTCTAGTGCCTTCACACGCGAAAAGGACATCCAGATAAGTGGATCTCCCAAAAATCAGAAGCCATTAATGTAAGTACAAAGTTTAAACATAACTAAGAAATGTTTCACAACAGTGTCTGAATATGTGTTTAATAACTTAACACTAAGTATAGATAATGTTTTTAGCAGGGGAGTACAACAAGTGTGTGGATGAGATAGACTCACAAACACTAGCTGGTGAGGGGTCCACCCGTCAATCCGACAAAAGCATATACTTAGATGTTGTTGGAGGCGTTAGTAAATAGGGATGCATATACGACTTGGAGGCGAAAGATGGTACTCTTATCCCATCCTCATCCACCTATAACTCTTAGCAGTGTTCAGCATTTGAGCTTAAATCCCTAAGGATAGCCATTGTGGCTCTTACTTCAAAGTCTCAACAGAAGGATAAGGATGTCATCGAGATGCGGGAGAAGCTTCAGCAACAAGAGGGAAAGATTTAGCTCTAGTAGGGAATGCTTAATCTCATTATGCAGCGACTGGACTTGAACCCTAGAACTTCATAACCAGCACCTTTACGACCACCTCCTAAGGATGGTGATAGAGATGAGTATTATGACATTGACGAGAATGAGCTTGATATAGACATTTAATATTATTTGTAGCCAATAACTCACTTTGAATATTATATTAAATATTGTATTTGTAAATACTTTTATTTATGTTTTGACTTATTTTGATCTCATCTCAATGTATTTTTGAATATTTATTGTCTGCTTGGATTATTTTACCTCGTATGCAACTTGTATTTGTGTAAATGTAAGGAAATGTTGGGTGAAAATTTAAAATAAGTCATTTTAAAATATGTCACTAAATATGTCACCAAAAATTAATGAAATGGTTGCTACCACTAATATTAGTGATATATTTATTTCATCGCAATAATCAAAGACAAAATTTCAAATTGGATACCATTTTGGTCTCCAACCAGTGACAGAATTTGTTCATTTCTCCGTCATTAAACCAAATTTGAAAACCAATTTTGGTGTCCAATCAGTGACAAATTTCATTATGTTTTATGACAAATTTTTCCGTCTCTAATCAGAGATAGAATTGAAATTTCTCTCTAAGTTTTTAGCAACCTCCATGGACAGTTCGTTTCTAATTTCGTCGCTGATTTAATTTGCGACAGATTTTTGTGACTTAGTGATGAAAAATTTGTCTCTAAATGTGATTTTTTTAGTAGTGCCCTGTGATTGTGGGTCCTCATACAACGATGAATGTCTTGTCCTAGGTGAAGCAAGGTTTTCCTGGAGTTTTGGAGATCCTTAGATGTGCAAAATAGTTAGTATGTGCTTTGTTTGGTATCAGGTTTGGGCCCACGACTCAAGCCTAATTCACTCGTACATTGTACACTTCTTCCTATCACCCATGACCTATCAGTGCTTAATTCTAGACTTCATCCACGCTTTCTGCATTAACATTGGCATAGAGTCCTATCATCCATTGCTTAGTTACCTACTTACTTACCATGGAAGTTGTTGATGGCCACACCATTGTCCTCTAAGTTAGGTGAGCCTGGGTTCATGTCATAGTTGTTATTGTTGCAATGCTCCCTACAGTTTCTGCTTGAATGCTTGACTAGAGCTCGTGGAAAATCGGAAATAAAACTTATTGTTTTAGATTAAATGGGTCTGCCGTCTGCGATAACCAATAGGAGATTAGTAAAACTTGGGCTTAATGAAATAAAAGTTTAAAATTTGAGCTTAGCCTGAATAAAAATTTTGTGTTGATTGGACTTAACCTAGATTAAAAATCTTAATCTTAGGCTTAGCCTAGATAAAAATTTAGGACTTCGGCACCAACTTAGTGATATTATTATTTGTATTAGTTTTTTTAAGAGTATAAGTACTTTTTTGAAGTAATAAAAATATTTTTTTAAAAGTTAAAGAGTTCAAACTTTTAAAAAAAGTACTTCATATAACACTTCATGTGTAACAAAAAAATACATGAAGTATTTTTTAAAAAAATTTAAACTCTTTAACTTCTAAAAAATAGTATTTTTATTACTTAAAAAAAACACTTATATTTCAAAAAAACTAATACAAATTGACCTATATCTTTTTTGTTTGTGAAAGCCAAGTTAAAGAATTTTTTTTTGAAAAATACATATAAAAGTACAAAATTTAAAAATGTTTGGGGAGCCTGGTCCTATGACATTGAGAGCCCGCCCTTGCCTCGATGGATTCAACCTCGAGATCAAGCAGTCTCCAAAAATGATTTGATGTCGCTTGGGTTGCAACTCTTTGACTGTGAATGTTTTCTTTTTATTATTATTATTTATAACATATACCGCTTTTATTGAACAATTTTAAGCTATAGTTTCTCTTAAATTTATCATGCAGTTTACTGTATAGTTTTGGGGAAACTAGAGTCAACATTGGAATCAACTTACAATGAAGTTGGTCATAGTCCACCATAATTAGTCTTCTTTGTACGAACTTGATAATGATTTGTGAAGACTTCGTTTAACATTTTGTAACGAAACCATCAATTGAGTGTGCAAAGAATATAGCATGGTCTTAACTTCAAACTGATACAGAACAATAATATAGGGTCAACACTGGAATATTTAAAACCGGATGGCCCAAATCATAGAGTAAGATATCACGCAAGTTTATCCAACTTTTGTTAAATTATTGTGGGAATAATATTTCAGCAAAAAAAAAAAAGGAAAACAAATTGTTTCTATAATATTGTAAATTAATAAAGAAACATCTCCAATCATAATGGCATTAAACATACGTTCATTTGACGTAATGCTGATTAGTCTCACAACCCATCCTCTATAAAACCACACAATTATACTTCTGCACCTCTTATCATTGAGATCGATAATCTATGAAATCATAACACCAAAAGAAAAAACTTTTTGTTGCTATAAAATTCTAGTATGAGCATTACTCGTTAAAACTACTTTATTCAATTATAATCACTTGTGAATAATTCAAATTTACTATTTCAATTGAAAACTAGGATGATATTCAAGCTTTTCTTCCTTTGTTTTTTCTTTTTTTGGTTTGTTGGTTCTTACATAAGAATCAAATCTCTTATCTTATTTTTCTTTCTCCTTCGTTAAATGATGATAACTCAATAAGAAAAACTGACAATTTAGGGAGAATTTATTGTCAATTAAGAGAGAAAAAATATTATTTTATTAAGTTATCAACATTTAATTAGAGGTATATGGAATAAGACATGAAAATGGGACAAAATATTTAAATTCTCTTACTTGCATGCAAAGCCAAATAAAATAAGGAAGATTCCTTTCCTAGTGGCATGCTTGGGTGAGACCCACCCCTCATTAACCTACCCACATAAAAAGTATATAGCATGATATATCCAAATCTTCCTGAAACAACCAAAACATGGGTAAAGATTTGTGGCTTGATTTGTTATGCTGCACCCTAAACTAGAACCCTATGGATAGCGTCTAATATGTACCTAAATGAAATAGGTGCATCCATGCTCCATTTAATCTTAACCATTCATTAGAAATAATAAAAGATAAAAATGCATCCAATGGTATATAATTATGGTTGTCAACCGGTTGAAGAGGTTATGTTGCAGTTTGTAAAAAAGGCCCTCCTACTCTTCCTTTATCTTTTTTTTTTGTGAATCTACTCCCCCTTTATTTGATTCCTGAAGAATAATAAAAAAATATTTTTTAAAAAAAAATTTATTTGTTGATTTTGTTTATAATGGTTTAAAAATTATAAATAAAAATTTATTTTATTTTTATTTTTTATGAAATTAAATTAAAAGAATCATATTTTTTATTTTATTATTATATTATTTTTAATCCTTTATTTTTTTAATTTTACGAACATTTTATTTAAGAAAGCAATTAAAAAATATATGTATAAACTATAAACTTTTACTAAAAATATATATATATTTCATTGGCAGGACTAGCAGTGCGGCTAGTCCCGCCATGCCTTAAATTATATATATATATAGATATATATATATATATATATTACTATAAATATTTATTTAAAAAAGTAAAAAAAATATAATTTCAGTCCCGTTATGCTAAAAAAATTTTTAAAAAAAGTATTCATTGGCGGGACTAGCAATTCCGCCATGCTAAAAAAAATTATAAGGGATTAGCAGTCCCACCATGCTAAAAAAAATTAAAAATTAAAAACATAAAGTCCCGCTATATATATTAAATATATAAGAAAATTGTTTTTGATATTTTATAGAAAAAATTTAATATTTTTTTAAATTATAGCATTACATAATTAGTAATACATGACATATTTATAAAAAAAATAATTATTTCATTAATTATAAATTCAAGTTTATTTTTCATGCAAAAAATTAAATAAATATCTAATATCTATCGTGAAATAAATATAAAAATGAAAAAAAATGTTTTTAAAAAATATTAAATTTATATTTCATGAAAAATAGATAATAGAAAAAAATAAAATGTTTATTTAAATATTAAATTTTATTTACATGGAATACATTACATATAAAATAAAATATCAAAAACAAAATTTAATTTAATTTTCATGAAAATTAAATTTAAAATAAACTGATTTTTCATGACATTGTATAAAACATTTTATGCAGAAAAAAGATAAATTTAATTTTCATGAATTAAACAAAAATAAATGAGAATTACTTAGTATATGCCAGTTTAACAAAATATAAACAAAAGTACTAAAAATATTATTAAAATATGTTTAATAAAAATTATTTCTATGACGGGCCCCACCATGCTTCAAAAAAATATTTATTTCATGATTGAAAAAAAATTATTTAATAATTTTTTAAAATTTTCATAAAAACTTAAATAAAATAAAATTTCATGACTGAAAAAAAAAACCAAGATAAAGGACCAAAATGTAAATAAGAGAATAAGAAAGACTAATTTTTAAATGTGTTCAAACCAGTAATAATAGGTAAATTAAATAGAGTATAAATACACCTATATCATTTAGGGTATTATAGAACGCTCCTAGAACTATGTGTTTCGTTATGTATGAAACCGTATCGATGCAGTTTCATGAAATCTCAATCAACTTTAATAGCTAAATGAAACGTCAAACGTGTGTATGACTCATAAATTGCCCTACCGACATGCTCTAAATAAAGGCATGACGTTTTCTTGTCACACTGTGATTTTCTTACTATTATTTATAAATTAAGGGAAAGAATTTATGAAAAGGAAAGTAAATTAAGAGAACTATCTTACATTTTATAATAACCTACGGAGATAAATAAAGAAAATTTAAGATAAGTTGTTTTGAGGTTGATTTTATATAGGCGCTTCCAATTTTGTTTTGAAGAAATTTATAAGATACTTAAATGTATTATATTTATTTAAAATATATGCCACACAAATATCTTCTAATTGAGCCATATATCTTTTAATATAGCTTTTACCAGTATAATGCCACACATATTTTAATTGGAAAATTTAATACGAGAAATATATATCAACTTCTCGTGGGAAAATTCAAAATTGAGAGTATAGAATAGAACTTGAGGGGGCAATTTAGCATGTTGAGTGTGTGCTTTCGTTGGCAATAAATAATATCTTCAACTGTTATTGCTGTACCATATTGTATATTGTTGGCTGATTACTGGGATGACAAACCATAGAGAAACTGTGGTGGGCTCTAGGAGAAGAGAAGAACATACATTCATTAATGTGACTGATGAAATCAAATAAATGTAGCCATGTGAATTGCATCAGAGACCATGTCCTTCAATTGGCTTCTTTTTCTTGCGCATGCAGTTTAGCTACTTTCTCCGATCTTCAATCATTTTTCCGCGAAAATAATGGACAGCAAAGCATAAAACACCTATCTTTGGGTCATATAAAAATATCAAATATAAATATAGGAATTCAAAATTTTCTGTGTAACAATAGCATGCATGTTCTAATGAAGAAGAATAGAAGTTGATGAATATGACATCCCAGCTGAGAACGTGATGGCTTAGCTTGTGCCAGTTATCAGCTCGATGTTGACGTGCCATATATGTTGACGTGCCATGTGCACACTGCGCAATTCAAGGGGCATGCATTGCAATATATATATATATATATATATATATATATATGGGGAGGGATCAACTTACACCGGTGTAAGACTTAATCACTCTTACACCACTCAATAACTTTTTATTGAATAACTTTCTTACAAAATCCACCGTTACATTGAAAGTTTCTATCATGTAGATCATACCTATAAAATTTTACATTAATCCGAAATTGTTTTGTGACTCATTGATATACATCAAAATTAATGTAAATATAAACTATTGAAATATATGAAAATATGAACTATTTGATTATATTCTTATTGATATTCATTTTTTTCAAAATTTGACACAAATGATCTATATGATAGAAACTTTCAATCTAGCGGTGGATTTTGTAAGAAAATTATTCAATAAAAAGTTATTTAGTGGTGTAAGAGTGATCAAGTTTTACACCGGTGTAAGTTGATCCCTCCCCTATATATATATATATATATATATATATATATATATATATAACGTAACATTTTTCTCCTTTATCTTAGGCTTTATATTTCAAACATTAGATTATTTTATTATTTGTCTTTGTTATTTATCTTTATCTTAATTATTCTCTTTATAACAAATTCTTTCTATTCAATAAATGTTCATAGTCTCTTCTCAGTTAAAGAAGATTGGTCTTTTACCAAACATTATCATGGTATCAGATTAATATCATTCTCTATGACCTAATTATGTCATTTCTGTTGCTAAGTTCTCAAAAGAATTCAAGAACTCGATGTCTCTATCTTTCCCATTAGATTTGCATCAATTCCAACTAATAATACTAGATTTTTTTTTCTTCTATTTCCTCGTCTTTCTCTTTCCAAAAACTATCACCGAGGAGTGAAAGCGCTTCCTACCTTCTTTTTTATGCCGATGAATCGTATTGGCTTCACTTTCCCCCGATGAACCATATTGGTAGTGACTTTTCTATTTCACCAATTAATTATACCGATGATGAATTCTCTATTGGTTATGATTCACAATAACCTCTCACCTGCGAATCATAGTGGTGGTTAACACCCCACCCAACTACAGAATAGCTTCCTTCTCCAGACTGCGTCCGTGCATGGATCACCAGTTGATTTGGAAACCTCACACGAGGTATGATTGACCTTCCAAAATGCGCTTTTAGAAATCTCACGCGAGGTATGGTTGACTCTACAAGGCGCATTTGCTCACATTAGTGGAGCGCAAATTTTTATTTTATTTTTACTTCAACACAAGTTCTTTTCTTTGAATAAAGACTAAATTTGGACTTTGTGACCCTATGTCCAGTTTGAAGGAGATGATAACATAACAGATTCCTCTCATTGATCTTAGGCTTTAATTTATATTTCAAACTTTTGCTTACCTTATTATTTATCTTGTTATTTATCTTTATCTTTGTTATTCTCTTTGTAACAAACTCTTGTTAAAAAAGATTGACATTTTATAAAACATTATTATTATATATATATATATATCGTACAACGTCCATACGTCGACGTGTCATCCTCTCATCCAAGTCCCATTTAGTTATTGCATTAATTGTAACTATTATCGTTAATTTACTTATGAAAACATCCCTTTATTATTTTTTAAAGATTTAATTCTGATTTATTGTTGATGTAAATTTTTTTATAATATCATTTAATTATGTATTGTTATATCATTAAAATTGTTTGATTTATTAGATAATTATTATTATAATCAAACTCTTATAATAATATGACAAATCATGATTAGATTAAGTAAAAAAAAAAATAGATAGTAGATCAAAATTAAATTGATAATTTTTAAATCTGGGAAATAATATTATGAGGGTAGCAGTACGAGTCTGACCTAACTACAAATGTTAAAATCAGCAAACAAAACGATGATATAATTATAATTAAGCTGAGTTTTTTTTCGTATGTTTATTATCTTCGTTCCATATTCTAATTAATTACATTTATCTCTCTACAATTTTATTTCATTATCCAAAGAAATAAATTTATTTTTTTACATAAAAATAAATAAATTTATTAGAATATTGGTTTTTCATCCTTAATTTATTTAACTACTGAAATTGGCCACTTGAGCATAACTTTAATAATTGAGTAATTGAAAATATTTTAAGTAAAAATAAAAAAAAATCCAACCTTTCAAGTTAAGATAACTATTCCCAATTTACCAAATTATGTAAAAAAAAATATTTTTCTAGCTTGCTATATTGTTGATTAAATTTGCATGTAGAAGTAGAACTATATGTTACTAAAATCCTGGCTGGGCGCAATCACTAACCATCTTTCTGGCACGGATTAATCATGATTAGGTATATAGTTGTTCAGGGCATAAACATTAATTATTAATTTTGGGTTTCGAAAACATTATTCAATGCTTATTTCAGAAGCCTATAGTTAATGTAGATTAGCATATGATAATTAATAACCTTTAACAAGCATGCGGAGGGCCATAACCCACTTCTCATATTCAACAACTCGAAGTGGGATCCCATCTGATACTATTATACTAGCTACCCCCAAAAGGAAGAAACATGATTGGTTCATTTTTTAAATTGTTTTCAAATAGAAAAAAATAAATAAGTTATTCTTTTAAATAAAATACTAAACAAATTGACCAATTTACGTAGAATATGGCCATCAACTTGTCAGAGAAAAAGTTTCATAACGGACTAGCTAGTTTTGGTACACATATATCTTCTGTGATAAAGTCATATTTTCTTCATTTTGACAAACATAATTAAAGTACCATGCACCTTGAATTCGCTCACCTTTTCCAAAGTCCACGTCTATCCAACGACAATGTGGAATGAATGTTTATTTATTCACCTAGTTTAGTATATATGGAAACTGTGTCACAATTCATTTTTCAATGTCGTAAAGATGATACCATTGTCGTTAGTTCGCCGTATGAGGACTCTTGAAGTAGCACACAAATTAACGAGTGATGCCAATAATACAAGCTTCTCTTAATGTGAATGGTCAAAAGGAGCACACAATCCATTAGAATGCCTATTTTGTTTATTTTATTTTAATGAGCTTCGAGAACTGGCTGACTAGATGTAACTTCTTACCGCTTTCAATTTCGTTGGCATTATTTTATATTTATCCCCAAACACCGTATAAAATCATGTTAATTAATAAACTTCCTTAATTAGACAGTATAACTCACTTGTTTCTTGCTTTGAAGTAATGCAGTTTGAATATTTCATCGAGATTAGTCTTTAATTTCGTGACTGCACACAAGAGAGTCTGAATTTCAATCTACAACATCTTACAAATTTGTATCTTAGGACTGACTAATGGAATTGGAGCTGAGTGACGAATATGGACCAGAATTTATAAGCGAAATAAAAAAGAAAATCACATTTGAGTTGCTATTAAGATAAGTGCTATGTAATTGCAGGGTGACTCACATGAATTGTTGTTGTAAGCGCCGTGATTTCTAGCATAGAGGATCTGCTCAAATTGCTACAAATCTGTAAAATTAGGACAAGAAAAAATCTCTAAAATCTATACAACATGTTCAGCAACGTACCGTAACTAATTCTATTACATTCAAATGGCTAAAGCATATGGTTACATAACGTAAAAACGACGCTCAAACTATTAACTAAGTAGAATAGTGGTAAAAGGTTTAGGTAGTTTCAAAATGATAAAAGGGGATTTTAACCATGGTTTATTGGCCGTGTTGGTGTGACTGTCGCCAAACAAACAGATAAGAGGCTTATAAATTTTCTCTTAGTCCATAAAATTTTTCATTCTCTCGGCATTCTCTTAGTCCAACACTAGAATTTTTTGTGAACTCATATTGCTTAAAAGGTTTTGATGATAACAAGAAGTGACTCACAACGAAAAACAAGTCTAAGCTTTATTAAAGATTTTCATTTGACTTAGATTCATTGTAAGAGTAAAAAGGTATTTATTGCTTAAGCTCTTGAACATTTTAATTATCCCATAGTTTAAAAGAAAACTATTTTGAAAACCTTAGTATTGGTGGGAATTGGTTTGAAAAACACTTCTCAATATTTTTATCCAATTTGTTTGAAATTTGATAAGGCTTCAAATATGTATGTTTACAAAGCCAAAATTAGAATTTTAGGGGCTTGTATCCGGATACAAGTTTTTGTGTCAGAATACCAATCCTTAGAAACTCAAATTTTGTCTCCTAAAAGGCAAATATCATGATATAAGCTTTTGGTATCCAGATATTTGTCTCAAGCAAATCGGCTTTCAAATATCCGAATACACCTCTGTGATATATAAATATCTTGTTCCAGTAGCTAAATCACATTTCAAATATCAGAATATTTCATTCCAGTAGCCAAAAGCTATTTCAAATATCATGATACAGAATTAGATATCAGGATATTTCATTTTAAGTGAAAAGTGGTCTTTTCCAAATATCAAGATACGAAATCAAATATCAGGATATTCTTGTTGGATTTCGCAATGAGAAAAAGGCAGCGGAAAATTAAAATACGAAACCCTCCAAGGATCCATGTGATGGTCATAACTCGTGTTAAGATGATTACCTTATGAACGAAACTGATTTCATGATAGATAGCAAATCACGAACGCTGCAACGAACGTTGTTGTAGCATCTCTACGGCATCCACACGAACGGATGAGAAGGTTTCCTTCTTCGGCACGGTGCTAGCCACGAAAAGGGGGAAGTTTTTCTTAGTCTCTCTCTTACTCAAAAACGGTTTCTAACTCTCAATTATGCGTGTGTAGTCATATGGGAAAAAAGACTAAGATATGTATATATAGGCCCCTGCACATATTTGATCTACATCAAACTCATGTGTGGGTCTATTCGATTGGGTTGTCTCATATAATCTTAGTAATGGTCTAATTAACCCCAATTAACTCCATTTCAATCCATTCAATGTGTGTGACCTTATAAGATCCTTTTACGTTGACAGTAACATTAAATCATATTTAATATTACAAACAGTGTGCGGCATCTAGTAATACATCACTGCTACTCAAGTAATAGGAATGTCAGTGATTCGACATAACCTAACCATAACTAATGTTACCATGTAGTCTAGTTCCTTTGTCCTGATATCTTGATTGAACACAAGGCATGGAACGTGTCACCCTTGTATAGTTCAATCATTGGTTTCTTGATTGCCGAGTAGACTTATGAAGACAAATGGAATCAATATCTCATATTGACTCATTTGAGCACAACTATGCATTTTCAAGTCTCACTCATCAAGGGGCCCGAAAATATCGCTTCCGTTAGTGGGAGGGACAAATCCTATCTACATCACTCACATCTCTCTGCATGACTTGTGACATGTCTAATAATCGACTTTATGAACACCTTGTTATAGGTGACGTTTGATGATATTAAAACATATAACTCCTCATGTACGGAACTGTAGTGACCTCAAATCAAATGACCACATACACCATTGTCACTATAATAATCGCTTATGACACTCACGCAATGATTCATGTAGTGTTCTCATGGTGGTTCAGTCCAATACATAATTACTCTAATATGTACTCATGTGTAGACTTGATATCTCATATCTATGACCTGTAAGACACAGTCATCAGCCTACGCTCATACTAGTCTTAACGCTCATTACTGTTGTCATAAATAGAACTTTCCATTCTAAGAAATCTATTATGTTCATTTAATATAAATAAATAACACAATAAATAAAATGCTCATATATTAAATAAATGTCATGATACAATATAAATCATAAAGTCAATATATAACTGGCCTCTAGGGCATACATCAACAATTTTGTTCTTACTCAAACCCAGAAATCAGAATATCCAAATATTTCTTGCGTGAAAGTCAATTATAACGACTAGTTTTTGCATTTAATGCACTCCAACCATCACCAACGACTCTAATATGCAATGAGGTTTTTATCCTAACACTTCGGGAGTTAATGCAATAGAACAACACCTCTAAAAAATATTTATTGAGAGCATTTAACACCTTACAATCTTACAAACTCTATTCTTGAGCTTTAAATGATATTATCTCTTTACCTATCATTTTTCAAGTTGTATATCTGCTCTTTTGAGAGTATCAAATATTTCAAACAACCTTTTATCTTGTGAGAATTCAAGGGTAGGTGTCCCTTGTATTGAGTGAGGCTCTTGCACAAAGAAGGTAGAGGATCCCAAACTAGTGAAGAGTGCTCTATTTATGTAAGGGTTTTCTCAAGCACCCAAGTTAGAAGCTTGAAGCATAATGGAAATATCGGGTGGACGATCTCGAGGACTAGACGTAGACCACACGGAGTGATCAAACCAGTATAAATATTGTTTACACTCTCTCTTCCCTACACTTTTTATTATTCAAGTTTTGCATTTATATCTTGATATACTTGGTGCTTCCATTCTTGATAATCTGATTTCTAGATTAAATTTGTGTAGTGTTGTTATTTACATTGGTCCATATCTCTCTTGAGACCATTGATTCAATATAATTAGTACCATTGAAGCTTTTGTGAAAGTTTTTTGAAGAAATTTTTAGAACTCAATTCACCCTTCTCTTGAGTTATTGAAGCCACTTGGTAACATTTTTCTAGCCATTCTCAATTCTAATTTTGCTTATAAAGGTTCTCATAATTCTCAATTTTGCAAATCTAGGGGTCATCATTCTTCTCTACCAAATCTGGTGTTGGATCTATAGTAAATCACTCTCTTCTTTGATTGCATTAGAATTGTGATGTGATTTCCCAAATGGTTATCTTCGCTCCTTTTACTTTTGGCTAGATATGTGTTCAACTCGAGCTTCTTCGGCTCTTAGTTCCTCCATCGATTCATGTATTTCACGCAAACCATCACAACGGTGGAATTCAATGTGTTTATGTTTAGGCTTAGTGCAATTAATTGATTTTTCAGTTGGTGTAGCTCGAATTTATTGTTGGTTCTGTATCTAATTCTTGCAGGTCTCTTTCAAATCCTCCTGTTAGTTCAATTCGACCACTGAAAACTCTTAACCAATGCTAATATAGACAGAAGCACTTCTGAAAGGTTATGTTGCTCTTTTTAGTAGCTGTGGTATATGGTGAATTGTTTTATAATAGGCTCATTTCACCCTAGCTATGGGCAAAATGTTGGTAATTTCATCTGGAGCATCTACGAGCCGTTTTGCAATTTGTTCAAAATGGTGTGTTTCTTAGGGTTTACATCCTTGGTTAGTTGGTAATTGGTAAAAAAAGTCTAAGTTGATGAGTGATCATGTCTATGCCTTGTTGATCTTGAATGTTTAAATCTTACATTTCATAGAGCCTAGAAGGAAGTCAGGAGACATAGTCAGGTTTTCTTCTACTTGTATTTTGAATCAGTTTATACATAAGTCAGGAACTTAGAAGCAAGGGAAGGAGGCCATTGTCTAGATTCTGGGTAGGATATTATTTAGGAGGATTTTTTAAGTTCAAGTTGCAATATTTCAATGTATTAAAAAAAGTACTTTCTTCCTTTTTTTTCCATTTTCAATGTTTATCTGTTAGGGTAAAGTCTATAAAATTTTAACTTTTTTCTTGTTTAGGAGGTATAAGCACGTAAGTATAGGAGAAGAAAAAGTGGCTTAATAAAAAGACAAACATTGGATATCAACATTATACCTCTTAAAGATTTAAGTCAGTGTCACTTGAGTTACAAATTTGTTGGCATAAAATTTTAACTTTCAATAACTATACCTTCTTGTCTATATATTATATCGTCTTAGAGATTTATTAATGTTTTAATTATGTAATTTGATATAATACTTATATATATATATATATATAATTTAATAAATAAGAAAGAGTTCATAAAAATTTTGAGAGATCGAATTCTTTATAAACTTACCCTTTCTCTTATCTAGTATAAAAGTGATGACTCTTGGTTAATTTAATGTATCATTCATGTGGCCCAATATTTTTCCTGATTGTCTCCCTAATCAAATTAATTTAGTTGGTTAGTAACAAATCCCAGTAATTTTTATAAGAGAGTTGTGTGCTCAAGCTCATCCAGATTCTTGTAGGGTCATTTCGGAACACACAAACCGAAGAAATGGACAAGTATTCCACTGCAAATAGTCTGCCACATCTTTTTTTGAGACCCGGTAAACCTAATCACATGCCATTGTTGAATGGCGAGCACATATATATACCAAATTTTAAACTCCCCTTATAAGACATTGTTTCGTTACTTTTTGTATTTATAAAGGAATTAATATCTTTAATAATTAATAGTTAATATTTAATTACGTATTTCACTTAATTAAAATATAAATATTAAAATATTAATAAAATAATTATATTTTAATTAAATAAAACATGTTATTTAATATTAATCATTAACTGTGAAAGATTAATACACTGACTAAAAAAAATGATATCAGATAAACTTCTTCTTATTTTAATATTATTATTTTCTCCCCTTCTTCATTCCTCCCCAAAATGTAACCTCAAGATTCAAAGTTAGGTTGTTTGTTTACCTCAAGAAAAATGGATATTAAATATTTGATAGGTATATATAACCGAGTACTAGCATGGAAGAGAAAAGTATTAGCAACCGTTTCAACATTAAAATGTTAGATAATGGAGCTCTATATTGACATGTTAAATTTCTTTCAAATAGATGGGGTATTGGTATTTATTTTTTTTGGTCTTTACCAAGGCTGTAGTTATGTGATTGGGTTCAACTTTTCATATCCCAATTTTTCATTTTTACTTAAATTCAATATAGCCATCCTATAACAAGAAAATAAAAAAGTAAATATTCTTTTTAGTTCTTTAAATATATACGTAATATTATATTAATTCTCTAAAGATATAAGTAACATCACATTTATAAATATATTAAATTGATCCTCCAAAAAAATATGTGACTTTAAATTGGTCATTCAATGTCACATTTTTGCCATCAAATTATACTTTAAAGTGACATTAAATTAGTTCTTAAATAATAAAATTGTTGGTATTAATTATTATTGAAGAATCAATTTCTTGTCTTTGATAAATAGATGACTAGTATGATGTCACATATATTTTTAAAAATCCAAAATGGGTATTTACTCAAAAAAAAAATCCTTTAAAATAGAATGACATCAATTAGATATTCAAAAGATGGCAGTTTTTCTATTAGGCCTTGTTTTCCGTTGGATAAAGTTAAATTGGGTAGGATAAGTTTTTTTTTTTTAACCCATCTTACATTACTTAGTCTAAACTTTTTTAGATATAACACTTTTTATTTTGTATTTTCAATATAATTCTATTTATATATAACTATAGGGTTGAAATCAAGTTGGGTACAATATAATAAGAAGATAAACATATTCTCATTTTGCTCGTATATCATATCACCACAACGGTCACTACTATGAACACTGTTATCATATTTTATCTTATTTGTTGAGTCAATAGGTTTAACTGTATAAATTATATAAATTAAACCTTTATTTCAGTGACCATTTAAAATCTAGTTGGACATGTTTAGCTCATAAGTTAATCAAATTGGGCCTAAATGAATCAGGTCAGCCTATTTAACCCTGTGTTGGAGAGACATTTGTTACTTGGACTAAGGACTATGTAATTTTATATTTTATGTAAGTTCTGAGTATGGTTGATTGACATTTGAAGTATGTAAGTTTTAATTTGTACTATGTAATGTAATGACTGACTTCAATGTTTGAGTTTATTAAAAAATAGGTGACTTATTTTTTAAAAATAATTGTCATTTAAA
Source organism: Styphnolobium japonicum (assembly GCA_023212625.1). Classification (NCBI taxonomy): domain Eukaryota; kingdom Viridiplantae; phylum Streptophyta; class Magnoliopsida; order Fabales; family Fabaceae; genus Styphnolobium; species Styphnolobium japonicum. The sequence goes on along the minus strand of JALBWW010000008.1, from coordinate 13,049,312 downwards.
TGGGCTGCCCATTTATGCTTAGCTAGGAATCAGACATTTTGTCAACCCATTTAATTTTGGGTATTTTTAGTATGACTCATTTAACTCACATGTCAAATAGGTCATGCATGTCAGTCCTGTTAGACACCCTTAACTACATCTGCACCACCTCGCAATTTCATGCTCTGGTGCCTCACATGGCACCCTAACCCTGCAAATTCAAAGATTTAGGTTCAAACAACTTATACATTTGCATCTCACGTTCAAACATCTTAGATGTTTTAGCATATAAGATGTTTAGATACCAAAGATTTTTCATGGTTTAGTGAATAGCTTCGCGGGGGTTAGTCATATATATGCCTTACTTGCACTACTTCTCTATGTATAGAAACCTAATCACAAGAGAGACGACGCCTCGTTAGAGTTGGGGGGCCTTGTCCCACCCACCCCCAATTTTTCTAATTTTGTTTTATTTATAATGTAGTCTTTTTTATAAATATGTATAATTATTTTAATTTGACCCTCCAACAATAGAAATCTTTTCTTTGACCCTCCTCACCTTCTCAGTCTAACTCCACCCCAAGGTATACACGGTACCATAATCCATCGAAAATATCCAACACCTACCAAGCCTTCTTTGAAATTGATCTCGAAAGACTTAACAAAAACATCTTTGACAAGGCTGAGCAATATTACTATTCTGGTGAGGTTGCTGATCATTACTATACCATCAAGTCAATAATGATAGCCAACTTATATGGAACCCCTCATTCTCACGGCAGGTTGCGTTGGGCTATTCCAACACAACTTAACACAACACAGTATCCCCTTACTTTGTGGGATCTTTTAACTAATTACCAAAAAATCAAAAACAAAAAGGCAAAAGAGAGTAGCACAAGCAACCAGCCATCTCTGTATCTAGCTGGTCATCATAGGAATAGCATTTCCTCAAACAACTGAAGTGTATTTGAAGTTTCAAAACTATAATACATGGGGATTAAGCATCATCTGAGATCATGGAACTAAAATGATGAAATATTTGAAACAACATTTCTTGCTATATGTAGTTCCCGTTTCGTGAAGTAATGTGGGTTCACTCTATTTTTGTTTTATTAGTATATAATACAGAGATAGAGAGAGGGTGATCATATACCTACACACTACAGTAATTCATCCTAATCCATATAGGTGGCAGGCATGCATTCTTTCACGGAATTAATCATGTATATTGGCCCACATGAAGGAAGGTTTAGGTGGGGGGAAATGATCAATTGACCACCTTGACTTCTTGTGCATGTAATGCCAATTCAAGACATAATCGAATCAATGGGTAGGTTTGGAATAAAATCGTTTTAGTAGTTGCATGCTCTTTAACTTCCAGATTATCGATCCCCCCATGTTGCTCTTATTTTTTTTCTTTATATTGTTTTTCTGACATTGCCCAATTGTAACTGAAAACGACCTTAAAACTCTTACAAAAAATTTGATTATAATTGAGGCAGCAATGATGTTAGATGCACATTATTTTTTTAGTTGTATCACTTTTTTTATATTAAAATCTTGTATAATAAGAATCGGTTCATTTACAAAAGTCATTCTATGTATGCAAGAAGTGGGCCAATCCACGCGTATAACAATCAGATTAACGCAATAAGAATAGTGTACAAAAATTAAGACCTAATAAAAATAATTCTTTGTAGAAAAAAAAAAAATAAGCCTTGCACAATACTACCAAGGCATGCTTTGATGTATCACGTTCCACGAGCATATCCCATTGTTATCTAATTCTGAATAGGCAACCACGTGAAGGACGAAACTGTCCTTCTACCATACAAAATAACGTTTGCATCCTAAAAAGTATTATTATATTATAAAATTATTAAAATAGTTTAACTTTTAAAATTTATCTAAAAAATATAATTTTGTTAATAATTTATCATTAAATTGTAATATAAAAAACCCTCCGATGTCAATAGTGAATGAAATTTAAACACAACTATAATAGTATAAGAATATGATTATGATATTAACAAGTAATTAGAGTAGTAAGTAACTTTAATTTTAGATGTCAAATTAAAGATTCAATTTCTTACCTCGTGGTTGTTAAGATGACTCATATTTATTATATTCTTAAGTTTAAATAAAATTAGTTTTATATCTAAAAATTATTGAGATCGTTATAATTAAAATAAATAAAAAGTATAAGATCATGAAGGACTTCGAATATCACGGAATTACATTGACGACCTGCACGTGCCAACGGCCAAGCTTTAATCATGACTCAACTAACCTGCAGACATCCTCAGTTTTTCTTGTTACAGTAGCTATAAAATACAAAATGAAATATTGGAATTATAATTGTTTGAAATTAAATTAAATTAAATTAATTTTTAGAAATTATTATTAAAAAATTAAATTTGATTTAATTTAAAAATTAATTAATATATTTAAAATTTATTAAAAATTAAATTTATTTAATTACCAAAAAATTTAACTTTATTTATTTTTTATTCTTATATTATTTTATTATAAAATTAAAAAGTTAGTAATAAAAGTTAATTTATATAATTAAATTTAAAATTAACTTAAATCTTAATAAATTATATTATATTTGATAGAATTTATAAACTGTTTTTTTAAAAGGTAAAATTTATAAACTTAAACTATTAAAATTCATAAAATTTTAGAATTAATTTATTTCTTATTTTTTAATATTCTAAATATAAGATTTATTTTATAAATCAAATTATATCTTATTTTTTATACTCCAAATCCACTCGAAACAATTTTGAAGATTTAAAAAACTGAATTGTACATTTAACCACGTCAGGTAAATTTATAATATGTTTGGCTTTTGGAGAGTCCCACATGATTTGAGTAAAAATTTATTTTTTGATATTTTTACCTTAATCATAAATTTAAAGCCTTCAAAATTAATCCAAACATCCAATTAAACAATTAAATCAACTATTTCAATTTCCCGATTTCGTAATTTTACCCAAATTCATATACAATTACAAGAGTACCCATTCCCTCGCCGGAGAACGTTTCCCAGCTTTCCCACTCCAGTAACGGTATCTTTAATCATAAAATTAGTAAATTATTAAATAAATTAAATTAAATTATTTTCATGGAAAAATTAAAAATCACTGACCAAAAAACAAAAATCAAACTCAATAATTCTTTGGTTCCTTGCAAACGGTATGAAGTTGGGACATTGCAAAATCATCCGTACAATGCAAGATTTTTCCGTTTCGGTTTTCTGTTTGTTTCTCGAGAAAAACAAAAAGAACTAGAAAACTTAAGGCTAAAATAAAATTTCCTTCACTCCATTTTCGAACTTCCTGAAGTATATTTACACAAACAAGAAAAAGTGAAAAACAAAACATATTCATCTCTCGCTAAATTTACCATATGCAATTTCTTTCACTCAGACTAATTTTCTTTCTCTCTTTCTTTCACTCATGTTGATTTTCTCTGTGCAAAATCCTTTTCCCTAGAAAAACTCTTCGGAAGAGGAACTACTCAGGAGGTCGTGGATGTCGCGCGTGTCGCGACCGAGTCGAAGCGCTTCGAGAACTCGTTCGAAGACGATGACGTGGCAGGGGATTCGGAGCACGCCTTTCTGTTCGTAACCGTATTCCTGAGCCGACCGGTTCAGGAGGTTCACGAAGACCGGGTGGTTCAGCAGCTCCGCGCTCACCGCGAACCGCTCCATCTCGTCGCCGACGTAGACTGGCACGTGTCCTTCCGGAACCGCCGCCGTCCTCGGGCGGTTCCGGCGGAGCTTCGCGGCGGCTACGTCGCGGAACGACTCCGCGCGGCGCGGGCGCCGGGCCTGCGAGTCGGATCGGAGGAGAGTGTACTGTGACGAGTCGGCGACTCGGGAGAGCTTGCGGATCAACCGCTTCATAGCTTTCTGAGCCAGCGAGATCGAACGGCTGAGAACGGAGGAGGAGACGGGGGAGAGAGAAAGTTAAAGAGAGAGAGAGAGGGGGGGTTTGGAGGGTTTGAAATTTGAGTGAGTGGAAAAGCGTGGTGGGTGAGAAGTGAAGGTGGGGGGAATATATAGAGAGGGATTTGTTGCGTAGTTGCAGTGTAATTTACTATGAAGGAGAGAGAGTGTGGTGTAGAGAATGGAAAAGGGTTGTTTATGAATTGAATGATGATGGGGGAAGTTTTAGAGGTACAGGTAAGCGTACTTGGCAGGTACAATTAAGAGAGAGAGAGAAAATTAAATAAATGTGAAATGTGGGTATTAAATACTGGGGGTTTATTTATTATGGTATTTAATTTATTTAATTTGGATATTTGCATTTTTTTATGTGTGTTTGGACTTGATGGTTACGATGAGGAAGTGAAAAGGGGGTGAATGTTTGCAACTGTTCAAACTGTGATTGATTATTTTAGGATTAGGATCACCGAAATGCATGTGCAGTTAAAAAAGATAAATGAGAGTAAATTTTGAAATTGTGGAAATTATGTACTTCCTTTTTATATCTCTTTAATTGTACATTTAGTTGAACTAAAAATCTGATGCATTATTTTAGATAGATGTTATAAATTCGATTCGCTTTACCCAAAAAAATATGTACTAGAAAGTTATTTTTATGGAGATTTAAATTTTTTAAAGTAAGATGTATATTTTAGAGGATAAAATACATAATGATAATTATTGATGAAAAAATTAAAAAAAGATTTTCATATATATATGATTTTTCATTTAGATGTTTGTATTTTTGAAAATTTTAAAATGTTAATTTTTTTTTAATAATTATCATTTTATATTTTATTCTCTAAATCTACTTATGCACTTTAAAGGATTTAAATCCCTTTAACAAATACTTCTAATTGTTTGTTTTAAGCTTTTATTATAGTTGATTTTATGAAAGGCTATCATTTGGAGCTTAAAAAAACATAGAAGTCTCCAATTCTTTACACTGAGTTCAAAACAAATTTCTAAGAAGGGAAAAGTTTAGAAAGAAAAAAAAAAAAGAGATCTATCACTCACACTAATATAAAAAATCGATAAATAAGAATCATAAGTGATTATCTAAGCAATTTAAATGACATGGTAAGTTAAACATTTGAAGATAATTATTTTTATCTTTACTTGGTATCCTCATGTTCTTTTTAGATGTAAGACTAATTCTATTTGAAATATTGAAGTTGTTCCTCTTCACAAATATTTAAATAAAATTTTGAATTTAATTCATAATATATTGAAAAAAGCGCAAATTAATATGAGTGATCTTCAAATTTGATTATTTATTTTCTTAATATTAAATTTATGGATTTAAATTTTAATCTACTGTAGTGTAAAAAATTTAAAAAAATTTTACACTGTCATCCAATCATATTTTAACACATCATTAAAGAATTAAAATTTATAAGTATATAGTTATTATGATACTCAAACTCCTTTAATGATGTAACAATACATGATTGAATAATAGTATAATTTTTTTTACATTGACAGTGAATCAAAATTAAACTCTAAACTTATTATAAGTTAAATTTTAACAATTAATATGCTTAAAATTTAACATGAAAAAAATCAATTTCATCCATTGAAAAGTGAAATAAAGTAATGAAAGTGGGCAAATGAGATGAGATTTTGGAATATCTTGAGTTAATAAGTGTGTTCATATATATACCAAGTTTTGTGATTACGAGCAATTATAATTTTGTGTTCGTATGTCACGAAGAGATTTTTTACAAAACATGTTACTACTGATATAAACTATTTTTATCTCTTTAGTGAATGAGAGACAAGTCCACTAAAATAAAGTGAATGAGACAAATCTAACCCAAAAAAAGTGAATGAGAGACAAGTTGATTACTGTGGACCTATGAAAAAGAATAAAATTTATTACTGTAAGTTTCATGAAAAAAAAAAAAGTAAAGGCTAAAAATAATAACGACACATAATTCGTAACCTTTAGTAAAAAAACTTTTCTTGTAAAATAGCACCAATCTTACCAAGTATGAATTAAAAAGATTTTACCACATAGTCAATTAAAAGGAAATTGTTTTCATTTTACGAGGAAAAAAAAAAAGAAAAAGTGTGAACGCTTTCTATTTTAGTGACCTAGAGAAAAAAAATCATAAAATTTAGTAAAAATAAAATTCTCCATTTCAACTAGTCGTTTAAATTTTTGAAAAAGTGATTGCATCAAATTCAAATAAAAACAGTTTAATATTTCAAGAAAATCTTTTATAAATACATTAGGATTGTAACTCCTCTTTTTCTTCACATTGAAAGGTTGATAAGGTTGGTAGGGTTAACTTCTTCTAGAAAATATTCACCATTGAGGGGTTAACAATCTTGAATAGGCAAATTAATTAATCCATTACATGTTTAAGTAAAAGATTGGGGCCGGGGTTAGATCATCCAACATAAATAACTAATATATATCTTATCAAAGTCTAGAAGCCCATGACTAATGAATAAATCTAAATAATTAATTGGAATCATATAAAATTGATAATATTGTCCTATTCAAAGATATGAAGATTAGTACTTTGAAGTTTAAGAGGATGGAAATATAAAATAAGTTTATGTTCTAAATTTTGACCAATGACTAACTCATAAGTTATAGTCCCCTCAATTCTTTCATGAATAAATTTTAGCAGCCATTAACTATCTGATAAGTCGTGTTAATTATTATAATCTTCCTACTCCATTTGTTATAACTTATAACAATTGTTTTTCATAAAAAGAAAAACATTTTATGATACATGTCACATTAATTACACAAAAGTTTCTTCACGTGGTCTTAATTATTTATTTATTTGTAAAATTACACGATGTTTCTATATCTTTTAGATATAAGACTAATCCTTATATGATGATGGCATTAGAACATTTGTCCAGCAAGTAAAGGTTATCTACATAGAGTTTAATTTACTAACTAAGTCACATCTCATTATTAGTTTATTTATGTAGTCCATTCCTACATAAATACGACATTTTGCATTTCTAACCATTTATTACTTTCATATTTAATAAGGATATTTGCTAACGAGTACCTTGCACTTGTTAAGCACTTGTTAAGGAATTAAAATAAAAAGTATTAAATATAAAAATGGTACGTTTAATTTTTTTGAAAGTACCATGTAATATTTAATACTTTCTTTATTAAATAATTAGAATAATTTATTAAAAAAATATTAAATACTTATTAAATAATGCCTTAAAGTCATTGGTTAAGAGCACCCTTCAATAATAGTTGATTCCCATAGAATTCATTGGCATAATACAGGCTTAAAGACCCAAGTACATAGTGGAAGCTTCTACTAAATCTAATTTTGAAACAACAAAAAATCAAGTTTTAAATATATCTAAATTTTTTAAGCACTTTGCTTGTAAGATTTATGTATGATTTTTTGATAGGTGATATGAAAGTATTATAATAAAGTAATTTTGATTCACCATTAGTGTAAAAAAAATTTATACTGTTATTAAATCATGTGTTGTCAAATCATTAAAAGAGTTTGACTATTACAGCAATTACCTAAAAAGTCTAGCTATTTTAATGATGTATCAGCACATAATTGAATAACACTGTAAATTTCTTTTTACACTACCAATAAATTAAAATTAAATCTTTTATAATACGCCCTTATTGAAGCTTATGGCATGTTATATCGTTAAAATATAATAGTCTCCCCCCGTCTCTTAAAGCCTCATTTGAATGAGCTTATTTTCAGCTTATTTGAACTTATCAATGCAATAAGCATTTATGAAGCATTTTGGTCTAATTTAGATTGTCTTATTAAAACAACTTTTGAAATCTTTATAAACTATTTTTGGTTCATTTCATAAGTAAAAAACTAAAACTTATGAAAATAAGCCTATATAAAAGGTAAAAACAACTTAAGTGGTAGCTATTTTAATAACAAATTATGACTAAATTAACTTTAATAAATTATTAAAATTTCATTCCTGTATAAGTATTTATCCAAATATCTATTCAAACATTATTTAACTTATTTTAAACCACATTTATTACAACAAATTTTATTTAATAAGTTCTACTCAAATAAATATTTATTTAAATTATTTATTTAAACAGAACTAAATTTTTTTATTTAAAAAAACAATTCTCTTTTATTTATAGTTTCAAGTGGAAATCTTTCTTTGATGAGTTTCGTAATTGTCATTGAACTTTCATTTTGTTATTGAGTCTTTGATTTTAATTAAACTTTATAGAAATATGAAGGGTCAAAATTCTACAACTAATACACTAACGAGTTCGTTAAGCTCTCAATTACTGTAAATAACATTTTTTTAAGTAAATATGAGAAAATATAATCAATCAATTATTATATTCGTTATCAAGAAACAAGTTGTTACATCATCGTAATGACTAAAATTTTTCACTTCTGATAAAAAATTTCAACTTCTGTTAAACAGGTGGCATCGTATTGTTCACTATTTTACAAATTTTATGAATTAAAATTAAATCTTCAATTTAAGATAACCCATTATAATAAGAGTAAAATTTTGATCGTTTGAAATATTTTTTATTATGTATTAAATATTTTAATATAATTTAAGTATGTATTATTACATTATTAAAATAAATTTAAGCTCTTACGTAATTGTTGTTACAGTAGTTAAACTTTCCTAAAGAGATAATAATATATAATTAAATAATAATATTAAATTTTTTTAACTAAAGCTCAATAAATATTCAAATATTATTATAATAATAATAATAATAAAATATTCCTATTTGGTACGAATAATTTCCTACAGAATCATTCACGAATCCTAAATTAGTTTTTATTTTGACAGTTAAAATGTAATAAATTTTTTTAAAAAAACACTAGCCATAATACACGACACGCTAACTATTTACGAATCCTATTCGTGCGTCGTTTCACGAAATGGTTTCGTACTATGAAGCATTTTTCAATAGGTAATAATGACGTGCTTAAGTAAAAGTGGGTAACATTTTTCTTCTAGAAAAAAAAAATGGGTAAGACTTGATGGCAATTAAGTGTGCAAACAAGAAAAGAGTTGAAAAAACAGCAATTTGATGAAAGAAAAAGAGAGGGAGTGGCGTTGTATCTGTTACTTTCCGACTACGTAGTCCGTGGCAGTGCAGTTCCGTGTCTCCTCTGTTCGTACTTACTCGTCCCTCTTCCCCCACTCTCCCTTCACGCGCGTTGGATCCATTCTCCAATCACAAAATCACATCATATGATTATTTTTTTTTAATACAAATCATAGGATGCTTTTGTTCTCATCAAATTAAAGAAAATGAACCAGGAATTAATTTATCTTTTGCAAATGTATTAGGATAAATGGATAATGTAGAGAGTATATTCTTAAGACCTTTTGGATAGAGGTTTAGTCTCAATTAGCATAAAAAATAATTAGATAATACTATTATAATAATACATATAAACTAAAAAAAAAGGTGTTCTGTACCTATGTTTTTTTATTAGATATTGATAGCTTAATAAATTGTCATATCCTATATTTGATGGACTAGTTATTAGTGATAGTAAAAATAAATAATAAATAATAAATATTTAACAACTTATAAGATATTTATATCAAATATATATATATATATAATGGTAACTACTTCTCAAATTAAATGTCTCAGAATGATTGAGTGTCTAAACTACGTGTGTTTAGATTAGATTTTAAAAATTTAATTTTAAATAAATTTGATTTTACAAATTTAATTTTAGTTAAAAGTGAATTTGAGTAAATTGATTTATGTTTAGAAATATTTATCTGATAATTAATTTTATTAAATGAATGTTATTTGAATAATATTGATAAAAATTATTTTTAAATGTGTAATTACTAAAAAAGATATGAGTTATTTTGAATTTAATTATTAATAAATTGACGTTAAAAAGATTAATTATAAAGAAATTAATTTACGAAATTAATTTGTTAAAAGTTAAGTTTATTACTTTGAGTATAACTATAATAATATTTTAAAAAATTATTTGGTTATATTCATTTAAATATTATTCAAATAGTAATATAATATCAAATTACAATGTTATTTCTGTTAATACATACAAATGAATTTTCTTTCACTACAAAAGTAACAAAATGTTATTTCTGTCTAAATGCAGTTTAGAATAAAAATCTCGTTCACTTTCTTCAATCGAGATTTTACCTAAACAAGATAAAATGTCTTAAAAACCTATTTACACATTGCAAAGGGAAAAACACACCTGAAATCATGCACAATTCACGTGCTACGCATTCTGTCATGCAATTATATTTTCTTTTTGACAAATTAGGAAAACATCAACAAAAGGGTTGATTTTCATGTTTATAACTATGCAAATTGTACTTTGCACATTTTGGGATTAAAAGTAAATTTGGAAGCAACTTTGCTTTGGATAATCCACACACCCTCCCAGTTGCGTATGTTTGAGCGTTTGGAGTTCATGTTTGGCAAGGATTTTGGCTTTTTTTCCATTACTAACTTATTTAGGGTTACGTCTAAAGTCAGTCACTTTGTTGCATATATACTTTGGTCTTATATGCCTTTTATTCTCTTGCAAGGAGTATAAATCCGAAAGCATGATTTCAAAAATCAAGTTGCAACTTGTAAGTGAAATTTTAAAAAAGTAGAATATATATGATGAAAACTACAACACAGTTGAGAATAGGACTCTTCTTCACTAATTCCATTTTTTTTGGCGGGGGAGGGGGGGGGGGGTTACAAAGCCGAATATTCTAAGTACATTCATAAAATAAAGTTAGTGAAAAAGCACTTGAGTTTGGGAATAAAATATTAATGTCACCATGGTTTGTGTTGTGTTTTATTTCTACAATAAGCTATGTCATTTTAATACGATTAATTAGTATAAATATTAATTAAAATTCATGTGTATTAATGTATATGAAAAAGTATATATTTTATTATTGTGCATCTGCTTTCTATATGATTTTCATCTCATTAACTCCCAAAATATATGTGCGCATCAGTTATGATAAATATAATTGATTTACAAATGGGTAAATTGAAAAAGAAACTATAAAAATATGAAGGTTTCAATTGGCTTAATTAGTTAATAAGATCTCTTGTATTGATGCAAGAAATTAAGATTAATTTTTTCGTTGAGGAAAAAAAATTATGCGTAAAAGAAGGATTACCTCCTATTACAAAATAATACTAATGGACTCTTCAAAAGGGGAGAGAAAAATAGATGTAATCTTATTAAGATAATCAAAAGTTTTTTAAATGTAAGCATTTTTGTTTTTCTCATCAAGACAACAATTTTATTTTCTTTTTTTGTTTAGATTTTTTAATTCATAACAAATTTAGCATAAAAGCATGTTTGGTTTTGATTATTTTACACTCAAAATAACTTTTTTTTCAAATATTTCTCTTGAACATTTTGATTATAAACTATTTTGAAGCTAAAAAAAGTTAATTCAAACACACTATAAGTCGGTTAATGATAAAATTTTATTTTGGAAATAATCATTGTTTAGTCCAAATTCTCTTATTATATATTATAATATTAATTGCTTATTTCACATTGAGTTTTCATGAATTGTCTAAATAATATAGGTATAAATTTAATTTTGATTCACTATATCATTTAATGATATATTTTTTAATTCTATAAAAAATTTTAACTATAATAACAATTACTTAAAAAGTATAATTCTTTTAATAATGTGCCAACACACTATTAAATGATAGTGTAAAATTTTTTTGACTAAATTAAATTTAAACTTATATATATTGTCTTATCTATATCTCACGTTATTGGTACTTTGACTACAATCTTCACATATAATAAACATCTAATTTGACCAAAAAAAAAAAAAGAAACTTTCTTTTATTATACACATATATATTACGATTTCTTTTATTCTTTTTCTTGTGAACACCTCACAACCTCTGCAGGAAAAAAACCACCCCACAACTGTATGACTTCCATTAGACTATTTATCTTTTTAAAATATTGTGGTTGCTAGTTATAAAATGATTTGAAAAAGTAGGAAAAAATTATAATAATGTGATGTGTGTTAATGGAATTAGAATCTTCCTTTTTTTTTTAATAAATAAAAACCAAATTGATTCTACAACTTATGTGGCTGTGTACAAGCTGTTCTGACACCTTCCCGCGGTTTTAACAGTTGTGTGAGTTTATACGCGGCACCGCGAATCGCCGTGATGTGCAGCAATCATTGGTCTGAAAATTCTGATCCACCATTTATTACTATTGCTATCCCAAATTATTATTTAGATAAATAATAGTAATCATATACAAAATATTATTTTAGTTAAATAATTATTAGCATGGTCAACACTAGACTCACTAGTTGAAAATCTTAAAGGAAGTTCACACTTTCACAAGTATAAGCCTTACTACTTATGTGGAAAATGGAATATACAACAACTATTTCCCAAATTGGAAAACCATTTTATGTTGGTTTTTTCCTCTCTATTTTGTGAAAAAAATTTAAAAGGTAAATAAGTTGTTATACAATTAAAGTATGGTGCACTAAATCATTATATGCTTATTAATAACAAATCATTAACAAAAACTGAACCTAAGAATTTTTATGTCAACACAATTTGACATTATCAATCGAGCTAACTAAAATGAGCTATTTTTACTTTCTTATATTTAACTTTAAAATCACGTTCTTTCATATATATATTTTCCCAGTTTCACATTTTGGTGTAGGTCAACATAATTTTAATACATAACAAAAGAAAAACTTGTCGATGAACGATTTCTTTGCCCTTTTTCTCGTTAAATATATATTTGTTAGAATAGAACTTTTATTTTACTTTCTTTTTAGGGAAGATGCTACTAATATTCCAACAAAGTTGATGATCATGTGCCATTTAGTGCATGTGAACGCGTTGAAAAAAGAATCATACGTTTATATAGTCTATGTTAGTGTATTGAAGGTTTTTGATGGTTGCTTTCTCACATTTGTGATAAGAGGGTGTTTCATTTTCTGAATTTTGGAATGAAAATGAGGGATTGATGTTTGACAATTGTTATATATGCATACAAACATAAAGAAACTGACAAAAACCTTGACTAGCAACCATTTGCAAGTGTGAAATCTTCTAATTAACCCATAAAACCGCACATATTCAATTGTGTACTTCAATAATTGGATACCGGATATTTAGGTTTGAAAGCTGCATTTAACGTTTGAGTTTAGTTTTGATCCACTTAGTTTTGATCCACTGTCAGTGTAAAGTTTCTTTATACTGTCATCTAATCATGTGTTGCCAAATCATTAAAAGAGTTTAACTATCACAACAACCACCTAGAAAGTCTAACTCTTTTAATGATGTGTCAACACATGATTGGATGACAGTGTAAAGAAACTTTACACTGCCAGTGGATTGAAATTAAATTCTTAACTTTTATCAAGAACGAAAAAGATAGAGTTTATAAAAAGAATATAGCTCAAACCAATAGTTAAAAAACAAAAACAAAAACAAATCAAGAAAATGAAGTTTAGTAGCATTTAGTTTTCTTAATAAAAACACATAATGTTGGATTGAATTCTTAATAAGTTTCAATATTCACGCTTAACTCATATTTTCATTGTCTACCAAAAAAAAAAACTCATACATTTTCATTCCTTTAATTATCATATCTGTAAGACGTCCCTTATAACAAAAAATAAATGTCAGCGTTATCTAATAGCTTTTTATAGTTTCACAAAAACCCACTCATTTATTGAATAGTATTCATTTATCTTACAATGGTAAGAATCAGGTCTCATTCAAGCTTTGGCTCAATAGACACATCCCATAGGTTTGGTTATTTTGATCACAATTATTGACTAGTAACTAGTAACTAGTAACTCACAAGTAGTTGGTCAGAGTGGTAAGTGATTTGCGACAATAAAATAAGGTTAAATGTTCGAATAATAAGAAACGCTATTGTGGGGAGAGCAAATATTGTAATCGCTCGAAAATTCGAAAGAGATTATTCTCACACCCAAAAAATATGTGGTAATATACACAAGAAAGAAAAACAAAAAGTAACTAATGTCTAGCTATTGGAACTAAAAAACAAAATTGATAACTTAACAATTTTGAAGTCAAGTTACCGCTACAAACTTACAGTTTGAGAGTTAAGTTATCAATACAATTTAAAAGTTATTAATATAAAATATTTTTTTACCTTCTTTCTCTTCTCTATTCATTTTATTTTTAGCCCAATAATTTAAGTTATAATTTTTCATCCATGAAATATAGGAAGAGCAATTGTTATATCTCACATTAAGTAAACAAGGAATCTTAATGTTGTACTTAAGCCATGAGACTCTTTCTCTCTCTTAATAGATTAATTTTTTTGAAATAAACTTTCTTTATGAGCTTGAGTCATAACAATTTATACTTTCATTAATAACTAACCGATGCAAAAAGGGCAACATGAAAAGGAGTGACCTAAGAATGAACAATCAAAGAAATGATTACTTGTATCAGAAATGTTATAGTGAAAATCACCATAAATGGGTATTTAGAGTGGACAGTTAAAGTGAGTTGTCGTAAATGCCAACTTAAAGTGATATGTAATGTTTATCTCATATTGAAAAAACAATAAGGCTCAATATCATACTCAGCATAAAACTCTCCCTTCCACTCCTCATGAGCTTCATTCATAACAGCAACCCTATATCAGAAAGATAACAGATAATATAAACCAGTGATGAAGATAAATGATAAAGAAATATTAGCAAAAGCTATCGTAACATAACATCACCATGAAGGGGAAAAAATTAATAAATAATATCCTAAAAAAAAGGAGAACCTACTCAGAAAAGCACAACTGTTCCTACCTCGATTTATTTAGCCGCCATGGATACACGTTTTTGCATGTTTTGTTCATTTTCATAGCCTGCCGATTAGAAGTGTGTTCCTTCCTTTATGGATTCTCGTCATTTTCCACTCAAAAGGAACTTCTATGACCACCCCATTGGTGTATTGTCCTACGATAAAGTAACCACTTTCCAGTTGGCTCCGACCCAAAGCTTTTCATCATTCAAAAAAGAATAAAAGAAACTTATCCGCTAATCTTCTCCGTTGAATCTTAGATCCTTATATTTTTGGAACCTTTGCAACCCTAAGGCCCACATAATTGCGTAGCTGCAACAAAGATGTGATTTGGTTCAAGAAAAGAATCAATTTAATTAATTAATTTTTTTCACATGCACATTGTTTGAAACGGTGGGTGAAAATAGATATTATGGCGTGATGGAATGGAAATAAGAAAATCTTTTAAAGTCAAATCAAGAACAATATTAATCTTAATTCCGTCAAAATTAATCTCTCTATAATTGGACAAAAATTGAATTGTTACTCATAAGTGTGTTGAATCAAAAACTTACCATTAGGTCAAAAACTATAGTTGTTAATCATGATGTTACGTTATTTCTTTATTATGGCATCATAGAGCCTCTACGTCTATATGTACTGCGAGTGAACCTATGAGACTTCGCAATATACATGTGGCACACTAACAAGATGGATTGTCAAGCACCGATGTGTAGCCTTCCGCGGACCAAGACCATAGGGTAATCGTTGACCTCCTATAAGACCAACACTCAGCCCTCCAACGACACCCATGGGACTCGAACCTGCAACCTTGTTCTAATATCACTTGTTAAATCGAGCACTTACTTTTGTCCAAAAGTAGTAGATGTTAGTCAAGATATAACTTTATTTCCTTATGTGACATAACGCAGAATCCCTCATTTATACGTGTTGTGGGTAGGCTTGTCAGGCTTTGCAATGTGCATGTAGCACACTGGCAATATGAGCTATCAAGCATTGATATGCACCTATATGCATAACGAGTTCATATAGTGATATAAGACCAACAAAGTGAATAAAAGATTTCATAATTTTGTCCTTATTTTAATTATCTTCATTTATATAACATATTAACCAAAAAATAAATAACATATTCTACTTTCTTAAATATTTTCATTATTCTACTTAGATTCCCTTTCTTAATTATTTTATTTAAAAAAAGGATTAGGGTTAATTATTATGTTAAATTGAAGAGTCCTAGATTCTTAAGTGAAGTTTGATTCGCGAATTGTTTCTTCATTCCTGAAAATCTTTACATGGTAATGTTGGACTCTCATGTTTGGTATAAGATTTCAAAAAATATTCTCATCCAAAAATAATTCCTGGGAATGGTTTTTGTCCAACATTCCCACACTTTCATTCTTATAAGGGGAGATGAGTTTGCAACATTCCCACACCATGAGAATATTTTTCTCATGTGAAATGTCTAAAATACCTACCATTTTATTGTTATGTCATCAACCAACTACTGTCACGTTATGGGAATATTTTTGTCTTGTGAAATGTCCAAAACACCTATCATTCTATTGCTGACAACCACCATCCATGACAACCAATCACTGGAGTTCGGCCACCCCATCGCTGTCTGCGGTTGACAGTGGCTGGCAATTCGATCACCTCGTTAGTCATCAGAATCTGACCACCCCTGTTATCACCAGTGACTTCAATCATTATGCCAGTCATCGGAATCCAATAGCAATTGACGTTAACTAGCTACTTCAGTCACTGTGCTAGTCATCGGAATTCAACCACCCATCGCTGTCTCTAGCGGTTGATGGTAGCTAACGACTTCGATCATTGCGCCGATCAACAAAATTCGGCCACCCACCGGCGGCAGTGCAATTGATAATGGTTGACAACTTTAGCTACCACCGGCGGTTAAAGTCATTTCTAGAAATATTTTTAGTCAACCAAACGTAGTAATCATCATTTTTGTGAATACCATTCCTGAACATGCTATTCTCAAAAATATTTTTTCATGAACCAAACGCCCCTCCATATACATACATTTTTGGGAATATGATAGATAGCTGGTGCGTGGGCCGCGTGGGAATATGGTTCACAAAAAAGCAAGAATTTTATGTTGACGTTTACTCCGTATTGCATGTGGCTGTGCTTTGTTGTGATCTATATATGTTGCTCATGTGTATTCCATGTTCTTAAGGCTCTTGCCGAACTTCAACTGGAATAAGATCTTTTACAACACGATGCTTATCATCAAAGATTTTGTCGTCATTGTCCAAGGGGTTGTTCTGGTAGCATAGAGTGGAGTTTGGAAAGTTTAAAATTTTGGATATTATTTCATTTGCAAATGATTTTTAAATCATAAAGTTTATTTGAAATTACAACAATGTTAATTTAGTTTTTAGTTCTTACATCATGCTTTATATTATCTTTCTTAACATAATATAAATTTATTGATCTCTTTGTCAGAGGTACTCTTTAGCAAGCTTGACTCTTTTGTGCTTGCAACTTGCAAGATTTTGTTATATACGGTAAGTATATTCTCAGATTAGCTTTTTACATTAACCAAGATTAAGTTTTTTTTCGGACAATTTTAAGGACACAACTCATACATCAGCCTAATGAATTTAGAGGAATTAATTACTTCCTTTAAGTGAAAAATTCGAACCTGAAGAGTTAAGATAAGGAACACGTCTCCTTTATCACTAAGCTAACCCCTTCAGTTGTGCTTTGAGATTCAATTCATCACATATTGTACTACACCTCTTTTGTACATTTTGTTTGCAAATGAATTAAATTCATTCTTTTATAAAACATTATTAATCTAGTGTTTGTATTATATATGTTCCAAATATGTGAAATTTGTAATTTAATTGAAATTAGATATTTATAATCACATTGTTCTCAATCAAGTTTATATGTGTAACTGAATATTGTAATAATTTTTTTATCATTTCCATAAAAGCAAGGAATATATTATTAACGAATTCTTCTTTTGTTAAAAAAATTAACTCTTTGAACTTTCTATGCATAATATTAGAGTTTGCAACAGTTAAGCATTACCTACAACAGATTATAACAGAACACGAAGAAAACCAAAAGAGTGAGCTTGTGGTGACGTTTGGATTGGGTTGTGTGGAAAGAAACGTATATTGAATACTAGACAAAATATATATGTAGTGGCAAATGTCTTCACGTATGTTGCGTTAACTGTTGGTTTGCTTGTAAGCCATAACAAATATAATTTATTCCACTAATGCATTCAGTTTCCGGTACCCCATTTGATTGAGGGTTTATTCTTTTTAATTAAAGAATTGACATGTACAATATTTTTATTTACCATATTATAGTAATAAACAATTGATATTGTGGAGATAGAAAGGATGGTAGAGAAACTCTAGGAAGTATTTGATTTGTTTTTTGTTTTTTGTTTTTATTTTCAGTTGATATGTTTTTTTTATAATTATAAGAATATCATATTATTTTTATTCTATTTTCTATTTTTAAAATTTTATGAAAGAAATGTCAGAAATAACATTTTGAAAATTTCACCATTTCATTCACAAAATTTTGAGAACTAAAAACATAAAGAAAACAATGTGACATTTTTATAACTATAAAGAAAAGATATTAACTAAAAATGAAAACAAAAAACAAATCAAATACCCTATAAAATTATGTGAATAAGTAAGTATCATTGTACTCCTATACTATGTTTGGTGTGGAGGAATCAAATATCATTTCGTATTTAATCTTGGGATCAGAAGATTTTTGTGTTTCTTTGTAAAAAAAAAAAAAAAATGGAATGACTTCCCTATTATGAATCTCATTCCACAAATTTATGAAATCTATTCCTATAAAAAAAATGTAGGATTAGATTTTATATTTTTGTGGAATAGAATTTCATATATTTTTTAATATAACCTTATTTAATTTATAAAATGAGACAAATTACTCTTCTATAATTTACCAAATATTGTTATTCTCCTTATGAATCATCTCTCATATCGACTTCCTGGTCCTCTTTCTTCAAATACCTATTAATACAAGTTAAAATATTTGTTGGCTTATGATGGTGTAATTTTTAGATTTTTGAACTTGGAATTTTTTATGGTATGATTTTCATTTCAGGTTATCATAGAATCATTACTTAATTTTTATACAATATTTTGGATGATTTTTTCAATTGTAATTTTTATTTAATTCCTCTTAAAATTTTCAAATCTTGTACAATACTAAAATCAATATTGTGCTAATATCTTAAAGCATAGAGCCATAATTATAATATATTAATATAAGGAAAGAAAAAATAGTTGAAAGAAGAAAATATATTATTAGAATTTTTGTTATTAAGTTGTTGAAAAATTAATTTTGAATATTTTAATTTGGGGCATTTATGTTGTTTACATCAATTTGGATTCCATTCCATATTGTATCACATACACTAAATTGTGAAATCTCTTTCCAAGCCATTTTATTTATAATTCTACCAAACTATGGAATTGAAATATGATTCTCATTCTAGGTTATTAATTTGTATTATTATTTCATGGAATTCCATTCTTTGCACCAAATGTCACGCTATAGTCTTATTTATATTATTAATAGATGTGTTTGTACAATAATACTAAGCACACTAAGTACAATATAGGAAAATAATTCTAATTATTTTAACACTTATCGTCAAGCTAGAACATATAAATCATATGCACAAAGCTTATTACAAGTGTAGCTAATATGGTAAACCCCGAGAAACTTTGTAAATACTTCTACTAATTGATCATTTGAATTGATAAAGCTAGTATCGATACATCCGAATGATATCTATTAACTCCCAATTTGGTCCAAACCTTTTCAAAAAGCTTAAAATATATATAATCCATTGGGATTTTTTATTATTTGATATCCACTATTGAGCCCTAAGCCGAGTTCCCTAAAATTTAGTAAGAAATAATATATAAAAAGGAAACAAATTTGAATTCAAATATCACAATTAATGCCCTATTAATGGTGATTTGGAATATAAGTGATAGATTGATTCTGATTGTGCAAATTGACCTTAATTGATTCTGATTGAATATTCATTAAAATATTGATTATGATTGTACATAAATTATAGAGCATTCAAAGTTAAATATTAAGGTAATTTGATTTGATTGGATTCAATTTAAAAAGATGGAGATTTGAGAAGATTTGCAATTTTATCATGATAATTTGGGACAAAATCAAAGGAGATTAATTGGAAAATTTTCAATTTTTGATTTGATTAGAGATTAGGATGTTCATCTACTTGGGTTATAAATAACTAAGAGTAAAAAAACTCTAGGAGGGGAAGAGCCTTAGAGGAACAATTGCAACACCAATACAGGAAAAAAAAAAGATTCGAAAGAAAAACAAGAAAAGAGTTAGAGGAGAAACGTCAGTTTTTTTAGAGAGAGTGAACAAAGTTTGAAAGAAGAAGATCATCCACAGTGTTCTTCAAGCCTCTCATCTGCACTTAGCAAAGTTATAATTATCTTTTGTGTTCACTTCTTATATAGCATTGCAGGTTAGTGCGTAGCACCACTTACAATTCATTTTTTGTTTTGCCATTTGTTTATTTATTTATTTCTTTTTATTTCCTACTTTTTTGTTTGAAATTTTTGTAAATAATTTCATTTTTGGCCTCTTAGTTTGCTCTCTGACCTTTGGTTAGATCTCTTTTAATGTTTATTTTAGGCTTATACTTAGAATTCAATCTTTAAACTATTGTGTCATTTTTTTTACCCCTTTCTCTTTATAACTCATTCATAGATGTTCATATTACATGCTATGTTAGCATTCTCTTAATGTTAATTTAAGAGCAAAAATGATGGAATACTTGAAATTGAATCGTGGTATCGGTAATATTTTCATTATTCTGGAAGTGTTGGTGCCCCTCGAGTTTTTGCCATGGGTATTGGAAGAACTTTAGATGGATCCTAATAAAAATATTTTTTCATATATTAATTTATCATTATTTTCCTTTCAATTTATAGATGTGAATTTTATATCAAATCTTAAAACATTTAAACTTGTCGACGATGGAAAAATTAGGGGAGAATTATGGTAACAATCATCTAAACTCTTCCTAATTCTCTTGAGGTAATTACAATTGGGTCTCGCCAAGGTGACTAACCTAGTCTAATTCCATCAATAATTAATTAAATAAAATCATTTTTATCCTTAAAAAAATATAAGCAAATGTGAACAAATTAATATAGCCCTAACTTTGTGGTAGTAGTAAATTAAAATTTCATTTGATCACTCATTCCAAAATTTCTTTTTCTGAAAATCATTTAAAAAACCACTCATTCTAAAAATTTCCTATTATAATATCATTTAAAAATCCCATATTTTATTTAGAAATATTTTCTTAAAAATATGATTTTTTAACTTACTACCTTCAAGTAACATGTTGTGAGCTTACATTTGTTTCATACAATAATGGTTATTTAGTCACTCATTCCATGTCTTAATCATTTATCATTCTTTGATATTATGCCAGACACAATGAGACATTTAAAAATAAAAATAACAATGATTTTTGTTTAAAATAATAAAGGACCAGTTTAATTAATTGAGCAAGATAACACTAGATTAAATAGGTAACCGTTTCTGGAACAGACAGTGTAGGGTGCTAACACTTTCCTTACCCGTAATCAACCACCGAACCTAAACTCTTAAACGGAAACCATTTTCTTATGTGTCTAATCGTACCATTTCATTTTTAATAAAAGAATTGATTGATGACGACTCTCAAATTTAATTTTAAATTTTAGTTGCCTCCTCACGTTATTAGCACCCTTCGGGATGGTTGCGACAATATCTTCTCTTATATAAAGTGGCAATCCAATTCTATATATTTAGTCATCTCATGAAAATCTAAATTAGAAGCAATATGCATGGCTGCTTTATTGCACATATCACTTGCATATGCTTTATTTCTCTAAATCTTAACTCCTGAAGCAAATGTTTCAGTCAAATAAGTTCATAGGTTTACAATACAATGGCATGATATTTTTCTTTTAGTTTGCCTCTAGTAAGAACACAATATCCAGACATGCACGTGGAATGTCTATTTGAGGGAGAAACCATCCTAATCTACATCTGTAAAGTCAATGACTAGAGAATGTCTTTGTCTTCATAGAGTAGTCCCTAGCCTAATGCTTCTTTGATATACTTGAGGATTTGAGTTGCAGCTAGCATCTCAATGACTATCACATGAAGCTTGTAAAAATGGACTTACCACATTTACAACAAAAGAAATGTCTAAAATTAAGTGATGTTAAGATAGTTTAGTTCCCTAACCCTATTTAAAAAAACAATAATTTTATAATTTCCTTTCCATATTTTTTTAGTATCTATAAAAAAAGAGACTTCAATACTTATAACATACAAATGTAAGTTTAAAATTGTTAAACTCCTAAAATAAAAATAATAAGAACCTAAACGTTAAATTTTCATGGAATATTTTATATAACACTAGTTCTTAAAATTTGTTTAGTGAGACATGAAATAAAGGTATTAAGATTCTATGTAATGTAATTTTTTATGAAATAAAAGAGTGAAAAAAGATTAAGTTCCATATCTAAAATCACAAAATCATGTCGCTAACAATATTAATGAAATTTGTCATAAAATAGAAAATGTTGCTGAAAGTGGCATTGCTAAATTCTAGGGGTGTTCAAATCCAAACAAAACTGAAAAAATCGAAAAATTGAATCAACAAAACGAAAAACCGATCAAAATTGAACATTTTTTATTTAGTTTGGTTTTTTTTTCTAGAAACTAGTTGGTTTGGATCAATTTTCGGTTCTAATTTTCAAAATCGAACCAATCCAACCCGAACCGATTAGAATATCATATATATACATATTTTAAATAACTTGGCATGCGTTATTGAATAACTTGAAAGCTTTATGTCCTTATTTCTTATTGAAAGTATTCATATTAATGATTTCAAAATGACATTTATTATTTCAAGTATATGTCCACCTGATTGTTGCTTTCTTTGGTAATTATGACTGGAAGTTTTGGTTTATGTAGTTAGAAATTAGTTTGAAATTTTGGATGTTTATTGTATCATAGTATTTGACTATTACACTAGAAGTTTGATCGTGATTGTATTTGATTACACTAGAAGATTGTTAGTTTTTTTTTAATTGGGTTGTTGTTGTTTGTTTTAAATGGGTAGGTATGTTATTTATTGTATAAATGGCTTGAGTTATCTTCTAGGCTATAAAAAATAAAGGAATAAGATCTGTTTTTTTTAGTGGCCAAAAACTAAAAAATCGATCCAAACCAAACCAATTGATATCTACTCGGTTTGGTTCGATTTCTAAATTTGAACCAAATCAATCGGATGTATATATGAAAAAACCGATTGGTTTGATTTGGATAGTTTTACTCCTCAAAACCAGTCCATACCAATCCACAAACAGCCCTAATAAATCCGTAGAGTCTCTAATTAGAGAAGAAAAATGCAATCTCAATGTAAATGAGATTTTGTTGCTACAAGTAGGGTTGTTAAATGAGTCATTCCCGACTCGTTTAAGCCCATACCGTGACATGCCAGACTTACATGGGCCGAGAAAAAAATGAGTCAAGAATAACAGGTTGGCAAAAAAGTTAGCCCGACTCGTTTAAGGCCAGCCTCAAGGCCTAAAAGGGATGTCCATTTAAATTTTTTTTTTGACTTCAAATATGTAATGTAACATATGAATCAAATCCATAAATTACTCAAAGACAAATTCAATGATCACCCAAAACAAACTCAATCAGACATTAATACATAATCCAAATGACCGAATCCAAGCAAACATCAACCAACTACTACAAGCATCAAAATTTATAGAAATATAAAGATTACATAGATCCAAAACAAGCATCTAATCCAAATTTCAAAATCCAAATGTGTTCACTCCAAATCATGTTCCTTTTGCAAATTTGCAATCTTTTCCACAATCACAACATCCATTATCCATGTTATCTACTTGCTCTAAGTAAAAATTAAAAATCATCAAATATATATATGTATCAATAACTAATAATATGTCTAAAATTAAAGTCTTATCTTGAAATATGTAATACTACCATCATATAATGTTTGAATCCTGGGTAGGATGCTGATTTAAAAAAAAAAAGTTGCAAAAAAAAAAAAAAAGAATACACGGGTCAATGGGCCAGCCTGCGAATAAATAGGTTTAGCCTATATAACTTGCGAGCTAAACGATTGGGTAAAAAATGAATTGATTTAAACGGATCAATAATTATGAAGCCTAGTCCGCATAAATTTGAAGGGTAAACGAGTTGTCTCAATGGGTTTGGCCCATTTTCATGGCTCTAGCTACAAGCTTAGTAGAATTGTGTCTAGATCTACTTTTGGCGATGAAATATTATGTAGCTATGTATTAAACTTTTTGTCACTATAGTTGGCAAAATTTGGCGTAAAAAATAAATCTAGAAACATAATTTTTTGTCTTTGATTCAATCTTTGTATTATTTTTAAAGATAGAACTTTTTGTCTCTAAAATGGGTTGCAATTGTTCCTTTTTAAAATATAAAGACGGATTAGTGATTTCACAAAATCACAAAATGGCAAATTTTGATTTTTCAACCATCTTTTCATAACAATTATACAATTTACCAATCAACAACAAATATACTCAGATGTAGTTCAATAAGTCCAAATAAGTCATCTAATATAACTAACAACATGCTTAATTACAATATTTTACATAATATCACAAATGTATAAGAAGCAAAATATGTAATGGCCAACAAAATGAAATCAAATGTATGCATTGAGGTCATTCTCATGAATATTCTGATCATCATGTCCATGACTGTCCTCAGGTGCATATTGTGTAGGTCTAGGGTCCAATTCCAATCTCTACATAATGAGAGGTGCATATTGTGTAGGTCTAGGGTCCAATTCCAATCTCTACATAATGAGATTAATCATATACTACTGATGCTGGATCATGCCTTATTGCTAGTCAAATGGTCAAGCATTCCTTGCTAGTGGTCAATCTTCTCCCGCATCTCAAAGGCAACCTTATCCTTCTATTGTGACTCTAAAGTTGGAGCTGCAATGGACTTACTTAAGGTTTCAAGATCTGAAGCTAAACAGGGTTTGGAGTCAACATAAGTAGAAGAAGATGGGATAAGACTAACGATCGGACCTCTTGTCTGTGAGTTCCTCTCTTCCATACTCATCTTATACTCTTCATGCAAAAAAAGTTAACTTTGCTTAGTTTGAAAATAGTTAAGTTATGTTAAATTTTTAAACTTGTACTTGTAGTAATGCCTTGTGATTTTTGGGATATCCACTCTTTCGGCTTCCATCTTCGCATGTGAAGATGCTAGAAAATATTATAAGATGTTGGCGCGCTATCAGTATGTTGTCTCTAGAAAGATAGAAGACAAGCTAGGTTAGGCAAACTTGAATAAAATAAAAATGAAAAATCTAGTACAAATTACTTAATAATCTTTTCTTTTGTTTCAGTGCAGGAATTGAGCCTCCAAAGGGTAGTGACATTCCCATATTAGTTTTTTGTTGTCATTATTCTTCTCAAACATCTATAGCATCAGGCTCCCATAGCAAAGTCTCCAACGTATCCCTAAGCTGTGTAGGGATCTATTTCCCTCGATCTACCCTACTTTTGAACTTATTCATTGCATTCTTTAGTGAGTGAGATTCTTTATGGTTGAAGCGCTTTTTGATCTTATCATTATTAGCAGGTAGCCACTTATATTTTCTTTGTAATAAAAAAATGTTAATTCATATAGGGGTCCAATTTACCCCCTGAACTATAGGTCATGTACACTTCGGTCCCTATACTTTAAAAGGTGCAAAACAATTCCTAAATTTTCTAAAATGTGCAAAATTGTCCTTCCTTCTAACATTGTTGATGACCGCAAGTGCACAGATCGTACAAGTAGTAAGGTAAAATATCGTTCTCACGAGGATCGTGTGAATTCCGCACTATAACGATTATAATTATCTAGATACTTAATTAAAGTGATAAAACTAAAACAAAATTGCAAGAAAATCAAACCAAGCAAATAACAATGATGAAATACTAAGGGATTGAAATTCTAAGATTCAGGATTCATTACAACTATTTTCTATGACAAAGATAAAAAATTCGAGTTAATGGGTTAATCATGCTTTGAAGGTGAATCTTCCTATTTTATTTAATGCTCTCCCTCGAGTTACAAGAAAAGTGTTAGAATTAAAATAATACATATTCTCATGGTACTAAGTTAATTGAAACCCATTAAATTATATGAAGTTCAGTTAATCCTCAAAGGATTACACCTCCTTCGTGGTCATAAAACCTAAGTTCAAATTATAAATTTTCAGATAACAAACTTCATCTCTTGATTCTTCATTTAGTTACCTAAGATCATGCGTTTATGGGTACTGACAAGAGGTTGTCGAGACCTCGTCAAATAATAAAAATTACCGGTTCGCAAACTAATTTGTAGTATAGAGCATGAACAGAATCGTCTCTCAAGGATCCAAAAAGAACAAAGATTTAATCATATCAAGATAATTAAAATGGGGGGTTTTGTTGATTTATAAAGATAATACACTAGTTGAATTAAAGGAAAGTAATTAACAAATTTAAAGAAACAACCAATCCAAGGAAATTTACCGATCTTGAGTTTAACTCATCATTGATCACAAGGAATTCACTTAATTGCTAACCGTGTTCTTGGCCTTAGATCACATCAAGAAGCCTCAACATAATCCAAGAATCCTCTACTAGATAAGCATCTAGAATTTAATTAACCAATGTTAGATAAAGTAAGCACCATCCATACATAGATTAATTTAAGATCCAGAATTTAACCAAGCTAAACAATCCATCAAAAAGCTTTAATAAATTGTTTATTCTATGTGATCCTCTTGAATACATGATAATAAAGCTATTATCACATAAACATCCAAATCAAATTAAGCAATTCAATCTAGATCAAAATTAAAAGAGGAAGAAGAGAAACTTGAATAACAATTAAGCAATATGAACAAGTAAAACAAGATCTCCAAATTAAACATCAAGATGGCTAATCCCTTGGATTGATTATAAGAGCCTAGCCTTCCATGGATGGGAAGGAAGAACTCAGAAAATAAAGAACAAAAATGAAATTCTAAAGAGAAGGGAGAAGAAGAGAAAGAAAACTAACAAATACTCAAACTTACTACAAAATTGAATTCTAACTTACTTCAAATTGAATCTATGAAAATACAAAGAGATTGGCTCTATTTATACTAATCCTAGAAGCCAATTTATACATGTACATAATCTGAATACAAGCTATAAAATCAAGGAAATTGTCAAATATGGAAGCTTGATGCATGGTAGGTGGGTTGGTGCATGGTAGGTGGGTTGGTGTATGGTTGGTGGCTTTTAGTCAACAACTCTTATCCGACTTCTGGCTTCATTTTCATCACCTAGACGGTTCATTTTGGCTTAGATGTCTTCATGAAAGTTGTAGCCAATTGTCTCCTTGAAAATCTCCAATTTGAATCATGCCATTTGGACTTTTAGAACTCCAAAAATGCCAAAAACACTGCACCTACCTCAAGTTAGGTTGGAAGAACGTGTTTCCAAATTCATACCAACTTGTAGCTTCAGAAGCATGCCTAAAACGACATCTATTGACAAAATGGTCTTCAGTGAAGTTGGAGATATGGGTCTTATCTTTCAAGTGACCAAGTTTCAGCCCAAGAGGAGGCCTATAACTCACTATGTAGTCCAATATGTGCATATTGCCCAGATTTTCCTAACAGCAAACCCACTTTGTATTGCAGGGATGTTTTGGACCCTTAGAAGTCCGATCCAGCTCTTGCATTCTTCATGAAACTTGTAGAGCATTGTCTTAGCTTTCCAAAGACACCAAGATCACCTCAATTGGATCCCCGAGTCCCAAGTTATGGCCTAACCAAGGAAGAA
The DNA here is from genome assembly GCA_023212625.1 of Styphnolobium japonicum. Lineage (NCBI taxonomy): Eukaryota > Viridiplantae > Streptophyta > Magnoliopsida > Fabales > Fabaceae > Styphnolobium > Styphnolobium japonicum. The sequence continues at coordinate 13,021,528 of JALBWW010000008.1, read as the reverse complement.
AGGTCAAAATACATCAAAATCCGAAAATTATCCAATATTTACATTAAAACCCAATGAAGCCCAACAACATTAAACTCATCTAAAATACTAATATTGGGCACAATAAACATCTAATAAAGCCTAATACAAAGCTAACATGAATGTCTCAAATTGATTGATCAGGTACCAACATAAGGAAAACATTAAGAACACTAAAATTGAATCAAAACAAAGATATTCCATTAACTAAAAGAGGTTTAACACTTTGTTATATAGTCATAGAAGAGTTACATCCTTATCCTAGATAAGAGACCTAGCCTTTCATGTTTACAAGAAAGCTCATGCTGATCGAAGAAATAAAAGATGTCATAAAGAAATAGAGGTAAGGATGAGAGGGTTCTCTAATTTCTTCAAGAACAATCTTCTTCTCTTTAATCTTTCGGTTTGTGATCTTTAATCTTGATCTTCCTCATCTTTTTACGGTTTCTCTCCTTTTGCTTTTATATGTCTTGCCTCCCTTTTTGTTTCCTCATGTGTCGAGGACTCTCTCTCTTTCTATTCCGTACATCCCAAGCCCAAGAGGTCCAATTTTTGCATAATTTGCACATAGCACGGTCTAGGCTGTGTCTTTTCACATGGTCGTGTGAATTCACACGGCCATGGTCGTGTGATGTTTTGGAGTGCAAATTTGAAAATGTGTCCAATAGCAAAGTTGTAGCTTTGTCTCTTAGATTTCCAACACAATAAAAATCACTACAATATCACTTCTTTAGCTCAAGATATGACCTTTTATTGCCAGGGAGTCGGAGAACTATGGGATTCAGCAACAATCTTTGATCAAGCTTATGGATCCTCTAAGGAATGAGTTCAAAATGTCCATTAAGTAGCTGAAAACATCAAGAATGAGAGGAAATGATTAAAAGTATAAAAGTATGTAAAATATAGCAAAGAGGGAAATGATTCAATCAAAACTAGTCCAAATCCATATCAAATCAAGTACTAATTGTGTGTATTTTACTCACACATCAAACATTCGTCTAATTGCTAACGAAAATCAAATGTGACACTCAAGTGTCTGGTAAATGTGACATATTTCCCTCCAATTCCCTTCAAACCACCATTTGAAACCTACTATCTCTTCAAACCACCATCTGAAACCCACCATCTCCTTCCTTATGAGATGGAGACGAGGAGCACCATGCAATAATAAGTGAGAAAGGCAAGAGTGAAGAGCATGGGTAAGCCCATGAGCCAGGTCATTCTCTTGAAGATGTAGAGGAGGCCGAGGACACCAGTACCTATTATGGAGATGAAGATGTTGGCAAAGGTCTTGAAGTTTGAGGATAGAGAGGGGTGCTTGAAGTTGGCAAAGGTCTTCTCGAGGGTAAGGTGGTAAGGAGTAGGAAGATGAGCTTGTTTCCTTCTCAAACCCCATTTGATATTTGATAGGGATGAAGATGTGTTTGAGAGAAATGATGGGTTTCAGATGGTGGTTGGGGGGGGATTGTGTGTGTGTGGGGGAGGGTGGGGGAGTTAGGGAAGAGTTCACATTTACCATACATGTGAGTGTCATGTGCGTTTTTTATTAGCAATTGGATAGATGCTAGACAGAATGACCATTTTACACTTTTTAGAAAATTTAGGGATTGTTTTGCACCTTTTTGAAGTATCGGGACCTAAATGCAAATGACATATAATATAGGGGAGTAAATTGGACTTTCCCTATTAGTATATTAATAGTAATCTAAAATGCATAACCTGTAAAGTAATTATTGGCTATTAAAGCACATTACTCCAAATTCATTAAACCACATGCTATCACTGGTGGATCCACCACTTTCCAGTTCCTACAGCCCCTTCAAATGTAGACTTTATAATCAAAGTGATAGCAGCCGATAATCTAATATGAGGGTCAAACCTATATTAGCAAACTCAGAAACCAAATAAACCTATATAAAAAAATAAGAAATTTTTATATGGATGTACTTTCGCCAATTTTTCCTAATCCATATACAGTCGTTAGCAGTGACAGAACTTGACTTAAAATTTTGTAGGGGCAAACAAGACAAGTCCCAATGCTTATAAGTATTCATGGTAAAAGTAAAAGATAATAGAGTTATATGACCAATGAAATTAGCTTTTCAGTTAAAATTCTATCATTTCTTATTTCTCAAATGGATGTAAAGAAGATACTTGTTTTTTTTCTTCAATTGAAAAAGAGAAAAAATCAATGAGAGTTTTGCTATAGTATACAAAAGTTCATGCCCTCTTCTTGAAGACCAATGAAATACTAAAACTATTGTACAAGGTTCAAATAAGGAGAGAAAAGATAGGACAACTAAACAAAAACTAACCATTAAAAAAAATTAATAATATTATTATAAATATATGCATCTTTATATTTAATAGGGTTGCATATATAGTGTGAAAAACTTGAAAATTTTTGGGATAGCCTCTGAAGACTTACATCACTGGCCGTTAGGATCTTTGGCCCCAAGTGTAATACGTAAAGATGAATTAGGTGAAGTCAACATGCGAAAATGTGAAGATGTGTTGGGTAAAGTAGACATGAGGATGTGAAAATGGACTAGCGTATCAAATATGCAGGGATGTGGAGATGAGATAGCAGTGTGCTAATGTAGGTGAGGGAAAAGGTTGTACATGTGAAGAAGGTGGGATAGGTAAATAAGTAGTCTTAGTAAGTGGAGATGGCTGAGAGGTACCCCCACCTCTACCTGTAGATATATCACCATCTGCCATCTATATATATGTTATAATGACAAAAATCAGTAAAATTTCATTAAAACAACATAGAAAAACTAGCATAAAACTATTAAAGCGGCTACCACTAAGTGTGCTCAAAACTAAACCAATCCAAAAAAATTGAATTGAAAAATTGAAATCCAATGTAAATTGGATTATTTTGGCTTTTTTTGTTTTTTTTAAAACTGATCGGTTTGGTTTGATTTTCGATTTCAATTTCCAAAACCAAACCAATTCAAACCGAACTGAATAAAAATATTATTATATATATTTTTAATAGTTTAATTATGTAATTACCTTATACCCCCAAATATTCAGCCACAACCCTAATTTGATTACATTCTCCTTCTCTCTCATATAAGCCTCTGCCTCACAGCCTAAGCCAAGAGATCTTCTCCTTCACTTTGTTACTTTGCTGAACCCTTGCCTAACTAAAGGTTGTTGTCGTTGCATGCCTGGACATTGTCGCTCTTGCCCTCATGCTTAGATAATCGATGGCTTGTTGCAACGTTTGCCTAGACGTTGTCGCCAAAAGCTGCTCGTTGCACGCTAGCTAGACACTGCTCAACCATGAAAGCTATACCAAGATGTGAGTCATTCTCTCCACACTTCATTTTTTTTTCTTTTTGCCAAGTTTCAAGATTTCATTTTTATTAGAAATTCATCAATTTTTATGTGAATTTGGTTTTGAAACTGAATGGATTAGGTTGATGTACGTAAAATCCTTAACAATGGGTTTTCTTTTCGTTTTTCCCCCTTTGGATAAGTTTAAGTTTTTCAATTGCTTGCCATTGAAGTTCCAAATTGAATATTTTTACTAGTTTAGGAAAAAATAAGTGAGGCTTGTATATAATTGTGGCTCCCATTTTGCTTTGTGATTATGAGTCTCCTCTTCACATTGTTCATTAGGTCTGAAAGAAGCAAAAGTATGGGTGTGAATTAAAAAAAATTGGTTAAAAATCAAAAAACTGTACCAAACCAAATCGATTAAGATTGGTTTGGTTTGGTTTTCAAATTTGAACCAAACTGAATGATTGTTTGTATGAGAGAACCGATTGGTTTGGGTTTGATGGCTTTTCTCCTCCAAATTGATCCAAATCAATTCATGAATACCCCTAGCTACCACACAAACAAATTCACAAAATAATTATGCATAATGAGTAGTTAAATTAATATATAGTTCTGCAACTGAAGGTTCACAATTAGATAACATATTAAATATTAGAAATAACTTAATCATAGTATGTTTCATCAAAGTCTTCTCCATCGTCTTCTTTAAAAAATTTAATACTTCAAGAAACCGTTCACTTAGAAACAGAATTATTCCATCTCTAAATTTTAAGAAAAATATTTTTAATTTTTTTTACTGCAGCGATGAAACATTTCCTTCTCTGCCTTTACAATTTTTAATAAAATTAAATAAAAAAATAATGTTGCAGTGACATAATTCTGTCTCTACACTAACATTTTATTTAAAATATAATTTAATTATATAGCGACAAAATATTTTCATCTCTATAGTAGTGATTATTAGAAAGTTAATTAATAATTATATATCAACAGAATAATTTCGTCTCTACGGAAATGTTGTTATAAAAATTTAAAATAATGTATTTAAGGACAAAATCAGAGACAGACAGACTATGATAGCAATGGATGCATTTTGTCTCTAATATTAATAAAATTAATTTCGTTGCTATGTTGTCATTTCCATCTCTATTTTTGCCTCCAATAGAGACGATCATGTTTCTATCACTAAATCTCGTGTTAAATCACGTTTTTCTAGTACTATCTCTCCAATTGCATTGTACAAGATCAGAAGTGCTAAGAAATAAGAAAGAGAGAAAAATAAGTTTCACATTTTAAAAATTTATAAGACTTATATTTCATGTGCTTTTCCTCATATGCTATAGGAACTTGCACTAAAAAGGATCAAGCGTTAAGATAATATGAGGCTAGAACTACAAGAGTTATTACGGTATCCTAATTATTTTCTTAGGTACTAACCTTCTATGAGTTATCAAGCACTCATTCGTGAATGATTATCACAATAAATGTTTGGAATCCATCAATTACAACTAATTAATAAATGTTTGACAATTAGGGTACCGACAATGTTGTTGAACCATATTAGGTCAGACAGTCCAATTGGCTTGATTGTGAATTGGACACCTAGCCCATTATGATTCAACCTCATAACCGGATTCATGGTCAGACTAGTTTGAACCGATTAAACCAGTTGTTCATTAATTGTTTTAGAATTAAAACTCTTTTTTAAAAAACATTTTATTAATGTTTCATAAATATCATGTTGGGTGTGATTTATTTTTATGACGTCATTTGGTTCGACCAGATAGTTTAAAAAGTAGAACTGGTTGAACTTGAACTGAAAGTCTTACCTATTTATTAGTAGGTCTGATTTTAACAACATTGAGTACCAAACTTGTCCCTTAAAACTAGAAATTAGTCTTGCATCCATTTTAATTAATTAATCTCTACCACATTGCAAGGCTAGGGCAAGGATACTATAGGCTTTTATGGACTTACAAGTGAAGTGCTTTCACTTTTTTTTTATTGCTTACACATTTATTCATTATTGCTTTTTTATTTGTTATTGGTAGCAGGAATCGAACCTTATACCTTATAAATGAAGTGCTTCAATTCTTACTAGTTAAAACAATTCCCGTTGACAACATTTATGGAATTCAAACATTTATTGTCTAAACTAACAATAAAAAAATATTTGACAACTCATTAAGGATACTAATATTGAGGATAAAAATAAGTATCATAACAATACCCTTGAAACTTTATATAATAATCGGTTTGATACACCCTTAAAAATTGAAATTTTTTTTTTATGAATGAGTGTTTCATATAATATTTTATATTAAATCCATTCTTAAATGTTTGGGTGGCTTTATTGTTGCTCATCTCCAACTATATTTTATTTTATTTTCTGAAAATACCCTTTATTAAAAATAGTCATCCATTTAATTACTTAACTATTGTGATATTTCTCCATTGTTTTTTCTTTATCAATACTGCAATTTTGAGTTCATTTTATTATTGTTAATATTTACAACAAAGCTCTATTTAATTAGAATTAGTAAATTCAAATTCAAATTATATTTATCTCATCAACTATCATATAATCACATTTTCAAGAGTCAAAATTTTTGTATGCAACAATGTCAAAATTATGTGATTTCAATTTTCACATCAACCTACTAAAAAATGAAAGTATGAGAGAAACATTAAATATATTTTAAATTAACAAATCTTTATAATTAATAATGATGTGTTTGGATAAATATAGAAGTGACAACAGATAATTGGTTTGAATAAGAATTAGTAACTATAATTTAGTTAAGGATATTTTGTGAAAATCAAATAAAATTCGGTTGGTGAAGAGTGTAAATAAATTAATAAAAGTGAAAATAGTTACACTTTAAAATTTTCTCCATTTTTTAGGGAATTATTATTATAATACCTTTATATATATATATATATATGATATACATAGTAAATTATCATGCATTTCTTAACTTTAATTTCACAATAAATATATAAAAAAATATTTTAAATATGAATGACTAACTGTTAATAAATAGTTATTGCTACCAGAAGAAAAAAAATCGTAGTAATGCCCTTTTTTGGGGTACATTTCACTTATATTTTGAAGGGTATATATACCGTATGAGTGGGGGTGAGTCATAGTTCGTGGAGGGAGTGGCGTGGTGTGTGTACGTGTGGTGGAAAAGAGGTGGGGCCCGGAGATTGGGTGGCGGAGTTGTCGAAGGAAAGAGTTGTCCTTCCGTAATACCGTACGGTCGTACTAAAAGGACAGGCCACCGACCCCCTTGCTTGCTTTAATTATTCTTTCATTACTTTAGACTTTACTCTCACCGAACACATCACCAATACTTTCTCACGGAATTCCACCAATTGCCTATCTTCTCTTTTTTATTCAACCATTACATTAAATAAATAAAAAATAAATAGGTAATTTAATTTTAAAAAATATTTTAAAACTCGTATTAATTAGTCCTTATGTTATTAAGTTAAATGATAACTTCCATAGTAACATGTTAAGTTACGATATGAAATATTAAGCGTCATATAATATGTTATTTAACTCTCCTTTTTAAAATATATTGTTGTTTTAACTTTTTGAACTTTAATTTTTTTATACACAAAACATTTAATTATTTATTTATTTAGATAAAATGACGTTGTATTATAAGAAAAAATATTGAGTATTGTGCTATATGACACTTAATGTTACACATAAATACTTAACATATTAATGTTCATTATTTAACTTGGTCAATTGAAGATAATGAAAGAAACAAATTGTTATAGGTTTTATAAATTTAAAAATTAATTCATACACAAAAATAAATTTAAAAACTAAATTAGAAATGAGAAATATTTTTAAGGATTAAGTTATCTATTTACATAATAAATAAATATATCAAACGTAATGAATAACTTGGATATAGACCCTTTCAATACACTTTAGATATTAAAGTTAATAATTATAATTGTTAATAGAACATAAAGAGTTTAAAATTTTATAAAATAAAAATACTTACATTTGATCATTAAGACTTGATAATGTATTTCTTTAAAAAAAATTATCAATAATTATAATTATATATTTTATTCTTTAAAGCGTCTTCTCACTTTAAAAGATTTAAATTCATATAAATTTGACCATAGTCTATGTCAAAGCGGTTTGAAAGATAAGAATCAAAACACTTTACTTAAAATACTTAGGTTTGATTTTTCTTTCAATAATTTTTTTTGGTAAACAATTTATAAATACTACGAAAGCGAGACTGACTAAAGTTTAACATGAGTCCAATCTTAAAAATGAAGCAAACTCCTCTCTGTTTAAATCTTTATATTCCAAAAAAAAAAAAAAGGATCCTGATGTACATATTTTTCTTTTACGAGAAGAATTCTGCATAATGCAGAGAAGTAAATAAAGTTATTATTTCACATAAATAGTAGTATATTATGCTGTTTAACGAATTTAATCTCTTGATGAATGTTAATCGAAGTTATTTTGTAATTTAAATGTATTATTATTAGATTCAGAAATATAAAAGCATGGTGATATAAATTGATTACAATATTTTAAAATTATCAAAGCAAATAATAAATAAAATTATTTAAGAATTATCATGTGATAACTAAATCAACCTAAATAGATGTTTACACGTACTTATACCAAATGCCAACAAATTTAGAAAGTGCATTTTCTTATATAAAGTTTCCCCATTGTTCTGAATTCGTGATCCAGTTGATTTTACATTAAGCACATGTTTGACACTTTGACTTCTTGGTGCAAACTCACGTTTTGTAATGTGGAAATTATTTTTGCAAGCAAAATCCATTTTGACCCTTGTACATGGATGTCTGGTACTCGTAGAGTGTATTTTTCTGTCTCAAATGGAGTGAAAGTCTAGTGAGACAGAAGAACTTAACTGTTAAATCTGCTTCAACAAATGTTGAGGGATAATGTATTTATTACATTTTACACAATTTTGTAAATTTATTGTCATTTATAATATTTAAATAATAATTTAAATTTTATTTTTTACACTTTTTGAATAATTTACACTTAAAAATTATTCTACTTATAACATTATCTAAACAAAACACATTCTTGTAAATTTACTTTTAACTAAATTCCCAAGCACAAAATTCATATTTTATGATTAATTTTTTTTTCAAAATTAATTTCCTACCAAGTATTCAAACACACCCCAAAAAAATAGCAAAAATAATATGCACATAAAAAAAAAAAAAGAAAGGTGAAATATACTTTACTATATTGATGTTTAGGCCTTTCTTAAATAATCTCCTCAATAATTTTTTTATCACTTAACCCCTCCACTTGTTTGGATCATGATTAAAAATATTTGATTTTCTGTGAAATGTAACGATGGTTAACCTACGTAAAAAATACGTGACTTTTAGTTATAGAAAAGGTGATGTTTGCATTTATTATCACATCAAATAATTCATCCATAATACAATAATCAAGCAACTATGTTATGGAGGAACTCTTTAATGTGGTAGTAAATGACGAACGTTATTTTTCTTATAATCAAAAGTCACGTGTTTTTTACGTGGATTAACTATCATTACATTTTATAAAAAATTAAATCTTTTCAACTTGATTCAAAAAATAAAAGTGTTAAATGATTAAAAAATTTGTTGAAGAAAGCAATTTGATAAAAGCTTAAATAACGTAGTAAAGTTATTTTATCCAAAAAAATTAAAAAAAAATCTTTTTTTAAAGCAAATGAGTGATAAAATGAGCCAAAACTAGAGAAGAAACTAATTTTTTTTTAAAAAATAAATAGACAATATCACGACTTTTATCTTTTGTAAGTTATTTATGTTTTTTAAATACTACAGGATATATATTTATTTATTTTTTAAATATAATTTTTAAATATAATTTTTAAATTATTTTGAATTTTTATCAATAATAGAAATTTTTTACTATAAAATACCTCTAATTTTAAAGTGTTGAATGACTTTCTCCCCTATCGCTTTCTTAGTCAACAGTCAAAGATGTCCGACTAATGGAAAAACTCAGAAATTAAATTTTTCTTTTTTTATGCTTTTTGCTTTCTCAAATTTTGGTCCAAATTTGACTCCGACATATAAATGAATGGTTTTACTAATAAGTGTTACAATGACATTGTATAAGAAGAATTATTTTATACTTTTTAATAATTTTTTTAATTATTTAATATAAAAAGTTTTAAATATGAATGTGTTAACTAATAACTTAATTAAGAATCATATAATACTTTTCAATAAATACTTTTGATTACTAGATAAAAAATTATTAAATATTTTTAAACTTTTAAATATTAAATGTTTTATTTTTATATTTAATACTTTTATTTTTATTCCTTATTCAATGCCCTAAGAGTCCGTTAGCAAATACCTTTAAATATTTTTTGAATTTTTATGATATTAAATATTTTATTTTTACATTTATTATTTTATTTTTAATTTAAACCACAAATATTCTTATATTCTGTAAGTATAAGACTAACTCCATCCAAGTTAAAAAATGTAAAGATTATAAGGTCTTTAATAATAACAATTCTAAAAGTTAGACTCTTAAACCTAAAGGTGAAATTTGAAACTATTTATTACTTTAACTTTTTTTTAGTTTATTATAATATTTTTGTGTGTAATTGTGAGAATTAATTCTTAAAAATATGAAAATTTACTTAAAGAGTTAACATATTTTAATAAATATTTTTTTATACACATAGTTTAAGAATCAAAATCCTGATTACATACTTAAAGAGTCTAAATATCTATTATTTATATTACACCATATTAATATTTATTACTCTAACTAACGGTTTGTTTGTTGGTAATATTTTTTATTTTAATTCTTTAAATAATGCGGTCACGCAATCGTTATATGACTTAAAAGGAAAACAAATAAATAAAAACAACAGAGAAGAAGGGGCTTTCATCCAACCATACATGGCCCACCATAGAAATAATTGCCATGTGGTTTATGTACACACCAACGTCAAAATATCAGATCAGACTCATCTTGAGCAGCATATTTTGATGAAAAACAGGGGTCCAGGGACCAAGCACTACACGTTTTGACTGGGCTGGGCCTGTACAAATCAGGCTACACATTTCATACAAAATATCTGCTCTTTGGTTCCCTACCCGAAGTTGCCTCTGCAACATGTCAACTGCTCTTTGCCGCCACAACCACAATCACTCAATCAACCTAGGCCGACCCAGAGGGTCTCTAATTGAGAGCATGGTCCTGAGTAGGTCCCTCTGTGCTGGGTTCCTTAATTCCTTCCTTTAGTGGCACATAAGGGTAGATTTCATAACCCAATTCCACTTACATGCACACTGGTAGAGTCTTAAGACATACGAGATTTTACCATTTCAGGTTGGAACATAAAGTAAATAGGTGAACAAGGTTGGGTTTTGACAAATTAAAAAGCCTGTTTAGCTATGGTATAGAAGAATATAGTGACTCAATGAGTCATCCTAGTAGTTAAGGAGGTGTGATCTTTATCTTAATTATTTAGATTTGAACCTTGAGTTAGTACTTAATTCTCCAAAATGTACTGGTTAGTGACTCGGTGTGGGGGTGTACCCTTAAGCCTAAGGAGGAATTTAATTTTAGTTGGCGCAAAAATTAGTCTGATGATACTCTTATCATATTAAAAAAAGAGAGTATAAGAACATAGTGCTGCTTTGTAGTACGAGATAATTTCTAAAAGGTTAAGCCAATTCTTGAACTTGGAAAAACTTGTAAATAACAATAGTTGATGAAGTTACGTAATTGGTCAGGTTTAACAAGTTGACTTGGTTTTCAAACACCATCATTCTCCCATGTAATATCTATAAATGGTGTTTTAGTTACTTAATAAAATTGCTTTGATGTAAAATATAGCAGTCCTGGAAAGTAAATAGTTACATAAACTAGAAGTAGAACCTAGTTAAATTCTCTGCTCATTACATTATTTTCGCAAAAACTGTCTTCATGGAAGCAAATTTTCATGACAGGAAATAATAATTCATAGCAAAATCAAAGGGATAATAAGTCTTGCTCTAAATCTAAGCTAATAATTATATGGAAATGGAAGACAAAAATGGAATAAAATATAGTTTGGTCTAAGGATTGACTTGGAATTCCATTTCTTGATTTAGAGATTTTGATTTATGGGGCCAAGAAAATCGGTGAGCACAACCTCACGTTCATGACACATCGCTTTCTTCTTCAATTCACCTCCAGGCGCATTCTCATTTCCAAGAAAATGATTCCATCCACACCCAAGACACTTTCTTGGTGCCTTACTTTGTACTTTTCATTTGTGGGTGCAATCAATGCTGCTACTATGGCTTATGCAAATCTTACCAGTCCTACTGCATCAAATTAAATCAGGGTTTTGCAGTTAAAAGTATATTGAAGCAATTAGTGTTATAAATGAGTGATTGTCTCTGAAAAATCCCCATTTGCAACCTGCTTATATCTTTGTCTTTAAACAGCGAAAAAAAAAAATCAATATTGTTACTGTTGCTATTTCTATTTATTTCATAAATAATTATATAAGAAAGAGGGAGATACTTCAGATAAGTTGAATGTCAGATCAGCTTGGAGTAATTGGTTTGAACTTTCAACCTTGTGATCATGCTGAATGTTGACAATTTCCCTTTGCTTAGAATTCCATTTTCTTCTTTTATAGAAACTGATTAATCTATTTCTAGTCGAGTTAGGTGGAATGTAGACTTAAAATTCAAGGATCATGTAGCATGAACTCGTGGGGTAATTTCAATATCAAACTATTATTAAAATATTCCTCGCATCTTTGAATTACTCTATTACTAATGTAGTTTCATATACAAGTCAAAACTTTCATTACTTTTACATTATATATATTTGAGATTTGTTTCTTATGGGTGGAAAATAAGTAACATTGATATATATTGAGTCCATAAATACATGATACATCCATTACAAGAAGTAAATTGATAAGATAATTTTACATAGAAAAAGTGATAAGATATTAAAGATGATTACTTATTTGAATTAGAAGTCAAGATACTCAAGCTAATAGTAATGCGGTTTTATAGACATAAGTGAATTTTGTTTAGAAAAAGTAAATAAATAAATATAGAAATTCAGAAAAGAAAATTTACTTCAACAGGACATTGGCAAACAGAAGCAGCCATTGAGGCAGGGCATCCACTGCCAACTTTGCAGCACTCTGCCTTCACTGGATTCCCAAAAATATTCCCACCAATCCCACTTTCAAGTACTCAACTCACAGTCAGTTATAAACCCAGTAATAGAAATCAATAAATATATAACTTTCTAGAGAGAAAAAAAAATCTAAGATTTATAACTTCAGAATCTAATGTAAGTTGTTCAACAAATAAAAAATATAATCTAAGTTTCTTGGAGCAGCATGCAGCTACCTTCTCTATTCTTTTCTTTTTCTTGTAATAAGGAACATGATGCTCCATGGTAATATATTTTGGGTGTATTCACTTCGGGAACTTGTGGAAGAGAAGAAATCATTAATGGAAAGTGAACTAAAACCTTTTGAACACTAGTTTCGATTCTCTCCTTGCTAGTGTACCACATTCCATGAAGTCCATGACAACTTTTGGAGAAAAGATACTAGTTTTCATGTAAACAGCTCCCAAATTCACGTTTATTAGCTTCCTGTCTCATGCTATGCACAATAAATCTGTTAAAATTAAAAGATAAAATTGAAAAGAATTGTACGATAGGCGCAAAATATAGATAAATAATTATACTTGTCTTTGTATTCCAAATCTCATGTATGATAACTCTAAAGTGTGTTTCAAGAAACATGGCCTCAAATAACAAATTAGGAGGTAATCTGAAAAAAATAGCCTTTTTTTTTTCTTTCAAAAATATAAAAGACTCCTTAAGTAACTAAAAGTGTAGTCATAGAGAAGGCCAATTTTACTTATTAAAAAATGGTTCTCCGATTGATTATTTTTTAAGGAAAAAACCACTGGTAATTATAACATTTAATGCAATGTGAACTTATTCAGATAAAAATACTTTCTATTAAGAGATCAAAGAGAAGAAAGAAGATGTAGACAGAAAGGGAGATCTTTATCTTACTTTTAGCTTAAGCTATGACTTGGGGAAAAACTCAAATGTGATGAGAGTACCTAGACTTCTCAAAACAGGTTTGACAGGATCGAATAAGGGTATGTTTAGGTGAAAAAGTTTGTAAAAAAAAAAATCAAAGAATGGGTAATTTTTTATTTTAAGTAAATATTCATTTTTTAATTTTTTTAAATGACAGGTATAAAATAAGATATTATCAAATAATCTTCTAATTATTGCTTATTCTATTGTATTAACATTTTTAATTTTTTTCACATGCTTTTATTAAGGTGACAAATAAATTTTTTAAGTAAATTTAAATAATATCCATTTCATCTGATTAGATAAAATTAGTTTAATTACTTAAAATCTAGAAATTCATAGACGAACATAATAAAATTTATTCAAACAATTGTCATCAAGCTTCGCCCACTTGATAATAAGTAAGTGTTTCCTTCTCCTACTTTGAGTTTGAATCCCAAAAATACCAAAAATTATTTATTAAATAAATTTTAATATATATTAAATAAATTATTTACTTTTTATATTTCAAAAACACTCACTACTTAAATCACATAAAACTTGAGTACAACCATTTTTTTTATTTTCTTTCAAAAGTCTTGTAGAGAATCAAACTTTCAACATCATCATTATAATCAAATCTTAAAACTTTAAGTCAGTGCTAATTAAACTAGAGGTGTACTTGGTTTGAATTGGGTTAGGTTTGGAGTAATTTTGGACCTAACCCATTCAGAAGCAATGGGTTTGGTTGAGTTGAATTTAAAGATTTTTTTTCCTGATCCAAATCAACCTGACCCGCTCATATGTGGGTTAGATTTGGTTCAACCCATGGGTTGAACTTGAATCTAGAAAAAATAATTAACATGCTAAAATAGAAATCGTAATTTATTCTGAATAACATAACAAATTTTTTTAAATGATATAACATAAAATAGAAAATTCAAAATGCATATAACTCTAGGATTACAATTATAATTAACACAAACAAACAATAAAGACACAAGTAATATAATTAACCAATAATACTATAATCAACGTCTCCTCTCATCTTTGATTTCCTGTAAGTCAATAACACCATAATATTAACCATAATTAACACAATTATCAAAAAAAATATAAGTTGAAACCAACAATGATATATTAAGTTAAAAAAAACTAGAATCTTACCCAGTCAAAATAGAAAACATCTAGAAAGATCAATTATTACGATCCATAACTTCATCTTTAGCAGCAGACGCATGTAACATATAAAAGAATCATAAAACATTAGCAAGCATTAATGATTAAACTATTAATAATTGATTAAATAAATTAAGTTAATTATATATAGTATGCTACTTACTTCAATCTTTTTAATTTCATTCATTTGAGCATGTAGAACAATTTTTTTTGTCAAAAATTCTTAATTAATTTTGAGCACAAACTAATGCCTAACAATAATGGGTTATAAAGAACTACAAAAATAGTCCAAAACTCGTCATCTAATAGTAAATGTAATGTAATTTTAATTTAAAAATTCTCAAGAAATTAATTATTCAAAAAAATAAACTTATATAAAATTTTAAAAACTCTAATAAAAAGTGATAACACATACGAATATATATATAATTTGAGTGAGTTAGGTTGGGTTTGTGCAAGTTAGGAGAATCTTAACTTACTACTTGACTCATACCTCGTGAGTTTGGTTATTTTAAACTTAATTCAACTCGCTGACCCAAATCAATCTGTCAATTATAAGTTGAGTTGAATAAAAAAATATGAGTTCATAGGTTTACCGTGGCCGCTGTTCACCGCTAATTAGCTTATTAGCATCAAAACTAAAATTGAAAACTGAAACCAGAGGGATGGGCAGAAGGCTTGAGCTCGAGCCCACTTATAAGACAAATCAAATGATAAGAGAATGCAAACAGAGGAAACAACTGAAGCCCAAGTTGTGAGCCCACAATCAAACAAGAAAAAAAGAGGAAAACTTGAAGGCACAGGATCAGTTGTTTTGTAAGGTTACTTAGCAAAAGGGGCTGTGAAAAGTGCAAGGGTGTATGGATATTATATTAGGCTGGACTGTTGCAGGAATACCTTAGCTGTGCAATTGGGCCACGGTCGATTGAAAATAAGAGAACAAAAATTAACAAAAACGCTGGGGCAATTGAGAAACCGGCGAGCAAACAAAAATAACATAGCGCTAACTCTACATTTAGATGGAGGAGTGTTGAAGGGGAAGAGAGGTAGGTATAATTTTTTATTTTAAGTAAAAAAAATTTTATTTGAGAATTTTTTAAAATGATAGATTATCATGTAACTTTTCAATTAATTTTATTTATTTTTATAAATATTTTATAATTATCTTAATTTATAAATAAAAAATTACCCATCTCATTCTTGTGCCTTCAAACTCCTTCATACCAAATATAAGAATTTTACTATTTGATGGCAAAACAGAAAAACACAATAAAAAAAAAGAGCATTTGTTGTGCAAATCATAAGGAGATTTTGGAAAGAGTAATAATACTTGCATAAATTTATATTTAGACACTCTTCACGTATTTTTATGCAAATCATTGAATAACAACATAATCTTATTGTAACTTTTTTTTAAATAATCCAAATTGTGCACATATTTTACAAAAATTTATGTAAATATCTTTTCCTTTTTGGAGAAGAGTTGTGCGAACAACTTTTTAGCTAAATTTTTATACTAAAAGATGATGAAACTTTGAAAATTGTAGCATAGAAAATTGTAGCATAAACTATATTTGATTATTACAAACTTTGACAATTTTAGCATAAACTACATTGGATTATTACTTAGTGACTTTTAATGTTTATTATTTTGTCTATCAATTGTAAGAATAAATTTTTAGATGAATTTAATCATATTTTCTCATGTTTTAAATCTATTTTTATATCTACCACATTAATAGTTACTTTAATTATTGAAAATCAATTATAATTTCTAAATAGTGATATAGTTGATGATTTATTAATTTATAGTTAACAGTGAAATCTTCTAATAGTACAAATCTTCTCTTCTAATAGTACATTTCTGATCAAATTTGCAAAAAACAACTTTACAAATGTCCAATTTTCATGCATTTCACATACGTGGATCCTGCTAAACCAATTTTTTCCTATCATTCAATTCCATTTGTCTTCTTCTTGCCATGTCATTATTATATACCTCAATTGTTAAAAAAAAAATGTACATGTTTAATATTCTTACATGATGAGGCTTTTCATATTACCCGATATCTCCTCTTTATTCCCCATTCTCTCTTGCATGCTTTGCTTTAATTATTCATTGTCCTTACCAAGGCCATTTCAAAATTTACACCATGTTTTCTTCTTCGAACTTTGCGACTCATCAATTAGTTTTTTGGATATTTCAATCGATGCATTTATTCTATTTCAATTCATCCGCAGATCAAATGATTCATCTATTTTATGTTGATATAAATAAATGGCCATTGTTATGTTTTTTGATTCTATTTCATCTTCAAATCTTGCTATCAAAGTCTTTTGATTTGTTCCTACCTATTTCCAAATTTTCTATTCTAAAATCTTCCAAATGACTTTTAGGTATGACTCAGTTGAGAAAAATTTTTCGAAAAAAGAAACTTGGAGAATCAAAGTTCAAGTTTTACGATTATGGTTTTTATCCATTTTCAACAACCCTAATGTGATAAATTAGGTAGAGATGGTTCTTATGGATGAGACCGTAAGTTCTTTAATCTATTTTAACTTATGCTATATATTTTATGCTCAATTTTTAATATTTACCGTTGGTTTTATGTTTTTGTTTCATTAAAATAATGAAGTTATCAATATCCCTGAGGGTGAGCTCCAAATTCCTTTTTTAAATAGTATTTTGAATTTTTTTTATTTAGTTTCTTGCTTTTTTATAGCATATTTTTTCTATACATATATGCATTTTTTATTTTGATTTTGTATTTGCATTATGATTAAATGAATATATATTTATTTGGAGTGGTCATCGATAACACTTTATGTTTGATTTAGTTAAAGTAGTCTTTCTTGCGGGTATGAGTAGTATTCTAAATGATCTTTAACAGTCACTAAGTTCATATTGTATCACGTCATAGAAATATTAATTAGACGCATTTTTTATTCAGCTATACTATATTTTCCTAGACATTGATATGCATCCTTTAGCTTAGACATTCATATACATCCAGTTTTTACATGCCGGTTACTTTTGGTTTTATTGGAGGATCTCTATCATTATTTTTCAAAGCTGTGTCATTATGGTGTAGATACAAAAATTTAGGTATCACATGGTTATTGTAATTTTGGCTATTACTATTATTAAATAATTTTTCATTGCAATTTGTCATTGTGGCTCATATGAGGATTATATTCTCTTATTATTTTAGAAATAAAAGTTAATGGTATGTTTTCTAAAGGATCTTGTAATTATAATATTATTGGTAGAGGTTCCTATGTAATTTTTTTTAATAAAAAAAACATGCTAATGTGAAAATCCAAAACACAAGTATACGTTATCGCAATTCAAATAATATAATAGTAAGAAAATGTTAAATCCACAGAGATTAATTCTAAATTTAACTATCTACTAAAAGTTTGCTAAACTCAATCTTACTTAAACAACTTAATAAGAGAAAATTTATGAAAGACAAAAAATTAAAGTAAATAGAAACAAAATTTAATGATTTAGATTAATCAAATTAACCAAGCCTAGGATTGTAATTATCCCTTACACTTTACTTGATTCTCTCACTTCTATCTAAGATCAATTAATAATCTGAATTGTTAACTATGAATCCTAACTTATCTATAAGCTTCTTTTGATGGTCAAATAAAAATATCTTTAATTAATAATAAACTATATGTCTATGTCTATCAAGTAATTAAGAATTCATTAAGTTTCGGTTTCATTAATGGTTACATATGTCATATAGGTATATGTCTATCCTATACAAACTCAAGGCTTTCGCACAAAGATCATATGTTATCTTACTTAGATCTAAAACTAAAATCCCTTTGTCAAGTTGCTTAAGGCTTATCAATTCAATTTAATTAATGGCCAATTAATTAGAAACATTAGGAACAAGTAAGATAACCAATTTGAAATAATCAATCTACTCTTAGATATGATAAACGAATCAAATTACAAGTGAGTTCAAATTGCAATCATAGTATAGAAATTTAGCTACTTATTATATTAAAGATCATATGTTATCTTACTTAGATCTAAAACTAAAATCCCTTTGTCAAGTTGCTTAAGGCTTATCAATTCAATTTAATTAATAGCCAATTAATTAGAAACATTATAAACAAGTAAGATAACCAATTCGAAATAATCAATCTACTCTTAGATATGATAAACAAATCAAATTACATATGAGTTCAAATTGCAATCATAGTATAGAAATTTAGCTACTTATTATATTAAAGAAAATAAAAGAACAAGTGAAAAGCATAATGAAAATGAAGGTGGTTGTTGGTATAATACAACGGACTAGAGTTTCGGGATTTACTTTAGACAAATTGGAATATTTAACCTTGAAATCAAAGTATAAATCTCACAATTTATGAAAGCTTCACCCCTACCTCTATGTAAAAACTTAACTGGACATGAAGATAAAGAAACTTCAATATCTTGTAGAATATGAAGAATATATTATACAAATACTAGAGCTTTGGGATTTACTTGTGACAAATTGGAAGATTTAACCTTGAAATCAAAGTATAAATCTCACAATTTATGAAAGCTTCACTCCTAACTCTAACTAAAAGCTTAGCTAAACCGAATGTTATTACAAAGAAAGAAAGGATGGAGAATCAAAATGATATTTAATAATTATGGAAGTTATCTTACTCCAAAGACAGTGGAAGACTGGAAGCTTTAATTTGTGCACAAAATTGTTTTTGCTTTACTCCATTGTCGACTAATACTAAAGACCTTATGAAAGAATTTAAAAAGTTGGAGCAAGGTAATTTTTTTTTTACTTTATTAAACTTTATTTTACTAGTCTATTTCTCAATATTAATTTAGTCCTTAATTAATATTATTTTTTATATTTTATATTACTTAGAACTTGTCCCAACCCCACAACTTCATGAAAAGGATTACAGTACTGAGTCTGATTAGCTTACTATTGATGACTTGTTGGTATGTGTTGTTAAATAACTCGAAAGTTTTACTTTCCTATTTCTTGTTAAAATTATTCATATTAATGATTTCAAAATGACATTTATCATTTCAAGTATGCATTTGGTAAGCTTAAAATTTTGCTTTCTTTTAGTAAGAATGACCAGAAGTTTTGATTTATGTAGTTGAAAATTAGTTTAAACTTTTGTACGTGTAGTGTATGATTGACATTTAGTTGGGGCTTATTATTGTTGTATGGAAAGTCTAAGATTGTTATGACGATTGGATTATGCATTAAATAATTGTATTTAACTATTAAACTATGTTATGGGATGTGATGTTTAAAGTTTGGTCATAATTATGGTGACTTTTTCTTTTGTTGTTTAAATGGGCAGATTTATTGCTTACTTGTTTAATGGTTAAATGACTTGAGTTGTTGTTTTTTGTTTCAATGGGCTGCTGTAGCTTGTTGATTAAATGGATAGATATATTGTTTATTGTATAAGTGAGTGAACTTTCTTTTGGGCCATGAAAAAAGAAAACATATAGGGTCTGATTATATATATATGCCAAAAACCAAAAAATTAGTCCAAAAACCAAAAAATTAATCCAAACCAAGCTGATTGATATTGGTTCGGTTTCTAAATCTAAATCAAACTGATCGGTTGTTTGTATGAGAGAACAAATTGGTTTGATTTGGATGACTGTCCTTCAAAATCAATCCAAACAAATTCGCAAATACCCCTAAATATGATCAATAGTATCAACATGTGATCTTGTTATTGCCAAAGTGTCTATTATTTTGCTACTAATCAAAGATGTTTTCTTTGCGGCTCTCAGTGGAGCCTTGAATTGTTTCACTTTTGCTTTTATTTGAGATGCAAAAAATGCTTCAAGCTTCGCCCATACCTGATAGGAGAACTCACCGCCCACCATTCTTATAGTCAAATCTTCTGCCATTGAAGAGAGTAGCCAAGTCATTAGAAGCTGGTCTTGCTACTCCTAATTTAGGTATAGTTTTCATTAACAATTCCTTATTGTTCATCATCTTGTGATACAAATTTTAGTGACACAACATGTGATCCACTAATGAAATTCTAAAGTTTAAAATCCTTAATGGTTGCCATTGCTTGCTGCTTCCATGGAAGAAAATTGTTTTCATCCAGCTTGAATGACACTGGATTATAGCAAGTTTGTGGAAGAAAACGAGCTGAGTTGTTCTCTATGGCGTGAGCTCTGATTCCATAAAAGGTAGCCAGAGAGAATACGAGAGAGATTTGTGAGATGAAATTATATGAATGATTGAACTGAATAATCCTATTGACATCTTTGGTATTTATAGCAGTGTGTCACGGCCTTGGACACACTGCAACACAACCGTGCTGGCACTTGGCACTTTCTCAACCTTTTGAGCAAAGACCAAGTCAGCCTCACTCTCATCAAGTAGGAATTTATGATTAGAGAAGTAAAATTGTGCAGGAAGTACTTGAAAGAAAACTTGTATTGATAAAGAATATTTTGTACAAGAGTCTCTTACAATCTCTCACTTTATGTCTCTATCACTCTCTATTAATCTCTATGCCTAACACTAGGGAAGCTTCACTTATTTATAGTTGTGAAAATACGTTTGCCCCAATGGTTTATTGTATTATGTTTTGATGATAACAAATACATTACAAAAAGGATTACAAATATGCTACATATGTGTGTGATGAGCTATATTGGATAATGCATGGTTATATATTATCTTGTTGTTCCTATTATAAGAATCATGCATTAAGTTTTGTGTAGCATCATTGATAGGATATATCCAATGTACTTGATAAGTGATATAATTAATTATTGGATATGTGTCTAAATGTAAATCATATATGCATGAAGAACTTTATAAAGTTATATACATGTGAATCATGCATATTTAGTTATTGAGTTATGGATTTGGACTAACCATGGTTTTCAAGTGAGTTATGCTTTGTAGGATAGTTCAAGTATCAAGAGTGAGCATTAGAATAAGAAAGTGAAAGATCCTATTTATGCTCAACTCAAGAAGAAGGAGAATGAAGAGATGAACCAAGCATTTAGAAGATTTGAAGAGAAGAATTCTTGGAAGCTTGGATTGCATCAAGAAGCCTAAGGACTCATTTGGGTATATATTCTCTTATAGGCTATTTTCCTTTGTAAGGATAGAGGTTTTTACATGAAGAGAGCTCAAATATCTTTATTCAATCTTGACAAATGTTTTTAACATGGTAAAATGCCCAAAAAACAAGTTTTGAGAAGTTAGTCTTGGTGGTATTTCAAAACTATGAAAAATAGCCAAATCTGAATTTTGAAAGCTGACCTATGGTCACTATTTTCATCATAACTTTTAAAATACTTTGAGTTTTGATCTGAAACTTATCTCATATGAAAGTAGACTCAAAGAGCTTTCCAACGCATGGTCATTTGCTTAATTTGGATAAGAAACGAAGAAGTTATGACATTTTTAAGAAGACTACTTTCCGGATAGGAATTGTAGTCGACTACACAAGACTTGTAGTCGACTACAAGACCCAGCGAAAAACCGACTATGGTCACTATTTTTATCATAACTTTTAAAATACTTTGAGTTTTGATCTGAAACTTGTTTCATATGAAAGTACACTCAAAGAGATTTCCAACGCATGGTCATTTGCTTAAATTGGTTAAGAAACGAAGAAGTTATGATCATTTCAAAACGACTACTTTCCCGAGTGGAATTGTAGTCGACTATACAAGACTTGTAGTCGACTACACAAGACTTGTAGTCGACTACAAGACCACCAGAAATGGATTGTAGTCGACTACAAGACCTATAGTATTCGACTACAAAGTGTCGAAATCAAATATATTTTTAGAGATGAATGGTAGTCGATACAAGTGATTCAGAATCGACTACAAAATGTTAAAACTTCGAAAACTACATTCCAGAATGGATTGTGATGCGACTACAAGGTTGTGTAGTCGACTACAAAGTGTTAAAATTCAAAACCTACATTATAGAGAGGAATCGTGAGTCGATCTACAAGTTATACGCAGTCGACTACAACGTGCCGTAAAATGCACTGTGACCCGCTATAAACGGCTAGATTTCAAAATTAATCATTCCTAAACATCACCAACGACTATTTTATCACTTGGGCTATTAATATATGCTAAGATTGAAGTATTAACAAGTTGATGAACACCCATTAGTAAATCATTATGAGGATTTGATCATTTTCTATCAAAATCAACATTTGAGCTCTTCATTTTTATAATCCCTCTATCCATTAGTTCTTCAAGTTGTATTATCTACTCTTTGAGAGAGTTTATCATTTTCTATCAATCATATATACTTGTAAGAGGGTGGATAATCCCTCAAGAGAGTTCAAGGGTAGACTTCCCTTGAAGAGAAAAGAAAGAGCCTCAAGCATAAGGGTGGAGGATCCCAACGTGTGAAGAGTGCTCTATTTTTGTAAAGGTTTCTCAAGCACCTAAGTTACAAGCTTGAAGAATAGTGGAAACCTCAAGTGGATGATCTTGGGGCTGGATGTAGATCACAAGAAGTGATTGAACCAGTAAAATATTGTTTGCATTCTCTTATCCCTTAATCTCTTTACATTCTAGCAATTTACATTTGAGCTATCTAGAATATTTATATCAATGATATTGATTGTTCTTGGTTAATCACATTATGATTAATATTGTTATATAACTTTAATGTGATTAGCATAATGTTTTGAATGTGAGGTTAATGTTCTTAATTGTCTCCAAGCATGATTTGTGTTTAATGTATCTATTCCGCTGCATATATTGATTGAGTGCATCAAAATGCACAATTACTTAAGTTTGTATTAAAATTTGTCATCACTCAATTCACCCCCCCTCTTGTGTGATGGTTGCCCTTGGCTAACAATAGTAGTTCTCCCTCCTTAATAGACGATAGAGATTAAGCCAAGTGTACGGTGTAGATAAAGTTCTAGAACTTTCCTACCTCCTTACTCTAAGATATTTTACATAGAGCTTTCTAGGGAGTCTTGGAGTTTTCTCCAAGAGTCTAGAGATTTCTTGATCTCTCTTGGTGTCTAGAGTCTTCTAAAACCTTCCATAAGATTCTAGATTCTTCCGAAAAGTTCTAGAATATTCTTCATGGTTCTAGAACATCTAAAGTCTTCTAGATTCTTCTACAAAGATCTAAAATTATTTAAGCATCAAGCTTTTATGAGAAAAATTAAACTCTAAGAGTGTCTAAGAAATCATGTCATGACAAGTGGCTACATAACTGAATCATAAGATAATGCAATTGCTAACTAACATACATAGCTGTATCAAGTAACTTGTAACTAACTCGTAGAGTTATTACTCTTTTCAAAAAAAATGAAAGAAAGGACTAAAATATGTACTATGAGCTACCCCTAGAAATTAATTATTCAATTCGTGAGATTCAATCCTTACGTGTCCTAATTTCTTCCGAAAATATATAGATTGATCCGAATATATACACAAACTTCTTGCAAGGGCGTATGAAACAATTAACTGACCCCTACACACTTTGATATCACATAACAGAAAATAATGATGTCATTAACATTCAATTTCAAACATTATGTAAGAAATAACAAAAATAGCATATGATAAAATTACAAGAAGTTTCAAACGAACCACTCAACTACCCAAATGTTTTAAGAAATGGGGAAAACATACGAGTAACATAAACTTTATTTAGCTTATAGCAATTAGCAAAGAATCTGTGTTCCCAATTATGAAATAAGAACACTTATAAGGAAATTTACAATTCATCAGGCTTTATGTGCAAATGCTAGATATTTTTAGAACTTTGTGAGTATAATACAAATTTTTTTTAAAAAAAACCTTTTGCGACTCATAAGAATTACATTATCTAGAAATTAAATTTTATTAGCTTAAATATGTGTTCGGTATCTATAAATATATTAACTTTATATTTTTAGTTTCTATAATAAAAATATCGGTTAATGTCCCTTAAAAAGTGATAGTTTTAGGGTATGTTTTGGGATTTGGTTACCTCTAAAATTACTAAATCCCACAAAGCTCGTGTCAGTTTACTGATTGTTTAATGAGTTTAATTTTTATTCTGTCAATGTAAAGTTTTTTTACACTGTCATCTAATCATGTGTTGCAAAATCATTAAAAGAGTTGACTATCACAACAACTACTTAGAAAGTCTATCTATTTTAATAATATGTCAACACATGATTGAATGACAGTGTAAAAAAATTTTACACTGAGAGTGGATAGAAATTAAATCCTTGTTTAATACTCTCAACCTACACAAGAATTGACCCAAACAGAATACTCACATGTCTGTTTGTTTCAAATGGCATCGTTTTTCATGCCAAAGGTCTCAAAATGGTGTCATTCTACTTAAAATTATATTTAAATTTTTTCTGTAATTATTTAGTGCTATGATGCCTTTTTAAGTGAATTTTTACCTTAAGTGGAACGACTTAAGCTCAAATTAGAAAAAAAAAAATAAAACTGTTGCTTTTTTATGTTTTTATGTGCATTCGACGATTCTTTTCCTTGAATCAATTTCATACTTAAAAAGTGTTAAAAGTGTTAAAACATTTCCTAATCTTTATATATAGTGAGATGAGTAGTTGACAAGAGGTTGTCGAGACCCGTCAAATAAATAAAATTTACCGGTTCGCAAACTAATTTGTAGTATAGAGCATGAACCGAATCGTCTCTCAAGGATCCAAAAAGAACAAAGATTTAATCAGATCAAGATAATTAAAAGGGGGGTTTTGATGGTTTGAAAAGATAATACACTAGTTGAATTAAAGAAATGCAATTAACAAATTAACCAATCCAAGGAAAGTTTACCGATCTTGAATTTAATTCATCATTGATCACAAATAATTCACTTAATTGCTAACCATGTTCTTGGCCTTAGTGATATCAAGAAGCCTTAACATGATCCAAGAATTCTCTACTAGATAAGCATGTAGGATTTGATTAACCAAGTTTAGATAAAGTAAGCACCATCCAACATAGATTAACTTAAGATCTAGAATTTAACCAAGCTAAACAATCTATTAAAAAGCTTTAATATATTGTTTAATCTTTGTGATCCTCTTTGAATACATGATAATAAAGCTATTATCACATCAACATCTAAATCAAATTAAGCAATTTAATCTAGATAAAAATCAAAAGAAGAAGAAGTGAAACTTGAATAACAATTAAGCAATATGATCAAGCGAAACAAGATCTCCAAATTAAACATCAAGATGGCTAATCCCTTGGATTGATTATGAGAGCCTAGCCTTCCATGGATAGGAAGGAAGAACTCAGAAATAAAAGAACAAAAACGAAATTCTAAAGAGAATGGAGAAGAAGAGAAAGAAAACTCTCACAAATACTCAAACTTTCTTCAAACTTACTTAAAATTGAATGATGATAATACAAAGAGATTGACTCTATTTATACTAATCCTGGAAGTCAATTTGTACATGTACATAATCTGAATACAACCTATAAAAATATGAAAATTGTCAAATATGGAAGCTTGATGCATGGTAGGTGGGTTGGTGTATGGTTGGTGGCTTTTAGTTAACAACTCTTATCCGACTTCTGGCTTGATTTTCATGATCTAGACGGTGCATTTTGGCTTGGAGCTCTTCATGAAAGTTGTAACCAGTTGTCTCCTTGAAATTTTGCAATTGGAATCATGCCATTTGGACGTTTAGAACTCCAGATATGTCAAAAATACTGAACCTATCTCATGTTAGGTTGGCAGAACGTGTTTCCAAATTCAAACCAACTTTTAGCTTCATTATCATGCCTAAAACGACATCTATTGACTAAATGGTCTTCAGTGAAGTTGGAGATATGGGTCTTATCTTTCTAATGGCCAAGTTTCAGCCCAAGAGGAGGCCTATAACTCACTATGTAGTCCAATATGTGCACACTACCCAGATTTTCGTGACAGCAAACTCACTCTGCATTGCAGGAATATTTTGGACCCTTAGAAATCCGATCCAGCTCTTGATTTCTTCATGAAACTTGTAGAGCATTGTCTTAGCTTTCCAAAGACACTAAGATCACCTCAAATGGATCACCGAGTTCCAAGTTATGGCCTAACTAAGGAAGAAAGGTCAAAATGCATTAAAATTCTAAAATTATTCAATATTTGCATTAAAGCCCAATGAAGCCCAACAACATTAAACTCATCTAAAATATTAATATTGGGCACAATAAACATCTAATAAAGCCTAATACAAAACTAACATAAGTGTCTCAAATTGATTGATCAGTAGTTCATTATGAGAGTGAGAGGAATAAATTTTGATAATTAGATTATTTATATATGATTAAGATTTGATTATCTCACTCTTATAATAAATTATTCCTCTTACTAGATATGCATTTTATATATATACATATATATTAGATATTTTTCCTTATGGCAAACTTAGATTGAGTTGGGTAAAAAAAATTCAAAACTTAATCATCTCAACCTATGAATGTCCTATTGGTAATGTTGTAACGTGAAATTACAACGGTTATCAATTTATCACAAATTCACATAAAGCTGAATAAAATTATACATTAATTATAATCATTCCAATTAATTTTTAATATTTTATTTTTATAAATATTATTGATTCATTTAATAAAAAAAATTATAGTTATAACGAATGCAGATTATTAGTGTTTTTTTTTTTGTATAAAAATTATTTGTTATTTTCATGTTGACGCCGGACTTATGTGTTCTCTCTTCATCTGATTCTTTCGGCGGTGCCCTTGTTCCATCCGAATCAAACTTCCCCCAAAACAAGCACCGCACGAATCGAAGCCATACCCATTTTGCTGAACATCGAACCCACGAATTTGGAGACACAAAGTTTCCAAATTTGAAGAGAAAAAGGTAAGAGCTTGCTCAGCCTCAACTCAAATACCTGCTGCTTTGTAAGTTTTGCTTTCCATTCATTTACCCCATGCTTCCTTTAAATTTGACTGAAATAATGTTTGGATTTTGTGAACTTATTTTGGGATTTATTTTTTTAATGCTCAAAATTTCTGTGAAGGTTTTGGGACTGAGTAGAAGCTTTTAGTTATCCCATCTGATCTTGGTGTTCCTGTGGAATGATGTATGCCAGTATTGTATGCTTGAGATGTGCATACTGAATACAAAATATATGACTCTCTAACAAAAATTAAAAACTGAATGCAGAAGTGTATGTAGTAATATATATATATATGTGTGTGTGTGTGTGTGTGTGTGAATTTTGAAGACTACAGTCCCAGAACACAGTTCACATATATCATTGGTTTCTCTGTGTTTTTTGGGAGGCAGATACTTGCTCTTTTTGAGTGGACTGAAAGATTTGAAGAATTATAAGATGTTGGCCAGTGATACTGCAAAAAAGATATCATTGAATCGATTTATTAGTAATGGTGATTTGGTTATTGTTTATGAAAGGCATGACAACATGAAGGCTGTAACGGTGTCTGAGGATTTGGTCCTGCAGAATCGTTTTGGTGTTTTTAAACATTCTGACTGGATAGGAAAGCCATTTGGGTCCAAAGTATTCAGCAATAAGGGTGGTTTTGTGTACTTGTTGGCTCCTACACCTGAATTATGGACTCTAGTTTTAAGCCACAGAACTCAGATTCTCTATATTGCAGATATTAGCTTTGTTGTCATGTACTTGGAGATTGTTCCTGGTTGCTTGGTTCTTGAATCTGGAACTGGAAGTGGATCTTTAACTACTTCACTTGCAAGGGCAGTAGCTCCTACGGGACATGTCTATACATTTGATTTCCATGAACAAAGGGCTGGATCAGCTAGGTAAGAATGAAGAGACTATTGAGATTCTCACTTTAGATACTGTATCTGACGTTATTGGATATTTGATACATATGTATTTAGCTCTCACCAATGTCTTATGTTTTATTTTGATGGGTTACATGATTTAGGACTCCACAAAACATGATTTAGAACCTTTTAATAATTACAGTGTGTGTTTGTGTTTGTGTGTGTGTGTGTGTGTGTGTGAGAGAGAGAGAGAGAGAGACAGAGAGTACACTTAAGATGGTCACTATCAAGGTAAATTACATTACTGTTGTTTGTTTGACAAGGGTTACCTAGAAATACAGAATCAGTCCTGTGTCATATTTTTACTTTTTCCCCCCCTTGTAGGGATGATTTTGAGAGGACTGGTCTAAGCAGCTTAGTCAGTGTGGGAGTGAGGGACATTCAAGGTGAGGGATTTCCTGATGAATTTGTTGGCTTGGCTGATGCTGTATTTTTGGATCTACCCCAACCTTGGCTAGCTATTCCTTCAGCTGCAAAAATGTTAAAACAAGATGGCACATTTTGCTCATTCTCCCCATGTGTTGAACAAGTACAACGATCATGTGAAACACTTCGAACCAGCTTCACTGGTACTTCCTGTTTTCTTCTTGCTGTCTTTATCTATATATTTCTGGTTTGAACTTTGCTTGTTGAACCCCTATTTTGCTTATCTTTAGGTGCTCTTCTCTCTTTCTCTTTCATGTTATCTATGCAACTAGTAGTAATACGTATAAGAACTGACGAAATTGCTATGTAAATGTTTGCTTATGTAAAAGATATAAGGACATTTGAGGTACTCCTACGAACATATGAAGTTCGGGAAGGGAAAACGGAAAGCTTACTGGGGAATGGGAATGGTTCTAATGGTTCTCTTCCTTGTAAGAGGAGGCAGTGTTCGGATGGAGGGAATGTGCTCAGCAGTCCTATTTCTTCTGTTATGGCTAGACCTTGTGGTGAAGCTAGAGGTCACACTGGCTATTTGACATTTGCAAGACTTAAATGTCTCTCATGATGTCCTACCGTTTTTTGTAGAAAAGGCTTTTTACTTTGCACTCTTTTCAGTTTGAACACCACGCAACAAATTTTTTTTTTCATTACAATCGTACGTTTTCAATGAAAAATTTGATATGTGCTTGGCTGCAAATCTGCTTTTGAGATTAGTTTTCATAAATAATATTTTATGCACCTTCTAACTCTTTTGAAATATGAAAGGAGGGTTAGAGTTTGTCTAATATGTTTTATTGCTCCAACAACCAGGTGAGGTCTCTGATAATTATCATTTCCCGTTTCATGCAGAAGTTCTTGTTTGGGCATTGTCTTTTATGGATCATTATTATGCTGAAAGTGGAAAACTGAACACTTGATAAATTTGTAAACTGTATTTACAAGTTTATAGAACTCAAAAGATTTCTGTATTACAACGAAGCTCATTGAGTTGTGAATCCTTCAACCATTTATTAGCTTCTCAGGTAGCACCAAGCTAGTGGAACTTTGTCTCCAAGACCATATCAATAGAGTAATGATATTTGCACAAATTTACGTTCACACACTCCTCAATACCTCCATGCAAGCCATTGGGTGAACATTCGGTTCTACTTCAACTTTTTTTTGAATGGTCCAAATTATACACATACTTCACATAATTTGTGCAAGTATCTTTTCCCATGTCAAAAACCTATCTAAAATTCCCTCTCCAATTAGGTAGCCACCAATTCCTGGTCAAACCTAGAACTTAAGAAGAAGGAAAAAACCTATATGTGAACAAAATCCAGCTTTCTGAATATATCAATGAACAAAATTAGGCTGGTACTTTGAATTCCAGTATTAGGAAAAATTTGCAGCGTTGTTTGAAGTGGGTATCAACCCCTCAAGTCCTCAACTGCCTGTTATGGCAGTTCGTTGTGTTGCGTTGTGGCTATATTATTGCTTATGATGCCAAGAGCCAAGAGAAGAAGCTTTTGGACTTTAGAATGAATATTGGAAGTTAGAACTAGAAAAGTAGGGAGAATGATAAGATACAAGCGAAAGAGTCTAAGTTCAAGTAACGCCAAGTCTTTCTTGGGACCGCTTAATCTCAGAATTGAATCCTACTAAGTTGTTTTGTTGACAATTTAACCAATCATCTTCTTCCTCATATTAGGTATTAGACCTCTTTTGTAAACAAATAATAATAATAATAATAATGAAGACATCAATTACTGATAATACCGTCTTGAATGTAAATGCACGTAAAGTTGCCTTTCAGACCATTATTATTAAATCGTTTCCAAGAGCCCAGTAAAATATATAGTTCAACTGGTATCCAAGTTGGTTCTAAGATCTTCAACGACTGGGATTTTTGAATTCTTGTGCCATTATGCATGTAGAAAAGAAATTTTTAAACAAGTTGGTGGCCACATGGGGAATTCCATTATCTGCCGATTTTGATTGGGGTGATTAGTTTAATTAGCTAGTTGAAGAGGACATATCATATTAAAATATCGGGAGTTATTATAGTACTTTGATGAGTGTGGTACTTAGTATCACAATAAATATTTAAAAACTTATTAAATATAAATAATAATTAATAAATACTTGAGAACTTATCTTAAGTATCGGTATTTAAAAAAAAAAGAGTACTAAAGTAATATTTTGAAATAGCAGCATCAACTTTTATTCTTTTTTTTTTTATGGTTTCCTAAGGTATTTTCTGTACGTGTGACTATAGGGATTAATTTTTCGAGATACTGAGATTCATTTAAAGGGTTGACTTCTCCTAACATATACTTTTTTATACACAAAAATTATAAATTAAATCTTTAATCACATATTTAAAAGACTTAAATATTTACTACTTATGTCAGCATAACTTTTATTCTATTAAGCTGTTCTTGGATGAGGCACATTGACTTCTGAAGTCTTTGATAAGGGCCCGGGAGGGACAAAATCTAAATCAAAGGTCAAGCAATGTGTTATCTTGATCCTTGTCTACTATTCCTTTTTTTTTTCTATTTTTAATTTTCTGGTTAAAGCAAGTTCAAGGGGTCCATTATGCATTGAGTTTTCCAAATTTGAAATTTTCGTAATTTGACTCTGAGAAAGC
This sequence comes from Styphnolobium japonicum, assembly GCA_023212625.1. Taxonomy (NCBI): domain Eukaryota; kingdom Viridiplantae; phylum Streptophyta; class Magnoliopsida; order Fabales; family Fabaceae; genus Styphnolobium; species Styphnolobium japonicum. The sequence continues at coordinate 12,990,039 of JALBWW010000008.1, read as the reverse complement.
AACTTTAATATTCATAAAAATAAGCAACTTTAAATAACATAGTGTGGCATAAATAATAGTTACTTGGGTTCCTTAAGTAAATGATTAAAAATTCGATTCTTTACTCATGTATATGAATAAATATTTATTAAGAGAGGTCAATCCCTTAAATAAATTTTAGTACTTCGAGGGGTTAATTTATGCAGTTGCGCGTAAGAGGTATATTGAAAACCAAAAAAAAAAAAAAGCAACTTTAATATAAAATAAGGGTGATATCGTTTCATCTTATAATTTTATTTTTCTTTTACTATTTTTACTATTTCTCTCACTTTTCTCTTGTTATGAATTGGCAATTTTTATATATACTGGTACAATACAAACTTGGAAAATAGAGAAGTGGGAGAGAAATGAACGCTGAAAAGAAAAAAAAAAAAAACTCTCCATTTAAGTCGAGCCCAAGATTCGATAACTAGAAAAGCAAAGTTAACTTAGGCTAAGTAACACTTGGCTATCCCAAGTGGTTGTTATAGAAATGTTGGTAATTAAGAAAATTTTTAAACAAGTTGGTGGCCACATGCGGAATTCCATTATCTGCCGATTTTGATTGGGGTGATTAGTTTAATTAGCTGGTTGAAGAGGACATATCATATTAAAATATCGAGAGTTATTATAGTAGTCTAATGAGTTTGGTACTTAGTATCACAATAAATATTTAAAAATTTATTAAATATAAATAACAACTAATAAATACTTAAAAATTTATATTAAATATCGGTATCTTAAAAAAAATAAATACTAGAATAATCTTTTAAAATAGCAGCATAAACTTTTATTCCTTTTTTTTTTTATAGTTTCCTAAGATATCTTTGTGCCTGACTGCAGAGACTAATCTCTTGAAATATTGAGATCTATTTAAAGAGTTGACTTATCCTAATAGATATTTTTCTATACACATAAGTCATAAATTAAATCTCTAACTATATACTTAAGAGACTCAAATATCTACCACTTATATTATAACATCAACTTTTATTCTATTAAGCTATCCTTGGATGATGCACATTTACTTCTGAAGTCTTTGATAAGGGGGGACATATTTTAAGTGCAGACAAAATAAGCACCAATGGCTCTAATGAACACATGGACCTACTAATCTCGGGTTTCTAAATCAAATGTCAAGCAATGTGTTATCTTGATCCTTGTTTACCATTCCTTTTTTTTTTTTTCTATTTTTAATTTTCTGGTTAAAGCAAGTTCAAGGGGTCCATTATTCATTCTCCAATATCTGTACGGCTTTCTAACGGGACACTGGTTGGGTTTTAGATATTTTTCTCTCCATTAATTATCAGAGTTAGGAATAATTAATGATTATTCATAGAGTTTTTCAAATTTGAAATTTTCGTAATTTGACTCTGAGAAAGCAACTTTAATATACATGAAAATAAGTAACTTTAATTAATATAATGTGATACAAGTAGTAGATACTTGAGTTCTTTAAGCATGTAATCTAACTCATATGTATAAAAAAACATTTGTTAAGAAAAGTCAACCCCTTAAAATAGATATTAATACTTCGAAGAATTAGTCTTCTCAGTTACATGAGAGATACCTTGAAAACCAAAAAAAAATAAGCAACTTTAATATAAAATAAGGGTGATATCGTTTCATCTTATAATTTTATTTTTTCTTTATAATTTTTATTTTTACTATTTCTCTCACTTTTCTCTTATTATGAATTGGCATTTTTTATATATACTGGTACAATACAAACTTGGAAAATAGAGAAGTGGGAGAGAAATGAAGGCTGAAAAGAAAAAAAAAAAAAACTCTCCATTTAAGTCGAGCCCAAGATTCGATAATACTACTTGCATAATAATACTACTCGATTATAGAAATGTTGGTAATTAAGAAAATAATAATACTACTTGCATGAGGCTTAAAATTTATAAATAATATAATAAATATACAAGTAGATTGATTTAAGTTTAGAATGAAAATATTTAAGTGAGAATATCCGAACATAAATAAAGTCACCTATAAAGTTTTGAGGATTTTGAATAAAAAAAGCAGTAAAGATTAACATTACTAAAAATTTTAAGGACTTAAACTAATTTATTTATTCAAGAGAATTATAGAACTGCATCCTTAGGATTATTAAAAGTAAAAAGGAAGTTGTTGTTTTTTTAAAACATTTAAGAAAAATTCAATATGTGTTAAGATAATTGTTAAACATCTTATATTTTCTTTTTATTTGGAGAAATTCCAATTAAACATAAGTTAAATAAACTTTTCAACTTTACTTCTTATTTTCTAAGATATAATTCATCCTTTTGTAATACAATTATGTCATTGTAAAATGGATCAAATTAAAAATTGGGAACCGCACGTCAGCAGGCATGAAACATTTTGCGTGTGCTTATGTCAGATAAGGATATGGTGTCCATTAATTGTGCCAGTTTAATCTTCAAATTATAAATTCAAAGTCATCAATTGAAATGCATTTCAGCTCATGAATGACATCACATGCGGCTACACATGAATTTCAATCTATGACTATTTATCATCAAAGATATATTAAAGTTTATGATCCCACCAGCCTCCATTGTGTTGCTGTTTTTATTTTCTTATTTTCTTTAACGAAAATGCTAATTAGTACAAATTCTTGCGCGAAATGATATACAAATTAACGTGTGTTATTGGCAGTGTGTTTCAGCTTACAATTTCTTTTATCTCATTTATTATTTTTATTTTTTCAACTAATATGATTAGTCAATATGTTTCGTACTCTTTTTCGTAAAAATTCATTCGTACCAAATAGTATCACTCTTTCTTTAATAATTTTCACCAAACGCAGCCAAAGTCGGTCAACATTTAATGGCTTCTAGTTCTACACCATGACAATGGAGGGGCCTACCTAGTTGATATATCAATTTGACAATGGAGGGCCTACGTGGTGCATCTCTGGTGGGCCAACGTAGAACCTGACCCAAGCTTTCAATGTGCACAATAAAATCAGCATATCAGCCACAAATACGCACATTACATGGTGAATTTGGTCAGAGACCATCTTTGCCTATGCTGGTGGCTTGCTTTCTGTAAAAACTCTGGTGCCTATTTTTCTATGTAACTTTGGTACGCTAGCAAATAGCAAGCTTATTGTGTGAGGGTTGATCAAATTCATCATGGTACGGTGTGTATCACATATTTTTGCTTTTGCACTTGTTGCTGCTGTTTGTGTCTTCAGCTGCTTGGTTAAGGTAGCACAAGCTCAAGCTGCAAACGCCACTACAGATCCTTCTGAAGGTGTGTTCTTTCTCTATTCCTTTGTTTCTCTGTTTCTCACTGATAATCACTCTGTCATCTGTGCATCTGTGTCTGTGTTGGCGTCATCTATGATCTATACAGGTGATCATAGACTAGTTTTCTTGTTAATTTGTAGCAGTGGGGGAAGGTCTGAACTTCTGGGAATTTCACCAGTTGCAGTTTTCCGGGAAAATTAGCCCCAACCCAATGGTTCATTAAAGACAAACTTCTAAAAGCTGTAAAGATTATTATGAAACACTTTTTTATCTGAAACCTTTTTGGTTCAAATTTCAACGATTAAATCAGCAGAAAAAGATATTATAATTGGTACGGTACAGACCAGAACTCTTTGTCCTGTTCTTTGACAATTTATTCTTAAAGCGAATTTTCACTATTGATGGTATCTTTAATATTATTTATTTCTTAATTATATCCCTAGTATCTACCAAAAGCCAGATAGAGTCCCGTGTTGTCTCTTATCTTATTTATTCGCAAACTGCATTATTGATGATGCTATAATACAAGGTGACACTTCTTTTTTATCTCTCATTTCTCTCTCTCTCTCTCTCTTTTGTGTGTGTGCGTGTGTTACATTGAGTGATGCGAATCAAATATTAATAAGAAAATTTCAGCAGAGAAAATTTAAAATTGAAAATGGCTTTCTATTTTCTTTTGGTTTTGACTTTCTATTTTCTCTATTTCGCCTTCTTTCTTTTGTTTGATATACAATTTTCATGCATGTATCTCTTTTTTCTTCAACATCGATCTTTAAACACTTGTCTTTCACTCTGTTCTTTTATTTCTATTTTCAATATCCAAATAATTTTAATAATTTATTTAACACATTGCGGCTGACATGCATGAAGATTGTTAGAAAAAGTTCCAAGAATGAAGTGAAAATGCATGCGTTTGTATAAGAAAAGGTCAACTCTTCGGCAATTTTTTTTACAGAAAACTGTATATGAATCTCTAGTTGTGATTTATTGAGTAAATGTCAATTTTGATTATCAAGATATAAATGTCACCAGGTTATTATATATTTTTGTTTTTTTATTTATTCAAAACGATGTTTTTATTTTTAATGATTATTTCGAACATGTTAAGTTTATAAAGTATTTTTTTAATAAAAGTTCTTATAAATAAATGAAATTTTTTAAAAATTAATTTGTTATGTTAGAGATAATAAAATTTTTCATTTTATTTTAACTGTGATTTGCATAAATTATTATATATTATATATTTATTATTTGTTATTCAAAATTATGCTTTTATCATGTATAATTATTATTTTGGATATTATAAGTTAACGAAGTATTTTTTTAATAAAAAAATCTTTAAAATAAAAGAGGAAATGTTATAATTTAACTTTTTATGTTGGAGTCTTTTTTTAATTTCACTATTTCATTATTTAAAATTTAATTATTTGATAACACTTATACCCTAATATGGTTGCCTTTTTCAATTTCACTATTTCATTATTATTTTTTTAAAAGTTAACCTGTATTTAATGATTCTATTAATTACTTAATAAGAAAATTTTACTTATAGATAGATAAATAGATAGATGGTCCTCCAATATCAATTTATAACTTTAATTTCATCATTCTAAAAACCAGTTTTATGTCATTTTAAGATTAATTTAATGTTATAAATTATTATTAGAGGTCATGCATTTATAAATGAATTAATAATATGATGGCATTTACATTTTAAAGGAGTAAATTTTTTATTTTAATCCCATTTATTTGAAGGAGAAAAACTCAATCTTCATGTGCAAATCAAGCAGGTTACTACACGGAGTGAAAATATTTCACTTTATTTTTTTTTAATTAAAAAAACTATTTTTATTAAATAACACGAATTATTAAACATTAAATTGAAATGAAATGATAATTTTTATTTTTCCTATATCTATTTCATACATTTCCACTATTTAACCAGCCTTCAAAATGTGAACTTTATTTTTTTATTTTTTATTTTTTATGCAGCGAGAGTTTTGAATGCAATATTCAGCAAATGGGGTAAACCTACAAACCCAACTCAATGGAATATAAGCGGTGAGCTATGCAGTGGAAGAGCCATTGATGACACCACCACCATTGATGACACCACTTTCAACCCATTTATCAAATGTGATTGTTCCTATGACAATAAAACTACTTGCCACATTACAGCACTGTATAGTCCCCCTCTCTCTTTCTCTCAACTTGATTTGTTTCATATCATTTTGTTAATTTTTGAGAATGAAATTTCTCACCTTAACTTTCCAACAAGTTTCTGTAACTGGGCAACAATGTGTTACAATGTGTTTATATCATTGGATGGAAAATTGGTGTAAGCAATTTAATACCCATTTGTTTGCTGGCATTTTTGTCTTTGGCAGGAAGGTTTATGCATTGGATGCGATTGGTGAAATCCCAGAAGAGCTATGGACTCTAACTTACCTAACCAATTTGTATGCTTTCTTACTCATTGGTTTTCTTAATTGGGTTTTACATTGCAGGAACCCAGAAAGGGTTTTAGACTTTTATTGTGAATTGTCATATGCATGGTGACTATAAGTAAGATGAACCTGTCATCTCTTTACTTTGCTAAGTTTCCTAAAATTGCAATCAGGAATCTTGGCCAGAATTACTTGACGGGGTCTCTACCTCCAGCCATTGGAAATCTGACTCGTATGCAATACATGTAAGGTCATTTGACTGAAGTTCATAAATTAATATTCTATGTATTTAATGTTAGGAAGTATAATTTCTAATGTTAAAATTCTTCTTTGTTAGGACCTTTGGCATCAATGCTTTATCAGGGGAGCTTCCAAAGGAATTGGGAAATCTTACCGAGTTAATATCATTGTAAGTTACTTACTTAACTTTTTTTTGTTTACAAAGGAGGTCTAAGACCTGGTGTGGAGAGGGGGAGGGTAGGCTAAAGTGGAGGCAAAGCGGTCTCTGTGGAATTTGATTCCGGATCAAGTAGTCTTCAGAGGAATTTTTGGTGTCACTTGAGCTAAGACTCGTGGGCGGTATTTAAAATTTTAAATAGAGATGTCAAAGTGGGCTTGACCCAAACTTGTATACACCTGTGGGTTGTCAAATGGGCTGCTGATGTTTAAGTGGCACCTTGATGTTGTTGTTTTTCTACAGATTCTGATTGATCTAATGATAATTGATATTTGTTTTCCTCTTCTAATGGGTTTCATTAAGTCTCTAACAGATAAGTGAAGCGGCCTTAAATAATAATGTTGCTTAACTCAAGATTGTTTTGTTTTGGATACATGATGATGTGCATGAGAAATTTATCTTGATGATACTGTTCAGAATTTATTATTTGTTAATTTTGCAGGAGTGTTTCGTCAAACAACTTCTCAGGATCTCTCCCATCTGAACTTGGGAATCTGCTAAAATTAGAACAACTGTGAGTTCTTCTGCAGTCTTAGCTTCTATATATATTTATAATTTTTTTATGGTTTGAATTTTTGGCATCCTCAATTTGTGAAAATCGAGCTGTAAATTGTTTGGATATTCTTCCAATAGAACTTGCAATGATACTGTGGCAATCATTAATACTTTGGAAACGAACTAGAAGTAGAACATAGACAAATCTGGCAATCATTAATACTAGTCTACGGAAACAAATTAGAGGCAGAACAAACAGAAAAACTAGACAATAGTTGGACAGCATTTGCAAGGGGGATATATAAAATAAATTTCTTCAACTTGCAGCTGAAGCTGATGTATGCTAAATTTTTTTCCTTCTTCTCTGCCCCTTTCCTTTTTCTTTTTCCAGAAACAATCCTTTGTTTGATTATATGAGAATTTGCTATGCCCCGGCCATAAGCAAAGTGAAAAAGGATTGGTTGACTAGCTGTTGCCTCTATTGGTCTGTGGTTTAGCATTCAACTTGATGTTTATGTTTTTTGCACCTTTTGGGAAAATTGCATTGGTAATGAGATACTTGTTTTCAACTCCATATATATATATATATATATATATATTCCCCCTGTTCTAGGGAGGTCCTATTAGACCTAAGGGGAATGGGAAATAGTGATGTGGAGGATTAAACTCCAATCACATAACCACAGCCCCCTATAAAGACCAAGGGAGATATCAATTGAGCTACGCTCCAATGGTCAACTCCATGTGTTCTAATTGTTGAACTGAGAATTATATCTGTCATTTATTTTTAATTATTCTATAGATTGTCATATACTAACCTGTATAATGCTGGCAATTATTTGTATATACATATGATCAAAGGATTAGTATCTGAAACTTTTGGGTTGTAGCAAAACTAATTAACATAAATAAGCATTGACATCTTGCCAGGGGCAGATCCAGGGAACAAGTGTTGTGGGGGCCAAAAATAAATATTAATAAATAATAACTGAAAATTGAATCTTACCTTCCTCAATAGAATGTATAATTTTACGAGTATCTAAGATTATTTATTTGTTCTTTCAATCATCCTAATTAGGTCATCTTTTTCTTGGTCATTAAATAGCTTATCTCCTTATTTTATTCACATATTTCAAATGTTAAACGTCAAAGTTTCAGAATTTTCATAGCAATTGACACTAAATCAATGCAATCTATGATTTTGAGATTAAAATGTTGAGAAGTTGTGTGAAATAATGTTCCTTTTGTTATAGGTCACACCTGTTATAATAAAGTTAGTCTTGCACTCCTTAAATATGTATATTGTATTGGATTTTTGTAAATTGAAGGGAACAAAATGGGTTCAAGACTTGTTTGTACTTTTCAAACTCTAGATTTAATATATCCCAAATTTGAATTGATGGCATCTCTCAAAGAGTTAATGGTCAAATATAGCCCATAATTTTGGTTATGTTGAATTAGAGAGAGCTTAAAATAAAAGGATGAAGGGACAAAGTTGTTTTGGGCTAGGATTTAAAAATATATTTTGTAGGAGTTTTGGAACCTATTGTCACGAATTTGTTTATGGAGTAATCTTAGGTATACAACTCTTTACGCATACAAAAAAATAACACTCCTTTATGTAAAGGTAAATTGACCTCTGAATTAATTTAGGGTCATATATATCATTGCTTTTTTACATAGATTCACATACAAATCCAATGACTCTACCCACTAGTTATTTTCTTTTGTATACCAAAAAATTGACCACCTAGCCTAATTTTTGTTTGTATCTAAAGTGTAGGGGCCAAAGTAAAACTTTGGGGAGCCAAACATAAGTTAGACAAAAAATTTCATGCACTGCTAGTTAAAATCTTGGAACAGTGGGGAGGCCAGAGCCTCCATTCGCCCCCTGCATATGTTCCTGCATCTTGCCTCTCAAATATGTACTATGTATATTTGCAATGTTAATGAAACCTTTCTCTCAGTTGCAGTGGTACTCCTGAATAAGTTTCTATATCCATGTACAGATACTACACTTTCAAGTATGCTTAATGGCTGCACATAACAACAGTGGCATGGGAAGTGCAGTATTTTGATTACTCAAATGTAACAAAGCAGTTATTTATAATCTCCCATACTCTGTCCAATCATAATTTACAGTATTCTTGTTAGAACACATAGCGTAATGAGGCTTCTCATAAGCATAAATGGTCATGAATCATGAGTTGGTTCTGGATTATGCAAAGTATTAGGTCTTTTCATTCAAAATTGCAGTCTATTACAGAGTTATATATCATTTTGTGATTACAAGAGGATTTTAATATCAAAGAATATTTCCTTGCAGCTACTTGGATAGTTCGGGAATTAGTGGTCCAATTCCTTCCACATTTGCAAACCTTAGAAATCTGGCGACAGTGTAAGATATTGCTACTCTCTTGTACCTCATATGATATTAAGTTAACAAAGAACTTGTACGGAAAAGATATCCTGTTCATTTCAGATGGGCTTCAGACATGGAATTGACAGGCAGGATACCAAACTTCATAGGGAATTGGTCTAAGCTTAAAACCTTGTAAGACAACATTACCAGTCAACTGTTTACTTCTTCTCAATTTGAATTAATCAGCTGAATCTTTTCTTGTTGTATTAAATTTTGGGCAAAATTAATTATATAGGATGTGAAACACAATCTTTTTTTTTTTTCTCGGTGGTTACTTTCATATTCTATTCCAGAAGTGTGTACTCACATTTTGTGAACTGTGTATGTCTTGATAGGAGGTTTCAGGGTAATTCTTTTGAAGGCCCAATACCGTCATCATTTTCCAATTTGACTTCAATAACAGAGTTGTGAGTGCCATCACTTGTTACTTGTATGGGTGCTACAGATTCATAAAAGCTAACTATATCATGTTTGATACAAATGTAGGAGAATAAGTGGTTTATCTAATGGGAGCTCCTCACTGGCATTTCTAAGGAATATGAAGTCTTTGACTATCTTGTATGGCCACAACTCTGCTAATGACTCACAGTTTGCCAAGTAGATAGAATTCTTTAATTGTCCTTTTCTTTCCAAAATGTAATATAACAGTATGGTTACGATTGTTGCAGAGAACTGAGGAATAACAACATTTCTGATTCAATTCCATCCATCATTGGAGAATTTCAAAATTTGACCCAGCTGTGAGTATCACCTGTTTGTGTTACACTTCAGATGCATATAAACTATCAATTAGATGAAAGTTGTTTTCTAGAAAGCAACAAATTAGAGAATGGTCTGTTGATATTCCATAGTATGTCTCCAACCTGATTACTGGTTAGCTAGACAAGGGATCCCTTAAATTTAAAGTACTAATGCCATCAAAATGAATTAATGAAATATTTATAAGCTGAGTGGTTTCTGATCAGAGCTCAACATGTTCATAATTGGCTCAGATAATTCCATAAATTTAAAGTACTAATTCCATAGTTTATCTTTTATACTTTCAATATTTTCCTTTTTATGTGCTGGAAAGATTCAACTTTCCATCTTATTTGTCATACAGATAAGATAATTGATATTTTTTTTTCTCTGTTTGCAAAAAAGAAAACAATTATCTAGTCTTATAATTGTGTTCTGTCCCAAAGCCAGATAATTATATATTTATGCTGGTTCTTGCAGGGATTTAAGCTTCAATAATATCACAGGACAGATTCCAGGATCAATTTTCAATTTGAGTTCACTCTCTTACTTGTAATATGCCATTCCTTAGTAATTATGCATTGATTTCCTGATATGCTTTCATACATGGTTTAAAGCATGTTTTGTTTTTATCAAATTTCAGGTTTCTTGGAAATAACAAACTTAGTGGTACTCTCCCTACCCAGAAAAGTTCGTCTCTTGCCAATATGTGAGTATGCTTGACTATTTTAATTATGGAGGATGATAGTATTATTTCAGTTATGGTTGTCATTTGATTACTTTAAAACGGGTGCCGTACTAGTGTCAGATACGTATTTGTATCGGATACTCCTTGGACACCTTCAGATATTGCTAGCTTGCATCTTGTAATTTTATTTTTTTGTATTTTTGTGCTAATATGGGTGGGATATCATAAGCATCGGATATATGCTCATTTTTTATTGTGTCAACAATGATTAATGATGAATAAGAAGGGCTAAAGACATCCAAGTTGATGCTCTTATCTCCACTTTTCCCCTTCAAGCATGGAATAGCCCAACTATTAGTTTTTTATTCATGATGTTTATGATGGTTTTGTATGTTTTTCGATGTTTTATGAGATTATATATATAATGTTTTAATATATGTTGTGTTGTTTCTTGCTGTACCAATACCTGTACCCTAATTTTTTTGGAAATGTCGGATCCCTGTGTCGTATTGGTGCCATATCCGATACCCTTACCTGTATTCGTGCATCATATTAATACCTACAGGTTCAGTACCTATTTTGTTGTACTTGTAAATATAGGAGTTTGTCATCTCATGTTAATATTCAACTTAGGCTCTTTAGGCTACAATAATTTCAATTTGAAACTTTCATTCTTCATGTATTGTCCTTCATTTAGTATGACTTAACATGCTTGCAGAGACTTGTCGTACAACAACCTATCAGGGAGTCTCCCCTCTTGGGTAAACCAACAAAATTTACAACTGTAAGTAGTGGTTCTTTTCTTCCCCTTTTACATATCAATTTTCTTTAGTTTCAAAAGTTTCTAGCTTTACTTTTCAACTTGTAAGCCACCTGTGGGATGCATGGGATGCTTTACATATTCAATTCTTTATATACATCATATTTTCTAAGATTTTATTTTTTATATATTTTAATTTTATTTGAAAATTACGATGATTGTTGATGAAGATAAATTTTGTTTATATTTATTTTTGATAACATAATAACATAAATATCCTGAATTATTCTTATCACAATTCTTCCTCTTTTCACTTACTGTTCTGTAATATTCTCATTAGTTTTGTTATTATCAAGTCTTGTTTTACATTAATGTTTTTTTCAATTTTATTTCCATAAATCCTAAAAGAGAGCAACACACAATCTCAAGCACTAAAAATGAGTGCCAAGAGTTAAGTAAAGCAAATGTAAAACTGATTTTCAAAATAAGAATGTGTATAAAAGTGATCTAAATTTGAAAGTAAGGAAAACGAAGCAGAAATAAAATTCTAGTTAGTACCATTTCATTTCTTAAGCATTTACATTCATTAATGTCATGGTTATAGTAACTTCATCTTCTCTGAATTCTTTTTACTAAAATAATAAAATCATTCACGTCTTTTTCTCCTCTTAATAGTCAACTAAATTTGAGTTCATATTTTCATGTCAAATGTTGGAAAATTAGATAATAACCTGGTTGAAGTTTAGCTCTAAGATGTTATATAGATTACTTAAATCTAGATATGCTTGCTCTTAATACTTTTTTAATGGTGAAACTAACATTGAGATATTTTTGGGGTATGATATGCAGCAATTTCGTTGCCAACAACTTGACAATAGAAAGTTCAAATAGCAGGTGATTCTATACCGTTTTCTTTAGTGACGATTGTTTTAATAGTTCCTTTAACTATCTGGATATTGCCTCTGTTTCATCCTTTGCTACAATTGCTAACAGTTTTCAGTCAAAAGTGATATGCCGGTTGCATGCCTTATTTTGAAGATTTTGACAATCCTCTCATCCATTTGAAACATTGTTCTTTCAAGCATAAAATTACTGTATCTTATTTTCTATCACTGATAATCATAATGTACGAACAGCTTTTAAAAATTGTATCATTGCAGTCGATTTTGATGGTGTCCCTATTAATTCTCATCCTCTGTTCCCTGGTTACATATCTTTGATTGATATCTTAGCTTATGACATGCACATTTTATAAATTCATTAATTGCTTCATTGGATACGGTGTAAATTTTGTAGCAATGAATTGTAGTGAATGTGAGGCAAGAAAATTATTTTATGCACACTTAGTTGTCAAAATAGATGTGACAAGTGCGTTGCTATCTCTAGCTGATAAAAGTGAAGAACTATTGTTATAAAGGTTTGCTATTTCAAGCAGCATATTGCGATTTGCATAGTCGAAGCAAGGATGTGGTCTCTGGTTGACAATTTTTATCATGTCATCATGCTTTATATGATTAAATATCAGTTCTGGTTCCATATATGAAAGACGTTTGGGGATATAATAAAATAATCCATAAGATATATATATATATATATATATATATATATATTAATACTTAAAGAGACTTACAATTTAAGAATTCCTGTCAGAAATATTTCCCATTTAGTAACAATTAACCAAACAAGTGGTTAATTAAGTCAATACAAGATTTTCATAAACATTATTAACCACTTGTCTGGTTAATTTTCATAAACTGGAAATATTTCTTGACAGGAATCCATAATTTGTAATTCTCCTACTTTTTTTGGGTCTAGGTATAATAAGCCTTAGCAATGAAATCTTTATAAAATTAAATCTTTGATTTCTGTATGCTGCTTGGAAAATTCATTTGTTTAGCATCTTTTATATGGGTACTACTTGAATTGTATGAAAGCGTATGCTTCTTTTTTATCAAGAACTTCATTTAAAGGAGTTAAAAATTAATTCCTTGATTGAAGATATGAATTAATTAAATAAATGCTATAATGGTTGAAAGCCATATGAATTTTTCTGGTCTGAAACATAACTTTTCTTTTGCAGTGGTTTGCCTACAGGGCTCAACTGTCTCCAGAAAAATTTTCCTTGCAATCGTGGTACTGGAAGATGTAAGTCTGACTTTAAGCTTACTTTGTCATGCGAGACACTAAAATTTAGAAGGAAGGATAATCTCAGATTACTTGTTAAGAATTATTACTATTGATATTATAATTGTAAACCAAAACTATGTTTGCGTTTGAACTCCAATAAGGCAAATTTTCAAGTCCTTTCACATTCTTTAATTCACATGAAACCTCTGCAGATATCTTTCTGATGTCTAACCACTAGTTTCTCTTACACAACTTACAAGAATGCTCTATTTTACTCATGTTAAGAAAGCAAGAAAGTTTTAAAAAGAAAGAGAAAGGAAAAACAAAGGAAACATCACACTGAGAGAGAACACAATATTTGACTAAGTATTATGGTTGGTTCAATATATAAGCTGACCCTATACCTCTATTTATACTAATACTACGACTACAGAAAGACACAAATACCCTTTACTTTGGGTACAATACAAGTAATTAATTGCTTAACCCATAAGAGTTTCCTAATTATTTAATACTATATTATATTCCTTAACAACTCATTTGCCTATATACCTCTTGTTATGTACCTTCAACTTATTACTTGCCAATAAATATAACTCTATCATCGTCATTCTTTCTACAAGATTCATAAAGTTGCTTCAATCCATTGGCCCTTATTCGTCACTGCCTCTGCCACCACCAGATTGTGTTTTCTGAACTCCATTATTGACATTCACTGGACTTGTCTGAACAACCTTCTCAGACCTTGGCAAACAGATCCTCTTACAACTTCTCTTGGACTCAGATCTCCTAGTGATTTTAAAAAAATTTCAATTTCTTGATTAATGACTGACAGTGGCTACCAATTGAGCCATGGTGTATGGCAAGACTCCTCTTCTGATGCTTCTTCAATGTGAGATCAATATAACCTGTGAAGGATTTCTGGGTTTTCACTCGGGTATAAGAAAACTGTCTGAAAAATTAAATGCTAAAGGTGATTAATAATATTTCAGGTCAGTGGACAAATAAATCCTATGAATCAGGTGCTAATTCAGCATCCCTGACTATTGGATTACAATGACTGAAGGACTCTTGCCTTCCCTTTTCCTTTACATGCAAAAAATAAAATAAAATCTTTCAGGCTATATCTGAGGTTAATTTTGTGAATTAAATCACCTTTTCACTCATATTGATCAATCTCTCATCCATGATTCTATGCAGATTTTAACTTTGCAATAAAGTGTGGTGGTCCCCAAATTACATCCTCAAATGGAGTTGTGTATGAAATGGACAATGCGACACTTAGTCCTGCTACATATTTTGTTACTGATACAGATAGATGGGCCGTTAGTAATGTTGGGTTATTTACTGGGAGCAACAATCCTCTATTCAAAAGTTCTGTGTCTAATCAGTTCACTGGTACTGTGAACCCAGAGCTCTTCCAAACAGCACGGCTCTCTGCTTCATCATTAAGATATTATGGACTGGGGCTGGAAAATGGTTTTTACAACATCACCCTCCAATTTGCAGAAACAGCTATTCTGGATACTACTACCACATGGAAAAGCCTTGGAAGACGGGTCTTTGATATTTATATCCAGGTACTTATGGCTTTATCAAAACATTTAGATAGAAATCATAATGGTGGTACTTGATATACTCATAGTTAGACAGATATCCAATATCTTAAACTTGGGCTGTGCACCAATCTAACATTATATTTAAGCAATTTATATCAGCCATCCTTGAGTAAATGTTTAACCCCCACCCTCTGGTCAGAGGTTAGGTTTAGGAGGCTCTATAATGAAAGAACATAGTAGTTTACTAGTTTACCATTGTAAAAGTGAATCTTTTTCGTTTTATTCTTTTGTCATCAATTATAATATCCCAAAACAAAATTACCAAAGTTATAAATTATATTTCCTCATAAAACTTTTGAATCACAATAGTTAGAATAATTGTAAGTTTTAATTATTCTACTAATTAAATTTTAAATGGCACGTGATTGCTAATTTTTATAATATCATTGTATTTAACAAGTTACAATCCAACATCATATATGACCAAGTGGTTATAGAAATAGGGTGTCTTTGAAACTTCTTTTCTTTCTTTTTATTTTTCGAAGTTTGGGGTGAAGAGAGAATGTTGCATTGTATATATGACTTCGAAATTGTGATTGAAATTTTAAAAATTGCATGAATTGTTTGCTGTTAATGATGATTCGAGGTCTTGGCTATATGCATGACTGGGTGGTACTGACCAGGATAAGAGAATATTCTAAAGATTAGGCTAAAACTTGGACTTTAGGACTGCACCAGGATTTTTTAATGCATTATTCTACACTTGAGGTCTTGCAATGACTTGATGGGAATTGATGGGGGAGCAATATTTGTTTAGGATTTGTTTCTTTTTCTTAATTATCTCGTTAATGTCACAGCATCTCCCATGTCCATATTTTGTCTGTTATCTCAATTGAATTCCTAGAACCAAATGATTTTTGGAGTCAAATATTTTGAATCCCAACTGTATCATTATTCCAGTTCCAGGGCAAAAGAAAAATGTTTGAAACCGTCTCTTTTCTTGCCTTTTATTCTAGCTTCATGTTTTTTCCTTTTCAATATTCCAGGGGACTCGTCTTTTGAAGGATTTTGACATACAAAGGGAAGCTGGGGGCGTCTCTTATAGAGCTGTCCAAAAAGATTTTAGGGTACAAGTGTCAGAAAATTATCTTGAAATCCATCTCTTTTGGGCTGGAAAAGGGACTTGCTGCATACCAGCTCAAGGTACTTATGGGCCCTTGATTCAAGCCATCAGTGCTATCCCAGGTAAAACTTCAAAAAAAGTTAAGGCAATTTAGATGTTTAATTAATGATTTTTCCCAATGTATGATTCTTTTATCTGAAAAAAAAATCAAAATTTGTATTTTTGACAGTGTCTGCTTGTGTTGTATAGATTTCATACCTAGTGTCAGTAACAAACCTCCAAGCAGTAAAAAGAATAAAGCCGGTCTAATCGTGGGAGTTGTTGTTGGTGTTGGAGTTGTAAGCTTTCTTTCTGTTCTTGCGATTTTCTATATCATTCACAGAAGAAAACGCCATGATGATAATGAAGGTAAAGAAATTGTGTAAATATATTGTATATTATGGTTATCTGACCATTTAAATTGTTTTCCTGCATATTCATAAATGTCATTCTAGATTATAATCAGTGCCTCTGTTTCATTCTTAGATATGTTAAGATCCAGTGGGGCATACCTTATTTGTGTTTTTAGACAACAGCAACACAAATTTCATCTTCAGCACAATATATTCTAAATGTTTAATTTTTTGTATCTTAACATAACCTGAAGATAGAAAGAAATGAATTGTACTCCGCATAAAAGTCCAACATTATAGACAATAAAAGTGCATTTTTTGTTATCTGATTTCTCATCTTAATCTAAAATATTCTGAACAAATTTGAGGATGCAAGTTTTTCAACTTGAAAAAGCAGAAAATGAGGCATCATCCCCAGCTTCAACACAACCAGTTTTTGCTCATCTAATCATAACCTTGTTGATGTTTAATTTGCAGAGCTTTTAGGTATTGATACAAAGCCATACACTTTCAGCTATTCTGAGTTAAAGAATTCTACAGATGACTTTAATGTTGGCAACAAGCTTGGAGAGGGAGGTTTTGGACCTGTTTATAAGGTGAATAATATGTCCACGAATTAGAGATAACGATTATATGTCACTGCCATGAAAGGATCATTGTCAATACTGATTCAAATAATACTAATGACAACTATTAGTTGTGTTTGGTTGACAAAAGTTGTAAAGATTTATTCTAATATGCAACAGTTGAGCCTAATATCAGAACTAAATCCTTAACATTTTTCCTTTTTGTACTTATAGGGGACACTTAATGATGGAAGAGTTATTGCTGTGAAACAACTCTCTGTAGGATCCCATCAAGGAAAGAGTCAGTTCATAACTGAGATTGCTACTATATCTGCTGTGCAACATCGTAATCTTGTCAAATTATATGGATGTTGCATTGAAGGGAGTAAAAGACTTCTTGTCTACGAGTATCTAGAAAACAAGAGTCTTGATCAAGCACTATTTGGTATGAGGAATGATATTTTTTCTTCTCTGTGTTTGTGTGCATGTGTATGTTTGAATGCTTATTTTCTTTTCTTTTCTCATTTCTCTTGTTTATAATTAAGGACAAATGTGGCTTGTTTGGGCAGATAATTGTTTAACCCTCAGTTGGTCTGTACGCTATGATATCTGCTTGGGTGTAGCAAGAGGTTTAGCTTATCTACATGAAGAGTCAAGGCTCCGTATTGTACACCGTGATGTGAAGGCTAGTAATATTCTGCTTGATTATGAGCTTATCCCAAAAATTTCTGATTTTGGGTTGGCCAAATTATATGATGATAAAATGACCCACATAAGCACTCGTGTGGCTGGGACAATGTAAGTCATTAACACTTAATCATCTGGTATAAGTCTCATGATTTTTATTTATTTATTTATTTGTGTGTGGTTTGGTTGTGTATTTTTGTTTTCTAAACTTTCAATATACTCAATTTCTCGCGATGAAGTGGATATCTTGCACCGGAGTATGCCATGCGTGGACACCTTACAGAGAAAGCGGATGTCTTTTCCTTTGGTGTTGTGGCTCTAGAGATAGTTAGTGGGAGGCCGAATTCTGATTCGAGTTTGGAAGGAGAGAAGACGTATCTTCTAGAATGGGTACGAATGCTACTTATGCTTCTTATGAATGTTAATTTTCCAAACAACTGAATGAGCATTGGTCAATGATGATGTCCCTAGCATTTATCTTTACTATATCTATATTATGTATTTAGAATTATAATTCAAAGTTCAAACACTCCCATCTCCATTTTGGTATTGAAACCAATGAGTTTTAACCAAAGCTCATTAACTCTAGCAAAACAAGGAAAATGCCATTTCATTTATAGTGCAACTTCTAAATAATTTGATCTTGCATTTAATAGGATAATAAATGAGTCTCTTCCAACATCACTACTTATTCTTCGAGTGTTTAGATGCAACATTTTTTTTTGTCTTTTGATTTTTCTTGTTACCTAATATGTGGCAAACTGTATAATATGGATGAGTCTCTTCATTTTTTAAAATCTGAAGAGAGGGAATGATGCTTTTTCCCCCCTCATGTTTACCTAACTATGCGGCAATTTGAAGTATTGGCATATAATAATCATGAAGATGATATGACAATAATATATTAATTATATTACAAACATTTTTTGAGAACATTAGTTTATGGTTAGAGATGAAGTGATAAGATATTATAAGAGACCTTGGATTAGAATGATTGGTTGGGATTAAACCTCACTTAAAAGTTGGAAAAGTTCCCAAGACACCATGCTTCATCGTGGTGTAATGGCTTCGGTGAGAACATGTTCTCATGACTGATCAGCTCTCCCATATTAAATGTTCTTTATTAGGTAACTATGTACAAATTGGGGTGTTTATATAGAACAGTCTCTCCTATATCAATGTCAAATTATTTGAGAAACATGTTTTCACATATGGGATGATTTGTCATGGGAAAAACAGCCAGTTTTTTATTTTTTGCTTTTTAATTGTCAGAAGGACAATTTTCTTCTGAAAATTAGTAGCAAGTGGAAATTTTTTAATGGGATGCAGATGACAGTCATGCTATTGCTATAAAAGGCAATTTAGGATTCCCTCCTATTTCACCCCTTCAGTTTGAGCATAATACATTTTATTTATTAAGTTATTTTTGTGACTTAGCTTAATTAATTTTACTGGTTTTTTGCTTCTTAGGCTTGGCATCTGCATGAAAACAACTGCGTAACCGATCTGGCAGATCCTAGACTACTATCAGAATTCAATGAGGAAGAAGTAAAACGAATTGTGGGGATAGCTCTTTTGTGCACTCAGACATCACCAACATTACGGCCATCAATGTCCCGTGTGGTGGCAATGCTTTCAGGAGATATTGAAGTGAGCACTGTAACTTCAAGGCCTGGATACTTGACTGACTGGAAATTTGATGATGTGACCAGCATAATGACTGGCATTGCAACCAAAGGATCAGATAAAAGTTATTACAATTCATCAGCAAGTACCAGCATAGTGGGTGGTGGTGTGGACCAGTCACCAATAGATGCTTCTAAATCCATCCTTCAGGAGACTCTTAGTGAGGGTAGGTAAGAATTGGTGTTTTGATCAAGTGTACAACGATGAGAATGGCACTGTGCTCCTAAAATTTTGTTTCCATTTTTCTTTCACTTTTACTTTTACTTTTTTCTTTTTTTTTTAATCTTCTTTAGTCCTTTGTTTGCTGTATAGTATATGCTAGCTTGATTTGTAAAGTAAATAATGTGTACAACGAAGTTAATGTGCAATGTACTTTATAAGGTTGCATTTGCATAGTATATTACCATTCAACTTGCGTTTAAATACGGGACGATACACACATAGGTGCACTGTAACATTGGTGTGGACTGCGAGCATCTTAAGCCATTATCATAGGGATCAAGTCAGATATGGCCTGTGATGTTTATCAACGTTGAAAAGTAATTGCTTACTTTTCTTTTTCGTTGCTAAGCTTGAAAGACTTTATTAATGCGTCCTCTCTTTTGAGAATGATACTCGAAGTTTTTTATTTTTATTTTTCTTTCCAGAATACGTCAATATGTCCAAATGAAGCTGACATTTTTTTGGTACATGTACAAACTAGGGATTTGGGGGATGGGTGCCTGAGTGAAGGGGCCTCAACTGAGACTCCCTCAACCACAGGCCTCTGGACAAAAACTGGATAAAATTTTTTTATTTTATTTATGCATTATCTTCTTATGTTGCAATGGAATAATTAGCTGCAAGTCAAAGTAAAATAAGAATAAAATCTGGACAAAGAATTTTGCAGATAGATAGAACCTATGATTAAGGATGTAGTTGAGTGGCCAAGAAATGTAAATTAGTGTGCTCATCATGCCTTTAACCTCAAGCTAAGCTGAAGTATTGCTCGTACTCTTTTGTTTCAATTATTTTCCCTTAACTTATGCTTGCCTTGAGGAGCTGAGTCTCCTAGCAAAGAATTTGTACATTGATCCACTTTCAATGGCATCAGCCACTGGTGTCACCATTATTGCATATCTTCCTATAGGGGTAGCTAAGGTATATTTCACTGCCACTTTGGAACTATGTTCTGTTTTCATTAAGCTTAATGTTATATGTGGCTGAACATCTCTTTCTATACATGAGATAGTCCATGCTTGCAATTGAAATGTGTTCAGTAGGGAATACATGCCAGCAACCATGACCTGCACAATAAAACTTATCATGTTATTTAATTGCTATCATTCTTGTAACTTCTGCTGGCTATAAAAATACAACTTTTATTCAACTTTTCACTATGAGTGGTGCTGTTGAATCCATTTACCTTCAAAACTAGCTTGTATTCTATTTCTGCATCCCCTAGTACATTGCAGGAATCAGAGTGTCCACCGTAGCAGACTACGAGCTAATGCAGAGGGACCACTGTATAGCAGGGCCAATAGTGTGTGATTTAGATCTTTTGCTCTCTATTAATTATCAGGTATAACGGTTATGCATAGAGATTTCCTAATTTGACTTTTTAGTAATTTGACTCTGAGAAAGCAACTTTAATACACCAAGAAATGGCAAAATGCACCCTTCAAAACTTTAGCTCATGTGTGGCTTACTCTTAAGTTTTAAAAATGATAATAAAAAGAAAAACTCATTCATTTTTTTATTAAATGTGTAAAAATAAAATTAAAAAAACTCTTCTGTTAAACATATATTTATTTGACTAAAGGAAATCATGACGTAGGCATCACGTGCTCACGTGAAATCACAAGAACCTGAGACTACAAATTAAGTTAGAAGTCTTGTTGGTATGCTTTAAAACGTTGGACTACTGGGCAACCTGGATGTTAGCCTAATCCAGAATTGAGTGGTTATCTTGCCGCACAACTGGGAGTGGCATGGCACTTGGAGGTGTTTAAATCCAAACAAAATTAAACAAAACCGAAAAACTCAACTGAAAAAATCGAAAATCGATTAAAATTGAACTTTTTTGGTTTAGTTTGGTTCTTTTTTTTAAAAACCGATCGGTTTGGATCGGTTTTCGGTTCCAATTTTCAAAACCGAACCAATCCAAACCAAACTGATTAAAATATCATATATATATACATATTTTAAATAACTTGGTATGTGTTATTGAATATCTTCAAATTTTATCTTGTTAAAATTATTCATATTAATGATTTCAAAATAACATTTATCATTTAAGGTATATGTTCACTTGATGATTGCTTTCTTTGGTAATTATGGCTAGAAGTTTTGGTTTATGTAGCTAAAAATTAGTTTGAAATTTTAGATTTTTATTATATGATTGTACTTGACTATTACACTATAAGTTTGATCATGATTGTATTTGATCATTATACTAGAAGATTGTTAATTTTTGTTTAAATGAGTTGTTTGTTTTAAATGAGTAAATATATTATTTATTGTATAAATAGACTACATTATCTTTTGGGCCATGAAAAAACAAAGGAATAAGATTATTTTTTTAAAATGGTCAAAAACCGAAAAACCGATCCAAACCAAACCGATTAATATCGGTTCGGTTTGATTCAGTTTCTAAATTTGAACCAAACCAATTGGTTGTCTATATGAGAAAACCGATTGGTTTGGTTCGGATGACTTTACCCCTCAAAACCGATCCAAACTAATCCGTGAACACCCCTAATAACACTCCCAACTCCACTCACCCGTACAGTGACAGTCATATTTCAGAGTCTCAACTCCAGACTCCATCCATAGGTAAAGGTTAGAAAGATATAACTATATGTGGCATATAAAGATACAAATAACTCCGCACTCTAATATTAGGCAAGAGAAACAAAATCATACTTTGATTTGTATCATATTACATCATGTTTGGTAAGTAGAATGGTGATTCAATTCCAAGCTCATTCTATAAAATGATGGATTCATGCTTTTTAGCAAAAAAAACCATTCCATTATTGGTCCCATTCTACAAAATCATGAATGAAGCATGGAATCTCATTCCTTGAGATTTCATATTCCATGGAATGATATTTAGTTTTTTTTTTCCCAACATACTCCCATTAATTTTTACAAAATAACAACTATTACCCTGATTAAATTTATTCACATTTTAATTTTTTTCCTCGCAAATAAAATAATTTTTTTTCTATTTTAAGCTACATTTTTTGTAAACAAGTTGTAAAAGAAATTAAACTTGAAATTACTCCTAAAAATGTACACACACACACGTGTATATATATATATATATTTACATGAGAGTTTTTCTCATTACTTCCATTTATGTTATTTAAGTAAATTCGGATTCTATTCTACATTAATTCTATGTACTAAACGATGGAATTATTTTAAAAAAAAAACATTCTATTGTTTAAGATATCAAAATGTGAATATGGAATGACAATTAATTATAGGTGCTATCAAGTAGGGTTGAAAATGAGCCAAGTTAAGAGGGAAAAAAACTGATATGTGAACCAAAACAGCTTTCTGAATAAGTAACTAAACAAAGTTTGGCTGCTAAATTTGAATTCCAGTTCTAGGAATATTTTGAGGCTTTGTTCAACAAAGGCAACTCTTATTTAGAGAAATTTTTGGATAGACACGGTTTACTATAGACATTTTATTCAACATTAAATACGTGTATGGTTTGTGGGTCATATTATAAATACATCTATCTCTAAAGAGTGACCTTACACATGTTAACTATTAAATGAATTGTCTATGATAAACTATACTTATCTAAAAATTACTTTTCACATTTAATCACTTTTGCCATTTCATGTGCTTTCCTTCACACGTGCTTTCTCCGTTGCCTCTAACACTTCATATGGTTTCCCCCCTCTTTTTGGGTTATTTTTGAATGAATTAACCATTGCAGATAAAAAAAATGATTTAATCTTTTTAGGTGAAACCAATGATTGATATTTCCACACGTGTGAGACTAATTTTTTTGGGCCATAAAATGTTGCAATTTTCAACTCTCCTCACAATAGTATCGAACATTTGACATTTTCTTAAGATTGAATCCGTTTATCACTTTAAGCAATGTCTTGTGAGTAAAATGAATTATTTTGTTACATATAGCAAGAATAATTTTCTTTATGTTAATGCTGTCAAAAACTTTGTTGATAATTTGTAATATAATTTAATAATTTGAACAGTTACAGATGTTGAAGAATTAAAAAAAAAATTATGAAACTACAACATCAATTGATAGTCTATGTTAATGTTTTAATAATAAGTTAATGTTGTAGATATTGTTTTTACTTAAAGAATATTAAAAGTTTTTATATATACTTGAGTAATTTTCTTTTATCTTTATTATTAATTTAAAGAAAATAATTTTTTAAATAACATATAAAATTATATAGGATATAAAATAAAAAAATATTAAGTTAAAATTGTATTGTCAAAAATGTAAAAGAACAATGAAATAAAATACATATAATTAAAAAAAAACAGTAAAACACTGCAAATAAAAGAAACAATAAATATAAAATATCCGTGAATTTCACGGAGGCATATACTAGTTGGTTCTATATAATATCTTCAACGACTGGGATTTTTGAATTCTTCTGCCATTATGTCTATAAAAATGAAAATTTTAAACACGTCCCCACATTGATTGTGATGATTAGCTTAGCTAGCTGAAGAATACATCCCGTATTGAAATATCAGCATCAACTTCCTATTATATTCTGCTATTCTGGGATGCTGCGGGACATATATAGTTTATTAAGCGCTGAGAAAATAAGCACCAATGGTTCTAATGAACACACATGACCCTTCTAATCTTGAAAATCCCTCAGGAATATATCTTAATCATAGGTCAAGCAATGACTAGTTATCCGGATCCTTGTCTACTATTCACATCTTCAATCAACTTCATGGGGGTCAATTTTTCATTTTCTATATCTGCACGACTTTGTTACAAGAGCTTTAGCTAGCTACCCCTCGTGGAGCCCCTATAGAGCAGGACCACCAGCGTGGGATTTAGATATATATTTTGCTCTCTATTCATTAAATAAACTTTTTAACTTTAATCTATTAATTTTTTGAGTAATACTACACTGCCAAAAGAATTTGATAGAAGTTAGCAGAATTTTATTAGATTTAAAAGTAGTTGTTGGATAAGTTAAAGTGGTTGGACCACTTTTCCATTCAAAAATTAATAACAATATGACAACTCATTTTATCAAAAATTATGAGAAAAAATTCTGATTATCTAGTTTTTTTTTTTAAGATACAATTCATCAGTTTGTAATAATTATGTCATTGTAAAATGGATCAAATTAAAATACGGGGGGCGACACGTAAGCATGCATAAAAGAAATTGATTGAGCATGCATATGTAAGATAAGGATATAGTACCCGGTTAATATTCAAATTATGAATTCAAAAGCCAAAACGTTGAAAGAAAATGAACGACATCACATGCGGTTACACATGAATTTGAATGTATTACTAATTACTATTTATCATCAAAATTCAAAGATATCTAAAGATTTTGAGCCCACCACCTTCCATTATTGCGAACTTTTTCTTTTCTCCTTTTATTTAATAACATTCATCAAACGTAGACAAAGTGGGCCAATATTTATTTAATGGGTTTTTCGGTGAATAATAAGTTTAGGACATGAGAAGGTTAATTCATTCTAAGATTAAGGTACAACACAAATCTTATTAAAAACTTATAATGATACTTATAAATAACTTACTAATAATAAGATTATTATCAAGAATCAAACTCAAAATCTTTGAGCAAACACAATTAAGGCAACTCTTGTTGACTTATTGAATGATTTCTATACCATGTGAAAATGTCTCACCAATGAAAAAAGTGGCATGAAGGGAGTGAACCAAGGAAGTTTATATTTTACCTACCTTACAAAACTATGCTTGATTTAACTTGTATGATTGATCAGCATTGCTTGACTTAGAAGTTTTAAATTCGATTATTATTGGTGATCCTTTATTAGTAGGCTATTTATAAGCCTTAGGCGTGTAGAATGTGACAAAACTCTCCTCCCCTAAATTTTGACTTTTTGTAAAACAAAATTTACCTAGTTGATCAAATTGACAAAGGAGGTCCTACGTGGTCCATCTGTGGTGTGCCAAAGAAAAACCTGACCCAAGCTTTCATCATGCCCTATAAAATCTGCATATCATCACACTTACGGGAATTATTGTGAGAGGGTTGATCATCAAGTTCATCATGGGATGGTTTTTATCACATATTTTGGCTTTTGTACTTGCTGCTGCTGTATGTGTCTTCAGCTGCTTGGTTAAGGTAGCACAAGCTCAAGCTGCAAACGCCACTACAGATCCTTCTGAAGGTGTGTTCTTTCCCTATTCCTTTGTTTCTCTGTTTCTCACTGATAATCACTCTGTCATCTGTGCATCTGTGTCTGTGTTGGCGTCATCTATGATCTATACAGGTGATCATAGACTAGTTTTCTTGTTAATTTGTAGCAGTGGGGGAAGGTCTGAACTACTGGGAATTTTCCCGGTTGCAGTTTTCCGGGAAAATAGCAAATGGTTCATTAAAGAAAACTTCTAAAAGCTGTAAAGATTAACATATTATCAATACTTTTTCTTCGAATCCTTTTTGGTTCAATGAATAAATTAGCAGAAAAAGAGATTATTGTTACAGTACGGATGAGTAATTTTCTTGGACAATTTCTTCTAAAAGCCATTTTGCACTATTGATGGTATCTTATATTATTTATTTATTTATTAACTTTATGCTTAGCTTATAAATAATCTACCAAAAACCAGATAGAGTCCCTACTGTTGTCCCTCATTCGCATGCGCACTGCATTATTGATGATGCTGTACGTATTACACTCTGAAGACACTTCCTCTTCATCTCTCATTTCTCTTTGTTGTCTCGTTTCATATATTACATATATTGATCCCTCCAATGAAAGTAGAATTCAGCAAAGGAAAAATATTAATCACCTTAATGGTTAAATTGCTTTCTATTTTCAATATTTCACCTTTATTTTTTCCATTAATAATTTTCGAAAAACAAAATAATATATGAAGCATCATGTTGTGATTTATTTGAAGAAGAAAAACTCAATCTTCATGCGCAAATCACGCAGGTTATTACATGGAGCGAAAGTATATATATCATTTTGAAGTTAGTGTAGTTTTTGTATCTATATCTATAAAAATACGAATTTTTAAACATCTAGTTATGTTTAGTTGATGGAAGTAAAATTGAAATGAAATAATAGAAAAAATATTTATTTTATACATTATATTTTTTCAACCATTTAATAAGAGTATGTCTATAGTTATTCTTATTTGTCTATTACTATTCCTCTTTAACCAATTCTTATTTGATTTTTCTACTCTTCTTTGTTTATTATTACTACTCTATAATCAATTTTTATTTGATTTTTCTAAAATACACATTATTAAATAGTAATTTCATATTTCTAGTCTAACTAGTTGGCTATATATATATATATATATATATATATATATATATAGAGGGAAATCTCTTTTCAAGTTTTCTCTGTCTTTTTCTGTATCACTATTCAACTTCTATTTTTATTTTTAAAGAAAAAATAAGCAAAAAATAATAAAATTTAAAATATTATACTCCAGGTGAATACCATATCAGGTAATTAATAATAATGGAAGCAATTACTTATACTGGGTATCACTGAAAAAGTTATTGAAGCGTGATGAATATTTACAATACAATAATGCTCATATTTATGGAGATGTAGATGAGGACAAATTTTTTTTTTTTTGGCAGTTCATTTTTCATTATAAGCAATGATGTCAGGGTAGGATGTAAACGAAGCTTAGCATTGGCAATTTTCAATTTTATTGTATTAAGATTATATTTTCTTTGAATAAAATATAAATTGAACAGAATGTAAAAAAAAATAATAATAAATTGAGCAATAGTTTATAAAAAAAAGAGGTGGCCATAATTAATTTGACAGAATATGAGTTAGAATGAATTAACATTGTTATGAATTTTTACTTAAATGAGTAATCTCTATCATTTTAACTTATGAGTTTAATTTTGATCCACTGTCAATGTAAAGTTTCTTTATAATGTCACCCAATCATGTATTACCAACTCATTTAAAAAAGTTTGACTATTATAACAATTAGCTCAAAAGTCTAACACTTTTAATGATGTGTCAGTATATGACTGGATGACAGTGTAAAATTTTGTTACACTGACAATAGATTAAAATTAAATTATTAACTTATTTAATAATTACTGTTGAATCTTTACAATGTTTAGATGAATTCTGTCAAAAAAAAATATATAGTTGTGTAACATTACTAAAAAAAATGTTGAACAAATTTCAATATATGTGTGTGTGTATGAGAGTATAATTGATTGATTAATTGATATTGGTTGATTAAAAGGAAGGTTGAATTAAAGATATTTCTTATTTTAAAAATTAATTAATTATTATAATTAATATTAAAATATTTGATGTGATATAAAAGTTGTAATAGAGAAGTAGTTTGGTTAAGAATAAATAACCACTATTTAATGAAATTTTTTTTTAAAAATCAAATAAAGCTTAATTAGAGAGAAGTGATAACCATTTCATAACTCATTAAGGGTATCATGCTCAAGAGGAAAAAATTAAGTTGTAGAAACTCCTAATAAAATCTCTCTAAAACTTGACACACCAATAATAATTTGTCAATTTTTTATTGAGTTAGTTTACATTAATTATATAAAGTAAATATAAAAAAAAATTGTCAATCTAAATACCTATGCATATCTCTAGACAAAGACATCTACTTACCTCGGCTTTAGTTTAATTTTTCACATGAAATTAGATGCCTAAAATATGGGAATTACTTTGATATTTATATTATTTTTAGGAGGGGGAGATTTGGGTCTGATTCCCCACCTTTAATGAAAAGTTAAATTATTACTTGATGAGCTGACTTTTTTAAAGTATCTACATTTGAGTTAATTATCAAATATTTACTGGTTATTGATTCTTTAATGGACTCCAAACATTTATTGTCATAATTAATAACTAATAATATTTCACTAATAATCATAGATATCGATACAAAAAAAAAAACAGGTTATCATATAACACCTTAACATGTGTAACTTTGTATGTGCAATTCATTAGGCTTTGAACTTAATTAATCCCTTCAAAATGTGAACCTTATGTAGTGCGAGTGTTGAATTCAATATTCAGCAAATGGGGTAAATCCGCAAACCCAAATCATTGGAATATAAGCGGTGAACTATGCAGTGGAAGAGCCATCGATGACACCCACATTGATGACAATACTTACAACCCATTCATCAAATGTGATTGTTCCGTTAACAGTGGCACTACTTGTCACATTATCGAACTGTATAGTCTCTCTCTTCTCTCAACTTGTTTGGAACCATAAATTTAAAAAAATGATTTGAATTGTCAATAAAAAATTTTATTTAGAAAGTTATTAATAGAAATTGATTAAATTTTAAATTTTTTTGATTTAAGTTGTGTACATGTAAAAATATATTTAAATTTGATTAAATTAAGGTGAATTTGATTTGATTTTAATTTTAATTATTTAAAGTAACAATTTTACATTTACCTATTCTATGTAAGAGTAATAAAATTATTAAAATAAAATGAATTTCATTCCTTTTTAAGAT
This sequence comes from Styphnolobium japonicum, assembly GCA_023212625.1. Classification (NCBI taxonomy): domain Eukaryota; kingdom Viridiplantae; phylum Streptophyta; class Magnoliopsida; order Fabales; family Fabaceae; genus Styphnolobium; species Styphnolobium japonicum. The sequence continues at coordinate 12,960,896 of JALBWW010000008.1, read as the reverse complement.
ATTCTAAATTAACATAAAAATTGATTTATAAATCAATTCAATTACTATGTTCATAATTCTTTTTTATCCACTGACGATATCTCAACTCGTATCTTCTCTAATTTTTATTGAGGTGTGGTTATGTGATGGATTCCTTGTTAGGTCGGATAAGACTTTTCTAAATTTTAAAAAAATTCCGAATATGAGAATTCAAATCAAACCAATTTCTTCTTTTAATGATTTCAATCTGAATATTTTTGAATTTTTGAGACAGAAATTTCTTACCTTAATTATTCCCAGGTGGACAAAATGAGCTATCATATCAAAGCTGGTAGCTTGCTTCTAAGCAATTCAATACCCATTTGCTTCTGGCATTTTTTTTTTCTTCTTCTTTTGGCAGGAAGGTTTCTGCATTGGATGTTGTTGGTGAAATCCCAGAAGAGCTATGGACTCTAACTTACCTCACCAATTTGTATGACTTCTTCTTCATTAATTTTCTAGTACCCATTTGATTTTTTGTGGTAGATTCTCATTTCCATGTTGACTATGCTAAGTTTACTCAAATTGCAATCAGGAATCTTGGCCGGAATTTCTTGACGGGTTCTCTACCTCCAGCCGTTGGAAATCTAACTCGTATGCTATTCATGTAAGGCCATTTTATTGAAGTTCATAATATTCTATGTATTTAATGTCATGACACATAATTTCTTATGTTCAAATTATTCTTTATTAGGACCTTTGGCATCAATGCTTTATCAGGGGAGCTGCCGAAGGAATTGGGAACTCTAACCGAGTTAAAAATATTGTACGCGCGTTATTTATTTATTTATTTATTATTATTGTTATTATTATTATTATTATTATTCTATTTTGGTTTTTCTGGGCTGTATTTAATTTAAGTGGCAAGTTGATGTTGTCGTTTTTGGACGGATTCTGATTGACCTAATGATGTTTGATTTGTTTTCCTCTTCTTTTTTCTAGTCAAATGGGTTTCATGAATGTCTCTAACTGATAAGTGAAGGGGCCTTTGACAATAATGTTGCTTAATTCAAGATTATTCTGTTTTGGATGCATGATGATGTGCATAAGAAATTTATCCTAATGATAGTGTTCAAAATTTATTATTTGTTAATTTTGTAGGGGTTTAGGGGCAAACAACTTCTCTGGCTCTCTCCCATCTGAACTTGGGAATCTGCTAAAATTAGAACAACTGTAAGTTCTTCTGCAGTCTTAGGTTCTATGTATATTTATATTTTTTGGTCAAGTTTGAATTTTTGGCATCCTCCATTTGTCAAAATAAAGATGTAAATTGTTTGGATGTTCTTCCAATAGAACTTGCTATGATATTGTGGCAAGCATTCATAGTAAACGAACTAGAATAGGACATAGATAAATGTGGCAAATTGGCAATCATTAATTCTGTGGAAACAAATTAGAGGCAGAACAAATACCAAAAGTAGACAATATTTGGACAGCATTTGAAAGGGGGATATGTAAAATAAATTTCTTCAACTTGCAGCTGAAGCTGATGTATGCTAAATATGTTATGATAGATATAGATGACAGTATAACAGTTGATGGCTGCATATAGCAACAGTGGCAATGGGAAGTGTAGTGGTTTGATTACTCAAATACATGTAATAGAACAGTTATTCATTACTGTCCATACTCTGGCCATTCCTAATTTACAGTCTTTATGATAGCGTAATGAGGTCTCTCATAAACATGCAGGTTGTGAATCATGGGTTAGTTTTGGATTATGCCAAGTATTAGGTCTTTTCATTCAAAATTGCAGTATGTTACAGTGTTATATATCTTTTTGTGATCAAAAGAGGGTATTAATTTCAAAGAACATTTCCTTGCAGCTACATTGATAATTCTGGTATTAGTGGTCCAATTCCTTCCACATTTGCGAACCTTAAGAATCTGAGGACAGTGTAAGATATTGCTACTCTCTTGTACCTCATATGATAACAAAGTAAAAAAAGAACCTGTACGAAAAAGGTTTTCTGTTCATTGCAGATGGGCTTCAGACACGGAACTCACAGGCGGTATACCACACTTCATAGGGAATTGGGCTAAGCTTAAATCCTTGTAAGACAACATTACCAGTCAACTTTCTTTTCTTAATTACTATTAAGCTGAAGAATCTTTTCTTTTTGTATTAAATTTTGGGAAAATCAATTAAATAGGATGTGAAATATGAATGTTTCTTTTTCTTTTCATGGTTACTTTCATTTTCTGTTCCAGAATTGTGTACTTACTATTTGTGAATGTCTGTATGTCTTAATAGGAGGTTTCAGGGTAATTCTTTTGAAGGCCCAATACCCTCATCATTTTCCAATTTGACTTCTTTGACAGAGCTGTGAGTGCAGTCACTTGTTACTAGTATGGGTGCTGCAGATTCAAAAAAGCTAACTATATCATGTATGATACAAATGTAGGATAATAAGTGAGTTATCTAACGGGAGCTCCTCACTGGCATTTGTAAGGAATATGAAATCTTTGTCTGTCTTGTAAGGCCACGATTCTGCTCATAACTTCCAGTTTACCAAGTAGATAGAATTTTTAGTTGTCCTTTTCTTTTCATAATGTAACATAACAATTTGGTTATAAATCTTGCAGAGTACTGAGGAATAATAATATTTCTGATTCAATTCCATCCAGCTTTGGAGAATTTCTAAATTTGACCCAGCTGTGAGTATCACCTGTTTTATGTTACTCTTTAAATGCATATCAACTATCTATTTGATAAAATTTGTTTGCTTGAAAGCAAAACATTAGATAATGTTCTATTGATATTCCATAGTATGTCTCCAACCTAATTACTGGTTAGCTATATGGGATCTCTTAGGTTTTAGGTACTAATGCTATCAAAATTAAAATTTTTATAAAGCTGAGTGATTTCTGATCAGAACTCAACATGTTCACAATTGGCTCTGCATAAACTTGCTAGTTTACTTACCTTCTGTTTGTCTTTTTTACTTCCAATATTTTCCTTTTATGTGGTGGAAAGATTAAACTTTCCAGCTTATTTTTCATACCGATAAGAAAATTGACCTTTTTTTTCCCTCCTGTTTGCTACAAAGAAAACCATTATTTAAAGTCTTATAATTGTGTAACTATTGCAAAGCCAGATAGTTATATATTTATGCTGTTTCTTTCAGGGATTTAAGCTTCAATAATATCACAGGACAGATTCCGAGATCAATTTTCACTTTGAGTTCACTCTCGTACTTGTAATATGCCATTCCTAAGTAGTTAACTGTGGATATCCTAGCATGCTTTTACAGATGGTTTGAAGCATGTTTTTGTTTCTCACCAATTTCAGGTTTCTTGGAAATAACAAACTTATTGGTACTCTCCCTACCCAGAAAAGTGAGTCTCTTCTGAACATGTGAGTATGCTTAACCAATATGAATTACATATAATTGCTCTCTATTAAGTACAAAATTATATCTGAATCTGAATTTGACGTATATGATAATCAGAATCCTTTCCTGCAATTTTAAATAGTAAGCTACACAAAAACAGTGTTGTCATACTTAGAGGAATTGGCATTGTTAGATTATATTAGGGTTATTAGTCTTATTGTTATTGGGCTTGGATTTGTACTAATAATACTAGTACTTGACCTAATTATATGTATAAATAGGAGCATTAGGTTAATGTTTTGAATAAATCTATCAATCATATATTCAATACTATTGTTAGTTGTCTTTCTCTCTTTTCCTTTCTTCCCTACCTAAACCCTATAATTTTTGTTACAATATATCATAATATCTTCAATGTATCTCTTAAATATCTTAGAAGGTCTTTAGAATATATTGTGGAATCCTCTAATTCAGAAAGCAATCTTAAGAGTTGTTTCCTAATTTCATTATTTAATTAGGGTTAAGAATCTTATTATCTTAGAGGGCTTGGGCTTGTACTAGTAGTATTATACTAGTACTTGACCTAATTATTAGTATAAATAGGTCAATGCTTTGTATTTTAAACACATCATATCAATCTAATATAATATTATGGAGAGTCTCTTTTCTCTCTTCCTCCTTCCCTACCTAAACCCTATAATTTCAACATGATATTAAAGTGATATCATCCTCCGTGACCTAGTCCCGTCACTATTTCACTACCGAGTTCCTTAAAATTTGGAACTCCTCCCTGACTATGTCTCTGTCCTGTATTTCTCTTATTTTCCATTGGTCGTGGATCAATTCCGGCTGCCGGAACCTTTGTTTTTTCCTTCTATCTGCTGCTGTTCTGTTGTGTTTCTCATTCCGATGGTGACATCTCTTCCTGCTGATGAATCATACCGACTTATCTTCCCGTCGAGGAATCATACTAGCAGTGACTTTTCTTCCCACCGACGAATGATACCGGTGGTAATTTCTCTCATCTCACCGATGAGTCATATAAGTGATAAATTATCTATTGGTTGCGATTCACACTAGCTTCCCATCGACAAATCATACTAGTGGTGATTTCTGCTATCTCACTAAAGAGTCATACCAATAATGAATTCTCAATTCACTCTAGCCTCAGTCTTAATTTCCATGGCTGTGACTCACACTAGCCTTAGTTTCAATTTCTAAGTTTTTGGATTTTCTAAATTTTCGTATTATTTGAAGCTTCCAAATGTTGTTCTTAATGAACTTGGAGAAGCTTGGGCCTTGTTGTGCATCATGATTGCTTGGCAGGAAAATTTCTCGATGCATCTTTCTTGCAATGTCTTTTCCTTCTTGGCCATGCAACATTTCAGCCAGCCATTCTGGATGTACATCATTCCAGTCATCTTGTTGAGTTATCTTTCTAGCAATGCTCATCTCATATATTGTCTCTCTAGCGTCTTCAACATCTCTAACATCTCTAACATCTCTGAGTTGTCTTTCCAACTATAGTGTATGGAGCTCAAATTATTTTTAGGATTATTTTTTTTAGTATGTTCATTCATAACAACTAACATACTTAAAGCTTAGTAAACTTTAGCTTGAGAGAGGGTGTTAGAATATATCATAATATCTTTAGTATATCTTTAAAATATCTTAAAAGATCTTTAGAATATTGTGGAATCTTTTAATTAAGAAAGCAATCTTAGGAGTTGTTTCCTAATTTTATTATTTAATTATGGTTAAGAGTCCTATTGTCTTAGAGGGCTTGGGATTGGACTTGTACTAGTAGTACTACACTAGTACTTGACCTAATTATTAGTATAAATAGGTGTCAATGCTTTGTATTTTAAATACACCATATCAATCTACTATAATATTATTGAGAGGCTATTTTTTTTCTTCTTCCTTCCTTGCCTTAACCCTATAATTTCAACATGTTATCAGATGCGTATCATCTACCTTGAGAGGGTATATCTTTTGAGTTGTGTTGAGTTCCATGGAACTCCTTGGTATATTTTCCTGAACTCATTTGTCATTATTTATGTTTTTCCCTAAAATTGAAATTGTTCTCCTCTGTTTTTCCATGAAATCCTATTTGCTTCCCTCAAACCTTATTTGTTTCCCTCAAATCCTATTATTTCCTCAATTTTCAGTCCTCACATGAATTAGTTTGAAACCATAAAAAAAATCCCAACCTAGGTCACGCACTTCTTTCCTTCTAATAGCTAAGAGAAGGCTGCCATTTGAGTTTTCAAGCGACCCACGGGTGGTCGCCAGTGACATAAGGGCTGACAAGCGGAGTGGCAGCCAGCAGTGATGCTGGGTCGTGCTTAAGTACTTGCGCACGTGTTCCATGACCTGTTCGTGGCTAGGCATGTACTTAGAGAAGGCCAGTTGGCTGCCAGAAGGTGTTGACGGCAACTGGAGCTCCGGTGACATATTTGGCAAGCTCTGTTTAGGATTTTGTTTTCTTATTCTGGTTTAGATCCCTATTTGGTTTGATATTTTCTTTGTTTGGCTGTATAGGTTGCTGTTCTGCCTCTGTTTGGCCTATTTTGCATCAGACTGAGATGTTGTTTGAGGCTTTGAAGTAATTTTGTATGATTTGGTTTGCTGTTTCTTTGTTTTGCTATCATGGGTTTGTGGATTGAAGACTTTGGACACTAGTACAGGGCCTTGTTTGTATTACTAGGTGGTATGAGACCGACTCATTATTTGGAGATTAGTTTGGAGGTCGACGGGGCCACTGAGGAGAAAGGGCGGAGACACCGAAAACTGTCTCTTTGCTTGGGATGTGTGCCAAGGAAAAGCTAGAAGAAGGGTCAAGGGGGTCACTTAGGAGAAAGGTCGAAGACTTCTAGGAGTTGTTTGCCAAGGACGTTGCTGAAGTTTTGTGATTCAGGGGAGTACTAGTTGTCTAATTTCTTTGGTTGAAATGGGCTGTGTGATTTGTATTACATTTGTGGGCTTGCTACTTCAGCTTGTAACAAGCTTAAAGCTTAGTAAGCTTTAGCTTGTCGGGGAGTGTTAGAATATATTAGGGTTATTACTCTTATTGTTTGTGGGCTTGGGCTTGGGCTTGTACTAGTAGTACTAGTACTTGACCTAATTATGATTATAAATAGGAACATTTGGTTAATGTTTTGAATACATCTATCAATCATATATACAATACTATTGTTAGTCGTCTCTCTTTTCCTTTGTTCCCTACCTAAACCCTATAATTTCAACAGGTGTGTGTTTTCTATACAGCTACTAGTTAATATGCTAATTGCTTTATGCTAATTATCTTAATTAGATTAATATTGTTAGAATATCTCATAATATCTTTAGGGTATTTTAGCATCTTTTTATAATATCTTAGCATATCTTTAGAAGATCTTTATAATATATTGTGAAATCAATTAGTCATCTAATTGGGGAAGCAATCTTAGGAGTTATTTCCTAATTTCATTACGTTTCCTGATTTGTTTATTTTTTTAATTAGGGTTAGGAGTCTTATTGTCTTAGTGGACTTGGGCTTGTACTAGTAGTACCACACTTAGTACTTGACCTAATTATTAGTATAAATAGGGGGTTAGTGCTTTGTATTTTACAACACATCAAATCAATCCAATCTCATATTATTTATTAGTATTCCTTCTCTTTTTTACTCCTTCCCTACCTAAACCCTATAATTTCAACATTATGTTTCTTGATTTGTTTCTTTTTTTAATTAGGGTTAGAAGTCTTATTGTCTTAGTGGGCTTAGGCTTGTACTAGTAGTACTATGCTAATACTTGACCTAATTATTAGTATAAATATGGATTAGTGCTTTGTATTTTACAACTCATTAAATCAATCCAATCTCATATTATTCATTAGTATTCCTTCTCTCTTTTACTCCTTCCCTACCTAAATCCTATAATTTCAACAAATATCAACAGGTTCTGTAACTAATTGGTTGTACTTGTAAATATATAGGAGTTTGTCAAATAATGTTAATATTTTAGTTAGGATTCTTCATGCTACACTAATTTCAATTTGAAACCTTCATTCTTCATGTATTGTCCTTCATTTAGTATGACATAACATGCTTGCAGAGACTTGTCGTACAACGGCCTATCAGGGAGCCTCCCCTCTTGGGTAAACCAACAAAATTTACAACTGTAAGTAGTTTGGTTATTTCCCCCCCTTTTACTTCTAAATTTTTATATTATCAAAAGTCTCTAGCTTTACTTTTCAACTGGTAAGCCACCTGTGAGATGCATGGGATGCTTTACTTATTCAATTCTTTATATACATAATACTCATATTACAATTCTTCATCTTTCACTTATGTTTCTGTACCAAGAGATTAGCAAAATAAATATAAAACTAATTTTGAAAACTAAAATGCTTATAAAATTGATCTACATTTGAAAGAGAGGAAAACCAAGCAGAAATGCAATTCAGGTTATTATCATGGTTATAGTAACTTTCATCCTCTCTTAATTCCTTTTAATAAAATAATAAAATCATTCATGTCTCTTTCTCCTCTTAATTGTCAACTAAATTTGACTTAATATTTTCATGTTAAATGTGGAAAAATTAGATAATGACTTGGTTGAGGTTTAGGTCTATATATGTTATATAGATTACTTACATCTAGATCTATTTCCTCTCTAATTGTTTTTTTTTTTAATTTATTTTTTCTTTTTTATGGTTAAACTAACATTGAGATATTGTTGTGGTATGATATGCAGCAACTTAGTTGCCAACAACTTTACATTAGAAAGTTCAAATAGCAGGTGATTTTATACCTTTTTCTTTAATGATGATCATTTTCATATTATCATGAAAACTTACTGGATATCAGCTCTCTTTTTTGTTGGCAATAATGTGACTTTTGTTCACGCTTTGATCCTATGCTGACCGCTCTCAGTCAAGATTCAAGAGTGATAGGCTGGCTGTTAGAATACTAGTCTAGATTTATTAGCATATTTAGCACATGTTAGAATATTAGTCTACTATAGTTATGATTATGGTTAATAGTTGTTAATTAGCTTTGTAATTAGTCCTTGATTAGCTCTTGTACTTAATGCACTTATAGTAAGTATAAGATGGACTATGTACATAAGACACACAATTTCTCCCAAATAATCTTTGTTTCAAGAGAAACATTGTTCTTTCAACCATAAAATTAATGTATCTTATTAGCTACCACTCCTAATTGTGATTTACTAATAGCTTTTAAAAATTGTATCATGACAGTCGAGTTTGATGGTATCCCTATATAATTCTCATCATTTTTTCCTGGTTACCTATCCGTGACTAATATCTTCGCTTATGACATGCTTATTTGATATTTTCTTTTAAAACCTTCATTGGATAGAGTGTACATTTTGTAGCAATAAAGTACAAGTGAATTTGAGGCAATAAAAGAATTTTATGCACTTTTAATTGACAAAATAGATATAACAAGTGCATTGCTATCACTAGCTGCTAACAGTGAAGAATTATTGTTTTAGCGGTTTTCTATTTCAAACTGCATTGAAGCTTGGGCTTGTGGTGAGGGATTTGGGTAGTTTGCAGGAAGTTATAGGTTGATGTAGGATCTGTTTACCTCTCCACTTGAACAGTACCCTATGAACAATACCATGAACAATGCCTAGGGTTCCGGATTGGGAATTGAATTTGCAGAAAGAAAAGGACTCTAAGCTTCACACCTAGGGTTCTCAGGCATCACATCTAAGAAATGCATCACACATTACACGGCTAGGGTTTTCTTCAAAATAACTCTTCCATTATCTTATTTTAGAGTTGGATATAAAATATATGTAGGACTAGTCAAGACACAAGCCAAAGTAACTCTAAGCCCAAGTTTATAACCAGCCACTAATACAACAAAAAAAATCACAGCCCACTGGCATAAAGCCATAAACTAAGCCCAAACAAAACTAAAAGACCCTAACAGAAGAAAAATACTAAAATGACCTTGATAAAGTTTAGGTTAGTTCAGCTATACCATCATGCCAAACTAAGATATTATTCGCATGCGAGTTTGGTTTTCCGCTCTTCCTATATTATTTCCCAAATCTTTCTGGCATCATATTTGCATCATCACTCCTCGGCGAAAACTCGACCCCGGCAAGTTTAAAGAGTTGAAGTGCTCACGATCAAGTTGCTGAAATTCTTCATCAGAAATCCAAGTGCAATCTCACAAGGGTTTGTTCTTCCACTTGACCAAGTACTTTTGGTATCCACCGCTTTGAGTTGATACAATTTCATTCAATATCTTCAATTTGTTCTCAAACTTGAGAAGACATGAGAATGTGGATTGTAGGAATACTAAGAGAGGACTCCTTAACGTGCCCTACGTATAAACTAAGGTCTTCAATGTCAAAAACATTACTAATACACATGTTGTTTAGCAACTCTAGTACATAGGCATTTGAATTGATCTTGTGAAGGATCTTTAATGGTCCATCATTCCAGTGTTGCAGCTTCTTAAACCTGCTGTTTTGAGAACGCTCAGGGCGGATGCAAACCATAACTAGATCACTCAAACTCAGCATGCCAACGATGTAAATCTGCCCAACTTTTGTAAGAAGCATTGCTGGAAGCAATTTTATAGTTCATATCAGCATGTATTTCTCGAATATGTTAGGCAATGCATCAGCTTCTACACTAGGATGGGGCGAAATTAGCATAGAGACTAGATCAATAGGTTTTGTAGGACTAGGTTATTGGCCTAGAACAATCTGAAATGGGTTGCGTCCATTCGTTCTGTTAACAGAGCTGTGTACTCGAATTCAGCTGCTGGTAATATCAAATCCCATGCTTTATACCTGTCCTCCACCAAACAACGAAGCAAATTTCCCAAGCTTCTATTCACCTCTTCAATCTGCCCATATGTTTGAGGATGGAATGCAGTTGAAAACTTCAGTTTGGTTTCGAATGATCACCAAAGAGTCCTCCAAAAATAGCAATTAGCAAGTGAATTTCTCGTCACGATCAGAGACAATAGATTTAGGCAACCCATGCAAGCGTACTGTTTCTCTAAAGAATATTTTAACAACATTTACTGCATCTGTGGTTATAGAACATGGGATGAATTGAACCATTTTTGGAGAATCTGTCAACAAACCAAGAAGGCGTATGTCCCTGAATGGTCTTTGGCAACCCCAAGTCCCAACACAAAATCCATGCCTAAATCTTGCCAAGGATCACGAGGAACTAAAAAAGGCATGTACAACCCTGTATTCTTCTTCCTTCCCTTTGCTAGCTGACAAGTTCATCATTGATACAAATTTGGTTGCATCATGCTTGAGATTGGGCCAATAAAATCGTTCCTCAACCATAGCACCAATCTTATCTCTCCCAAAGTAACCCCTTCCATGTAGCACCAATAATACCTGATCATGAATTGAAGTAGATGGCAAGCAAAGCCAATGACTATTGAAAAGATAGCCATCTTGCAAAGAGAAGTTAGGATAATCAACTTGCTGCCCAGCCAACAAATCAGTATAGATGGTGCTGAAATCCTTGCATGTTCTATACTCCTTTATTTTTTCGAGCCCAACAACTTTTACGGACATGGTGGTGATCAAATAAACCACTCGACTAAGTGCATCTACAGCCTTGTTCTTAGTTCTAGCCTTGTGCTTTATTACAAAGGCATATGATTGAGGAAACTCCACCCATTTTCCATGCCCCTAATTCAACCTTTTATGGTTATTGATGTTCTTAAGAGCTTCATGGTTTGAATATATCGCAAACTATTTTGGTAGAAGATAAACATTCCAATAGCGCAAAGCTTGTACTACTGCATAGAATTCCTTGTCGTATGTGGAATACTTCTGATTGGCTTCATTAAGTTTTCACTAAGGAAGGCAATTGGATGACCTTCTTGGCTAAGTACACCACAAATACCCACATGTGACACATGACAAGCTATCTTAAACACCTTAGAAATATCTGGCAGCTGCAAAACTGGTGCATTTGTCATGCATTGCTTCATTTCTTCAAATGCATTAGAGGCTGCCCTTGTCCAAATAAAATGACCCTTCTTCATGCAATCAATTAGTTGAGACATAGTTGTGCTGAAATTACGTATTAATCTCTAATAAAATGTTGCCGAACCATGGAAGCCTTTCACTTCATGCAATGTCATAGGCGCTGGCCAATTAACAATGGCCTTTACTTTGTCAGGATCAGCCTCAACACCCCTAGCTGACACAACAAAGCCCAACAATACAACACAAGGAGACTAGAGAACATTTTTTAAGGTTAAGATACAGTTTCTCCTGTCAAAGAATCTGCATAACTTGTTGGAGATGAATAAAATGTTGATGATGCAAATATGATGCCAGGAATATTTGGGAAATACTATAGGAAGAGGGGAATACCAAATTCATATGGTAATATCATAGTTTGGAGTATTTTCCTTTTTATTTTTCAAGAATTCAAGATCATTTTAGTATTTTTTTTGTTACGGTCTTTTAGTTTTGTTTGAGCTTAGTTTATGGCTTTATGCTAGTGGGCTGTGATTTTTTTTTCCGTATTAGTGGCTGGTTATAAACTTGGGCCTAGAGTTACTTGGGCTACAAGTCTTTACTAGTCCTATATATATTTTGTATCCAGCTCTAAAATAAGATAATGGAAGAGTTATTTATAAGAAAACCCTAGCGGGGAAAATTGTGATGTGTTTCTTAGGCGTGATGCCTGAGAGAGCCTTAACCAAACAAGTAAGTCAATACATGTTAAACCATTAACCACTTGCCTGGTTATTTTTTCTAAAGTGGAAATGTTTCTTCATGGAATTCTTAATTGGTAATTCTCCTACTTTTTTTGGGTCTAGGTGAAAGCCTTAACAATGAAATCTTAAACTATATCTTTGATTCCTGTTTACTGCATGGAAAAATCTTTTTGAAGCATCTTTTGTATAAGTACTACTAGAATTATGTCACACGGAGTATCCTTATTTTTCACCAAGAAATTATTTTAAAGAATTAGAAAATAATTCCTTGATTGCAGATATTAACTATTAAATAAATGCTAATATTGATGAAAGCCATATGCATCTTTCTGATCTGAAACACAACTTTTTCTTTTCAGTGGTTTGCCTTATGGACTCAACTGTCTACAGCGAAATTTTCCTTGCAATCGTGGTACTGGAAGATGTAAGTTTGTCATGCTAGGCACTAAAATTTAGAAGGAACAATAATCTCAAGTAACTTTCTAAGAATTATTACTACTTTTTTTGGTAGAAAAAATTTTAGGGGGAGAGGAGCTTGCCCCATTCCAAGGTCATGACATTGTCACAAGCCTTAGCGAGGGCTTTTACAGATAACCTACTAATGAAGGACCATAAGCAGGAATCGAACTGATAACCTACTAATGAAGGACCATAAGCAGGAATCGAACTGATGACCTTTGAGTCAACGCAGTTTGATCCTACTAGTTGAGCCAACTCTTATTGGCTTCTAAAAATTATTACTATTGATATTACCAATTGTAAACCAAAACTTTGTTGGCCTTTGAACTCCAATAAGGAAAATTTCAAAGTCCTTCCTTTAATTGACATGAAATCTTTGTAGATATCGTTTTCAGCTATAACCATTAGTTCCTTATACTAAACTTACATGAATTCTTAGTTTGACAATTGGATTATGTTCGACACTTGCCGCCCCCATTCTTCTAAATAAAGTTGAATTTCAGCCCAAAGTATAGTGGGCCTATGCATTGTCCGCGCTCAAGCCCAAAGGTCTCTTGCGTGAAAGGGCATATTAAAGACATAAAGTCATTCATGAGCTTTCACATAGAGACTTAGTTCTTGACAGAAACAATAGGAGTTAATGTAGCATTGAAAATAAAAGGAGCATTGGAAACAATAGGAGTTAATGTAGCATTGGAAACAAAAGGATTATAGGAAATAGTTCATATTTATTGTTCTTGTAAATGTAAGATGTAACCATTCTTTTTTGTATATAAATACCAAACTGCTAATTGCCAAAACACTCTAGCAATTAACAAAACACCTCTCTTGAATCTATCTTCAAGTTGGTATCAGAGCGGCCTCTGTCTCGTCTCTTCTTTGTGTATCGAAGGCCTGCCATCTGGTTAGGCAGAATCCTAACATTTAGGTCAAGTCTCATATCAGGCCTCAAGTTAGCCCTATTTTTCGTCACTATCAAGACTGACTCATAATCTTCCAAGTATCCAACATGCAAGTAGTCACCATGCACCACCTTCCCGATGTCTGTTCACTGCAAAACTGATCTTGTTCAAGTCGCCGACCTTTCCTCTTTCATTTCCATTAGTCATTTCAGTCGTTCTCTTGATTGTCTAATAACTTTCACTAAAGACTCTGTTATTCTATAGTAACGCAGTTTGGAATGGATGATAGGTGTCGAATTTGAGTCCTATGGCCTTTACCAACTCTCCACCTGTTCTCATGTTTGCTTTGCCACGGATCCCCCTTTTGCCATTCATGCTCAGTTGGGTCATCCTAGCCTTGCCAAACTATAGAAGTTGGTGTCGAGCCGCTCAAAGCTGTCTAGTCTTCCTTGTGAGTTGTGTCAACTAAGGAAACACACTCGTAGTTTGTTTCCCGATCGAGTTTGTAATCGAACTTTGTTTCTTTTTGCTTTAGTTCACTCTGATGTTTAGGAACCTAGTCGTGTTGTTTCTACTTTTGGGTCAAAATACTGTTACCTTTATTGATGATTTTTGCCTTTGTACTTAGTTATTTTTAATGCAAAACAGGTATGAGTTATTCTCCATATTTCAAATTTTTTATCAGGAAATAAAAACTCAGTTTGGTGCTTCCATTTGTATTTTACGTATTGATAATGCCTGTGAATACTTATCCCAATAGTTTGAAACTTTTATGCCCTCTAATGGCATTCTTCAACAAACATCCTATGCCTATACCCCTCAACAAAATGGGGTTGACGAACGCAAAAATTGACACCTTATTGAAACAACTTGGACTCTTCTTCTTCATGGTAATGTCTCATTTCATTTTTTTTTTGGGGGGGGGGATGCTATTCTTATGGCATGCTACCTTATCAACTGCATGCCCTCTTCTTTCCTAGTAAACCAAGTACCTCACTCCATTCTATTTCCCTATCAACCTTTTCATTCCATTCTACATCGTGTTTTTGGGTCCACTTGTTTTGTCAACAATCTTTCTCTTGAACTTGATAAACTCTCGGCTTAGTCCCTTAAGTGCGTCTTCCTTGGTTATACTCAGTCCTAAAAATGTTATCGTTGCTTTTCTCCTACTCTCCAATGCTATCTTATCTTGGCCGATGTTACATTCATCAAGTCTGTACTGTTCTTCGAGTCAACCCCCTTGCCTATTGAGCTTCTCTCTATGGTTTTACATGTTCCTTTTGTTCTTGTCCCTGTCGAGTCCATCCCACCAGAGACCTTACTTGTGGAGGCCCCTATTGGTCATCCCTTCCAGACCTATCAACGACAAACCCATCCTCCATTGGTAATCGTACCATCTACTGATCTTGTTGTTGAGGTCATGATGGACTCTTCCCCAGAACCAGCTCCTTTACCGACTCCCGCACTACCACTTGAACCAGACCTTCCCATTGCTTTGAGTTATCACCACCTTTCTTCTTCGCATTGTGCTTGTCTTTTTTTTTTTTTGGTCGTTTGTACGTATCCCTAAATCTCCAGGTGACCCATTATCCCACCTCTGGTGGAGACAGACAATGATTGATGAAATGTGTGCTCTTCAGCGCAGTGGCACTTGGGAATTGGTCCCTCCAAGGTTGTCAAAGTCGTGAGTTTAAACTCGACTTATAAACTCGTGATAGTTTACCTACTTCAAAAATAATATTAAAAAAAATATATTATAATACCCAAACATAATAAAATAGCATATTCATAATCAACATTCAACATTACAACTCAATAATAAAGCAAACAAAAGTAACAAGTATGATACTACAAATTAAAATCATACATAAATGAGAAAATCGTAAGTTCATAATGCTAAAACTTAAAACAACTCAACTCAAGTACTCAAGATCTTCAAAATTCAAATCTTCCAACATTGTCCAACTTACTGGAATGAAATTAAAAAAAATAAATTGAATCACCCACAAAATGCAACACCAACTCGCAGAAGAGGGAACATAATGCATTAGGCAACACAAAATCACAAGATAGAGATGCACTCACACAACACCAAATTGCAATCGACACACTCACGCAACACTGGGTTGCAACAAATGCACTTACGCAACACTGGGTTGCAATAGACGCACTCACACAACACCAAATTGCAACAAACGCATGGACCTGAAGAATAACGGTGGCGCGCGGTGCAGAACAATGGCGCGTGGAGCAGAGCAGCGGCCTGCAGAGTAAAGCAGCGACACACGAAGAATAGAGCAGAGACAACTTAGCTTGGTGCGATGGTCTAGGTGAGTCTTCAACCTATGTGAAATGTTGTGCTTTGAAAAGAAGCAAAAAGCCATTGTTTTGGGCTTTTTTGCTCAAATCTGAGCAAGTGTTCAAACTTGGAGAACATGGAGGTGAACTCGCGAGTTTACTAAAGTTCAGCCGAGTTTACCGAGTTCAATCGAGCGCACCAAGGTTCGAGTTGGCTCGATTTTGTGCCTAAACTCCTAAACTTATCCGATTTCACAAGTTAACTCGTGATTTTAACAACTATGGGTCCCTTTACCTCCTGGAAAGTCTCTTGTTGGTTGTAGATGGCTTTGTACAGTTAAAGTTGGCCCTTATGGTAAAATCGATTGCCTTAAGGCTCGTTTGGTGGCCAACGGATATACATAGATGTTTGGTTATGATTATGGTGCTCCTTTCTCTTTTGCTGCCAAAACGGCCTCTGTTCAGATCCTCCTATCCGCCATTGACCTCTTCATCAGCTTGACATTAAAAATGCCTTCTTGCATGGTGATCTCGAAGAGGAGGTGTACATGGAGCAAACACCGAGGTTTGTTGCTTAGGGGAAGTCCTTTGACCTATAATGTCACCTTCACATGGCCCTTTATGGTCTAAAACAATCTCCTTGAACTTGGTTCGGTAGATTCAGCTCTGTAGTACAATAGTTTGGTATGATACATAGCAAAGCAATCCACTCTGTGTTCTATTGCGACACGACCCGGGGATGCATTTATCTGATTGATTATGTGGACCACATTGGTATCACTGGTAGTGATCATCATGTCATACTTAAGGTAAAACAACATCTCTCTCCCCATTTTCTAACCAAAGACCTTGGCAAACTCTGATAATTCTTGGGTAATGAGGTAGCCTGTTAGGATTTCAGGTAAGAACAAGGATGAAAAAGGGCTTTATTCGTCCCTGCGTTTATTGAATATCAGAAAACAAAGGTACACAAAGGAGACTACTCCTTTCACATTGGAATTTGTCCAGTCAAAACAATCAAAATGAGAAAACTCCCCCTCTGCATAGACAAAGGTTCTATTTATATAAAGTCTAAAACAGAAAACTAACTAATAACTGAAATCCTAACTAATAAGTCAAAGGGTCATATTCTGTTTTTTTCCCTTTTCCTATAATACACTTTCAAATTCCCCGTTGTACCTTTATCCAATTCCTCATGTCTAACAATACCTCCCCCCTCTGAAACAACCTTGTCCCCAAGGTTAAATTCTAGAAATTGAGCCTGAATGATGTCTGTCTCCTCCCATGTCGCTTCTTCAGGTCTTTTCCCCTGCCACTGAATCAAAACTTGAGGTACTGTATGCCCATCCTGTGTGACCACTCTACTGCCCAGGACAGCAATTGGCTGGTATTGCTCATTTGCAGCTTGTAACACTGTAGGTAAACTGGTTTCCACTGTGTGGTTTCCTATTGCCTTTTTAAGTTGTGAGACATGGAATACTGGATGTATTCTGGCTTCCTCTGGAAACTGCAATTTGTATGATACCGCTCCAATCTGTTTTAGGATCTGAAAAGGCCCATAGTACCTGGCTGACAGCTTGGGATGTAATTTGGTTGGCATGGAGGTTTGCCTATGCCGCCTGATTTTCAAATAAACATAGTCCCCTGGCTGAAATTGAACCGGCCTTCTATGTGCATTTGCATATTGCGTCATCTGATCCTGCGCTCTCTTTAAATGGAACTTCAATTGTGTTATAGCTTCATCCTAATCCATGAGATCCTGAGCTACAGCCTGTACAAGCGTTTCTCCTGGAATAAATCGAGCCAAAGAGGGAGGTGGTCTACCGTAGACCACTTCAATAGGGGTGCTTTGAGCTGATGCCTGAAAACTGGTATTATACCAGTATTCTGCCCACGGAATGAATTCAACCCAAACCTTAGGTTGTTCCGAAGCAAAACACCTAAGATAAGTTTCAAGCGTCCTATTCAAAACTTCTGTTTGCCCGTCGGTCTCCGGATGGTATGCTGTAGACATCTTCAGTTGAGTACCTTGTAATCGGAACATCTCTTGCCAAAAGTGACTCATAAAAGTGCGATCCCTATCACTAACAATAGAAATAGGGATTCCATGTATTTTAATGACCTCTTTAGCAAAAACGTCAGCAATACTCCTGGCTGAATAGGGGTATTTTATCAAAACAAAATGCCTATACTTACTCAACCTATCCACCACAACCTTTATAGCATCGAACCCCTTAGATTTTGGCAAGCCCACAATAAAATCCATGCTGATTTCTTCCCAGACAGCATTGGGAATAGGTAACGGCTGCAACAAGGCAGCTGGGGATATGGCTTGATACTTGCTTCGCTGACACACGTGACATGCTGCGACATAGCTAGCAATCGTGCTTTTCATACCGACCCAGTAAAGGGATTGAACCATCCTTCTATAGGTTCTATAGACGCCCGAATGTCCTCCTATAGGCGAGGCATGAAACTCTTGTAGCAATTTGGGAATCCATGATGACGTGGCTGATAAAACTAACCTCCCCTTGTAGTGCAGCCTGTTATTTTCCAGAGTATAATGCTGATGCGATTTGGGATCATTCATCAAGGCGGTTCTGATTTTTGCTAACTCCGGGTCTTTCCGGACCTCCTCATCAATCTCAGTTATGTCCTGCCAAAAGGGTCTAGAGATTCCTTGTAGTTCCTTGTCCTCATCAATTCTAGATAGGGCATTTGCCACCTTGTTCGAAGCTCCGATCTTGTAAACAATATCAAATTCGTAACCAAGAAGCTTGGCTAGCCAGTTTTGTTGGCTTTGTGTGGTGATCCGCTGCTCCAAGAGATATCTCAGGCTCTTTTGATCGGTAAAGACAGTAAATTTCCGACCCAAGAGGTATGGGCGCCAATGTTGAATAGCCAAGACTAACGCCATCAACTCCTTCTCGTAAATGGATTTTGTGAGGCTTGAGTCAGCCAATCCTTGGCTGAAAAAGGTGATGGGCCTCTTGTGTTGAGTCAGAACTGCCCCCACTCCCTTTCCGGAAACATCGCATTCAATTTCAAAGGGCTTGGAAAAACCAGGCATTGATAAAACTGGGCTGTCGTGACAGCTTGCTGTAGCTGTCTGAAAGCAACAGTGCTGTCCTCATTCCAACCAAAATTCCCCTTCTTCAACAGTTCAGTCAAGGGTCTAGCAATCTTGCCGTAGTCGTAAATGAACCGTCTATAGTATCCCGTAAGGACCAAGAACCCTCTTTGTGCTTTGACATTTTTAGGGAGTGGCCATTGCATAATGGATTCAATCGTTTAAGGGTCTATAGAAACCCCATCTTTAGATATGATGTGTCCTAAGTACGCTACCTCAGTTTTCCCAAAACAACATTTTTTTTGATTTGTGAACAAGCAACGCTTCTGTAACTTAGCCAAAATAGCCCGCAAGTGTATCAAATGTGCTTCCCAAGTGCCACTGTATATCAAGATGTCATTAAAAAACACTAACACGAACTTGCAAAGGAATGGTTTGAGTGTGGAGTTCATCACGCATTGGAATGTAGCCGGTGTATTGGTCAAGCCAAACGACATTACCAAGGAGTCATAGTGTCCTTGGTGAGTTCTGAAAGCTATCTTTGGGATGTCCGGTTCATACATTCTTATTTGATGGTACCCGACCCGCAGATTAATTTTGGAGAAATAAGTAGCTCCCTTGAGTTCATCCAATAGTTCTTCTATCATTGGGATGAGAAATTTGTCAGGAATTGTGGCTTTGTTCAGGGCACGGTTATCTACGCAAAACCTCCAACTGCCATCCTTCTTTTTTACCAAAACTATGGGGCTCGAATAGGGGCTGTTACTGGGTCTGATCAGCCCTGCAGTTAGCATTTCATTCACCTGGGTCTCAATCTCATTTTTCTGCAAGTATGGGTACCTATAAGGTCGCACATTGATAGGGTCTACTCCAGCTTTGATGGGAATCCTATGGTCGACTTCCCGATGAGGTGGCAGCCTCTCTGGTTTTGAGAAAACTTGGGTAAATTCCTTCAAAACTTGCTGTAGCTGTTCTTCCTAATCTATTGCAAGTTTCTAGGGTGTGTCTTGATTCTTTTCTCCCATCCACAACATAGCCATGGACTCCACTTCGCTTTGGTCTAGTTTTCTCAAGGCTTTAGCAGTAATCATTTCCTTGGAAAGGCTTGGGTCTCCCTGGATAATCACATGCTGTCCTTGATGCACAAAGTCCATTTTCAAATTTCTCCAATTTACCTTCACCTCCCCTAGGGTCATCAGCAACCCTAGGATTACATCCACTCCTCCGAGATCAAAAAGGAAGAATTCTCCTGTCATGGCATATTCTCCCATGCAGATTTCCACATCCCTGCAACTTCCTTGAGTTTGCTTGCAGTTCCCGTCCCTTAGCCTCACATAAGAAGGCTTTGCTCGATCAATTTGGAGGCCTAACCTTTCAGAAAGCTTATATGAGATAAAGTTATGGCTAGCACCACTATCAATTAACACAAAAATTTCTCGGTTTTGCAGCTTGCCCTTGAGTTTCATGGTTTGTGGGGTAGTTAATCCTCCTGCTGAACAAACCGATAAATCTAGCCAATTGCAATCGGTGGTTGCGAGGTCCTATGCTTCATCTACACTCGGACCTTCCGAATCAACGTTCTCCTCATCAGCCAAGATTATCACCCGCAAATTCTTCTCCGGACAGCGGTGCCCCAGAGTAAAAGCTAAGCCACAGTGAAAACATCTATTTTCTTCCCTTCGCCTGATGTATTCGTTATAGGCTCCTTGTCCCACAGATTCTGGTTGGATGAAAATTGTTGTTCCCAGGTTTAGGTCCGTTTGGTCCAGTAGGAGGGCGATTTCCACCCTGGAATCCGCGATTGTTGTTATCGGTTGTTGTAGCGCTGCTGCCTGCGGCTTCTACTCGCGAAACAACGCCGTTACTGCCTTGATATCTGAACCCTGAATTCGCATTCCTCCCCTGAAGATTTCCATAATTTCAAACCTTTTTCATGGCCTCCTTTATATCATGCGTAATCTCCATGGCGCGATTCAATTCTTTCAGGTCATGAGGGCAGACTTGTCCCCTAATGTCAGTACGTAGTCCAGCCAAGAAAAAGCCCAAGACTTGTTCCTCGGAATTGGGTTTGGCCTGGGCCACCAGCAATTCGAATTCTTGGACATAGTCTTCCACGCTGCCTGTTTGTCTCAAGGCTGCCAGCCTTTCATACACAGTTCCACGTCCATTTTCTCCATACCTCTTCATCAATGCCCCTGAAAAATCTTCCCAAGAATGATTCTTGGCTTTATGACGCTAGAATTGGAACCAGTGGCATGTGTTTCCCTCCATACTAATGAACGCAACGCACAGCCGTTCCGACGGTTTTACTTGGTGCACTTCGAAAAAATTTTCTACACAGGCGAGCCAGCCAAAGGGATCACTTCCTTCAAAGTTAGGCAGAACCACTTTCTTTGACCAAGAATGCGTCAGGGCGTCTTCTTCTTCCCCCTCTTCCTCGCTGGAACCTGTCTTTGTGGTGTTGGAATTCCCATCATCGCTATTGGTAGGTTTCTTGGTCAAACACTCCATGATCAGCCCCCGTATCTGACTCAATTTGGGCATGTTCTTTTTGATGTAAGCCACATCTTTTTGTAATTCTGCCAGATTGACTGCATGATCGCTGGTTGTTTTCTCCACGGTCGCCAAACGTTACTCCATCGTGATCAAGATCCAGCAGGTCGGACCAAAAAATGTTAGGATATCAGGTAAGAATAGGGATGAAAAGGGGCTTTATTCATCCCTGCGTTTATTGAATATCAAAAAACAAAGGTACACAAAGGAGACTACTCCTTTCAACTGGAATCTGTCCAGTCAAAACAATCAAAATGAAAAAACTCCTCCTTTGCATAGATAGAGGTCCTATTTATATAAAGTCTAAAACAGAAAAACTAACTAATAACCGAAATCCTAACAATAGGTCAAAGGGTCACATTCTGTTTTTTTCCCTTTTCCTATAATACACTTTCAAATTCCCCGTTGTACCCTTATCCAATTCCTCATGTCTAACATAGCCTAATCCAAGAATGCTATAATGATTTCACAAAGAAAGTATGCTATGGATATACTTGAAGAGACAGGCTTGTTGAATGCCAAACCCTTTGACACTCATTTGGATCCAAATGTCAAACTCTTATCAGATCAGGTGAAGCCACTATCGGATCCAGGGAGATACAAGAGATTGTTTGGCAAACTAAATTACCTTACAGTTACCTAGCCAGGCATCTTTTTTTGCAGTCAGTGTGGTTAGTCAATTCTTGAATTCTCCAAATCAGGGTCATTGGGATGCAGTGATCCGGATCCTGAAATACATTAAAGAAGCTTCAAGTAGAGGTCTCATTTATGAAGACAAAGGACATACTCAGATTGTTGGTTACTCAGATGTCGATTGGGCAAGCAACTATTGATAGACAATCCACTTCTGGGTATTTTATACTCATTGGGGGCAACATGATATCTTGGAAGAGTAAGAAACATAATGTAGTTGCAAGATCCAGTGCAGAAGCAGAATATCAAGCTGTGGCCTTAGCTACTTGCGAACTCATTTGGTTGAAACAGCTACTCAAAGAACTTTGATTTGGGGAGATTATGCAGATGACACTAATTTGTGATAATCAAGTTGCATTGCATATTGCATCTGATCCAGTTTTTCATCAGAGGACCAAACACGTTGAGATAGATTGTTATTTTATCAGGGAAAAGATCTTATCAAGAGATATCACCACTAGCTTTGTCAACTCCAATGATCAATTGATGCGGATGCCTTCACCAAATCTTTGAGAGGTCCTTAGATAAGTTGTCTTTGTAATAAGCTTGGTGCATATGATCTATATGCTCCAGCTTGTGGGGGAGTGTTGAAAACGTGTTTACTTGTATGTACAATTGTCAATTAGAATCATGTAATTATTGTACTTAGGACAATTAGGATCTACGTAAATATTACTTTATTACTATATATTCAGTACTATTGTGTATTGAGACATACAGTTTTAGCATTTCTATGCCTCTGTTTTCTCTCTTAACAGAGTTAATTTGTGAATTAAATTACCTTCTTTTCACTCATATTCATCAATCTCTCTTATATGATTCTATCCAGATTATGACTTTGCAATCAAGTGCGGTGGTCCTCCATTTACATCTGCAAATGGAATTGTGTATGAAAAGGACAATGAGACACTTGGTCCAGCTACATATTTTGTTACTAATACAAATAGATGGGCTGTTAGTAATGTTGGATTCTTTACTGGGACCAACAATCCTCGATACAAAACTTTTGTGGCTGATCAGTTCACTGGTACTGTGAACTCAGAGCTCTTCCAAACAGCACGGCTCTCCGCTTCATCATTAAGATATTATGGCCTGGGGTTGGAAAATGGTAATTACAACATCACCCTCCAATTTGCAGAAACAGCTATTCAGGATACAACCACATGGCAAAGTCTTGGGAGACGGGTATTTGATATTTATATCCAGGTACTTTTGGTTTTATCAAAACACTTTGATAGAAATCATAATGGTGTTGCTTGATACACATAGTTGGACAGATATCCCAATATCTGACACTTGAGCTGTGCTAACATTATGTTTAAGAAATCTTTATCAGCTGTCCTTCAATAAAATTTTTAACCCCACCCTCTTGGAGGAGGTTAGGTTTAGGAGGCTATATAATGAAAGAATTTAGTACTTTACCATTATATAAGTGCTTTTATTTTATTTTTTGTTGTCAATTATAATATCCCATCACAAAAGTACCAAAGTTATAAATTATATTTACTCAAATTTTTTGGATCATGATAGTTCCAATAAAATGTAACAGGTTTAATTATTTGACTAATTAAATTTTGAAAGGCACGTGATTACTAATTTATATAATATATAAGTGAATTTGTCACACGTACTTGGGAACAGTTTTCTATGAGTAATAACTTAAGATTTTCTGACAATTTATAATTCAACATCATATACAAGCAAGTTATCATAGAAAGAGGGTGTGCTTGAAACTTCTTTTATTTCTTTTTATTTTTCAAAGTTTGGGGTGATGAGAGGATGCTGTATATGACTTTGAAATTGTGATTAAAAAAATGAAAATCACATGACATGGATACTGTTGATGTTGATATGAGAAGGTCTTGCTTATATACATGACTAGGTGGTACTGACCAGAACAGGAAAATATTCTGAAAATTGACTGGGAAGTAATATTTGGTTCGGGTTTTTTTTTCTCAGACTTTGGAACACACCAGGATTTTTTTATGCATTATTCCACACTTGAGCTCTTGCTATGATTTGATGGGAATTAACAGGGGAGTAATATTTGGTTTGGGTTTTTTTCTTCTTCTCAATTATCTTGTTATGTTTTGGCGTCTCCCACTTCCATACTTTATTTGTTGTCTGAATTGAATTCCAAGAACCAAATGACTTTTGGAGTTAAATATTTTGAATCCCAACTGTCATTCCTTGGGAAAAGATGAAATTTTTAAACCCTCTATTTTCTTGCCTTTTATTCTACCTTCTCCATTATTTTTTTCTTTTTTAATTTGCACATTCTAGGGGACACGTTTTGTGAAGGATTTTGACATACAAAGGGAAGCTGAGGGTGTCTCCTTTAGAGCTATCCAAAAGGAATTTAGGGTTGAAGTGTCAGAAAACTATCTTGAGATCCATCTCTTTTGGGCTGGAAAAGGGACTTGCTGCATACCAGCTCAAGGTTCTTATGGGCCCCTGATATCAGCCATCAGTGCTACCCCAGGTAGAACTTCCAAAAATTTAGGCATTTCAGATGTTTAATTACTGACTTTTTACAATGTATAGTCTTCTTTTGTCAGGGAAAACAAAACTTGTATTTTTGATATTGTCTGCTTGTGTTGTATAGATTTCATACCTACTGTCAATAACAAACCTCCTACCAGTAAAAAGAATAGAGCCGGTCTAATCGTGGGAATTGTTGTTGGTGTTGGAGTTGTAAGCTTTCTATCTGTTCTAGCGATTTTCTATATCATTCACAGAAGAAAACACCATGATGCTGATGAAGGTAAGGAAGTTGTGTAAATATACTGTATAGTATGGTTATCTGACCTTTTAAATTGTTTCCCTTCATATTCATTAATGTCATTCTAGATTATATTCAGTGGGACATTTCCTTCAATTGTGTTGCATGGTGAGATATGTTAAACTCAAGTGGGACATACCTTATTTGTGTTTTTAGACAACATGACAAATTTCATTTTCAGCACAACATAATCTATGGATTGTTTTTTGTATCTTAACATATCCAGAAGATAGAAAGAAAAATGAATTGTACTCTGCATAAAAGTCCAGGGTTATAGACAATACATGTGTATTTTTTCTTTCTGATTTCTCATCTTAATCTAAAATATTCTGGACAAATTGGAGAATGCAAGTTTTTCAACTTGATTAAGTTGAAAATGGGGCATCATCCTCAGCTTAAATACTATCCATTTCTGCTCCTCCAACCATAACCTTGTTCATGTTTAATTTGCAGAGCTTTTAGGTATTGATACAAAGCCATACACTTTCAGCTATTCTGAGTTAAAGAATGCTACAGATGACTTTAATCTGGGCAACAAGCTTGGAGAGGGAGGTTTTGGACCTGTTTATAAGGTGAATATTCTGTTCAGGAATTATAAATAATGGTTACATGCTACTGCCATAAAAAGGTTATCATTGTCAATACTTCTTAACATAATTCTAATGGTAAATATTTGGTGTATTTGGTGTATTTTGGGTTTTTTTTTTTTGTTGACAAAAGTGGTAATTATTTATGCTAATATGAAACATTTGAGCCTAATATCAGAACTAAATCCTTTCTTTAAGAGATTAACATTTTTCCTCTACTTATAGGGGACACTTAATGATGAAAGAGTTATTGCTGTGAAACAACTATCTGTAGGATCCCATCAAGGAAAGAGCCAGTTCATAACTGAGATTGCTACTATATCTGCTGTGCAACATCGTAATCTTGTCAAATTATATGGATGTTGCATTGAAGGGAATAAAAGACTTCTTGTGTATGAGTATCTAGAAAACAAGAGTCTTGATCAAGCACTATTTGGTATGAGGATGATATCTTTTCTACTTCGTGTATATTTGTGTGTGGATGTGTTTGTATGAATGCATATTTGCTTTTCTTTTCGATTACTTTTGTTTATAATTAAGGACAAACGTGGCTTGTTGGAGCAGGAAAACATTTAAGCCTCAGTTGGTCCACACGCTATGATATTTGCATGGGTGTAGCAAGAGGTTTAGCTTATATTCATGAAGAGTCGCGGCTCCGTATTGTACACCGTGATGTGAAGGCTAGTAATATTCTGCTTGATCATGAGCTTATCCCTAAAATATCTGATTTTGGGTTGGCCAAATTATATGATGATAAAATGACCCATATAAGCACACGTGTGGCTGGGACAATGTGAGTCATCAACACTTAAATCATCTTGTACGAGTCCCATGGTTTTATATATATTTTATTTGTTTATTCTTTAGTTGCATATTTTTGTTTTAATTAACACTAAAATGTTGATATATTCAATTTCTCATGGTGAAGTGGATATCTTGCACCTGAGTATGCCATGCGCGGACACCTTACAGAGAAAGCGGATGTGTTTTCCTTTGGTGTTGTGGCTCTTGAGGTAGTTAGTGGGAGGCCGAATTCTGATTCAAGTTTGGAAGGAGAGAAGATATATCTTCTAGAATGGGTATGAATGCTACCTCTACTGCCTAAGAATGTTAATTTTCAATAGAACTGAATTAACATTGGTCAATTATAATGTCCGTAGCATTTATCTTAACTATATCTGTATTATATATGTAGACTTAGAACCCAAATTTCAGACACTGCCATCTCAATTTTGGTATTGCTTGAATCATATCTCATAAGTTCTTACCAAAACCCTTGAAAATGTCATTTGATTCATGTTGCAATTTCTAAATAATTCAATCTTGCATTTAATGGGATAATAAATGTGTCTCTTCCCATATCACTACTAATTCACGTGTTTAGATGCAACATTTTTTTGTTTTGTTTTTTATTATTGTCTAATATTTGGCAAACTGAATAATATGGTTGTATTGTATTTCTTCCCTATCAGTATAATTTTTTTAAAATCTGTAGAGAAGGCATGCTTCTTTTATTTGTCTGGTTTATGTAACTACGCAGCAATCTGACCTTTTGGTATATAATAGTCGTGAAAATGATATGATGATAATATTAATAATTATATTAGAATTTTATTTTGACAGCTTAGTTTATTATGAGATGAGGTGATAAGAGATTATTGGATTAGAATGATTGTTTGGGATTAAAACCTCACTTAAAATTCATCTTGTCTGTAGAAAAGTTCCTAAGACTCCATGCTTTTATCTATACCAGCATCATCATGTAATAGCTAAAGTGAGATCCTCTTGTTCTCATGACTTTTCAGCTCCTCATATTCATTGTTCATTATTAGGTATGTAAGTAGAAATGGGCATGTATATATACAATTGTCTCTCCCATATCAATGTTATATTCATTTGCAAAACACTTTTTCTGAAACTAATTTTCTTCTGAAAATGACTGGAAAGTGGAAATTTTTTATGCTATGCTGATGACTGTTGACTGATGTTATTTCTATAAAAAGTAATTTAGGATTCCCTCATATTTGACACCTTCAATTTGTCCGTTGAACATTAAAAAATGTATTTTATTTAACTTTTGGGACTTAGCTTAATTAAGTTTATTGGTTTTTTGTTTCATAGGCTTGGCATCTGCATGAAAACAACTGCCTAACTGAACTGGCAGATCCTAGACTATCAGAATTCACGGAGGATGAAGTTAAACGAATTGTAGGGATAGCTCTGTTGTGTACTCAGTCATCACCAACATTACGGCCATCAATGTCCCGTGTGGTGGCAATGCTTTCAGGAGATATTGAAGTAAGCACTGTAACTTCAAGGCCTGGATACTTGACTGACTGGAATTTTGATGATGTGACCAGCATGATGACTGGCATTGCAACCAAAGGATCAGATACAAGTAATTACAATTCATCAGCAAGTACAAGTATATGGGGTGGTGCTGACCATTCACCAATAGATGCTTCTAAACCCATCCTTCATGAGACTATTAGTGATGGTAGGTAAGAGTTGGTGTTCTCTTTTTGGTTCTTGATCATGTGTACAACAATGAGAATGGCACTATGCTCCTAATATTTTTTTTTCCATTATACTTTTACTTTTTCACCCGCTTTAGTCCTTTGCTGTATAGTAGATGTTATCATGTTAGTTTGATTTGTAATGTAAATAACCATTTAATTTACTGTGCAATTTCCGTTATAAGGTTGCATGGAATATTACCATTCAACTTGCGTTTAAATACTTGACGATAGACATATGTGCACTTTAAGTCATCATCATAGGGATCAAGTCAGTTATGGCCTGCTATAGTTATCAACTTTGAAAATTATTTGCTTACTTATCTTTTCAGTTGACTTGTTTGAAAGACTTTATCTATGAAAATTATTTGTTTTATTTCTGCTTCATCTTATTATGTTAATAATTAGCTACAATATAAAATAAAATAGTAAACTCTGGGAAAAGAGTGTTGCAGATAGAAAATAAGGATTAAGGATGTATGAGTGGCCAACAAACGCAAATTAGTGTGCCCAAGCCTTTAACCTCAGGGCCAAATTAGAGTGTTGCACCTACTCTTGTTTCAATTATGTTTTCCTTTCTTAACTTCATACGCAGCAAAAGTTGGTCAATATTTATTTATTGAGTGAATATTAAATTCGGTCTTCTAGGACATCGGTTTAGTTTTTAAATCATTTTTTACATTAAATCAGTTATTTTAAAGAGACTAATTTAATGTGAAAAATAATATCAAGATATAAAAAAATTCACATTAAAAACTTATTTTAGTATTAAAAATAATTAAAAAATTAAATTGATGTTTAGCATAGAGGATAAATTTAAGTAAACTCTTATTTATTTATAATTTCTCCATTGAATTCACCGTTTACAATTTGGAAATGTCTCCCCAATGAAAAGGTGGGTTAGAGGGAGGGAACCAAGGAACTTTATATTTTAATATTTTTCCTAGTTGATTAATTTGACAAGGTCCTTCTTAGTTCATTTGTGGTGTGAGTTGTGACAACGTATTCCGTGGTGAATTTGGTCAGCAGTCCCATCTCAGTCTCTGTTTTGTGCAAAAACTCCGGGGGCCTATTTCTCTGTAACTTTGGTACTGCTTAGCAAGCTTGTTGTGTGAGGGTTGGCCAAGTTCACCATGAGACTGTCTTCATCACCTATTTTGGCTTTTGCACTTGTTGGTGCTGTTTGTGCCTTCACCTGCTTGGTTAACGTGGCACAAGCTCAAGTAGCAAACGCCACTACAGATCCTTCTGAAGGTGTGTTCTTTCTCTATTCCTGTGTTTCACAATGATCTTCACTTTGTGCTTCTATGTGGGTGTCAAAGATACAGGTGATCAATATAATAGACTAGTTTTCTTGTTAATTTAAATTATAGCTGTGGGCGAAGGTCTTAACTTCTGGGAATTTTCCCAGTTTTAGTTTTCCGGGAAAATAGCCAATGGTTCATATTGATGACAAACTTCTACATGCTGTAAAGATTAGCATATTATGAATACTTTTTCTCTATGGCATTCCTGCTACATGCTGGAGCCTTTTGACCTTTACATGAAAACAATTTTTTTAAGATGTGTGTGTCTTCTTATTAAATAAATAAAAAAAAACTGTGCCTGTAGAGACTAGCGCACTTTCCTTTTCTCTAATGAGTCGTGTTTGTCCTGTTCATTTACAATTTATTCAAAACGCCAGTTTGCACTATTGATGGTATCTTATATTTATTTATTTATTTTAATCTTATGCTTTGCTTATAAATATATCTAGCTATCTACCAAAAACCAGATAGAGTCCATGTTGTCCCTTCTCTTATTCTTGAGTGCATTATTGATGATGTTGTATTACAAGGTCACTCTTAATTTTTATCTTATTACTCTCTTTTGTCTCATTTCATATATTACATTGAGTAGATCCCTGATCCCTCCAATGAAAATAGATATAATGCATAAAATAGTGATTTGAATCATATACTGATAAGAAAATTTCAGCAAAGAAAAAAAGATCGATTGCCTTAATGGTTAAATGACTTTCTATTTTCTCTATTTCACCTTCTTTCTTTTCTTTAATATGCATTTTCTATATTTTAAAGTGTCTCCTTTTTCTTCTACATCTTTAGCCACTTGTCTTTTTCTTTGTTCTTTTCTTCCAATATACAAATAATTTTTAACAATTTACTAAAAGAAATTGCGAATGCATGCCTGAAATTGTTATTAAAAGTATCAAGAATAAAGTGAAAGTGCATGTATTTGTATTAGAAAAAGTTCAACTAATCACAGATAATTAATAAATTTTAAAAAACAAAATAGTATATGAAGCGTCTAGGTGTGAGTTATTTTAAGAAAAAACTCGATCTTGATATGAAAATCATGCGGGCTAATTATTACATGGAATGAAAGTATTTCATTATATATTTTTAATCTATTTTTTTTTCAGTTTCTAACCTTGTAAGATTTCATTTCAAAAGTATTATATTTTTTATATCTATTTTCACTAGCTATAGGAAAAAAATATTATACACTATTTTTATAAAAAAAAAATACGATTAAACATTTTGATATAAGTGGTTGAATAAGTAGAATTCAAATGAAATGATATAAAAATTTATTTATTTCTTGCATTTCAATTTTTCAACCACTCAATATGTATAGCTTTTTAAGAAATAGAGTAAACATACATTTTTATCTTCCAAAGATATAAGTGTCATTAGTTTGGTCCTCTAAAAGTAAATACATCAAAATGGTTCTTCAATGTAAATTTTCTAGGACCAATTTGATGTTAAAAAATGACATTGAAAGACTATTTTGATGTATTTATTATTGAAGGACCAAACTGATGACATCTTTAAATGATCAAAATGATTGTTTACTAAAAAGAAAACATCTAGTTATGTGTGGTTGAATAAGAAAAAAATGAAATGAAAATAAATTTATTTATTTCAAACCTTTGAATTTGGATTCAATTTTGATTAACTATCAGTATAATTTTTTTACACCATTATCTAATCAATAATGCAACATCATTAAAAGAATTTTACTATGACAACAATTATCTAAAACATCAAATTCTTTTAATAATGTATCAGTACATGATTTGATGATAGTTTAAAAAATTTCACAGTTAAAAGGATTCAGATAAGACTCCATTTTTCATGTGCAAGGGTTAGAATCCTCCTATAATTGGTAGTCCCGCTTGGTGTTCATTCCGTCTCAAGGAGATCCCAACACACCTAGGGGCTAGTTGAGTAGCGTCCTATGATCTGAGAGAAAAAAATTCCTTGGAGATAATCTTTTGGGTGGAATTTTTCTGCCCCTCCAAGAGCTCAAACATGTCATTGGCACCCTAATATTTTGTTGAGTTCATCTCAAATTCTTGTTTGATAATTATTGTTAATTAGTTTCTTATTTTATTGGTAATTTATTATTTTGGAGTCGTAATTAATATCAAGATATGTAAGAGATATGTGAGGTGTTAGTTTTCAAGAAACTAATAATTGAGTCTAAACAAGGAGAGTGTGAGTAGTTACTTGCAAAGAAAAGTCTTGTGAGTTATAAATACGTGTATTGAGGAAATGTTAGAGTCATGAGAATGAGGGAGTTGTAAGTAATATTGTAGTGGAGAAAGTTTGTAACTTTACATGTTCAAAGTTGCAATGGAGAGGGTTTGTAACTTTACTTGTTCAAAGTTGTAGTTCAGAGAGTTTGCAACTTTACCTATTCAAAGTTGCAGTGGAACATGGTTTGCAACTTTATCCATTCAAAAGTTGTATTGTAATGTTGTTCATAGTAGATTTGATTTCTTCTCATTTATGGATGTAGGCATATTGGGCCGAACTACATTAAATTTGTGTGTGATTTTATTGTGGTATTTTTCTTAATTACAAGTATTTATCAATACTTAGTACTATTTTTTAATGTAAAAAAAAATCTTTACATTGGTAGTACTCAATCAATTTTTCACCGACTTAATACTTTGAATAAAATCATATGTGTCATTTTCTATGTTTCCAATTCTATCCCTCCAATTAAATACTATCAACTCAACAAAATGAACTACGATAAATTGCAACTTACAACCTTTAACTTTGACGCATGTGTACATCAAACCTTAAGGTCTGTAATGTGCATATGACCACTTAGATTTTGCCATTTGAGCAAAAAAAACATCTTCTATCAACAAAACCATTAACTATTGACAGATTTGTCACATGACTTGCATGTGACACTCAATAATTGAGAGAAAGAAAAAGAAACTGGGAACATGTTATAGATCACGGAATTTTGATTCAGTGGCAAGATGATCTTTTAAGAGGTAGAAGTAAACCAGATTGTTTGTTCCAAGCAATGTTTTAAGAACCGGACCGGAGATCGAACCGGCGAGACCTCCGGGTCATGGTTCCATTGGTCGAACCGGTTGAACCGGTGGTCGAACCGGATGACGTAATAATTATAATTATAATTATATAAATAATTATTTATATACATATTCAATTAAAATAACCTTATTTTGAGAGGTAATAAGAATTTAAGAAAAAAATTAAGGTTTAATCTTTATTTAAAAAAATAACTATAATTATTTCTTTTAAAAATATTCATTATTATGAAAATAATTATTAATTTTTTTTAAAAATCAATTGTCTAACTTCATTAGTTCATTTTCTATCGCATAGATCTTAAAAAGCTATGTGAAATTGATATAAAATGCATTTAAATCGGACGAATAAGTAAAAAGTTATGACTTTTAGAAGATAGATGTGAAAAAAGATCCTAAAAAACTAATTTAAAAATCTGAAAAAGTAATAAAAAATTCAAAAAAAGTAAAAAAAAAAAAAAGATTGAACCGGCCGGTTTTCAAGAACCGGGTCCGGTTCATCCGGGTCGCCGGTTCAATCCGGTTCTTCCCGGTTCAATGGCCAAAACGGTTTTTAGGATGGACCGGACCGGCCAGACACGCGGGTCACGGTCGGACCGGTCGGACCGGCCGGTCTGGTCCGGTTTTTCAAACATTGGTTCCAAGTATGAACGCATTTATTGGTTGGTTTCTTCCAAAATCATTTTATACTAGTTATCTTACGAATGTCTTTTACAGGTTTGTTTTAAATTTCATACCTATGTCTATGAATTGGTTTATTTTGCGTTTAGAAAAGCTTATAATCAAAATATTTTAATAAGAGCCTTTGACTAAAAAAAATTGAAGTGCAAAATAAATAATTCAAATATACTTCTTATAAAGTGTAATAAAGAGACTCATATTCAAAATTTAATAATTATATGACTTTATTTTGTTTTGTTTTTTTTTTTGTGACAATATTTGGGTGCACTTCTGATTTATGTTTATATACATAATTTAATACTTAAATGTAAGTTGTGTAAATAAAATAAAAAAATTATTTTAATTTATATTGACATGTTAAGTGACTTTTTTTTATGACAGAAAATTTATATAATTTTCTTCTTTTTTTTTTAATTTTACAATTTTATTAATAATGAATTTGGATTATTGTTAACAAAAAATGTTATTTATCCATAAAATAGATAGTTATAGTATAATTAATAGCTTCTCAAACCAACATCACATTAAAAAATTATTAGTATTATCAATTTTACTAATATAATATAGATAGATTGCAGATCATGAATTCTTGTGTTTTACACTACCCAGTGATATTGGCTATAATGCGTAGTAACAATTGCAAAACCTCTATATACACTTGATTTTCTTAGGAGCTGCTGAAATTGTTTAGAGCTTGTCCTTTCCTCCTTTAAAGGTTAAATTGATTTTTTCCAATAGCACTTCCATTTGTGGCTTTGAGTTCAAAGGTTGTCATTTCCTCCTTTTTAAGGCCAATTTTATCACTCTAGTGACAGTTGGGAGACCTACACCCGCAATAGTTCTCTGGTTCAAGTGCTATCGAATGATTCAAATATATATATAAGTCAATGGTGATCATGCAACTTTATTTCCCTGTAATGATTGGCAATGCAGAGCATTGTGTTTGTATGTGCTTATTGTGGGCATGAGGGCTTTATTTATAGTGCACTTTGGGCATGGTGGATGGTAGAATTGCGAAAGGAGTCATACTGAGTTTTAAGTTTTACCGGAATGTGTTCTTCTAAAGGAAGTAAATCCAATTGACTTTTTATTTTATCAGTTATTCTTGTCATGTCATATGCAAGTTATGTGACAAATCTAATCAATAGTTAATTGTATTATTAACATAAGATGTTTTTCTTGTAAAATTAGTAAAGTCTAGGGATTATTTATACTTTTACAAACGTTAAGGTTTAATATGCTCATGGGCAAATGTTGAAGGGTGTAAGCTGCAATTTACCTAAATAACTCATAACTAAAGAGAGATATTATTGTCAATTAATATATATATATATATATATATATATTGTTTTGCTGATTGCCAACATTTAATTGAAATAACAGGATTGGAGGTAAAAAAAAAAAGACGACACAAGATTTAATCCCTTAATACTTAAAGCTTTTGACAAAAAGACGTGAAGTGCTGTTATACCTTAGCTCTGGTTTAACACATGAAATTGAATGCCTAAAATACTTTGCCTTTTATGTGAAATTTACTTCTAAGGTTTGAGCATATAATTAATTCCTTCAAAATGTGAACTTTTCTGCAGCGAGAGTTTTGAATGCAATGTTCAGCAAATGGGGTATATATGCAAACACAACTCAATGGAATATAAGCGGTGAGCTATGCAGTGGAAGAGCCATTGATAACACCACCACCATTGATGACAGCACTTTCAACCCATTCATCAAATGTGATTGTTCCTATGACAATAAAACGACTTGCCACATTACAGCACTGTATAGTCCCCCTCTCTCTTTCTCTCGACTTGATTTGTTTAATTTCATTTTGTTAATTTTTGAGAATGAAATTTGTTACCTTAACTTTTCAACAATTTTCTGTAACTGGGCAACAATACGTTATATATATATATATATATATATGTATGTATGTATATATATATCAAAGATGGAAACTTGGTGTAAGCAATTTAATATCCATTTATTTTCTGGTATTTTTGTCTTTGGCAGGAAGGTTTATGCATTGGATGCGATTGGTGAAATCCCAGAAGAGCTATGGACTCTAACTTACCTCACCAATTTGTATGCTTTCTTACTCATTGATTTTCTTAATTGGGTTTTACATTGCAGGAACCCAGAAAGGGTTTTAGACTTTTATTGTGAATTGTCATATGCATGGTGACTATAAGTAAGATGAACCTGTCATCTCTTTACTTTGCTAAGTTTCCTAAAATTGCAATCAGGAATCTTGGCCAGAATTACTTGACGGGTTCTCTACATCCAGCCATTGGAAATCTATCTCGTATGCAATACATGTAAGGTCATTTGACTGAAGTTAATAATATTCTATGTATTTAATGTTAGGACGCATAATTTCTAATGTTAAAATTATTATTTGTTAGGACCTTTGGCATCAATGCTTTATCAGGGGAGCTTCCGAAGGAATTGGGATATCTTACCGAGTTAATAGCATTGTACGTTATTTACTTAACTTTATTAAGCTCTGAGTTATTTAAGTAGAAAGCTCCTTATTTTTTTTATGAAAAAAATTATATATTTTGGGGAGCTTGTTTCATGGATTATTTTTGCATTTCTAGGGATGACATGACTGGTAATGCTTTTCCCGGATAATGGGATTGATTGAATCCTAGTCATCCATCCTTTTATATCTAAACGTCCGTTTTTGGTGACAACCATTCTTCTATTTTCTCCTGCCTTAGCACAGTTTCATTTCTATAGCACCTTGTACTTGTAAAGTTTCCTTGAGTGCCCAACCTCCTTTCTTTGTCAAGTTCTGTTGATACTTGTTGGTTATTTGAAAATATGGAGGGCTGCAACAAGAAGGAATGAGAGAAAGAAAATCTGAATCGTAGGAGACATATTTTATTGAGCAGCAGAATATGAACTTATACAGCAACAAGACAATAATAAGGAAATAAGAATCA
Source organism: Styphnolobium japonicum (assembly GCA_023212625.1). Classification (NCBI taxonomy): domain Eukaryota; kingdom Viridiplantae; phylum Streptophyta; class Magnoliopsida; order Fabales; family Fabaceae; genus Styphnolobium; species Styphnolobium japonicum. Next base: position 12,924,963 of record JALBWW010000008.1, on the reverse strand, counting down.
TATAAAATCTGCTATTAATTAGCATAACAGATGCCTGAAATAAAGGAGAATCAAATATTCTTATTCTAACAGCTATTTGACTCTTTATTGCCTAACAATTAGGGAAATTAAAAAACTGAGGCAGCTTTACGGGTCATTCCAAATGACACTCCTCCTTGACACTAGAGCTGCATATTCCAAGTCTTTTCCTCAAGTACTCAAATCTGCCTTTAGGAAGAGCCTTTGTTAGGATGTCAGCATTCTGATGTTCTGTTCTACAATAAACAAGCTGCACTTCTCCATCCTTCTGAACTTCTCTTAGAAAGAAATACTTGATCTTGAAGTGTTTTGTTCTGCCATGGAACACTGGATCATTAGCGATTGAAATTGCAGCTTGGTTGTCCACAAATATCTGCGTGCTTTTTGTTTGTTCCATGTGCAAGTCTGTCATGAGCCTTCTGATCCAAAGAGCTTGGTTCACAGCAGCAGCAGCAGCTATATATTCTGCCTCTGCTGTTGATTGAGCTATAGCTTCTTGTTTTTTAGAGCACCATGAAAACACACCAGAACCCACAGTGAAACAATAACCTGAGGTGCTTCTCATATCATTAACACATCCTGCCCAATCACTATCAGAATAACGAAGAAGATTGGAACTTTTAACTTGACTGAACCTTATTCCATAATCAATTGTGCCTTTAACATATCTAAGAATTCTTTTTGCTGCTTGAAAGTGAATTTCACTAGCACAGTGCATGTGTGATAGTAAACTCACATCATGCATAATGTTTGGCCTGGTTGCTGTTAAATACATCAAGCACCCTATTAAGCTTCTGTACAACCTTTCATCAACCCTTTCAGCTTCATCTCCTTTGCAAAACCTCTCTTTTTGATTCATTGGAGTTGCAGCTGGTTTGCACTCTTCCATCTTGAACTTCCTAAGAACTTCCTTTGCATATTTTTGCTGACACACAAATATTTCATTTTGTTTTTGCTGCACCTGCATACCAAGGAAGAATGTCATCTTTCCAAGGTCTGTCATCTCAAAGGCATCTTTCATTCTTTCTTTAAACTTGTCAATCAGCTGCTTATGACTTCCTGTAACAAACAAATCATCAACATAAAGGGATACCACAAGTATTTCATCATCAACCTTTTTGACATATAGGGTGAATTCACTTGGACTTTTTTCAAAGCCTAAGTTCACCAAGTGTGCACCAATTCTTTCTATACCAAGATCTTGGTGCTTGTTTTAGCCCATATAGGGCCTTTTTCAATCTATACACCTTCTCCTCCTGTCCTTGAACAACAAAACCATCTGATTGTTCGACGAAGATTTCTTCCTCCAAGTATCCATTCAAAAAGGCTGACTTGACATCCATTTGATGTATAACCCAGCCATTTTGTGTAGCAAGTGCAAGCAACAACCTTATTGTATCCAACCTAGCCACCGGAGCAAATGTTTCGGAAAAGTCTACCCCAAAAATTTGGGCATACCCCTTAACAACAAGCCTTGCCTTATACTTGTTTACAGAACCTTCCGGATTAAGCTTGGTCCTATAAACCCACTTGACTCCAATAGCTTTCTTATGACTAGGTCAGTCCACTAATTCCCATGTCTGATTTTTTTTGATCATCTTGAGCTCCTCCTTCATTGCATCTATCCATTTTTTATCAGTTGCAGCTTCTTCATATCCAGCAGGGTCCATGATAGCAACGTTACACCTTTGATAGATGTCAGAAAGTGATCTTGTTCCTCTGATAGGCTGTTCATCTACGTTTTCATTCTCCTTCTGAAATTCAATCTTCTTGTCACCTTCCCAGCTCCAACTATCTAACTCTAAGAATTTCACATCCCTGCTAACAATTACTTTGTCATGGTGTGGCAAATAAATCCTGTAGGCCTTTGAAATCAAGTTATAGCCTACAAAGATTCCAAGTTATGCTTTCTTGTCCAGTTTGTCTCTCTTAACCTGAGGAATGTAAGAGAAGCATGTTAGCACAATAAACCAAATAATCTTGTAAAGTGTTACAACTCGAGTTATGTAACCATACCGATGCTTCAAATGGTGTCTTTTGCAAGGCTTTGCTAGCAGTTCCTATTCAGCATGTTAAAAAATACTTAGTTTAGGTATGCTTCCACCTTAGAATTTCTATCTATAAAATGAGGCAATTCTTTTTCATGAAGCAAGCACCAAGCCATCTCCGTAATTGTCTTGTTCTTCCTTTTTGCAGTGCCATTTTGTTGAGGTGAATAAGGTGTTGTCAACTGGTGTTCTATGCCTGCATCTTCACAAAACTTATTAAATCTTTTGTTTACCTCCATTGTCGATTTCTAAATCACCGGGTTGCACTTGCTTTGAGTTTCCTTCTCTGCAAGCTTTTGAACTTCCAAAAGATGTGAGCAACTTTCACCTTGTGAATTTCTTCAAGTAAATCAAAATTCTCAATTGTGTTGTCATCAATGAAAACAATATAATACTTACTCCCATTCAATGATGGTCTTTGCATACGTAGGCCCTCCAACATCTGTGTATTAATTGAAGCCTTCAGAGCCCTCCAAGTCATATTTGTGGAAAAGGGAGCCTTGTTTGCTTTCTTCCATATTGGCGTATAGCACATGCAGAAGTTCTTTTTCTAATTCAAGGGAATTTTTGCAAGAATGTGCTTCTTCATAAACTTAGACTTCACTTCATGTGAGCTGGAAATGGCCCAATCTTTTATGCCAACCCGTAGAATCATTACTGCTAACCTCTTTGTGCAGTGGAAGAGGCGACTACAATGGTCTCTTCCTCGTTCACCTGAAATCCAAGGCAAAGTCTTTTGCCTTTCATCTTTGGGGGATAGTCACCGCGTGTACACCTCTCTCGTCACCTTTTGAATCTTTAATCATGCAATTTTTGTCTTCAACAAACACCTCTCTAACCTTTTTCTACGCCCGTGCAAAGAAGCAATCGGTTTTGATTGATTTTGGTGACATATAAAAGATCTAAGATTAGTTTCAAACCCTTAGTGGCCTTCAATTGCCACAGTTCCTTTGTCTTTACTTCAATATATGCTCCTTATCATTCTTCAATGGCCTCCACTTTTTTTTTAGAGAAAACAACTTCATCCTCTCTAGAAATCTCATGATCATAGGTCATATGGTTTGTACAACCACTATCAATAAGTTTCTTTCAACTTTCTCAGAGAGCTATTAGCGGGCACCTGATACAACAAACACCTGCCCTCCCGTGATTGATTCTCAAAGAACCTTGACTTCTTCTGTGCTATTGTTGAAGTGGAGATCTCTTTCAACAAGTGTGCCCTAACCAGGCCATACCTTTTGAATTGCATCCGCCTCCACCAAACCTTTTTTGTGGGTGATTAGTTTTTTTGTAGTGAAAAATGGGCGGTGGTGGATGTACTTGAGTGTTGTTGTTTTGATTATTGCCTTTCGATGCCATGGCATTGAGGGGAGAAAAGCTAACTAAATTTCACTCATGGCTTTTGCCATCCTATTATTGATCTCGGACAAAGCACTTCATGTAACTACTCCATAGATCCTTCTTGCCTCATAAGTCTTCTTTGCTCTTGTGCTTACAAGCATGCAAAACTGTGCCAAGTGATCTTGGACAGAAAGCATCGGTTTTCTACAAAGTTGTTATAGAGGCTTCATGATTTTTCGTGCATTCACATAAGAATTTTTTGTACAATTCGAGTCCGCAAAATCTTTGAGTGCCTGGTAACCTCATCTAGAAAGTTAGCAATGCCAAGTAGTGTGTCTCTGAGTACTCTTTTTATCGTGTCTCGCAACTCCTTCATCCTTGCAATTCAAATTTTGTATTAAATTGAAAACTAGTGCAGGTGTGGCGGTGATTCCCGCCCACCATCTCGCGTAAAGTGGGTGTGTACCACCCTTAAGATACAACCATATTCTCTCTTGCAGTTTTAAGAGTCATGATTCTAGGTGCGAGAAAATTGTCTTTGAAACTCCACCGAATGTGCACACATTTTTCCTTTGTCTTTCTACTTTGTTCCTCCTTGTAATTATGTTCATCCTTTGTCTTTTGGATTCTCAGCTTGCTGCATTGTTCCTGCTGGAGGTGTTTCTTCTACAACCTAGTGAGATTTAGAGCCTCCAAGTTATGTCTAAGTTCTCATTGAAGGTTGTAGTTTTCACGTCAAATATAGGCAAAGCATGGTTCAAGGATCATTATACCAATTTGGAGACATTCTATGTTAGCTTTGAAATAGGCTTTATCTAGAATGTTTATCATCCCACCAAGAATCATATGGGTGGAAAATTTTAGATGGCGGTATCCAAAATAATGTTGTATTGGTGAACTCTTTGGACTTTAATGCATAATTCTCAATAATTTACTTTATTTTGATGCTAAAATACCAATTTCTTCCTTGAAGATAGGCCATAACTTGGTCTTTGGTTCCTAAATTCAAGTTTGAGGTGATCTTGAAGCTTCTAAATGCTCTTTGGAAAGCTAAGACAAGGTTCTACAAGTTTTATGCAGAACTCATGATTGCATACTAGAAAGTGTCCAAAATATGCCCATCCAATACGTAATGGGTTCCTCCTTGGTCATGCAACATTCCAAACCGACATATTCGGGACTACATAGTGAGCTATAGGCCTCTTCTTGGGCTGAAATTCTTGGCCATTGGCAAAGATAAGACCCATATTCTATCCAATCATCATCAAGACCATTTAGTCAATTGATGTCGCTCTTTTAGGTATGATTATGAAGCTACAAGTTGGTTTGAATTTGAAACACGTTCTTCCAAGCTTTAACTTGAGGTAGGTGCAGTGTTAGAATATAAACATTATGTTGAGAAGTTCTAAAAGTCCAAATGGTATAATTCCAATTGTAAATTTTCAAGGAGACAACTGGCTACAACTTTCATGAAGACCTCCAAGCCAAAATGCACCGTCTAGGTTATGAAAATGAAGTCAGAAGTCATATAAGAGTTGTTGACTAAAAGCCACCAACCATACACCAACCCACCTACCATGCACCAACCCACCAACCATGCATCAAGCTTCCATATTTGACAATTTCTATGTTTGTAACCATACCATGCTTCAATGGTGTCTTATATATGTACAAATTGGCTTCTAGCAGCCTATTAGTATAAATAGAGTCAATCTGCAGTATTGTACGGCTTACCTAGATGATTCAATTCTTTTCATAAGTAAGCACCTAGCCATCTCAGTGAGAGTTTTCTTTCTCTTCTTCTCCATTCTCTTTAGAATTTCGTTTTTGTTCTTTTATTTCTGAGTTCTTCCTTCCCATCCATGGAAGGTTAGGCTCTTATAATCAATCCAAGGGATTAGCCATCTTGATGTTTAATTTGGAGATCTTGTTTCGCTTTGTTTCCATATTGAACTTCCAAAAGATGTGAGCAACTTCAGAGTTTCTCTTCATAAAGTAAATCCTCTTTTGATGTTGTCATCTAGATGAAAATTGCAATATAATACTTGATTTAGATGTTGATGTGATAATAGCTTTATTATCATGTATTCAATTGAAGCCTTTACAGCCACTCCCAATCATATTTTTGTGGAAAAGGGAGCCTTGTTTGCTTTCCATGGATTGTTTAGCTCGTGAGTTTTAAATTCTCGTGGAGGCTCTTAAGTTAATCGAACTCGACTCGTGGACTCGCTTACTTTATCTCACATTGGTTAATCAATATCCTAGATACTTATCTAGACCTAAACATAATGGAAATAGCATATCCATAACTTCTTGATGTGATCTAAGGCCAATAACATGATTAGCAACCAAAGGTAATAAAGTATGATAGTACAAATTAATGCATACATAAACTCAAGCAATTGGTAAATTTCTTTGTTAATTGCTTCTTAGATTTGTTTATAACAAGTCCAAATCAAGATCTTCAAAATTCAAATCCTCCAACAAAACCACCATCATCTTTAATCTCATCATCTTCATCTGTTAAATCTTCATCAAGTTCTTCCTCATCGGATCATCAGAGACGATCTGACCACATTCTCACTTCTATATTCACAAATTGTTGTGAACTTCCAATGAGTTCAACATTACTTACTGGATTCGACAACCTCTTGTCGCTAAGCCTAAGATCCCCATGAACAACCTCTTGCCTTCATTAGAATCATGGCCCTTTATCGATTAACATAAGACCAAGTCATTCATCTTTTACGGATAGCGATTTGTTCTCTATTTGTATGGAACCTAAACAAAAGGAATGAGAGAAAGTCAATCGTAGGAGACATATTTTATTGAGTAGCGTAATATGAACTTATACCAAGACAATAATTAAGGAAATAAAATCATATACCATTTCAAATCTCGTTATTAATTACGCTCACATCCAAATGCTGCGTCAAATAAGAAGAATAGCAAATCTCTTTAATTTTAACAACCATCACCATAGAAGTCCCACCACTCGAGGCATATTTTGCCTATTACTCATTCCAAATGACCAATACACTGACTTCTAAGTTCATAATGATCAATTTCAAGCATAAGTGTAATATTTACATACTTTAAAATCTTGCCTTGTTCATTGCATCAATTTTCCCATTGCAATTATACAATCCTTCCTGTTTAACCTCGTCATGTTGAAATTATAGAGGAAAGATTGGAATACAAAAAGTATGTTTTACTGACATGATTGTGATAATATGAGATGAAAGAAACACTAACCTAATGCACCTAATAATAATAACAATATTATTATTATTATAGGTAAATTACTAGTGTAGTACAACAAAAGTAATTGCATTGTACCCAAGTGAATTTTAACTTTTCTTAACATTTTGAAGTTGTCCTTTTTAACACTTCCTCTCAAGTTAAAACTTATTAAGCTCTTAGCTTTTGACAAATAAACATACTTAACAAAAGAAAACAAATTGAGACATGTTGTTATGGGCTTCCATAGTCACTATAAAGCCATGTTTTGTGAAATTTTTTCCCATCATTTGTAGGTGCAAACTTACTTGATTTCCAATCATTCACAAAAAGGCTCATTAATGCTACCTTGTTATCAAGAGCAAGAGAACCGCAACGCAACTGCAATGGCAAATTTAGTCACACCTGCAACTAATCGAAGTCTTTCCCTTTAGTAAAATTCTTCAACATGCTAATGAGCATTGTTCTTGAGAAAATCTTTCTCCCTTCTTTATGGTTACTTGATGCACCTATCTTTTTCAAAGTCCTCAATATCAAATCAATAATCCCTTGATTTTAGTGATTCATATTAATTACAGAGATTATCAACCTCTCCTATTCTATTAATAGGCATTAGAATACTTGGACAAAGATATTTCCTCTCCTACATAAGCAAAACATCATCCAACATCATTAAAAAGTTGTTTTAGATATACAAGTGTCCAATGAGTAGAGAAAAACTCACTAGGACTATTAACCAAGTTACAAATTGGTCGCTGTATCTCGTGTATCCATCGACATGATTGAACATATAAGTTATCCTTGGAGCTCAGTGATTTAGTGAAGCATTGTCGTATCAGCTTTGAGCCACTGATTGTTTAACAAATGTAATAATATACCGGATAAAATCTTGATAAGAGGGATAACCAATCCAGATAATCAATTTCTATGTGCTTCACATTTTTGCAAACTCCACATGAACAGAATGGATTAAAGCAATGTGTAACAACTTGTGATTATAACAAATGAGCTTCATAGGACCTATCTCGACTTAAACTTCAATTCTTGAAGCAATTGTTGTTGATTGAGTAGCTCACATGTAATGAGAGCCATAATCTTTTGATACCAAAATTCGTGCTCATCCTCGCATTACCATCCTCAAAATCACTAGTTTGCTTTTTTTGCTTTTCCATGAGATAAGATTGCCTCCAATGAAGTAAAGGTTATGTGTTGGTATGTTTTGTAGGACCGAAAGTGCACCAAAAGCTTGGGATCAATAAATTGCTATAATAAGGATACTCCTCATTTTTGATAATCGCCTTGAACATCTTTCCCATTCCTCCCGCAATTCGTGAATATCTTCGCATTCTTATAGATTTTAGAGAGACTTTGTTGCTTGTGGCACTAGAACCACCCACATCGATAGCATTATAACCAATCAAGATAATTTTTACCATTGAGTTTTTCCTCGACTTATAAGCTAAATAAAAAAATAAGAAAGCAAAGGATATCGTATTCTTCTTTTGAAGGAAGCTTGACCATAAGGAGCGAAGGGCTGGGTAGGATGAAACAAAAGGCTCAAGTCGAATGAAGGTGCGCGTGAGGATGACAAAGGTTGAGCGAGCAGAGGAGGGAAGAAGGTTGAACGACACTGTCCGAACACACCATGCTCAAAACCTTGGTGGTAGGTCTTGAATGCCCGAGACTCTAACCGACAAGGGCTAGACGTGAAAACAAGGGAAAGGAAAAAAAAGGAAAAAAGGGGAGGAAACAACTCCCCAGAACGTTGCTCTAGATACCAACTTATGTTTAAACTTGCTTGAGAGAATTCTCTCAGCTCTATGATTTATATTGAGAAGATACAAACTATAATCCCTTGAATTTAGGGATTCATATTAATTACAAATTATATTCCTATTCTATTAATAGGAAGAATATCAAAGAATTAATTACATAATCAAAACATATCACCACTCATTAAAATTTCATGATTGTAAACATGCAAAAATTTTACGGCCACATCGGTCACAACCTGCATAACAGTAGCCGCAACACTCACAATCATAGTAACTACAACGCAACTTCAACCACAATTTAAAACCCTAGTTAGGCCACAAGAGAGAGGTAGCATGTGGGGGCATGCGGTTGGACCATTTGGGATGAAACTTCTGGGCTTAGCAAATTAGCACCTTTTAACTTGAATGGTAGGGTTATTGTTGATTGGACATGACAGAAGGGTATATTGCTAACCTCTTGTGACATTGCAACCTGGTGGGGAGAAATCCAAGGCTTCTTTCATTTGAACATTGAACACAGCCTACCTTTTGAATCTTTAATCATGCAATTTTTTGTCTTCAAAAAGTATAACCTTTTCTAGCGGCTGAGTGAACACAATTGATTGATTGACATATAGAGTGAAAATAAGTGGCCTTCAATTGCCAAAGGTGCCTTTTATATTTTGGGAACTCTGAACGAGAACAAAGGATGGAATCAAGCTCTCGAAATCTCATGATCATAGGTCATATGGTTTGTATCACCACTATCAATAACATGTTGAAATTATATAAAAAGTATGGAAAAGGCAGGAAGAGAAAAATATCTATTTACTAATAAGATTGTGATAATATATATATATATATATATATATATATATATAACACTAACCTAATACCAAATAGCCCAATAACACTCATAGAAAATTAAGATTCCTAAGGTCTCGTTTGGGGTGGTTGTAAGTTTTTTGTTTTTGGTTTTAAAAGTTAAATTTAACAACGAAACATGTTCGGGTAAAATGATGTTCAAATTGGTTTTTTACTTAATTTTAAAACAGTTTTTTTAAGGCCAAAACCATATGTTTTGTGATTATTGATCTTCAATTGACTTGAAGACGCACATTAGATCTCTCTCTTGCCTCTAAGTCTTACTTTGCTCTCGTGCCTTTAAAGCATCCCTCTACGCCTAAGTGATCTTGGACAGATCCTTTGTGTTTTCCGGTTATAGGCTTCATATTTTTCGACTCTCTTGCTTTTGTGAATGTATTTTCTCTCCTTCTTCCCTCGGTTAGCAATGCCAGTAGTGTCCTGGCTAATTTTTTTTTACTCCTTCATCCTTTGCAATTCAAATATTATTAAATTGAAAACTTTCATGTTTGTATCAGACGCCGCATCATTTCCTGCGTACTCTTCCTTAACAAGGATGATGTTATTAAAGTTAATGTTTTGATTTTGTTGGTTCTAATGATGTCTTTAAACTCATGATATAGACAAGCCTTTGCCTTTGCCTTTCTACTTTTTCTCCTTGTAATTTCTAATTCTATTGGTGTAAAATGACTCACGAGGATACATCGCTAATATCCTCTTCTACAACTTCCCGTGGTTTCAAAGCCTCTCAAGTATGCATTTTCCAAAGGTCAAATTACGTCAAATTGTATCCCGCAAAGCAGTTAGGAATATTATTGATCCATGGCACGGGTTTTTACTTAAGTAATTATTTGTTAGTGTATGATGTTTGATACCAATTTTCATTCTATTTGAAAAGTACTGTTCAATCAATTGAAGGAATGAGATATAAAAATAGCTCGCATTTTTAAGACAACTTTATTATAATGAAAAATGAGAATGAAACGGTTGGAGATCGACTTTATTGAGATTAGCATAACCAACTAATCAAAAAGATATATGACTTTACAAAATGTTGAATCTCATTTCATTTTATCGAGTTTTCGATTGGAGGAAGAAGTAAGAACTCGCGTGGGATCGGTGAAATCGAGGAATCGGTGAACTCGCGATTTACTTTTACAATCGGGCTTCTTTGAAGAAAAACATAGTTTTGCTCAACCACGATGAAGAGCTAAAAACAAAATTTGTTTCAATTAAGACTTGTATTTTTCTAATGGTATGACTTGTAGTTATCGTGCTTGGTCCTACTACTCATGATTACTACTTTCATTATTTTTATTGTTTTATAATATTTATTTTTGTTGTCAACCTTTGCTCATCCTCACTCCGGCCTTCATTTTTCAAATTGTTTAAATCCTTTTTCCTCCGTACTTCAAAAAGAATAAATGCCTTCTTTATTTTCCTTTCTAATTATTTTTTATGTGCTTCAATGCTTTTTATATTGTTGAGTTCCATAGTACGATGTGGGTGAGGTGCCAAAGCAGAGTTGACTTAACACTAAAAAAAAACTGAAGCTCAGAAACTCGTGAAGTGAGAAACATGGGAAAGATGTTCAAGGCAATGCTAGAAAAGTAAAAATTTCAAAACATAGTGGAGAGATTCAAATCACCATCTAAACGGGACCTAGAGAAGATAAGCCTTGTCAATATTCTACAAATTATTTTTCTACATATTCTAAGTGAAGGGACATTTAATAACTATGTTGATTCAAGATTATTCTGTTTTGGATGCATGATGACAAGCATGAAAAATTTATCCTGATAATACTATTCAAATTTCTTATTTGTTAATTTTGCAGGAGTTTCAGTACAAATCAATTCTCAGGTTCTCTCCCATCAGAACTTGGGAATCTGCTAAATTTAGAACAACTGTAAGTTCGTCTTAGCTTTTATATATATATGTAAAACACTTACACTAATATATGACCATTCATTTTAATATAATAGTTTAAGATCCCTCAATATAATGAAGAGAAAATAGTAAAATTTGACTATAATGAGTAAAGATAATTTGATTCTTAAGTGTATTCATTAAATTTGTAATATTTCTTTTAAAAAAAATGTGTAAGATAATTTATAATACCATTACATATATATATATATGTAAAACACTTACACTAATATATGACCATTCATTTTAATATAATAGTTTAAGATCCCTCAACATAATGAAGAGAAAATAATAAAATTTGACTGTAATGAGTAAAGATAATTTGATTCATGACTGTATTCATTAAATTTGAAATATATATTTTTAAAAAAATATGTATAAGATAATTTATAATACCATTATAAATTTTTAATATTATATATATATATATATAGTAAAACACTTACACTAATATATGACCATTCATTTTAATATAATAGTTTAAGATCCCTCAATATAATGAAGAGAAAATAGTAAAATTTGACTATAAAGAGTAAAGATAATTTGATTCTTGACTCTATTCATTAAATTTTAAATATATTTTTTTAAATATGTATATGATACTTTATAATACCATTATAAATTTTTCATATTTTAATATGTATATATTAATAATTTTTAAAATTATATAAATTTTCAAAATTACTATGTTAGTTCAAGGGGCTTCTTAGTTCTTAATATACAAAATTACAAATACTTTTATCTATAAACAATAATTATGTTATATAATGTTCAAAAAATATAATTTTATTTATTAAAATATTAAAATTATTTTTAATTTAATAAATATAATCAAGAGTTAAATTTTTTTTCTTCGTGTATATATATGTTTGTGTGTGTGAATATTTTTTATATCCTCCATTTGTATGAATAAAGCTATAAATTGTTAGAAATTCTTCCAATGGAACTTGCGATGAAATTGTGGCAATCATTAGTGTTTCGAAAACAAACTAGAGGTGGAAGAAAAACAAATGTCACAATTCTTAATTCGATGGTAACAAATTAGAGGCAGATCAAACACAAAAATCAGGCAATAGATGGGCAACATTTGCAAGGCCGAATATATATAAAATAAATTTGGAGAATTAATCTTATGGACCGATAATGAGGTATATTTAATCTTAAGAATATATAAAGTTAAATTATTAAGAACGATCATTCATATTTTCTTTAAGAAAAGGGATCATTAGATTTCATTTAATAGACAAAAATATCCTTACGTTTTTCTAGCTCGGTGAGCGTATTCAATCCTCAAGACTCATGCCCTACTCTGGTCGTCTTTCCGATACCCTGATCCTATACAAGAACTGAGTCATTGGCAAAAATAACAGAGTAAGGCAGGGTACGCGTCAATTTGCTGATAGAGATCAAATTAAATGGATATACAGCCACTAAGATTATTGAACTTAGATAATGTGGGAAGAGTTTTGCCCTGTCCAATGCCTTTAACTTTGGTTTGTGACCTGTTGGCCAAGGTAACACTTGGAAGTGAGTCAAAATAATTAAGAGTGAAGAAAAGGTTTATGTTACCAGACATATGATCAAAGCTCTTGGATCTAGAATTCAAGGTCCTAGAAATGATGATTGTGAAATACAGGCAATGACATTAATGGTTTTAGCAAAAAATGACTACATGTGTAATGGATTGTCATGCTACCATTGCGCTCAGCATGTGTGGATGAAGAAGACTCTAAAACACTAGAATCGCTATCAGACATACTGGATACTCAAGATCTAATGACTTGATACTCAAGATTTTTCCAGGTCTAGTGCGCAATAACATAATTCCGAGCCATGGTTGTGAACTCATATGGCTGAATTGTTGCTTCAGGAAATGAGATTTGGAGAAATAAGGCAGAAGGAACTAATATGTGGGAAATCAAGCAGCCATGCATTTGCTTCCAATCCAAATTTTGATGGGAGGACCAAACATATAGAGGTGGATGACCACTTCATCCTAGAGAAGATTTTGTCTGGTTGTAATACCACTTGCTTTGTCAATTAAAGTGATCAACAAGCATACATATTTATTAAGTGTCTAAAAGGTCGTCACATTAACTGCATTTGTAACAACTAACAAGCTTGGTGCATATGATTTATATTCTCCAGCTTGAGAGGAGTATAGAAGTAGTAGCTTATTTTGTATATAGTCTACATATATTATTCCTTGCACTATATTATACTACATAATCTCTTTACTAATATAAATAAAACTAGAGGTGTACAGTGACATTCACAAAAAAGGCTTATCTCTCTAAGATGCTTCTCTCCATACACTATAGATAGTCATATACTATCCAGTATAAAGCTAGCAATTATCTGATTATAAATATGATCAAAGAATTAATATCTGAGACTTTTGGTTTGTAGCAAAGCTTATTAACATAAATCACTTGCATTGATATCTTGCCTCTCAAATATGTACTTTGTATATTTCCTATGTTAATTAAACCTTTCTCTCAGTTGCAGTGGTACTCCTGAATAAGTTTATACATCCATGTATAGAAAGGACAATTTCAAGTATATGCTTAATGGTTGCATATAACAACAGTGGCCATGCAATACCTCTCGAGTAGTCAGATATATATATAAACGTTTGTAACTATAACACTATTTTAGGGATTATTTAATTACTGCCAAAATACTCTTCCTATTCTTAATTTACAGCCTTCTTGTTAGAACACATATCAACACTCATTAAAGCTAGCAGCTATACAATCAAAACATATCACCAGCGTTGTGAATCATGAGTTGGTTCTGAATCATGCCTAGTATTTGGTCTTTTCATTCAAAATTTTAGTATGTTACAGAGTTATATATCTTGTTGCGGGCAAAAGAGGATAGTAATTTCAAAGATCAATTCTCTGCAGCTACTTGGATAGTTCAGGAATTAGTGGTCCAATTCCTTCCACATTTGCGAACCTTACGAATCTGAAGACAGTGTAAGATATTGCTACTCTCTAGTACACCATATGATAATAAGTTTAAAAAAAGAACTTGTACGAAAATGTTTTACTATTCATTTCAGATGGGCTTCAGACATGGAACTCACAGGCAGGATACCGGACTTCATAGGGCATTGGTCTAAGCTTACAACCTTGTAAGACAACATTACTAGTCAAATTTTTTTTCTTAATTTGAGTTAAGCAGGTGAATCTTTTTCTTATTGTATTATTTTGGGCAAAATTAATTATTTAGGGTGTGAAACATGAATATTTTTTTTCCTTGATGGTTACTTTCATATTCTGTTCCATAAGTATGTACTCATAGTTTATGAATTGTGTATGCCTTGATAGGAGGATGCAGGGTAATTCGTTTGAAGGCCCAATACCCTCATCATTTTCTAGTTTGACTTCGCTAACAGAGTTGTGAGTGCCGTCACTAGTTACTTGTATAGGTGCTGCAGATTCATAAAAGCTAACTATATCATGTATGATACAAATGTAGGAAAGGAAAAAAAAGGATTTAAAAGGGAGGAAACAACTCCTCACTGCAATTTGCTCTAAGGAATACCAACTTATGTTTATTGAATCTTGTAAGGCCACAACTCTGCTAATGACTCATAATTTTCCAAGCAGATACAAATTCTATAATACTTGAATTTAGGGATTATATTAATGTAACGTAACAATTTGGTTCTATTCTATTAATAGGAAGAATTCAAAGGAATTAATTACATAATCAAAACATATTCAATTCCATCCTTTATTGGAGAATTTCAAAATTTGACACAGCTGTGAGTATCACCTCTTTGTGTTACACTTCAAATGCATATAAACTATCTATTGGATAAAAGTTGTTTGCTAAAAAGCAACAAATTACATAATGGTCTGTTGATATTCCATAGGATGTCTCCAACCTCAGTATTAGTGAGCTATAAGGGATCCCTTATTGTTTAGGTACTAATGCTATCAAAATGAAATATTTATGCTGGGTCTTGCAGGGATTTAAGCTTCAATAATATCGCAAGACAGATTCCAGAATCAATTTTCAGTTTGAGTTCACTCTCTTACTTGTAATATGCCATTCCTAAGAAATTATGTCGTGGATTTCCTTGAATGCTTTCATAAATGTTTTAAAGCACGTTGTTTCTTTTTTCTTTCTTCAATTTCAGATTTCTTGGAAATAACAAACTTAGTGGAAGCCTCCCTACCCAGAAAAGTGATTCTCTTCTCAACATGTGAGTAAGCTTGACCTTTTTGAATTATGCAGAATGCTAGTGTTATATACATAGTCCCTTCGATTCAAAATACTGGGCCATACACATAATTTCTGTTTACAAGTTCAATAATTATTATATCTGAATATGAATTTGAGTGATATTGTAATCGAAATCACTTCCTGCAATCTTTTTTGGGATGGGTGTGAGTCTTTCTATGCTGCTACTTTTAAATATGCTAATTGCTGTCTGCTAATTCTGATGTTCAAATTGGTTTTTACTTAATATTTAAAACAGGTTTTTCTAAGGCCAAAACCTAAAAATTGGTTGTACTTATAAATGTAGGAGTTTGTCAAATGATGCTAATATTTGACTTAGGGTGTTCATGTATTAGCCGTCATTTAGTATGACTTAACATGCTTGCAGAGACTTGTCGTACAACGATCTATCTGGGAGCCTCCCTTCTTGGGTAAACCAACAAAATTTACAACTGTAAGCAGTTTGTTTCTTTTTTCCCCCATTTTACATATAAATTTTGTTTAGTTCCAAAGTTTCTAGCATTAATTTTCAACTAGTAAGGCACCTGCGCGATGCATGGGAATCTTTACTTATTCAGTTCTATGTATACCTCATATTTTCTATGATTTTATTTTGTTAGTTTCTAATGATGTTAATGAAAATCATGATCAAGTTTCGATTAATAAGTTTTATTTCTAATTCTATTGGTGTAAAATAACTTAATAACCTAAATTTCTTGAATTATTATTCTTACAACTCTTCATCTTTTCACTTACTTTTTTGTAATACTCTAATTAGTTTTATTATAATTGTAGAGAGAGAGTGAATCATAAGGAAACCCTAAAATATGTGAATCTATCAGTGAATATTATTGTTCTCTAGTATCCTATTTATATTACTGAATGTCACAGTAGTACAAAGAGTAGTACAGTAGTACAATAATTAATATCTACACTAGAAAGAAAAGAACTTGAAAGGATAGAATTTCTAATCTTATTATTTAGAGGGTGATTACAACACATATGTTGAATCTCACAAGTTTTATTGGAGGAAACATAATCATAGCTAAGAACTAATTACAGCTAATAATTACAACCTACACTAATGATTACAATTAATGCTAATTATTACAAATAACACATTTGTAACTCAATTAAGACACCTTTATAGTCAGAATACCTTTTTGCAATTATGAGTATTACAAACTCTATAATCATGGTTGTCAACATATTACACGTGAATCACAACACTTATTTTGCCGTGAATGAATATCTATCATTCCTGCTTTATTAAACAAGTAAGATTATTAAACATAACATCAATCTTAGCATTTTAAAGTCAAATAATGAACATATAAACTTCCAATAAATAAAGTTCAAGTCATATATATTCAAAAAGACCAAAAAGATCAATATTTTGAATCTAATGTCGATGGTATCTCTATAGGTTTGTCCTATCAAAAAAATAAAAAAAGACATATCGAACTGGGTTGTTTGCAATTTTCTAATGGCGGGCTTATTAGTCTAACAATGATCATCATCTCCAAGAGTCAATGTCGCTTAATTCATCCTCGTCCTCCAGTATGATCAAAAGCTCCATCTTCTCCCCCCTTGTGCCAACAATCTCTTCAATCTCATTATCAAGTCCTATTATGGATTTTACTCCTCCATGGTCTTGGAATTTAAGTTTCTTGGACCTATAAAAAAAACATGCAATATGTATGATATGACATCAACGTTGGAATATTTAAATTAATCTCAGATATGAACTTTGTATTTAGACTCTAAAATTCTAGACTCTTTTAAAGAAATTAGTATTCCTCTTCCTTTTCTTGCTTGGCTCCTTCAAATCTTGAATAATTTTATTCACTTGGATAGGTGTCTCTCCCATGGATCATGCATATTGGACTAACCACACTGACCCATATGCTATATTAGATTCAATATGATAAGCATATAGGAGTTTTCCCATAAGTATCTCCCTTCTCGGGCCTTCTCTACACCTTTGCTCTCATCTCACACCCAATTGATTTTGTTCTATGGGTGCTCCAAAGTGCATTTACAACCCAACTTACCAATTTCTTTAAGAAGATCAAGGACATATTTCTCTTTGAGAAATAAAGATACCTTGCTTAGAGTAGCTCCAACTTCTATCCCAAGGAAGTACTACATGTGAGAGGTCCTTCATTTTTCATGACTAGCTTTTGTAACTCCTTAAAGTCCTCTTTTCAACTTTCCCACCAAATGAGCTATCTATAAACAAAAGTAAGTGAGTGTTAGTAAGTTATTACTTTAGGAATGTAAAAATTTATAAAAAGAGAGTATGGTCAAAATTACCAGGTTGGCTTTTGCTTATACCCTAAGTTTATTGCCATCTGAGTGAACCTTCCAAACCAAGCACTTGGTGAGATTTCCAAGTTGTTGATCATACTGAAAATGCCTTATTTAATTCGCAAACCGTATCCCCTCCATTAGTGGAGTTATATCATGGGATAAACCTATATAAAATTCTCCTCCAAATTGTCGCATTGAAGGCATTTTGTCATAATGGAACCTAATAGAAGTATAAAACAAGAAAGGATGATCCTTACAGTATTCATTTTTGCCACTTAACTTAATATGTCTAAAACTCATAATCAATCCCATAGGATTTTGGGTGTATCCCTTTGCACTAGTCTTGCCTTATAATTCCAAAGTACCATCGACCGATAATCTTCCACACCTTATATCCATCCACCTTGACTCTTTCTTATTGAAAGTTCTTCTTTTCAATAATTTCCCAAGTTTCTGTTCTCTATCCAAAGCATTCATAAATATCTTCATTCATGGCTGGTTTTGAGTTACCATCTACAAGCCTTAATCCTTTCACAAGTGGAATCACACACTTCAAGCAATATTGTAGGAATTTTGATAGAATCAATAGCATCACACATAAAGATCTGTCCGCACTAAAAGGTGTTCTAGCATAATTGGGATACTAGTAGCCCATTCTCTGGCACAA
Source organism: Styphnolobium japonicum (assembly GCA_023212625.1). Classification (NCBI taxonomy): domain Eukaryota; kingdom Viridiplantae; phylum Streptophyta; class Magnoliopsida; order Fabales; family Fabaceae; genus Styphnolobium; species Styphnolobium japonicum. The sequence goes on along the minus strand of JALBWW010000008.1, from coordinate 12,906,553 downwards.
GATCGTTCTTTTCTCAAGGCAATGGGTAAGTCATCCATTCTTAGGTTCACAAGAATTATTTAAGGAGCTTTCAAAATAATGAGTACTTACCTCCAAAGCATTCTGTGGGACCAGTCGTGCTTTTGTACAAGTTGAGGCCCAAAAAATTGTCCTCATTATTCTGCGTGGGTATTGATATTGTTTCCGGGTCCTTGTCCAATAGTGTAGCACCATCTCATAGAGGTGGTGGAGGAGGGAGTCAAGGGAAAAAATTTTGACAACTCTAACATCCTCACCACTCCACAAGATCTAGAGGCACCACTCTGTCAATAACTGTAAAAAGATTCCTCTCATTTCTTCTACCATGTGACATCCAAGAGACATAGACACGACGATTTCGGGATGATAACATTTGTCCACAAATTTTGTCCTGGAGCATAACCTATGAAGACACATTTGATAGGTAAGTGACCTCCCTAATTTTCCCCGATGAGGACTATGAACATGGACAGCTCTCCCAACATTTCCCTAAAGATTTGACTCTTGGATTTTATCAGATGCTTGTCTTCAAGTAAGGAAACTCTCACTTCATGATAAGTAGTAGGGCTAACCCATCCATATTCACCACGGTAGGTAACCTATTTATCAACATTTGAATAAACAATGGACTCTTCCAAATTAAATGGTAAAGACAGTATATCATTTAAAATCTTGAATCACCAAGCTCCTAGCAACTTCAAGGAGATTTGACGATTCATTTCTTTCTTGACATATTTTGACTCCATTTTGTTGGTAATAAATGAGTCCATAGTTTCCTTGTTTTAACTTATGGACAACACCATTATCTTTGAGAAAGTTGGAAAGATCTTTTTTCTTTTCTTTACATACTTAACAAATATTTCCTAATTATCTTCGACACTTGTACAAACTTCTTAATTTGACTTCCAACAATTGTGTTTCATCCTTGAACCATCCAGAGTGAAATTTACAATACCTCGACTTATCTTTCATAAGAAATACCCATGTAACCTAGTGCAATGCTTTCACAAAGGAATACAATCTCTTTCTTTTTTATATTACCCATTATACTAACGTAGGTCCCCAACAACAACAACCAACCAAGATCAAGAAGAGACAGTACTTCTATTATTACTAAGAAAAGTTATAAGATGGTGGGGGACAAGGGAATCTGACAGACATCACAATGAATGGGGACTACAGCCGACACTTTTGTAAACAAGTGAGTGGAACCACCCACACCCATCAAGCACACCCAAAAGGAGGATGACCAAGACCACCCAAAGTTATGCGCATGTGAAAATGGGGACAAAAGCACATGTGGGGACCAAGAATGGGTCTATTTCTTAGTTTTAAGATGGGGAAAAAAACTTTCGGCACTTGGTCCTCCCCCATTATTTCAAAAAAACAAAAAAATGTTTTTCTAAGATAGTATAGACCCGAATTCCCGTTCCTTTAACAACCCAATCGTCCTCCTCCCCGTGGCAAGATCCTAAAGAACACAATGAGAATGGAAAAATGTTACTACACATTTTCAAATCATTAGGTGAGTTTGTGAATAGACACAAGATTATTGGAGAGTTTCGGGGACATGAAGCATTATTATTTTTATTTTAGTTTTATAGAGAAGGTTATTTGAACTTATATTTTTTTCAAATTTTTAAGTTTTATGGGACTTAATTGTTTTATTGTCGTTTTAATGTGATGTTGATCGTAAAGTGGTGTCAAGCTTTTGAAAAATATTAGGATGAGGTGTCATATGATCGGTGAGGTAAAGAGAGTGACAATAATCAAAAACTAGAAGTAAAAGGTTAAGAAGCTAGAACTCTTACTACCATGGTTAAAGAACATAAATCGAAACCACAAGATGGCCTTGAAACTAATAAGAATTTCCATAAGATCTCGCACAAATTCCACTCTACATATTGCCGAGTGAAGGGACTTCCTTTTCAAGATAGGTGGTCTTCACCTACAATCTCAGAATCAGATGTTGTTTGATTAGCACGCCCTGGGGAATACCCTTGAATCCTTCAATGCGCCCAAGGACTCTCTCTTTTCCATGAAGTTTAAAACATGTGTCCTTAGTGTGGCCTGACCTCTTACAATACGTGCACCAACGAACTTCTCGATTAGACTTTGTAAGGGGCATCCAAGAAGAGGAATATCCTTTTTTGGGACCCTTTCTTCACTACGAACAGTGTGAAATACCTTTGAGAGAGAAGAGAGTTTCTCTTTGCTTAATATACTAGTAAGATCCCGTATAGATATAATTCGAAGTTCGAAGGAACTTAAAGATCCTTGACTATAATGAAACTCTATGATAATTTGATTCTTCATTATTCATCTTCAAATTTGTAATATTTCTTTTAAAAACCATTCAAGTTCCATAATAGTCAATATCGAAAGAGTTACATATAGTACTAAATATGTTATTTTCCAACTCTTACACTAATATATGATGTCCTTCTTAATATAATAAGTTTGTTGCAAGACTTTCCTCAACATAATGAAGAGAAAATAATAAAATTTGACTGTAATGAGTAAAGATAATTTGATTCTTGACTGTATTCATGAAATTTGAAATATATTTTTTTTTTAAAATATGTATAAGATAATTTATAATACCATTATAAATTTTTAATATTTTAATATGTATTTATTAATAATTTTGAAAATTCATAAGGAACAATTAATTACGCGGCCCATTCAAGGTAGTTCTTAATATACAAAATTACAAATACTTTTATCTATAAACAATAATTATGTTATATAATGTTCAAAAAATATAATTTTATTTATTAAAATATTAAAATTATTTTTAATTTAATAAATATAATCAAGAGTTAAATTTTTCTTCGTAGGGCTTTCAATGTCCTGTGTGTGTGAATATTTGCGTTATATCCTCCATTTGTATGAATAAAGCTATAAATTGTTAGAAATTCTTCCAATGGAACTTGCGATGCCAAGGCAAGCAATGAAGTGTTTCGACTAAGATAGCCGAGGTTTGGAAGAAAACAAATAAAGGTGCTAAGAAAGAATGAAGGCTAACTAAGATAATTGCAATAAACACAAAATCAGGCAAGTATTTGATGCGGCAACATTTGCAAGGCCGAATATATAAAAAATAAATTTGGAAAACTTAATCTTAATGGACCGATAATGAGGTATATTTAATCTTAAGGAATATATAAAGTTAAATCTTATTATTTGAAGGATTATTCATATTTATACTTTAGGAAAGGGATCATTAGATTTTATTTAGATAAAAAAATATCCTTACGTTTTTCTAGCTCGGTGAGCGTATTCAATCCTCAATGATTAAAATGCCCTAATACTGGTCGTCTTTACAAATACCAACACATGATAACTCAACACAGAACTGAGTCATTAAATACAGCAAAGTATTACATCAATTTGCTGATAGAGATCAACATCTAAATGGATATACAGCCACTAAGATTATTGAACTTAGATAATGTGGGAAGAGTTTTGCCCTTCCTTTAAGCTTTAGAGCATATAAGTGACCATATGCACAAAGGTAACACTTGGAAGTGAGTCAAAAAAGTTAAGTGAAGAAAAGGTTTATGTTAATACATATGATCAAGCTCTTGAATCTAGTTCAAGGTCCGAAATGATGATTAGTACATGCATCTGACAAAATCTTTTTCTGCAAAAAATGCAATCTACATGTGTAATGTGTTTGTCATGCTACCATTGAAACGCTCAGCATGTGTGGCAATGAATGCAAGACTCGCTAATTATCACATAGAATCGCTATCAGACATACATCTACAAGATCTAACTGACTTGATACTCAAGATTTTTCCAGGTCTAGTGCGCAATAACATAAGTTCCGAGCCATGGTTGTGAACTGCCATGGCTCGATATTGTTGCTTCAGGATATTGAGATTTGGAGAAATAAGGCAGAATGGTAACTAATAATGTGGGAAAACATAGCAGCCTTGCATTTGCTTCCAATCCAAATGTCTGACATGTCAGTTTCCTCTAGAATATGTAGGGCATACTTCCTCTTAGAAATTGTAACTCTAGTTGGGAGTGAGTCACCTCATATTTATTGAAAGTGTCTAAAAGGTCATCCCATTAACTGCATTATTTAGAACAATAACAAGCTTGGAGCATATGATTTATATTCTCCAGCTTCAGGAGGATGTAGTACTCATCTTCATTATATAGTGATGACATATATTATTCCTTGCACTATATGCAATAGAATAGATACTCTGATGTTGTGGAGAATGGCAGTAGAAAACAGAGTGATTTGTCTCATTGCGAATCGTGCCAAATTGTTGTATCACAGTGCTAAATCACCCAAACCATGCCTATGGGGACTGTTACAAGCCATTAAGTGATCGACATAGGTGTCAAACTAATCTAGACTCCTAATGAGCAACAAAATCAGGTAGTTGCTCCATAAAGACTTCTTTTGCAAGCTCCCCATGTAGAAAGACATTTTTAATATCAAGTTGAAAGATAGGTCAATGGTGCATAGCATCCATGGAAAGAAGAAGACAGCAATCTTGGTGACGGGCAAGAATGTATCACCATAGTCTAAACCATAGATCTGAGTATAACCCTTGGCCACCAAGCTGGCTTTCAAGTGATTAATTTGTCCATCAAGGCCAACTTTCACATAACATAGAGTTTTTTCATATGCATATACAGCATTGTGAATCATGAGTTGGTTCTGAATCATGCCTAGTATTTGGTCTTTTCATTCAAAATTTTAGTATGTTACAGAGTGATAGACAATACCAAAGACTCCCAAGTGCCATTAAAGTGCAAAGTTGTTATTTCATCTACCATTGCTTGTTGCCACCATATGATAATGAGAGTTTAAAAAGGCTCTCACTTGTAGTCTTAGGAAAGTAACTCTTGAGGACTCACAGGCAGGATACCGGACGTGACAGCCTAAAGCAAAATATGGGAAGCAGGGCAAACAACATGAATATTTTTTCCGTGGTTACTTTCATATTCTGTTCCATAAGTATGTACTCATAGTTTATGAATTGTGTATGCCTTGATAGGAGGATGCAGGGTAATTCGTTTGAAGGCCCAATACCCTCATCATTTTCTAGTTTGACTTCGCTAACAGAGTTGTGAGTGCCGTCACTAGTTACTTGTATAGAGGACTGTCAGAGGTCAGGATAACTATATCATGTATGATACAAATGTAGGAGAATAAGTGATTTATCTAACGGCAGCTCCTCACTGCAATTTGTAAGGAATATGAAGGCTTTGATTTTCTTGTAAGGCCACAACTCTGCTAATGACTCATAATTTTCCAAGCAGAATTGAGATCAATTTGTTCATTTGATGACGGTAGATGGGTAGGATAAGGATCCTTTTTGGAGACGATCAAACACAAGAGCCTTTCTTCAATTTCAGATTTCTTGGAGTGGAAGCCTCCCTGCCTTGCGAAGAAATAATGAACAGAAGAAGACTTAACAAGCTTTCAGAGACTAGTCGTACAACGATCTATCTGGGAGTGACTTATTCAGTTCTATGTATACCTCATATTTTCTATGATTTTATTTGTAGTTTTAAATTAATGAAAATCATGATCAAGTTCGATTTGTTTATATTTATTAAAATAACTTAATAACCTAAATTTCTTGAATTATTATTCTTACAACTCTTCAACTCTTACATCTATGCTTCGTTCTCTATTTATATTACTGAATGTCACAGTAGTACAAAGAGTAGTACAGTAGTACAATAATTATAAGAAATAATTAAGTGTTAACTACGCATATTATAGTTGTAATCACAACATCTACAAATAATGCTATTTCTACCTTCCCTAGAGCGGTAATATAGTAGTTAGTGTCTGGAGAAAAAACATTGTTCATATGTTGCAAATGCCATGGCTTGATATTCTGTTTTTACGGTGACAAGAGTAGTCGAGAAGACACATTTGAGAGATATAGCATGAAGTTTGTCCTACTACGGAGTAGATTTGAACAAAACAAGTGCAACAAAAAACAAAAGGTGAAAAAGAATACAGAGGGTAAGAAGGAAACAAAATAGGTGTTTGATTTTGTAAAATAGAATAAAGCATTTGATTGATCAAATGACATGCAGGAAGAGCCGCATCACCCCAAAAACGTACAGTTACATGACTGCGAATAATTGAGGTTACATGTTGTTCCAATTAGATGATGGTTCTTATGCTCATTGATAACATTTTGCTGAGGAGTTTGAGCACAAGAAGATTGGTGAAGGATACAATGTGAATACATAAAAGAGGTAAATAAAGTGGAGAAATATTCATGGGCATTATTACTGTGTAAAATACAAATGGAAGTATTACATTGATTGCAAACCTTAGCACAAAAAGGTAGAAAGATAGAAAATATCTCATAATGATTCTTTATTAAAAATAATCAAGTACATCTAGAAAAATCATCAATATGTCACAAAATACTGATATCCCAAAGCCTAGGACCCTAGACATTTGTATGCATTTAATCAAAAGGGGGTGCAACTTGATTATTGACATGCTTGGAAATGAAGTATGGGCATGTTTTCCAAGCTAACACAACTCACACTCCAAAGACAACAAAGATGATAGACTTGGAACCATTTGTTGATGCTTGGAGGGGCTAGGATGACCCAAGCGACTGTAGTGAAGAGAAGGGGAAGTGAAGGCAGCATGAGATGATGGCAAGGTAAGTTGGTATAAGCCCTGACTCACGCCCTACGCCAATCGTCCATCCTGTATCCCAATCCTACACAAGAACAATTTTATGAGTAAAAATGTCAACCATTAAGAGAACTTAGTTAATTTACTGATGGAGATAAAATTGAAGGGATAACTAGGAACATATATAAAGAACAAAATTAAGAGTAAGGGAGGGGAAGGGGCGAATTTGACTAAGACCTGTAGCCATAGTTTTGGATCCATTAGCTAAAAGTAACCATAGATAGGGAATAGGGATGATGAACTAAAAGAGACGAATGTTACCAGAAATATTATCAAAAGCACTTGAATCCAAAATCCAGACACCAAGAGAGGAATGAGTAAGCAAGCAACATAATTACTAGTCTAGGCGACAGAGGCAAAGGTAGATAACTAGGTAGTATAGTATGCTAGATAGCATCAACATTAGAAACAATGGCCAAGTCCAAAGAAGATGCAGTGGTAGGAGAGTCAAACTAACAACATTGGTTGTGCGAGGTGGCTTGCTAATTAGTTTAAAGCAATGTTCATGACTGCAACTATACTTGTGGCAATAGGCACGCTGTGGATTTTACCATTGACATTGTTTCCGGAACGAGTACCTGCATCTGAAGAATGGGAAGTAAGAAAAGAAGAGTTATTGGTATGTTAAATTGTGTAGCAAATTAAACATAGCACACTCTAAGTATAGTTATTGAGTATAATAGTTGAACAAGGGTTTTTCTCGCAGAGGATTGGGTCTAACTAATTAACTATTAAGTTAAGAAAAATGATTTTTTGATTACTTAAAAATAAACTAAAAGAAAGTAAGCAATGATAAAAATAAAATAAAACATAATGCAAACTTGAATGAAGCTATGAGGATGAGATTAGCCAAGGGGTTATTCTCTACAGCTAGACATTGACAAGATTACTTGATTTCGATGTTATTTTCAAATCATAATTGAAATTACTAACCGTAGATTGCTACAAGCTCTTCTACTTCAATCTTTCCTTAGTTAGTTGTTTATTAGAACAAGTTTTCTAATTAATTCTCCAACCACTAAACAACTTAGAATAAGCTCTCTAAATTTAATCTAATGGCAACATTAAGGTGAGAAAGATAGGTTAATCTAGGCAACAATCACAGAAGCTCGAATCATTTAACCTATGTTGTATTCCACACACCCCTCGTGAAAACTTAGGTGTACCACCCTACTCATGCTATATACTACTTGTGATTAGGAAAACATGACAATTACGAATCAAGATCCCTAACCTAGCTTTAGAAAATTATTAAGATCTTATTTAGTTGGCCACTGAAACAAACCAAAACAATAATCATGAACACTATAAGTAGAAGAACACAATCAGCTTCAAATTAAAATTCGAAAAATAACATCTACATTCAAATGTCAAGTCATGCCTAGGGTCTTGAAATCACCTTTGACTTAAGTGAAATCAAGCCTAACATGGTCATGATATTCATGAATACAATCAATGAAAACTTAAAAGACATGAAAGAAGAAAGTAAAACTAGAAGATTAGCAATGATCTTCGCTTGAATCTTTAGTCTTCAATATTCAATCTTCAATCTTCAAGGCATCAATCAAAGTAAGTGCAAGAAGGGGAAGAGTGGGTAGACGGTGCAAGGTAGGAAGAAGAGAGAGGCATTTCTTTTGCTTTTATATCATGTGTGCCTCCTTTCTCAAATTAGGGCTAAGACCTTCTTTCTTTTCGTGCAAAAGCCCAAGCCTAGTTAAGATTTAAAACTTGACTTTTCTAGGCTAAGGGAACAACATTGCCATGCCTAATTACACAGCCAGGTCGTGTTCTCTTCTGACTAGGAGTTCCTTCTTGTGATTGGAAGCACGACCAGGCCATGTTTTGTGGCATGGTCGTGTTTTCTTCTATGAGTGAGGAGATGATGGAATTTGGAAGAGTTTCCAACATGAACGTTGTAGTATGTCTCAACTTTCCATAGCCATTGGAATCACCTCAATCCGACCTCTATAGCTCAAAATACACCTGATTTATTGCACAAAGGTCAGGAAGTACGAGATTTTCCCCTGAAATAACTCAAATTTGGTCTCTTGATTATTCCTTTGTTGACTTTCCTTGCCTAAATCAAATCCAAGAAAGATATTTAGTTCAATTTGATAATATCAAATAATTCAAATAAGAAAAATATATCAATAATATCAAAAGCCAAGATATGCAATAAATGCACACAATCAATTCAAATCAGGAATCCTATAGAAACTTTCAATCATCTTGATTTCTTACGAAACTTAACAAAATAATTCAAAATGAACATGAAGATGAAGATTCTCATGATATGACATAAAATACCTACAATTTTTCTAAAATGATTCTAATTCAAGCTAAAACAAACACCAAATATATGTGTAAAAACCACACATCAGTTACCTAGAGACGTATCAAGGACAGGCATACGTTGAGAAACCCAAAGTAGTCAGGCAAAGACATCCTCCATGGAGTGAATAACAACACTAGCCAACAGCTGATGACGAATAGAATCAAGATCTAAAGGTAGACCTGCTATGTGAGAAGCATGAAGAACTTGCCATAATTCTTCTCTTGGGCAGCAGCATGAGCAATAACAGGAAGAAGCTATGTAAATTTAGTACAAAAAACCTGAATGTGATCCAAGTAGACATATCCTGATCCATCTTAACAATATTTGGTTAGTTAGAGATGACAACATAAAAGCATTAGATATCATTGGTTTACAGAAGCTTAGCTTTCTCCCATACTACGTAACAAGTCTGATATGGATGGAATATGGGAAGGATCTTAAGATCAATATTAGCCCACAAAAGACTGCAGAGATGAGTATCAATGCACTCCCAAGTATCTTTTTCAGCCTCATGAATATCATAGAGCTTCCTAGTGAGAAGCAGAGTAGCATTGACCGTTAAGCCATAGCTAAATTGCCGGAGCCTAACATGGATAATTGGAACCAATAAGTGGCTAAGTAGTGATGGTCAAAGAGCCAAAAAATCGTCTTGTTGGTTGAACAGGCATCAGAGGTCATTATTATAGAGGTCAAAAGCCAAACAACACAAACAAGAGCGCACAGGAATAAACCAACACCAAACAATCCCAACAGGCCAAACCAAAGGAATAATAAGGGCAAACCTAATGTAAGGACGTGAATCACGACAAATTAGACCTCAAACAGAACCAAAATGCAATCCAAACTCAGATTGCAGATCTTGGGCGTTGAAAATGGTGGCAGAAGAGGATTGGCTTCTCCGAAAATGCCTTTGAGATGTGGTTGGAGCAAACAGCGGCCAGAAAGAGAGGCTGACGTGCTCTCACGCGCCTTTGGAGAGCTACTGTGCAGTTTGCAGTTAATCGGCGCTTCAAAGCTCTAGTGACAGCGCAATTTTGGTGAGCGGTTCAGTTGAAGGTGGCTTACACGGTGGTTCGGTTGGTTTGAGACAATAGGCACCCTTGATGAGTGGATCTCAGAAAGGTAGCCACGAGAGGAGAGAGAAAGCATGATGAAAAATATGTAGGATTTTTTTTTAGGCTGTTGATACCATATGTTAAGTGAGAAAGAATCATAAGGAAATCCTAAAATATGTGAATGAGTAATTGAATATCACTATCTTCTAGTATCCTATTTATATTATTGAATTTCATAGTAGTACAATAATTAATATATACAAATAAGGAAACAATTTCTAGCTATTTCTTCAATAATCAATTGACTTGTTTACACTATTTTTTTCCAATTTTATTTCCATAATTCCTAAAAGCTAGCTACACACAATCTCAATCACTTCAAATAAGAGTACCGAGTGATTACCAAAACAAAGGTAAAACTATTTTCAAAACAAAAATGCCTATAAAAGTGGAGAGAGGAAAACCAAGAAGAAATGCAATTCAAGTTAGTATCATTTCATTTCTTAAACATTTTCATTCATTAATATTATGATAATAGTAACTTTCATCCTCTCTTAATTCCTTTTACTTAAATAATAAAATCATTCGTGTCTCTTTCTCCTCTTATTAGTCAACTAAATTTTGAGTTCATATTTTCATGTAAAATGCCTAGAAGTTAGATAATAACTTGGTTGAGGTTTAGCTCTCTCCTTCTTATAATGAGAGGAGTAGTTTATTGTGAAATTCAGAGGAGCAATTTTTAATCATTGGATCACGCATATATGGTTAAGATTATAACATAAAGTCATGTAACTTTTTAAATAGTCATATAACATTTACGTAATTTATAATATTGACTATCCATATAAGATTCAATGTTCATGATTACTTCCTCTCTCATATATATATATATATATATATATAATACTTACATGTTACATCTTCATCTGCATGCTCTTTTAATTTTTTTAACGGTAAAACTAACATTGAGATATTTTTGGGTATGATATGCAGCAATTTAGTTGCCAATAACTTGACAATAGACAGTTCAAAGAGCAGGTGAATTTTATACCTTTTTCTTTAATGATGATTGTCTTTATAGTTCCTTAAAACTTGATTGATATCACGTCTTTTGTTTTCGGTGACAATGTCACATTTGTTGATGCTTTGAAAACATTGTTCTTTCAAGCATTAAATTACTGTATCTTATTTGCTACCACTGCTAATCATAATGTACTAATAACTTTTAAAAATTGAGTCATTGTAGTTGACATGAGGTTGTCGAGATCCATCAAAATAATAAAAATTTACCGGTTTACTAATAGATTTATAGTATAGAGAATGAACCGAATCGTCTCTCAAAGATCTAAAAACAAAGATTCAATCAGATCAAAACCATTAAAAATGGGAATTTTGATGATTTATAAAGAAAATAAAACTGTTGAATTAAAGAGAAGTAATTAACAAATTAACCAATCTAAGGAAATTTACTGATCTTGAGTTTAATACATCATTGATCACAAGGAATCCACTTAATTGCTAACTATATTCTTGGCCTTAGATCACATCAAAAAGTCTTAACATGATCAAAGAATCCTCTTCTAGATAAGCATCTAGGATTTAATTAATCAAGGTTAGATAAAATAAGCATCATCCAAACATAAATTAACTTAAGATCCGAGATTTAATCAAGCTAAATAATCCATCCAAAAGCTTTAATATATTGTTTAGTCTTTGTAATCCTCTTTAAATACATGATAATAAAGTTATTATCACATAAATATCTAAATCAAATTAAGCAATTCAATCTAGATAAAAATCAAAAGAGGAAGAAAAGAAACTTGAATAACAATTAAGTAATATAAACAAGCAAAACAAGATCTTTAAATTAAACATCAAGATGGTTAATCCATTGGATTGATTATAAGAGCCTAGGCTTCCATGGATGGGAAGGAAGAACTCAGAAAATAAAGAACAAAAACGAAATTCTAAAGAGAAGGGAGAAGAATAGAAAGAAAACTCTCACTAATACTTAAACTTACTTCAAATTTCATTGATTGAATTATAAGAGAGATTGACCCTATTTATACTAATCCTAGAGCTAATTTGTAACTGAAGACAATATGAATGCAAGCTGTAAAAAATGGAGATTGTCAAATATAGTGGTCAATGTTAACCAACCAAATGATAAACAATTACAAAAGAAAAGCAAAGTTGATATTCTGTCAAATTTCGTGTGCCTCCTTCTATAATCTGTATGACCCTCCATTCCACCGAATTGACTTTAGGTGTTTTCATGACAGTTGTAGATAATTGTCTCCTTGAACTTTCGGCGCTGGTTTCATGTCAATTGGACTTTTACAACTTTAGATATTCTAAAAACACTGCACCTACCTCAAGTCACGTTGGTAGAACGTGTTTCCAAATTCAAACCAACTTGCAGCTTCATAATCATGCCAAAAACGACATCTATTGACTAAATGGTCTTCAATAAAGTTGGAGTTTCGCTTGTTATCTTTCCAATGGCACCGGTTTCAGCTCAAAAGAAGGCCTACAGCCCACGATATGATCCAATATGTGCACACTGTTCAGGTTCTAGCAACAGCAAGCCCACTCTGACTTTCAAGCATATTTTGGACCATTAGAAATCCAATCCAGCTCTTGAGTTTTGCATGAAACTTGTAGATATTTGTCTTAGATTTCCACAGACACCAAGAACACCTCAAACAGATCACCGAAGCCCAAGTTATGGCCTAATCAAGGAGGAAAAGTCAAAATGTATCAAAATCGGAGAGTTAATCAAAATTTGCATTAAAGCCCAATGTTGCCCAACAATACAAAACTCAGCTAATATACTAATATTTGGCACAATGAACATCCAATAATGCTAAGTACAAAGTTATCATAAGTGTCTCAAAAAATGATTTATTAGTAGTCAATTTTCATTTTATCCCTGTATAATTCTCATCTTTTGTTCCCTAGTTACATATCTTTAACTAATATCTTAGCTTACGAGTTATGACATGCTTATTTGGTATGTTCTGTTTTTTTTTGGTTGGATATTTGATGTGTTCTTTTAATTCCTTCATTGGATAGGTTGTACATTTTGTAGCAATGATTAGTAGTGAATGTGAGGCGAGAAAATAATTTTATGTCCATTTAATTGTCAAAATAGATCTGAAAAGTGCATTGCTATGAGTAGCTGCTAAGAGTGAAGAATTAAGTGTTTTAATGGTTTGCAAATTCAAAACTGAATCTTACAATTTGCATAGTCAAAGCAATGATGTAGTCTTTGGTTTACAATTTTTATCATGTCGTCACACTTTAGATGAATAAATATCCGCCGTGGTTCCAGTTATAAAAGACGTGGAGATAGAATGAAATAATTCATAAGGTTTTCTTTTTTATATTTTATTTTGGAGATTTTACAATTTAGGATTTGTTAGCAAAAGTATTTTCCACGTAATATAAAAGACTAATTCATTAAACACTTGTCTGGTTATTATTTTTTTTTTAAATTGTAAATATGTCTTCATGAAATTCTTAATTTGTAATTCTCCTACCATGAATTTATCTTTGTTCCTATTTGCTGCTTGGAAAAATCATTTGTATATCATCCCTATTTGCTGTTTGGAAAAATCATTTGTATATCATCCCTATTTGCTGTTTGGAAAAATCATTTGTATATCATCTTTTATATGGATACTACTTGAATTGTATCACATGGAATATGCTTCATTTTCACCAAGCACTTCTTTAATGGAGTTAAAAATTAATTCCTTGATTGCACATTAAAATTATGAAATAAATACTATTATTGTTGAAAGTCATATGCATTTTTCTGGTCTGAAACATAACATTTCTTTTGCAGTGGTTTGCCTTCTGGACTCAAGTGTCTGCAGAAAAATTTTCCTTGCAATCGTGGTCCCGGTAGATGTAAGTATGACTTTAAACTTAGTTTGTCGTGTTAGGCACTAAAATTGAGAAGGAAGAATAATCTCTTACAACTTTTTATGAATTATTATTATTGATATTATCAATTGTAAACCAAAACTTCGTTTGCCTTTGACCTCCAATAAGGCAAACTTCTAATTCCTTTCACTTCCTTTAATTGACATGAAACCTCTGCAGATGTCTTTTTGAGGTCTAACCATTAGTTTCTCATACTTCAACTTACAAGAATGCTGTTTTACTCGTGTTGAAAAACAAGAGGGTTTTCGAAAGAAAAAGAAAGGAAAAACAAAGGGAACGTGAGACTGAGAGAGCAAAATATTTCACTAACTATTTAGATTGGTTCAATACAAAACTTAACCCTATACCACTATTTAGTATTTATACAAATACTACAACTACATAAAGATACAAATACCCTTTACTTTGGGTGCACTATGATTACAAATTTTCTGTGACAAGCTTTTTTCTTTTTCATTTATTTCTCTTCTTTTTTCTTTCTTTCTTTCTTTCTCTTTTCTTTCTTCTGCTCTTTCTTTCGTGCTTTGTTAACACTTGGTAAACAATAACCACTTTCCTTGCATTAGATTCTCATTGTTCTTCAGGTGTGATTCTTATGGGGTATGAGAATGAATAAATTTTTTTAAGGCTCAATGCGCTTGACAAGGGATGGAGTGTTTGGATAGCTGAATGAATATACTCCACTTTGACATTTGAACACTTAGCGAAGTTCTTGAACCATAAAAGTTTCCTAATTACTTAATACTTTATTTTAATCCTCTCATTTTGTACCTTCAAGTTATTACTTTACAATAAACCAAACTCTATCTTTGTCATTCTTTCTACAAGATTCAAAAAGTTGTTTCAATCCGTTGTTCCTTATTGATCACTGCCTTCTGCCACGACCAGATTTGGTTTTCTAAACTCCATTCTTGACATTCATTGGACTTGTCTGAACAACCTTCTCTGACATTCACAAACAGATTCTCTTAAAACTTCTCTTAGATTCAGATCTGCAACTGATTTTAAAACAAGTTTTCAATGTCCTGGTTATTGACTGGTAGTGGCTACCAATTGAGCCATTGTGTATAGCAAGACTCCTTTTCTGATGCATTTTCAATGAGATCAATATGATCTGCGAAGGATTTTTGGAAATTCAATCTCGGGTATAACATATACTGTTTGCAATTGCATTAAAGGCTAGAGGTGAAGAATAATATTTCAGTTCAGTGGTAAAATAAATCCAATGTATCAGGCGCTAATTCAGCCATCCTGACTATTCGATTACAATGATTGGATGAAGTCTGGCTTCTCTTTTCTATTACACGCAAAAAATAGAGAAAAATCTTTCAGGCTTTATCTGAAGTTAATTTGTGAGTTAATTCACCTTCTTTTCACTCATATTGATCACTCTCATCTATGATTCTATGCAGATTATGACTTTGCAATCAAGTGTGGTGGTCCTCAAACTATATCCTCAAATGGAATTGTATATGAAACGGACAACGAAACACTTGGTCCAGCCACATATTTTGTTACTGATACAAATAGATGGGCCATTAGTAATGTTGGATTATTTACTGGGAGTAACAGTGTGACCGATATGTTCACTGACACTGGGGATTCAGAGCTCTTCCAAACTGCACGGCTCTCTGCTTCATCATTAAGATACTATGGCTTGGAGCTGCAAAATGGTAATTACAATGTTACACTCCTATTTGCAGAAACAGCTATTCCGGGTAGTTTCACATGGAGAAGTCTTGGGAGACGGTTCTTTGATATTTATATCCAGGTACTTACGGTTTTATCGAAACTATTTGATATATATATCATAATGGTGTTGCACTGTTGTTTGAAACACCAAGTTTGACTGATATCCCAATATCTAAAACTTGGGCTGTGCAACAATCTATTTTATTAAAGCAATTTATATTGGTTGTCAATAGTAAATCATAGAGAAAAAAAGCTAAACCAAAGCAGCGTAAAAATTGTCTCATAGGGGTCCCCTAGTAGTTGGACAATGTTAGTTTTTATGGGGTTATGTATTTAGTTTTAAGGGAGAGTAGTTGTAAAAAAGGAAATTTTATTTATGAAAAATGGGATACAAGGGTATTGGTATTGCTTTGTGTAGTTGATAGTTTCTTGTCTTTGGCCTTATGTTGCTACATGAGGGGCTATGCCTATTTATAGGCAGCAATGCACCACCAAAGCAATATTTAGATTTTTCTACATAATGGGCTCTAGTGTTTTCTTTATTGTCGGTGGTACAATACTCTTCATATCTCTAGAAAGCTCTCTTAGTTGCCCAACATTGTTTCCATCACCATTCTCAAAAGATTCTAGAGTTTTTCTCCTAAAGTTGCTATTTCACTGCCGTTCTAGAGTTCTCTAGAATTTTCAAATGGGCAGCACTTTTATCACTCCTCCTTGATGCTCATTTGGGAGACTCCAAGCATTCCACGAAGCAATTCAAATCTTGGTCGTGGTAGTGCTTTTGTGAAGATGTCTGCAACTTGCTCCTCTATCTTGCAGTATTTGAGTTCAATCTCTCCTTTGCTTGTTTCTTCTCTGAGAAAGTGATACTTGATTGCAATCTGCTGGTTCTTGTTGCTCACCCATATTAGTATTCTTCTTAGCCATATTGCTTTATTTGTTGCCGCTGTTGCTGCTATATACTCTGCTTTTGCTGATGATTGCGCAACAATTATTTGTTTCTTAGATGCCCATGAGAAATATCTTGAACCTAGCGTGAATGCATAGCCAAAAGTGTTCTTCATGTCATCCATAGATCCAGCCCAGTCACTATCAGTGAACCCGATCAATCCTGAATATGAAGTGGGTCTATACCATATCCCGTAGCCGATTGTGCCTTGCAAGTATCTAAGTATTCTCTTTGCAGCTCCTAATGTACTTGAGTTTGGCTTTGCATATATCTTGATAGTAGGCTCGTCGCATACATTATGTCTTGTCTAGTAGCTATGAGGTAGGGTAGGCTACCAATGAGACTTCTGTACTTGGAGGCATCTGCTTGTTCTTAATCGTATTCTCTCCTTAGTTTTTCATTTGTCACTACTAGAGTTGCCACAGATTTGCAGCCGTACATCTTTGAACTTCTTTAGGAGGTTCTATATATATTTCTTTTGGGAGATGAATATTCGTTCTTTCTCTTGCTTTATCTCTACGCCAAGGAAATAGTGCATCAATCCCAAGTCACTCATCTCAAATGTCTTCATCATATCTTCCTTGAACTCTTGAATCATCGTCTCATTATTTCCCGTGAAGATGAGATCATCCACGTATAAGGAAACAATGAGTGTGTCTTCATATCCTTGGGTCTTGATATATAGCGTTGGCTCACTTTGACTCCTCCTGAATCCTTGACTTGTGAAGTACCCATCAATGCGGCTATACCATGCTCTTGGGGCTTGCTTGAGTCCATATAGTGCTTTCTTTAGTCTTAGTACCTTTTCTTTCCCTTCAATCATGAACCCTTGTGGTTGCTCAACATAGACTTCTTCTTGTAGATTTCCATTGAGGAATGCTGATTTTACATCTAGTTAATAGATCTTCCATTGCTTTTGTGTTGCTAGTGCAACTAGTGCTCTTATTGTATCTAAGTGAGCAACAGGGGCGAAGGTTTCTGTATAGTCTATACATGGTATTTGCGAGTACCCCTTTGCCACAAGCCTTGCCTTATGCTTCTAAATTGAGCCATCTGAATTGAGTTTCGTCTTGTATACCCATTTTACTCTGATGACTTCTTTATTTTCTGGTCTCTCCACTAGTTCCCATGTGTTGTTTTTCTCGATCATTCTAATTTCTTCTTCCATTGCATGCCTCCACACTTTTTGCTTTATAACCGTTTCAAAACTTTCAGGCTCGATCATTGCAAAATTGTACGTTTCATAGATCTCTTGTAATGGTCTTGTTGTCCTTGGAGGAGAATCAGTGCTTGTTGATGTTGATTGTGATGAAGTTGTAGTTGTGGAGTCAGTTGTTGTGTCTGGAGCTTCTCTTTCTTGTTGCTATTGCCCTTCAGATTGTAGTTGAGGAATTGTAATGCTTTCTCTTTCAACCTTTTCTTCTTGCCAGTTCCATGCAGCATTTTCATCGAACTCCACGTCTCTACTAACTATCAGCTTCTTGGTCCGTAGATTATATGTATAATAGTCTTTCGATTGCAAGCTATATCCGAGGAAAATTCCTTTTTCTGACTTTTTATCGAGTTTACTTCTCTTTGCTGCTGGAATATGAACATAGCACATGCAACCAAAGACTCTCAAGTGCTTTGCTGAAGGCTTCTGTCCACTCCATGCTTCTATTGGAGTCTTGTTTTCTACTGTCTGAGTAGGACAATGATTTAGTATATATACTGCCGTATATACTGCTTCTGGTCAGAAGATATTTGGCCGATTTTTATCCTTTAAGATTGAACGTGCCATCTCCATCATTGTTCTATTTTTTACTCCATTTTGTTCTGGAGCATACCCGACAGTCAATTGATGTTCCACCCCTTCATCTTCGTAGAACTTGTCAAAGTCCTTGGAGGTGTATTATGTTCTTTGGTCGCTTCTCAGCACTTTGATACTTCGACCACTTTGCTTTTCCACATGATTCTTGAACTTCTTGAAAATTCTAAAGACTTCTTATCTTTCACGAAGGAAGTATACCCAAGTCATTCTAGTGTAATCATCGATGAAGATGATGAAGTACCTGTTGTTACTGAGAGATGAAGTCCTTATAGGGCCACAAATGTCAGTGTGTACTAACTCCAGCAACTCCTTGGCTCGCCATGCTTTCCCAGAGGGACATGATTGACGATGTTGTTTTCCAAGTAGACAACGTTCACAGGCTTGGTTGGTCTCCTTTATGTTTGGTAAATCTCTCATTAGTTGCTTTTGGTGCAGTATCTTCAACCCGTGAAAGTGGAAGTGGTCAAACCTTCGATGCCAAAGCCAAGAATCATCTTCTTGTGCCTTTAAGGCAGTTTCCATAGCATAGCTCCACTTGATTGGAAAATTTCTATTTCTCATTCTCACTTTTGCTATTTGAAGATTTTTAATTTTGTTGTCATATATTGTGCAGGAATCTCCTTCAAAGTGTAGGGCATAGCCTTTCTCCATCATTTGGCCAATACTTAATAGATTCTGGGCAAGTTTAGGGACTAAGAGAACATCATGGATGAGCCTTGTACCTGTCTTGGTGTTGATAGCAATCGTGCCTTTGCCACTTGCCTCCACCAGCGTACCATCTGAGTTGAATTTCAGATCTTATAGATCTATCTATATTGCAAAATAAGCTTTTGTCGTTAGTCATGTGATTGCTACGGCCGCTATCAAGATACCATCTTTCATCTTTTATCTTCCAGCCAACTTGAGATGCATAGAAGAGATTTTCTTCTTTTTCTTTTTCTTTAGAGAAATTGGCATGATGGTTAATCTTTAACCTGCAGTCTTTCTCTATGTGCCCAAATCTTTTACAATTACGACACTGTGGCTTTCCACGATGCCAACAATCTTTCTCCTAGTGGTTGTTTCTTTTGCATATACCACATGGAGGATATTGTTTGTTCTTTCCCTTTTTATTTTCCATGCTTCTAGAATTTTCTCCCTCAACCTATTTTGTTTGATTTTCTCATAAATCTTTCCAAAATTTCCAAATTTGTCTCAACATAATTCCCAAAAAATCATAGGTAGACACAATGAAGTGTCAATTATGTACTTGTGCCCACAGATGATGCCATGTCAACAAGTGTCGTTAGTATTTCTTATGGAGTTAGTGGTTTAGATTAATTTAGTGGGTTTTAGAACAACAATTGCAACAAATATAGTTGTGAGACAAAATGAAACTTAGTTTAAGGTTAAAGGAGGAAACCTACCTCTTTACCTATATTATATGGATATAGATGAGGTTATTGCATTTAAACTCTTTCTATATTAAGAGTAATCTTATTACATCAATTACATTTACTACAAATTGATTGCATATAATGTTTTTATATTAAGAGCAATATCAATTATATCAATTGTAGTAAAGGACACGTGTTAACATCTCAGTGTACCACATGGCATCATATCCTTCCAATATTTCTTTATTGGACTCCTTAATATATTATATCAAGAGCAATCTCATTATATCAATTACGGCAAGAGACACATGCTGGCACCTCAGAGTGCCACATGGGATCATCTCCATCCTATATTTTCTTATTGGACTATCTCTTTATATATTATTATATAGATTAAATAAGAGGAAATAACACTCATTCTCTCTACTTCAACTTTAACTCTTGTATAAGGAAAAGAGAGATCCCCGCAATTTTACTTAAACATTTAAACAGGAAGAAATAACTCCCCTACATTCCCTTCCTTTGCTTTCCATCCCCTTTCCTGCTCTTCTCATCACTTTCCTTTTACTCAAAAACTTAAAAAAATAGCATGAACTTCTTTTATTTCTTTTTATTTATTAAAGTTTGGGATAAAGAAAGAATGCAGCATAATATATATAACTTTGAAGGTTTCATTAAAAAAATTAAAAAATACATCACCTGTTAATAAAGATGAGATGATTTGAGAAGAGCTTGCCTGAATGGGTGATATTGATGAGAATAGGAAAATTTTCTGACAATTAGGCTAAAACTTGGACTTCAGGGCCACATCAGGATTTTTTTATTCATTATTCCACACGAACTCTTGCAATGATTTGATGGGAGTTGAAGTTAGAATTAAGTGTGAGCGGAAGCAGTCTCACATTCAATAAGAATAAATTAAGGATTTAATTTCTATTCACTGTCAGTGTAAAGTTTCTTTACACTGTCATCCAATCATGTGTTGCCAAATCATTAAAATATAACGACTTTCTAGGTAGTTGTTGTGATAGTCAACTCTTACTGATTTGGCAACACATGATTGGATGACAGTGTAAAGAAACTTTACACTGACAGTGGATAGAAATTAAACTCATAAATTAAGTTATTTTAAGGTTATGAGTCAAAGTCTAGTGTGAAGCCCTTAAGTGTGCTTTCTCGTTGAGCTTTCTAATAGAGATCTCCCTGACCTAATACCCTCAAGTGTTAATTGCTTCTTATTAGCTTTTCATTTCTTTTTTGTCCTTTTGAATTTTCCATTCCAGGGGAACCGTGTTCTGAAGGATTTTGACATAAAAAAGGAAGCTGGGGGCAACTCTTTTAAAGCAGTCAGAAAGGCTTTTTCGGTGAAAGTGACAGAAAACTATCTTGAGATCCATTTCTTTTGGGCTGGAAAAGGGACTTGCTGCATACCCTCTCAAGGTACTTATGGGCCTTTGATTTCAGCCATCAGTGCGACCCCAGGTAAAACTGCAAAAAAATTAGGCAGATCAGAAGTTTAACTACTGACTTTTCACAGTGTATAATCTTTCTTTATCAGAAAAAAAAATCAAAATGTTTAATTTTGATATTGTCTGCTTTGTTGAATAGAATTCGAACCTACTAAAGGTTACGAACCTGAACCTACAACAAGTAAAAAGAATAGAGCCAGTCTGATTGTGGGGATTGTTGTTGGTGTTGGTGTTGTAAGCTCTCTATCTGTTCTTGTGGTTTTCTACATCATTCAGAGAAGAAAACGCAATGATGATGATGAAAAAGGTAAAGCAAAATTGTGTATATAATAAATTGTATAAAATGGTTATGTTATCTGACTATTTAATTTGTTTTGCTGCATATGTAAAATGTCATTCTAGATTTTCATCAGTGCATCTGTTGGATGGTTTGATATGTTAAGATCAAGTGGGACATACCTTATTTTTGTTTTTAGACAATAACAGGACAAATGCATGTCATTTTTAGCATAGGAAGTACCAATACTTTAAAATGTCTGCCGTACTCGTCGGATACGTATTCATATCGGATACTGCACCGGATACTCTTCATACACTATAAGATACTGTTAACCTATGTCCTGTAACTTTTGTTTTTTATTTTTGAATTTTTGTGCCAATATGGGTTGGACATCATAAGAATTTGATAAATGCTAGTCTTCTATTGTGTCTATAATAATGCTGAAAATAAAAACTATTTTCTCCACTTTTCTCCCTTAATCTTGGAATGACCCAACTATTATTTTTTGTTTATGATATATTATGATGGTTTTATATTTGTTTTTATGATTTATAAGATGATATTTATAAAGAAAAATATGAGTTGTACTCCGCATAAAACACCAAGGTTATAGACAATGCATGTGCATTTTTGCATTTCTCATCTAATCTAAAATATTCTGAGAAAATTGGAGAATGCAAGTTTCTCTCAACTTGAATAAGTAGAAAATGTAGGCATCATCTCTAGCTTAAACACAGTTTCTTCTGTTCCAACTGTTCATGTTTAATTTGCAGAGCTTTTAGGTATTGATACAAAGCCATACACTTTTAGCTACTCTTTGTTAAAGAATGCTACAGATGACTTTAATCTTGGCAACAAGCTGGGAGAGGGAGGTTTTGGACCTGTTTATAAGGTGAATATTCTGTCCAAGAATTAAAGATAACGGTTACATGCCACTACCATAAAAGGTTATCATTGTCAATACTGATTTAAATGATACTAATGGCAACTATTAGGTTTATTTTGTTGAGAAAAGTGGTAAAGATTTATGCTAATACGCAACATTAAGCCTAATATCAAAACTAAATCCTTTTTTTCAGAGAATAACATTTTTCCCTTTTGTACTTACAGGGGACACTTAATGATGGAAGAGTTATTGCTGTGAAACAACTATCTGTGGGATCCCATCAAGGAAAGAGTCAGTTCATAACTGAGATTGCTACTATATCTGCTGTGCAACATCGTAATCTTGTCAAATTAAATGGATGTTGCATTGAAGGGAATAAAAGACTTCTTGTGTATGAGTATCTAGAAAACAAGAGTCTTGATCAAGCACTATTTGGTATGAGGATGATATTTAGTCTTCATTGTGTGTATGCAATGCCCAAATGCTTTTTTGCTTTTCTTTTTTATTTCTCTTGTTTATAATTAAGGACACATTGTTTGGGCAGGAAATTATTTAAGCCTCAGTTGGTCCACACGATATGATATCTGCTTGGGTGTAGCAAGAGGTTTAGCTTATCTTCACGAAGAGTCACGGCTCCGTATTGTACACCGTGATGTGAAGGCTAGTAACATTTTACTTGATCATGAGCTTATCCCGAAAATTTCTGATTTTGGGTTGGCCAAATTATATGATGATAAAAAGACCCACATAAGCACCCGTGTGGCTGGGACATTGTAAGTCATTAACACGTAATCATCTTGCTTAGGTCTCTTGATTTTATGTATATTTTACTTGTTTATGCTTATGTTTATGGTTGCATATTTTGTTTTAATTAACACTAAACTGTCAATATACTCAATTTCTCGTGGTGAAGTGGATATCTTGCACCAGAGTATGCCATGCGTGGACACCTTACAGAGAAAGCAGATGTGTTTTCCTTTGGTGTTGTGGCACTAGAGGTAGTAAGTGGGAGGCCGAATTCTGATTTGAGTTTGGAAGGAGTGAAGATTTATCTTCTAGAATGGGTAAGAATGATACCTCTGCTGCCTAAGAATGTTAATTTTCCAAAGAATTGAATGAACATTGATCAATTAAAATGTCCTAAGCATTTATCTTGACTATATTGTATATGTTGAATTATAACCCAAAGTTCAAACACTCCCATCTCCATTTTGTTATTGCAACCAATGAGTTAGAATCAAATCTCATCAACTCCTACCAAAAGAGGAAAGAGTCATTTGATTAATGTTGTAACTTCTAATAATTTGATCTTGCTTTTAATAGGATAATGAATGAGTCTCTTCCCACATCACTACTAATTTAGGATTCGCTCATGTATGACACCTTCAATTTGTGCATTGATCATTAATTAAAACGTAATACATTTTATTTATCTATTTTTGGGGACTTGGCTTGATTAATTTTATTGGATTTTTGTTTCTTAGGCTTGGCATCTGCATGAAAACAACTGCGTAACTGAATTGGTAGATCCTAGGCTATCAGAATTCAAGGAGGAAGAAGTTAAACGAATTGTAGGGATAGCTCTTTTGTGCACTCAGTCATCACCAACATTACGGCCATCAATGTCCCGTGTGGTGGCAATGCTTTCAGGAGATATTGAAGTGAGCACTGTAACTTCAAGGCCTGGATACTTAAATGACTGGAATTTTGATGATGTGACCAGCTTGATGACTGACATTTCAACCAAAGGATCAAATACAAGTAATTACAATTCATCAGCAAGTACCAGCATAGTGGGTGGTGAAGGCCATTCACCAATAGATGATTCTAAACCCATCCTTCTTCAGACTCTTAGTGAGGGTTGGTAAGAATTGGTGTTGTACTTTTGGTTCTTAATCATGTGTCTAATGATGAGAATCGCATCGTGTTCCTAAATTTTTGTTTCCATTTTACTTCTACTCATTTTTTTCATCTGCTTTAGTCCTTTGCTGTATATTAGATGTTAGCTTGATTTGTGATGTAAATAACCATCTAAGTTAATGTGCAATTTACGTTAAGGTTGCAAGGAATATTACCATTCAACTTGTGAGCATGTTAAGTCATCATAGGGATCATGTCAAATATGGCCTGTGATATTTATCAATGTTGAAAAATGGAAAGTAATTGTTTATAAGTTTGAAAGACTTTACTATTGCGTTTTCTCCTTTCAGAATGATACTGAAAAATCAGTTTTTTTTTTTATATTTTTTTTTCCAGAATATGTAAATTTGTCCAAATGAAGCTGACATTTTCTTTGTACTTGTAAACTCGGGGGGATGGGGGCCTCAACTAAACTGAGACTCCCTGCACCACAGGCCTCTGGACTGTGGGCAGATTCAAACTTGGTGAGGAATAGATGTTAACACCAGTGCTAATGGTCGGGTTGTAAGTCTAAATTTGGTCAGAACTAAGACTGCTAGATCAAAAAAATTCATTTTATTTCTGCTTCATCTTCTTATGTTACAATGGATTAATTAGCTACAAGTCAAAATAAAATAAAATAAAATCTGGGACAGAGAATTTTGCAGATAGAAAATAAGGATAAAGGATGTACTTGAATGGCCAAGAAACGTAAACTACCGTGCCCAAGCCTATAACCTCAGGCTAAGGTAAATTATTGCTCGTACTCTTTTGTTTCAATTATTTTTCCTTTCTTCACTTATGTATGCTTGCCGCATGTGGAGCTGAGTCTCCTTGGTCCACTTTCAATGGCATCAGCCAGTGATCTCACCATTATTGCATATCTGTCAATTGGGCTAGCTAAGGGAGAGTATATTGCCAATAAATTAGAAACTGAAATGTCAAGGGATTCATGTGCCAAAAAATAAAAAGAAAAGGAAAAAGAAACGCACACACTCTCATACATTGAATTCAAAAGGAAAAAATGTTATGTTAGTCAAAAAAAAAAAAGGCTTAATGTAACACGCTCCCGTTTGCTTTTTACTAACTGTTAACTTAACACTATTAAGTATTTCAAAAGAAAACTAAACTCACTTATTACAAATTATTAGTAAGCTCAATGTTACTACACAAGTTTTTTATATTAATCTTATGGTTTAATCTTCAAAAAATAAAGTTGGCTTTTTAACTTAAAAGTGAAAGGGATATAATTTTGACAAATGTTATGAAGAAGTGTATAATTTACATATATATATTTATTTTACTCTAAAAAATATATCTTTATTATGTAAAAATATATATTAGATTTTGTTTGGTTTATTTTCTATTTTTGTTTTTAGTTAGATATGTTTTCATTATAATTACAAAAAATGTCATTTTATTTTCACTCTCTTTCTTGTTTTTAAAATTGTGAAGGAAATTGTGGAAACAACTAAAAACAACAAATGGTTATTTTCACAATTTCATTCACAAAATTTTGAAAAAATGAAACAAAATGAAAATAATGTGACATTTTTGTAATAATAATAAAAACATATCTAATTGAAATTAAAAACGAAAACAAAGTAAAGCGCTCTTATACTCTCCTTTTCTCTTTTTGTTTACTTTATTAAGTCTTCTAATTCAACTACTTTTAAGCAAAGACAACGCTTTTAATTATTTTGTATATGCAAGACAAATTATGGTAATATGTTGTTGCTGATAATGATGATAAAAATATCTGTTTAAATTAGTAATTGCGGAAACCTATTATGATGGAGCGAATATGAACACAAATTAGCTATGTGGCCAAGGGATGGATCCGTCTCGAGTATTCGCTAAATAAATATAAAATATACTTAGTTTAAATAAATATTGATGATCCATGCTTATATTGTAAGAAAGTTATGACCAAGTAAAAGCAATCTATGTTTCTTATGCCACTAGTAGCAAGAAGGAAAGGAGTTGTATAATTGCTCCTTGAATTCATTGATTTATATAGAGTTCAAAGGCTTATAGACTTATACATGAAAGTTGGTTTCCTTTACTACAAAAGTCTTCCTTCGTACCAACTAAAACTACAAAGTCTTCATTCAATTAATATTTCCTTAAAACATGGATCATGTTTTATTTCTAGCACAAAATATTCAATGCATGCTACAAAGTTGCCATAGCTATGGCCTTCATAAGAGAGACCAAACTCGAGTCTAACCAATCTAAACAGCTCTAAATGTTAAAATGCCCACCCCACATCATCTTATTCAGAATTACAACAATGATCCTCGACTTAAAAATTATGGTCATCAATTGGAGGGTACATGGTAGTATTTCCCTTTACACATGCACCTGTAAACTACAGGGCAAGACTCTGCAATCAAGCACTTGTAGCTCACTATCACCCTCTTGCAGGGAAAGCATGATCCACATGCATGAGAACAATCTGGCAAGGCAGATCCGGTTGGGAAGAGTTCCATTCTCATGTCTTCCTTTGCTCCTTCCTACAAATTACAAGTAGGTATACAACCATTAATTATTCCAAGTGCCTCGTGGTTAATTAATCTCTACGTTGAACAACAGATAAATGAGTTCAGATACCAAACAAAAAATGAAACTATTGGAAACAAACCTCTTTATCTCTAATTGTAGCTTTCTCTTCTTGCAAGTTGACCAACTTAACTGGAAAACAGAAAAAATAAATAAAAAGCACATATAAATTATCTTCCTTGAATACTGGATACTCCTACTTGAAATTTTCAATTTCAAACCTCCTTGAGAGTGTATTGAGGAGTATGCGTTACAACTATTATGTAATTCAAATTTCGATAGACAAAAATGCAAATGAACCCGAATAGATATTATGTATTTGATCATTCGCTTTTGAAAAAAAATATATATCCAAATTTAGTTACTTGTCATTTAGACTATCCAAACTCACGTATAGCAGTGGATACTATATGAAATTGAAATAAAAATATTGTAATGCCATTAAGCTTCACTTTCATTCACTCATTCAGACATTTACATATGCATGAAGTAGCGTAAAACAACATTGAAGCATATATCACTTACCATGACTAGGGATCACCCCAAGGCTCCAATCTATAGAAAGTACCATGAAGAAAATCACAAGTAGGAAAATTTTGTGGATCCCAAGCGAGAAAGTGCTCATATTTGCAGAAACTATACAGACTCAAGTAACTCGAGATCAATTTTCATTAGTAGAGGAAATGCATGCTAGTGAGCAAGAAGCATGAAGATGGAGTTTGGGGAGGATTTTGTTGATGACAAGATAGGATTATATATATGAAAATGTAAAGGGGTCCTTTTCAATGTGCAATCAGGTACATCTGCTGCATTTCACATGATCCATGGCCTTCTTTTGAAGGTTTCACAAGTTTACATGAGTCACCCAAAATAAAACTATATTATTATTATTATTATTACTATTATTACTACTATCAGAAACTATAAATGAACAAGGACACTTATGAATTTCAATAATAACTTCCACCTTTTTTATACTTTTACTCAGTGTTTTGGGCCAAACAGATTGGGAAATGGGAAGTCAGTTGCCACACTCTCCAGTCTCACCTATCAGAGGAAAGGGAAGTAAGAGGAGGAGGAGCAGAAAAAGTTTGTTTGAATGAGGGCATTATAATTGAAACATGTTTGAAAATGAAGGGGATAAAAAGAATGATAAATCTACATAACATGAAAATTCAGTCCATAATCTATTAGACAAATATTAGAGGCTCGAGTGAATATCCTACCTGCTGATATCTGAATATTTTTATTTATCATTAACCCAATAAGATTTTAAAAAATGATTAGCAGATGTGTAAGGACACAAATAAGTTTAGTGCTTGAAATTTTCTTTTCTTCTTTTTAGTTTTCATACTTGAAAATATTTGGCAAAATAAAACCTTCAATGCTTTTTCTCCATTGATAATTTAGTTACATAATAAGGAATCACTCATCTCATTTTTTAAAATAATCATACTTCAGTGGGTCGAAAAAATATATTTAAACTTAGATCTTCAATTAAAACATGTAATACTCAATCATTGAGATTTTTTTTATGTTAGTATGTGTTCAGTGTTCGAATCTGGTTGAGTTTATTTTTCAAATAACAAGAATCATTTAAGTTCTAAGGCACTTAATGCCCAATTAATTTGAAGGGAGTTCATGAGGACATGTAGTAAATAAGTAGGAACAGATACAGACGTGATACTTGGAAGGGCAATTCAAGAGGGTCCCTGACATAAACGTGAAGATCAACTCTTCCGAATAAATGAACTGCTTTTCAGCTCTTACATACTTTAAATTTAATTGATGAATGAATTGAATATATGTTTCTTTTGAGTTTCTGCCCTTTAATTTTAAGTGTCACAAGGAAATGGAGATAGCTGGTTAGGGATGTTCAAGATAGCAGTTTGATAGCTCTCAGTGAGTGACCGTGAAAACATCTTCACAAGTACCCATTCCTTTGTCTTTTATTCTTGGCGCTTGTTCACCCAGAAAAAATGAAAGAAAAAGTCCCGAGCATGATCTCCATAAAAAATGTTACATAGCTAAAAAAATTTGTTAAAAATTTATAATAGAATAAATTGACATGTTTATTGACTATTTAATGAATGAGTTGTTACTATTATTTTATTTTATTTTATTAAAAAATTACCTTTAGATCTAGTTAAATTCTATCAAATTCTTATGTTCCGTTTGTTTAAGATGCTCTTAAATGCAAACCTTTATTAGAGAGAAGAAAGAAATTCTTCCTTTCAATAAAGAGAAATGATAGTTACACATACTATATATCTCAGATATCTGACTTTATCTCTATTTCCTTTCTCTCCCTCTTTCTCTCTCTCCCTTTTCAATATTAATAAATAAAGATAGGATTTAATTTCAATCTACTATAAGTGTAAAAAAATTTTACACTGTCATCCAATCATGTGCTGACACATCATTAAAAGAGTTAGGCTTTTAAGGTGGTTGTTATAATAGTTAAACTCTTTTAATGATTTAAAAATACATGATCAGATAACAGTGTAAAAAAATTTTACACTGACGGTAGATGAAAATTAAACTCATAAAGATATATGAGATATGTTATATGTGTAACTAAAAAATTACTTTGATACCCATATTTTTTTCCATGCTATTGGTACTCAGTGTGAGTTATCAAGTATTCATTGGTTGCTGTAATAAACTTTTAAACATTTACTATAAAACTAACAATCAATAAATAATTGATAACTCATAAATACCATACTGATCAGGATACATAACAACTTCCACGTAACTATCATTACTCTTCAATAAAAGTGGTGTTAAGAACGTATTAGACTGTGTGCAAACGAACAACGCAACGTAAACAAATCTACAACAAACAAGCTCTAGTAATTTTTCATGACTGTCCAGCACTACTCAATCTTCAATTCCACGGTTGCAGGGCGGGAAAGTGGATAAAACCTTTTGTCCAAACTAAAAAACTCCAGAGGGTAAAGCCGAATAACAAAATTTGATAAACTCACATCCTAGAGGCCCACAATTAGGACCCTTGGGTTATTCCAACATGACCTTCTTTGGGGCCATGAGAGTGAGACCAAACCTTCAAACTTCACAGTTCACACCTATTGGCACTTGGGCAACTTGCATTTGCAGCACTGCCCATGCCCAGTGCAAACTGCAGAGTCAGCTCCCCTGCTCCTCTTCCTCCCTCTGAAACCAATGTTCCCAAGTGCACTCTACCAATTACCAATCAACATAGCACTAGCAGCTCTTCATGTTAAATCTCAAGTAAAAGCCTACTTTTTTACCATTTCTTCTGTTACACAGAACACCTAGAACAACTATATAACCTGTACCCAATTCTTTCATTTGTCTATGTCATTGCTTTCATATCATATATTCACAGTTCCATTACATTTCAAGAAAATGATCCCAATGCTCAGAAGAAGGAAAATCATCACTTTCTTCTCAAGTTTGAACATTTCTCAACTGATTTCTCATGAATCCAATCCAATTTCACAACCAATACATTCTGCTCCGTACCCTTCTTCTGGAATTCTCAAAGGCTTAAACCCTTTTGGTGTTTCACTGTTCTATGCATCAACTTCAACACAAGCATCCAAATTCCTTCAGTCACCTGGAGAGTGATTCAGGGCCATAAAGAGAAGCTCGTTTCACTGGTAATCATCTTTGACTATTACGAATTCCTCCTTATGAGTTGCAGGACTTGGAGCTTCCTTCCACTGTTGAGGTCATGAGGAAGCGTGTTGAGTTTCTTCAGAAGTTGAGGTTAACCATTGATGACATTAATGAGTACCCTTTAATGCTAGGATGCAATGATGCATTGTGCGAAAGAATATGATACCTGTCTAGTGTATACTGAGAAAAAAATTGGGATTCCAAGGTCAAAACATGGAAAAATCGTTAAAGTTCGTCCACAAGTTTTACATGCAAGTGTGACTGTTGATTTGGAAAAGTAGGATATTGGGTTTGTGCTGCAAAAGTATCCTGAGCTTCTTGTGTTCAAGCTTGAGGTAGAATGAGTACTTCAGTGGCTTATCTTGTTAGTATTAATGGTGTCAATCCTAGATATACTGGTCCTATGGTAACACATTATTGATTATCCTTATATTTTGGGAATGCGAATTGGGACTATGATTGAACCTTCAATTGACTACTTGGTCTCTTTGGGGCTGCCAAAGAAATTTTTTCCTAGGATGTTGGAAAAGCGAGCCTATACATTTGGTTATGATCTTGAGGAGAATGTCGAACCAAATGTGGATTGCTTGATTAGTTTTGGAATTAGGACGGAAGTGCTGCCTTCTGTTATTGCTCAATATCAACAGATTCTTGGGCTTCTCTTAAGGCTAAACTGTTTTCACAGCAGTACTTTTTCAATTTGAAGCTTAAAATTGATCCTGAAGGGTTTGTACGAGTGGTAGAGAAAGATGCCACATGTGGTTAGCCTTCACCAACACTTAATAATGAAACCAGTTGAATTCCTCCCAGGAGGGCAATACCATCGCATGATGTGGCTAACATGGTGATCAAATGTCCTCAGTTAGTAGGGCTGAGAGTTGAGCTCTTGAAGAACAGTTATTGCTTCTTCAAAAGTGAGATGGGTAGACCCATAGAAGAGCTTGTGGAGTTCCCATAATACTTGTAGCTTGGAATCCACAATCAAACCCATAAGGGATGAGATGTTCATTAAATTTGATGCTAACTTGTAGTGACCAGAGATTTGAAGAGAGATTGCAGGGTAATTTACATTGAAACTGAAAGTATAGGTCGATCATTTGGTATGGCTGAGAGGTTAGAGCTACAGGAAATGAGATAGTGCCTGATGAGGAAGAGAAGAGTGATAATGAAGTAGTATATGTATACAGACGAACTGTTTCTCTTTAACAACACTTATTTTGGTTAAATGAATGAAACAACTTCAAAATTATGACTGTCATTCAATGGCCAACAAATTTGTACATGTCTGTCTATTTTATATTATTGCATTCATGTAATGCTAGTGATTGAGACGTCAAGTTTTTGTGTCCATTCATTACGCACAATTATCCTTGGAGGTGGTGTAAAGTCCTGAAATCATGAAGATGGATATGCAATTCTTCACTATCTGAACTTATCTGTCACCCTAGTTATGCACAATCTGAACTTATCTGTCACCCTAGTTATGCACAATCCCGTCAGTGTTTCGAGTTCAGAGGTTTGCAAGTTTTCTTCTACAAGAGAGCAATTCCATGATCTTAAGAATCAGTGATTCAGTGCCATAGAGACAACTCTGAAATTTCCTTTTACTAATAACCCGCTCAGTCTTGTGGACCAACATCAACATGAATATCCTTTGTTGTAGAGTTGAAGAACTTTGGCGAGGAACATATACATCAACATTCAAATCTGGGTCAAGGAATGGTACAACTAAACTCTTTCTCATGTTGGAGCTATTACAAACCACATTAGAATAAACAAGGCATCTTTTTGTAAGGATGCCTTGTGCGCGTCATATATTCTATTGTCTACAATACCACAGAATGCAATTCCAGCCAAAGTCATCCTCACCAATTAGTTTTGAAGAGAGAATTGGAGTAAAGAAAAAGAAATTTTTAACACATTCAGAAACAAGGACTTAGTACTTATGTGTTAAAATACCAATTGAAACTTGCAATCAATCAGACATTCAGTTTGAAGTCATTCTTTCACAAAGCTAATTACTTGATTTACTGTCTTATGTACATAATGGAAAAATATCACATATCAGAGCAAAAGTATAGATTCAGCAGACAAGTCCATAGATTGCACAATAAACCAATATAAATATTAAAGCTGATAATTACTACATTTGCTGCTCATGCCAATTACTCTGACTTAAAAACCAGAAGATAGAAAAAGATTATGCAAATCCAGTTTCTAAACCAGAAGACAGAAAATATCAAAGCATAACAACCACGCTCAATTTGAAAAGGAATTATAATTTTATTCCATGAATTTAACCTAGCTCAGATTACACAAAAAAGCAGAACAGTATATTCTGCACCTGCCCCACTCACAATAACATC
Source organism: Styphnolobium japonicum (assembly GCA_023212625.1). NCBI lineage: Eukaryota > Viridiplantae > Streptophyta > Magnoliopsida > Fabales > Fabaceae > Styphnolobium > Styphnolobium japonicum. Next base: position 12,873,536 of record JALBWW010000008.1, on the reverse strand, counting down.
ATTTCCAGCAACCTAATGAACAGACACCAAAATCTTCTGCCAACCCCCCAAAAAGCAAAATCAGCAATGAACAAGAACCCAATTCATCACATACATTTATACCCATTTGTTTGTATCAAATCTTTACCCTCCCATCCCCCACCAACCCACAAATCCCATCTCAAATTGACCCTTTTGAGGAAACCCAATCCTAACTGCACAAGATAACCCTTGTGACAGCAAGAGACAAACAAGACATTGAAAAGAAGAACAAAGACACAAAGTCCCTGGAAGACCATTTCCGAACCTCTTTGGCCTCAACAACCCTCAAACTCTTTGCCCTCCTGAGTGCATCAACTTCCTTCAAAAGGTCAAACTCCAATCCCTTCTTCTTCAGTTCCTCTACACACTTGGCCAACAGGCCCCTATCCTCCTTCTCCCTCGCCAGCAGCTTCTCCATGTGAACCTCCACGTCGCTCTTGTACCTCACAGCCCAGATGATGCCCAGAGAGAACAAGAGAGAGCACAGTGATGGGACCCAGGACCTGTGGCAGGCCTTGTCCACGTGGGGTGCTGTTGTTGAAGAAGAAGAAGAAGCGTTGAAGAGGAGCATGAGGGTCGTGGAATGGAAGAGGAAGAAGAAGATGTAGAGCATGGTGATCTCTTTGCGGACAGAGTCTATCTGGGTCTCCTTGAGGGCAATGCGGCCATGGATGAGTTCTTCTTCCTTCAGCCATTGCTTCAGGAGAAGCTTGTGGGTTGGTGTCTCTGCGATTTGGTGAAGTGGGTGCATGTGCTTCCACTCCATGATCGATGTTCTCGTTGTGCTTTGATCAGTGTCAGCCATTGATGTATGTGCAAATGGTAGAGAGAAAGAGAGAGTGTGTGTGTGTGTGTGTTGTATAGAACAAAACAGTGAGGAGAGGAGTTATAAAGTTAACGGTCATGTGGATTTTGAATTTTGGCAACGGTCGAATTTGGTGAATTTCCAGGAATGCCCCTTTCTTCGGCTTATTATCTGATTGAGGAGCGTTAACACAACGTGACCTTAACGGCTAGGTGAGTGAAAGGAGAGTATAAATGGCGGTGGTGGTTTTTTTTTTTTTTTTCTAAAAAGTATTGGTGGTTATTTTATGTTCATAATAATTTAATTGATCGACTGTTAATTAATTATGTGGATACTGCAGAGGCTGTTTCTCCTCCATTTGAGAGGCCTTTTCTAAGGGTTTAATTTTGTTTTTGGCCACAATTGAGGATTTAATGAAAAATATGAAAAAATAAATAAAAATGAATTCTTCAAAAAAAAATTATTTTTGTTATGTCACATTTTTTATTATTACAAAAAAATTATGTTACGTGAATTAGTGTAATTCAAGAAAATTGTGCTAACAAATTGAATAGAAGGAAATGATTAAAGAAAATAAGAAGAGAGGGAGGGTTGGTTGTGGTCAAGTTGATCTCAGGCGGCCAAATATTCAGTCGATAAAAAGAGTTCACATGACAAAAGTAACTAGCGGGCAAGGCCATGATGGCTGAGAAGAGTCAATAATCAACTTATTTAGAGTACGTATGTTTTAACTTTTTTTTTTTTTGATAATTCAAGGAAGTCTCACTGTAGATCTTTTAACTTTTATTTTTTATGGTAATTTAAGGAGGTCCCACCACTACGATAGGACTTCGGAGTCCTTGTAGAAGGAGAAATTCTTACACACATTAAGAGTATTACTCTTACTCAATCAACAAGTGACATGTGTCAAATATATTAACATCTATAAAAATTATTGGTTGATAGTTGACACGTGTCACTTGTTGATAGGGTGAGAGTAATACTTTTAGTGTATGTAAGAATTTCTCATGTAGAAGGACTAGGAAAATACGGGGGATCGAACCTGCCGCCCTTCAAAATCAGCATATGCACGTACCAACTGAATTGACACTCACGGCCATAGGTTTTAACTTTTACTCAACTTAAATCCAATAGGCATGACGTTGAAGACTCCTTCTATATGAAGAGGTTTTTTCTGTCACAAATGTTAGCTTACACAAACAGGTTACTAATCGTTTAACGGTATGTGTGTTTACATGTTTAATATGTTTGTTTAAAGATTTCTTTAAATATTATGTTGATTCTTTTTATTTTTCTAATAGATTATTTGAATTTAATTTTTTTCGGTCAAAGTAAATTATCCTGAATGTTTTGGTTTAGTATATTTAATTGATATTAGAGTAATATAATGATGTATTAGTTGCAAGAGTCATATTAGAACTTAGAGAAGTCCACAAGAGATACTAGAATAATTTGCCACATCATCACTTATGATTAGGTAGAATAATTTCCTCAGCCTAAGGTTACAAATAAAAATCCAATCTCCTAGGTATGATTCAATCAAATCCTATGAAGGACCCAGAAATTTTAGACAATAGAAATAGGAAACTGGGAAGAATTTGATGGCAGAATAGGTTGTGTACGTATGGCTGGATAGAGGATTGAGGAGATGGAATTTACTCAATAAACTTCTCAGTGGAGCAAATTTTAGCAGATTATGGGGATCAAAATGAAAAATTAACCATGTAGTAATTAGAAATTTATAAAAGCCAATGGGAGCATGTGTCCCACATACTTCAACGTAGGTCCGTCTCTTATCAAATTTACTTAACTGTAAAAAAAAAATTATGTTAAAAATTCATTATGTGTATAATCTATTTTTAAGAAAATTAATTTGTGCTTATATATATTAATTCAAAATCGATTTTAAAACAGATAATTTTGTTTAGATTGTATAACAAAAATCGCTTATATGTATTAAATTACCAAAAAAGATATGAAATGATTCGAAAAATTATTTAGTTGAGGTCAAAAGAGTATTTATCTACCAAAACTTTTGAAATAATCTATAATCACATAATCAAAATGTTTAAAATAAAGCTCTTCAACAAAAATAATTTGTAGTATATGAAAAAATAATCTTCATTTATAATTAATTTTACACACTTTAACCAAACATGATAAACTTTATACAAAACAGCTTTTATAAAAGAAAAAACTATTATTTAAAAAAATTAATCTTTTTCAAACATGTAGTATGTTTCCACTCTCTTTGGAAGCCTTACTCACTTGATCATTAGAGTCCTCTTTATAGATTTTCTGACACTCCAACAACCAACAGCTAACCAGATAGTTATCACATATAGCAAAGAGTCATCTTGAAATAGAAAGAAAGAGAATCTTTTGCCAAAATCAACACTCTAATGCGAAATTCAGCACTAATTTAATTTCTACAATATCAAGCACAAATTATTCTTAAAACCCTCTTGCCAACTCATTCACGTCATTGTTGTTAATAGTCGTGAATCATGTTGTTGTTTATGCTTTTATGAATTTTGTACTTCAATTGTGGTTGGCCCAATTGAATGTAATTTGTTTCTTTTTTCCTTTATTGTAGTTGCTTGTCTTTCAAGTTATTCCGCTTTTGGGAGGTTTTTTCAATTTGGTATTCATCATGTTTTCATGCATATTCATTTGACTACAAAGTTGAGATTAACTTTTGTTCAAAGTTCTTTCTCTTAATCCACTTTTTTACGCTAATTTTAGATCATTGTTAAAGAAATTTTAACATCCACTCTCTCCTCCCAGCTTATAATAGGTGCCTATTCATATGCAAATTAAGAAACTCCAAACAGAGAAATTTATAGGTTCATACTCAACAGCACTCCTATTTCTATACTAGCATTGTCACTCTTTTCTTTTCTATTCTCAAACACGGATCAGGTTTGTTTTCTTTCATTTTCCCTTACTTTTTTAACACAAATTCACCATTGGATTTATTTGAATTACGCACTTTTCTTCTCTTGCATATCACTTTTTGCTTTCTCTCCTTGGCATAAATTCTTTGCTGGAGATTATTTTCCATTACTGGAAAAGTGACCAAATCTAAAATTAAAGAAACCTCATCTCTGGTTTTGTTACTTAAGGCAATCTAACTACAACTGGTATATTGGCCACCCGCTATCCATCGTCACCAACTTGCCATTACAAAAAGCCCATTACATGTTATATTTTATAGTACTTTGAAGTCACCATTTAAGAGTACAGCTTTCTTTTCAAACATGCCTAGAGTTCTAGTTCATCTTCTGCTTCTCATTTTGGAAGCACCATTCATTTTCCAAGTCCAAAATCTTGCTGAAGCAGATTACAAATTGATTCAAGCAGCATGACACAACTCAGAGACACCAGCAACTTGTATGAGGTGCAAAATATCAACTCCAGGTTCTGAGAAGGTTAATAGTATAGGCATAGCCACCATTGTTGTCAACTGCATCAACAACCAGGCAGAGACCTTGGCAGCCAACATGACAAGTTTGGCTTCCAAGACATCCCATCAGAAGCTAAAGCCCATTTATCAGGGCTACGCACAAGGGTTCTCCACAGCCAAGAATGAGAAAGCTTCAGCAAAGCAAGACTTGCAGGAGCACAAATATGACAATGCTGAAGAGTCTGTGGTTAAAGCTCTGAAATTAGAATATCAATGCCATGTTGATATCATGAGCTACCAAAGCGAAGTTTTCAGTGGTGTTGTTTTTTATATGAGGAGCTCTTTGAGGCAGCTTGTAGAATAATTGAGAAGCTTTAATAAATTGTCATGTTTTTCAGACTGACAAGGCTTAGTAATATATACAAATAAATAAACTTGTCTATTTTATACACATTCATATATATGTTTAAATTGATACAATTCTACAGAAGGGATTGCTTATCATTAGACGCAACAAAATAAGAATAAAATTGCACCATAAACTAAGGGCTAGAAATCATATAGTCATAGTTTTGACAAAAACTGGTTATGAAGTAGGATAGAGTTTGCCTACTATAGCCTAATTGAAGCTTTGTTGTTGCACTTGGTTCGATTTTGAAATTTTCATTATGCTGAACAAAAGGAAATGCACTAGAAGTGCCAGGAGGTTTTATGTTCTGTTAATGAGCATCCTGAACTCAGTTGTCAGTACTATTAACTAATATTCAAATTTACTTGGAAACTATGGTCTCTGCCACATTCCTTAATAGCTAGATGATATATAGTTCCTAAGTGTTATGCTTGTGTTTTGACACATACTCATAATTATGCAATACTAGCAAAATTCATCTGCACCAAACAAAATGAAAAGATATTGACCACCACTAAATTCTCATTCCTCGGGTATATATCCCAGTTCGCGGATTAGGGTATCCCTGTCCGCGGATTAGGATATATCACAGTCTGCATATTGGGGTATATAGGATCTGCATTTATGTTCAGGAATCGGAGTATAATAACCCTGTCCTTTGATTGGGATATCTTTGTCTGCAAAGTGGGATATATCCATATCCATGGGCTAGGGTAACCCTAAACCCTAAACACTAAATCTTAACCCTAACCAAACCTTAAAACCGAAAACCTAAACCCTAAAACCCTAAGCTCCAAAGAAAAATTTAAGAATGAATGAAAAGAGTGTGAGATCTCTATAAGATTGCTTGTAAACAAGTCTTATGTAAGTGTAAATTCTTTTTCAGCCTTCTCTTTTTCTGACCACTTGTAGTCGCCACTACAAATGTTTATAACCACAACTACCATAACCCATTAGTGATTATGGTAGTCGTCACAAAAGGTCTACCTTTTAGTGTCTAAAAGTCATCATTATTTACCTTAGGTACGAATTGTACGAAACGACTTTCAGTCATACCGAAAGTATAATAAGTTGTTAGTAATGATTTTAGTGATAACTTATTATATTTTCAGTGATGATTAAAGTCATCACTAAAAATTGTATTTTTTTTTTTGTAGATTCTTGAATTTTTAGGAAATTGTTAAACACAATATGTCCTTTATAGTTCACAATTACGCAAAGATGATTGCTCTTACTTAAAGTTCTACATCCCAAACCTCAACTATAGACCTTTTTAATGAATAGTCCATAATTACTATATTAGAGTTTGCAAGGGTTGAAGGAATGGGCTAACAAGGGCATGCCAATCCTTGAAAGTTGAAACTTCTCTTAATATTTTTTTCTAAATTTTCAAGAAATTCATGAAATTAAAGCAAACTAATATCGGTGGCATGACACATGTCTCGAGGAGAAAATAAGTTTAGCCAGACTTTATCTTAAACAGACCATATCTATTTTCTAAATATAAAGCTTTACTCTAACCTATTACTTGATATATGCCTTAATTTTGCCTAGCTTGGCCTTTTATAAAAGTATTAAAGTCTTGTCTGACCTAAAAACTTATTTAAAGGTTTACTTTGTATTATGACTTTTATGTAGGCCAACATACCTAAGTCTTTAAATAGGCCAACAGATCTAGGCCCTTAAGATCTATAATAGGCCTAGCCTCAAATTTTCTAATAACACAGCATAATTTGAATCCAAATAAGCACAGTAACAATTCAATCCCTAAACCAAAACAAATTAGGAATAAGTCAAATGACAATTCCAAATTATTAAATAGCAACAATCCACAAATGACAACTCCAAATCATAGAATAACATAAATGTTTAATCCAATCCAATAAGTCAATAACACAATCCTAATAACAAATGCAATTTCTCATCACAAACTAAAAAAAAAAGCACAACTTCCCAAGAGCCAGCAAGCAAGGCGCAGCAACCAACAAACAAGGCATCAAATCTTCAAGGTGATCTCTTGTTGTCCAGACACCTCCAAAATAAGAAATTAGTACATGTATTAGACCACAAAATAATTTAATAATAAACAATTTAACAAATATAAGAAGTTGAAGAAAATGGTGCACCCTAATAATTTTGACAAGAACCACATCACCTTTTTTAGGAGTGGCAAATGTGAATCAAATGAATTTTGGATTAGAACATAATAGATGGATAAAAAATAAATAAACCAATAATCTATTCACAATCTACTAAAAAATTGTTAAAATCATACAACTCATCTATAACTTATTTCAATGGATGGAGATCCAATGTTTCTATTAATATATTTTAATTAATATGATGGATAGATATCTAACCCACCCATTTGAAATCATTTTTTAAAAATAATTCTCTCTCTAAAAAAAATTCTATAAAAACTAATTTTATCTCTCTAAAAAAATAATTCTCTCTCTCTCTCTCCATCATCGACACACAAAGTTTGGTAGCTCTCTCCAAAACCCTAACCAAGGCCCTCTTTAGCACCTCAACCACTATGTCCATCTCTAATATCTCCCCATCCAACGACCCCCGTTGACGACCCCAACCAAGGTTCAATTTATCATGTTATACATTTGGGAGGAGAATATGCAAAAAGGGTGGGTAAAGGAGCTCTAATGGATTCTCTCATGAAAAATGGTTTAATGTTTCACTATTTGATCTTAAATGGGTTTCGGGTCACCCATGAAAGAGGTGGATATGTTAGTAATTAGATATCCTATAAATATCTTGGTCTTCCCATTAACCATCCACTATCCAAAACTGATCTAATCCATCAAATTCATTTAATTTATTATTATTATTAGATGGAATGGATTAGATTTAAACATGGATGGACTAGATGGATAATGGATGCATTTGACACTCCTACTTTTTTTGAACAAGTTATAAAGAAGAAAATGTTTTAAATTAACACCCCAACTCACATATTTGGCTTTTTCACCATGCTACAAGAAGTGTACCCAAAATTACTTATCAATTTGTCATTGTTTTAAAACTTATTCCTAGAATTCTTGTTTTTGCCACGTAAACAAAAAAAAATTGTGTCATGTGGGAGGTGCCAATGCGCTTGGAGCCTCCAACGTGAAGGCGCCAAAGGCGTTGGTGCTTCCACGTTAGAGGCTCCAAACACGTTGACTCTTCTCACGTTGTACAAAAATAAAAATAAAAAATTGCCTACGTGAAAAAAAATAACAATATTCTAGTAATAAGTTTCAAACAATGAAAAATTAATAAATAATTTTGGGAAGACTTGTAGTACAATGAGAAAACCCAAATATTTCTCTACATATTATGGGAACTAATTCACACATTCTTCATATGTTCCACAAAAACATGTGCAAAAGCAAAGCATGAGCCCACTTTACTCAAACTCCAACAACGTGCTCATGAATAGACCGAAGGAAACTACATTACGTTAGAATATTGCATATTAGTCCACTTGCAAAAACTTAGATTAACATACATAAGCAACCCAAACGAACACAAGTTCTCAATAAAGAAACATAGCAAAACACAAGTCATCAAGTCATTCAAAATCCAGTCAGTATTCTGAGGTTATTCATAGCTAATTCAGTTAATTTCTTATTTAATGAAAACTATTGGCATTTCAACAAACACTTCATACGGATGGAGAACAAACCTGTAAACTTCAAGTTAGCAGTAATCCTTAAGGCTTCAAATTACACTCAATTTCAAATTACATCAATCATGCTTGTCTTATCTTAACATTTCAGCATGTAACAACTCTTCAAAGAGACAAACACGGATGGCAGAATCTTCATTATGGGAAGATAGGGAAAAAAATAGACATATAAAAAACCTATAGCTTTCTTCTTAGAAAGAGTCTTAGTGTACAAGACGAAATAACTCTAAGAAATATCATTGATTTTTTTCTTACTTGCCCAAGACATAATAAAGATCAGTGAAATGAAGAGTCCATAACCAAAATGCTTGTGTGCTGGCTGATTTTTAATTTAAAAGGATTAAATTATTTAACTACTTAAAAAGAAAATGATCAATGTAATTTTTTAAAAAAATTGATTTGATTTAAGTAAATGGTTAATTTGTTAAACGTGTCCTAAACAGAATGAAACATGGCACCAGGCCACAAAGCCTTCCCAAAGAAAATTGGACAGTGGGTACTTGAACTATCGAGACTACTAGCTAAGTGCTAAATTAATTTATTTTTATTTTAAAAGCGGATCCTAAACAGGATTGAACATGGCATTGGGCAATAGGATAATTCCAAAAAAATTGGTTAGTGAGTACTTCACTCCTCGAAACCTCTAAGTGTGTATTAATTTGTTTTATTTTTAACACGAGTCCTAAGCGGAGAGATTGAATATAGCACTAGGCTAGAGAGCAACCCTAAAAATCTTGACTGCAAGTATTTGACCCCTCAAGACCACTAAAAATAAAAAACTTGATATCAAGCATAAATCAAATTACCATTATCAATTAAGCCAACTTAGAAATGGTGGTTTCTAGTTTTTTTTTTCCTTTTTTTGTCATTTTCATTCAAAAATTGAAGAAAAGAACTTACTTTCTAGTATGTTTGGTATTTATAAAATGGGTGGAAAGGAAAAGAAGGAACACATCTTCCCTTGTTTGGTATCAACTTAAGGGTGGAAAGGAAGAGATTTATCTTCCTCTCCTTTCCATGTGCCTCACATTATTCCTTCCCTAACTTTTTGGATGGATTGGGAGGAAAAGAAAATCAAATTTTCACATTATCCACTTTATTAACTTTATCCACTTTATTAACTTTACCCACTTTATTAGATAAAGGATGATAAAGTAATTTGACATTTATTTACATACATTTTCATTCTTTTACTTGAGTAATAACTCACCAACTTCTCCATTCTTTTCTTTTATATTGTATTCCTTTCTTTTTCTTTCCTTCCATAATCTCAAAAAAAAGCCATCATCAACCCAGCACTTATGCCAATTACACAAGCTAAAGTGTCATTGAATCCAATCATAATTAACTCAACCATTAACAGTAGGAAGGGCTATAAAAGACTCTTTCTTCTTAGAAAGAGTCTCAAGCAACTCTAAAAACTATCACTGATTTTTTTCTTACTTGCCCAAGATATAATAAAGACCAATAAAATCAAGAGACCCCAACATAAAATATTGTTGTGTAAGAAATGTTAAATGTAAAAATACATGCTCTTGATTTCTTCTAATGGTGAAGAAGGGAGGTGTCGTCGTAATAATGAGAGCTCAAATGGTGGAAGTGCTCTTCTTGGCCCTTAGGTTAGGGTTGTGCCACCAATGAAGAGAGGTAGTGAGGAAGAGAGAAAGTGAGACATGACTATGTGAGGGAGATGGTAGATTAAGGACATAAATATTTTTATTAAAAAAATATTATAGTTTATAAAATTAATAATTATATAAATATTATAATATTTTAAATTATATATTATTAATAATAATATATAAATATAAACATGTCAGCCATGTCAGAGCATATCCAAAAGCAGAGCTGCAATACAAGAAGCTTGTAAATTTTGAAAAAATATAAGAGTTGGTAGTAATTTTTATTTTAAATAGAAAAATAATTGAAAAAACCTTTTTCATAAAAAAAAACTAGTCATTTGAAATAAGATCATGTGCGAGAGTTTGATTATACTTAGGGAATAACAGGAACTTAATTCTATCATACATTTGATACATCCATTCAAGGACAATAATTATCCTTTAGCTAGTTGTACAAGTTTATAATTACATTAACAATATTTGATTTGCCCATCAAATAACAGGCAAATAAAAGGTAAAAGCATGATTGAAATGACAAAAGCATGAATGAAATGCTAATGAAATTATATTTACAAAGATAAAGAATAAAAATAAATTACAAGAATTTATAATTTTAGCTTAATTTATATACTTACGAATCTCCCGGTGTAATGGAAATTTAAGGACACAGTTCTTTTAGAAAGTGGTTGTGTGTTAATTGATTTTAATTTTAAAAAAATTAAATTATTTAGCTTCTTAAAAAGAAAATGAACAATTTAATTTGAAAAAAAAATTGATTTATTTTGAGTAAATGATTAATTTGTTAACGTGTCCTAAACAAAATAAAATATGACACCAGGCTAAAAAGTCTTTCCAAAAAAAATTGGCCATGAAGTACTTGAACTCTCAAGACTACTAGATGAGTGCTTAATTAATTTATTGAGGATTACTTCAGTACTTATCTTTTTTACTTCTAGGGTACCGGTACCCAGAGTGAGTTGTCAAGCATTCATTAGTTATTATTTATATTTAATAGTCTTTCAAACATCAATTGTGAAACTAACAGTCAATAAATAATTGACAACTCACCCTAGATACCAAACCCATCAAGGTACTATAACAACTCCTTAATTTATTTATTTTAAAAGTGAATCTTAAACAAAATTAAACATGACATTGGGCCACATGATAATTCCAAAAATAAGTTAGGGAGACCTTGACTCCACAAAACATCTAAGTACTTATTAATTTGTTTTATTTTTAACACAAATCTTAAGCGAAATTGAACTTAGCACTAAGGCAAAGAATAACACCAAAAAAATTGGTCATGAGGTACTTGACCTTTGGACATCACTAAAAAATAAAAGCGTCACATCGGGCATAAATCAAATTAACAATTAAGCCAACAGAGAAACGGTGGTCTTTAGCTTTTTCCTTTTTTGTCATTTTCATTCAAAAATTGATGAAAAGAACTTAGTTTCATCAACCCAGCTCTTATGCCAATTACACATGCTAAAGTGCCATTTAATCCATCATAGTTAACTCAAGAATTAAACGATCAAACAGCAGGAAGGGCTATAGAACAAGCAAAACCAATTTGTTGAAATCTGCAATTATATGTCACTCCAGCCTATGAGCACTTTCTCAAGCAAAATAACTATGAAATCAGCCCCACCTAAATCATTCACAGATCTGAAACAATTGATAGGCATGTTTAAGCAACTAAAAATAGAAACAACCTAAAGCTTTTTGCAAATATAAAAAAACACTTAAATATGTAAACCTCAACACCATCACCACTAATAGCAATGAAAGACAATAAATAGAAACAAACCTCCATCATTAAACACAGATTCAACAGATTTTGAAGTTCATGCATTAATGCCTAACAACTTGAACTCAAATTATTATAAATACCAAATCAGACCAAGAACATGTTTGAAAAAGATTAATTTTTTTTTAAAATAAATTTTTTTAATAAAAAGTTGTTTTATCTAAAATTTATCTTGTTTATTTAAAGTGTGTAAAATTGATTATAAATTAAGATTATTTTTCTATAACTAAAAACAATTTTTTAAAAAAAGTTACTATTTTAAGCTTTAATTATTTGATTTTAAATAATTTCAAAAGTTTTAAAAGATAAATACATATTTTCTCTCAATCAAATAACTTTTTCAATCATTTGATACATCTTTTAATAATTTAATACATAAAAGTAATTTTTTTATACAATCTAAACAAAACTCCTTATCATAAAATCAATTATGAATGAATATATCCAAATATAAATTATTTTTTTTATAATCAATTTTTCACAACTAATCTAAACACGCACTAATATAAACCATAAACTCAAAGCAAATCCACACACATGACAGATTTTCATTCGAATTGAAACAAATTCAGTTTATAAACCCAGTCATCTAATGCCAAATTATCTCTTATTCGTGCATTTGAAGAAAAACAGTCAAATGACAAAGCGAATGACACAGCAAGTAAAACCCGAATCTAGGAAATCCCTTTTATACCACATTCAGTTTACAGATATTTCAATAGATAAACAACCAAGCAAGTTTTGGCATGAATCTTTCAATCAAATGCAGACACAGAATACCAAATAATATACTCATGTATAATCAAATTGAAATCAAGATTCAACACCCAATACCCAGAACTGGTTGACAAGGTGAGTTCAACATTTGGACAAACAATTAATATACATGGTGTGTCATAACAAATAAATCCTCATACCTCCAGTTTGAGCATGCTAAAATCAAATGATAAAAGGAAAATTCAAAACCAAAACATCAAAATTTACAAAAAAAGAACATAACAGGTTCAACCATTTTCAAGTATCGTAACAATTCACAAGCAGATTTATACCGCGAAGGGAACAAATGCAAGCCAGGCCAGATCAGAATTTAAAAGATTCACACATGATAACACAGCAGGCTAAATCAAACCACAATAATTCTAACAAACCCAGCTAACCAAGATCCCCTGCTATATAAAATGAAACCCCAAACTCTCACCAAGCAACAAACCCACAGAACCTCAAGATTTCCCAAACAAACAGCCATATCTTGAACATTAAAATGAAGGCTATCAGATTGGGATTAAGGGATTTGCTACCCCAATTCTAGATTTGCAGGATATTTTCTTAAGCAAGCAATAAAATACTTAACAAGACCCTTTATCATGGATATAAACATAGGCTTCTTGACCAAGACAGACTACAACATTAAATATTTCAAACCCAGGAAAAACAATTATAGAAAGGATTACAAACATCATTCTATTAACCATAGATGCACCCAACCTAGCAACCTAGAGCCATTGTTTCAGAGTCATGTATTCAGATCAAAACAGCTGAGTTAAGAAAGCAAGTATCAAGTATTTAAGAATGAAAATGCAGCACCCAAGTCCCAAAAAAAAAAAAGTATAAGCATAATAATTAACCCCTGCACATTCCCTTATTGAGCAAGACTCAAAGATAATCATCAAGCTAAAAAAAACAGAATGAGACCACGGATGCAAATACAAAATAATCAAACTAAAATGCAGTCAATGGACCCCATGATAAGAACAAGGCATATGGGGAAACACTGTTCAGGTAAAAACTAAGCAACTCTCACGATCAACACCAATATGAGGGGACACTTCCTCACTTGGGTTTGGTCTTGGACCTGGGTGAATGACTAAGTGGAGAATGGGTCATGCTTGGATAAAAGGGATGAAAAGGTTATGGATCAATTCATGGAATTGGGTTAGTTGGGTGATATGAGTTAGGTTGATGAGATTGGACCCCATGTGGGGTTGGATCCCAGGTTTGGGTTAAGTAAGTGAATTGGGTTTTGGGATGAGTTGTCAATGTTGGGTCTTGTGTCAGGTGATTTGGGCTGCGGATAGCCTAGGTGAGACATGGATTGTGGGTCTTGGACAAATGAAAGTATTTGCCTATTTAATTTTTCTTTATTTCAATTTTTATAATTTTTAGGATTTTTTAATATCTTTTCTTAAAACAAAGTTTTAGTTACCTAGATAAAATATGGTGTTTACAAGCTTGTAAGGCCAGAAAGGCTTTTTAAGGACAGAGCCTAGCCTATCATGCGCCCACCGAAAGTTTGATTAATACAACATATTATTTGGTTAATAATGAATAAATACTTGGTTAATACAATATATTATTTGGTTATTGAGTTTTACTAGCTTGTAAGTGATTGGTTATCAAAACTTATTAACGAAAAATTTATTTATTATTAACCAAATGTAAAAAAAATAATATGAAATAATCATTATTGTATATTATATGGCTCTGTGCCACTACTATTCCTACTCGTGCACTTTTAGAAAAGAAAGACACGGCATGGGCAACCCAACCTTCGTGGCCTCCTAGAACCCACACACCGACTGATGCAACAACACCTGGGAAGGTGTCACCTGTGATCCCCAAACCAACCGTGTGAATGATCAAAACCCTCGTCACCGTGGACTTCTCATACAACAACCTCTCTAGCCAAATCTCGGCCTCTCTCTCTCTCGGTTGGCATCATTTAGGACCATGAAAGAGACCCAGAAGATAAACCTTTCGACGTACTCACTAGTATCATTCCTCCATGACTGACGAACAGAAGGCTCAAGTTTCAGGTACCATCTGCTCTCAGACTTGTTTGTTGCTATGCTAATGCTAAATTGTTGATGCTACTTGGCTGGTTTTCCTCTGCTCTTATTTCTCTGCTTCGCAACAAAGCTTCTTCACCTCGTAAATGAAGAGGACCCTATCTGTCATGGTTTTCTGAATTTCTGGTGTCGGTAAATGAAGAGGAACTTGGTTATGTTCTTGTGGTGCAGAGCAGAGGAGAAAGGCTTTGGCTTTTTGGCAAGCTTGAGAGTATGTAAAGAAACAAAAGAGAGAGAGAGAGCAACTGAAAAAGTGCTAGAGTTAAGAGAAAGTTGGGGTTCAACTATGTGAGTGGAGAGGGGAAGAACGAAGAAGAGAGGTCGAGTAGCAAAGAGAATAAGTGGGGGATGGGTGCCTCTCTAAGTAATATATTTTTTAATTTTAAAGATTATTTAATTATGTAAATAGGAGGTAAAAAGTAAAAATAAAAAAAATTAATGATTATGATTGAATATATGTGGATGGACAATATTTTATCACGTCACTACTTTGTTTAAATTTAACAATTTTATAATTTATGATAATTGTTTGTAAATAAACTAAAATTTAAAAAGTTTGAGTGTTGTTTTCCTAAAATCAAATAAATGTTAGTGTTGATATACAACCAATTTAAAGTTCACAAATAAGGTGATCTTCAAATGATTATTGAAGACTAAAGAAGTTGAGTGTTATTATAGTTGTAACCCAGACTTAATATCATGAAGATATGCTACTTATTAAAATATATCTCTATAATCTATTATCTGGACATTGAATATTTGAGTTACTCTTTTCCATTTTATATTTTCTAAGAAGAGTTGCAAGGTCTGTTTCTGTAATATGTTTACTCAGCTTAGCTGCTTGAAGCTTTTAGTCGAAATAAACGTCATTATAAAAGTATTTTACAAAATAAAAAGTATAAAAGTATAGAAAGTAAAATCCAAAACCCACAGTTTCTTTCTATCTTTGGTTTTTAGCGTAATATGAAACTTCTTTATGATAATCTTCCTTTCTCTTTAAAATTTAAATGGGAGAAGTGGAGAAAAATTTTTGTATCCCTTTAGGCCATTACTTATTCATCTCACATAATAATTAATGTAGAATAATGCTATATCCTGAGAATCAAATTAATAAATATTAAATCAAAAGTAAAAATATTTATTATCTTAAAAATTTTAAAAATATTTAATATTTTCTTTTTTAAATAATATAGTCAATGAAGGTATTAAATATTATTTAAACAGTGTCTCAAAAATAATAGTACCATAACTTAAAATAAAAAAATATTAAATAAAAAAGTAATACTATTTTTTAGAAATCCAATAAACATTTAATTATTTTTTTAATAATAAAGATAATCATTAGACTGATTATTAAGAAGATATATAAATATTCGTTAATGAATTGTCCCATTTGATTTGGTATGATGAGTTTTGTGTGTCAAAACAACATAATGAGACTAGAAAAGCAAGTATTAACTTTTTGTATCCTTTTTCTTCTGCCCTGATTCGGAGTTAATGTAACCGCCTTTTCATTTACTCTATAAAAAAACATGTTCTTATATATGGAGACGATATCAATGGGATGCCAATCACATAACCCAGCAGAAATCTCTTTTAGATTCCCCTCTTCAAATCAAGCAAAATGGGTTCCTCGAAAGCTGCTAGTTTTCTTCCCCTTCTTCTTACACTGTCCTTAACCCCATTCATCCACCCTTCCCATAAGCTTGTTTCAGCAGATGAAACCTTGATTCAAGGAGAATGCCACAATACCCAGGCACCCAATATCTGCATTCAATGCCTGAAGTCTGACCCTGGAGCTGAACAAGCTGACAAGAAAGGCATAGCCACCATTCTCACCAACTGTCTCATCAGCAAAGCTGATACATTGGCAGCCAACATGTCAGACATGGCCTCTACTGCAAGAGATCCCACTACGAAGACAGATTTCCAACAGTGTGTCACCTGTTATGGATCTGCAAAGCAAGATCTCTTAGATGTGAAGGTAGCATTGGTGAATAATAACGCTAGTGAAGCTCTAGACTCTATGGCTGCTGCTTTCAAGTCTAACTTTGCTTGTCATATAGCAATCATCACGCACATAAAGGAGATACCACAAGCCATTGTCTCTGCTCAGACGTCTTATGACGAGCTCTCAGCGGATGCAACTTCAATAATTAATGGCCTTTCAAGTTGATGATGACCTTGGGTTTTGCTTTCTGCGTACCCCTTATCAGAGGGAAAGAAATAGTTAAATGAAGTTAGTTTTTTTTTCCTCACATATTTGGTGAGTGCATGTGATTCTGATAAGAATTAAACCTAAGAACAGAGAATAATTAGCTTGTTAAAATATTGAATTAATAGCAGCCCCACCTGCATGCATAATCGTGCTAGATCTGTTGGGTTGCTTAGAAAATTTGTAATAGTGGAAACATTTATTTTAATCTTTTAAAAATACAAGTGATATTAATTTAGTCATTTATTAATTGTGTGACATTATGGTATTTTTAGAGGATCATTTTGTGTCATTGAATAACCAATTTGATGTCAAAAAATAGATTAAATGACCAATTTGATGTCAAAAATTAACATTGAATGACCAATTTGATGTCACTAATTATTAGAGGATTAAACTGATGTTACTTATATCTTTAGATTATCAAAATATATCTTTACTCTCTAAAAAATTATGCACAAACACTACCTTGGCACACCAATCCTCCCACCTTTCCATCCATATAACAAAACAATCATGTGTGTTTGGACTAGCTGTAAAAAAAGATTATATGAAAAATCGATTATGTGTATAATTGATTTTCAAGAAAATCGATTATGAGAAAATTGATTTATGTTTGGAAATGTTAATTCATAATCGATTTTATAATAAAGAGTTTTGTTTGGATTGTATAAAAAAATCGTTTTTATGTATTAAATTACCAAAAAATGTATGAAATGATTGAAAAAGTTATTTGATTGATGACAAATAGGTATTTATCTCTTAAAACTTTTAAAATAATCTGAAATCAAATAATTAAAAGCTTAAAATAATAGCTTTTTTAAAAAGTTATTTTTAGTTATAGAAAAATAATCTTAACTTCTAATCAATTTTACACTGTTTAAACAAACACGATATATTTTATATAAAACAACTTTTTTTTCAAAAACAAAAAAACTGTTTTAAAAAAAATTAATCTTTCCTAAACATGCTCCATATGTATTCACACGCCGTTATATATTCATGGAAGAATGATTCTTTAGTTCTTCTTGTGAAAAATAATACCAGCTTAATTCAACTTGAAAAATTAACCAAGTATTCAACTACATTAACTAATAATTTACATACGATTAACCAAAAAATTATCTTCATTTTGATATTTGATACGTGGTTAATAGTATATAAATTACTAATTAATATAGTTAAATACTTAATTAATTTTTTAAACCAAACTAAAAAATAATTACCTCTTATAAACTACACTATTAAGTCATTGTTCCTATATTCATCAGCTGGGTCCAAGTGCATGAACGACGAGTGCTATGAATACAATACAACAGTCGGAAAAAAAAGACTGGCCTCAACTCAAAAAGTCTTGATGAGGATGTAGACATTTGTATTCGAACTCCACCTTTACTGAGAAGGGTACGAAAGATTAGCTAGGAAAAAAGAGTTATGTTAAATATTGTGAAACTCCTAGTAATATATAAATTAGCATTTATTGTTGTGATGAATCAAAATGTTCCATTAACTATATTAATTAATGTATCACGTAGAATATGTATGAAAGCACAAAATTTGAAAAATAATTTCATTTATAAATTAGATTATTTATTTAAGAATTTTTAAATTAAAAATTAATCTGATTTAACGACTGAAGTCAACTGGACTGTTATTTTTCTTAATCTTATTACGAGATTGTGGGTACGGATTCCATCCCTACATTTTCATTTTCCCTCAGTCCTATAAGACTTTCGTAGAATTAAAATAAAAATAATAACAATTTGATTTTAAAATTTTTGTCATTTTAATTTGAGTTTAATTTTAATTTATTGTTAATGTAAAAAAAAATTTATACTATCACTTAATCATGTATTACCAACTCATTAAAAGAGTTTAACTATTATAACAACTATCTCAAAAGTATAATACTTTTAATAATATGTCAATACATAATTTGATGACAATATAGAATTATTTTATTTTAATAGTAAATTAAAATTAAATCCTTTTAGTTTTGTACATGTTATTTAAATATTGTTTTTACTTATTCTCTTAATTCATGCCACGTTGGGTCTATCTTGTACATCCACCTATATACAATATGAAAACGTCATTTACTTATTTAGAGTTCATTTCGTTAAATTATAAAAGAATTTATTTACGTTTGGCAATCATATTTAACTAGTTATAGACCCGTGCGTTGCCCAGCCGATTAAGATTATTAGGTATCGATACTCTTAATAAACTGCTAGACATCAAAATGCTACCGAATTGTCTACTTAAGATATATTAGGTATTGGTACTCTTAATAAACTGCTAGACGTCAAAATGCTACTGAATTGTTTACATGAAACAAACAGCCAATTTGTAAGATTTAATCGTATGTTACAGATAATCATATAAAAATGTTATTTTCATGTATGGAGATTGAATATAGTTGCAGATTGATACAATCTTTCTCTCAAACAACTAATATTTGCACTAAATCTTTGGCAGTTCACAGAGAACATATACAAATAGTAGCCATCCTTTAAATCCTATATAATACAATATTCAGCCATATAGACCAACACCACCTATTATATTTATTCCTAAATGCCTGCCACACATTGAACTTGGATGTTGATTTAGATTTAAGAATCCTTCCAAAAGGTAAATTCCTTAGTTGTGTGCATTTTTCATTGTGTGCACATGACTTGAAAACAATAAGACAATAAGACTCATAGCTCTAATTAAAACAGAAAACAAATCAAGAAACATAATAAAATTAAGAAATAACTCCTAAAATTACTTCCTTAATTAGAGGATTAATTATTTCACAATATATTATAAAAATTTTCTAAAGATATGCTTAGATATTCTAAAGAGATGATAAAATACCCTGAAAATATTCTGAGATATTCTAACACTCCCTCTCAAGCTAAAACTTACTAAGTTTTAGTTTTGTTACAAATAATAAACCTAGCCAAGAACACAGAAACTCATACGAAAAATAGGATAAAATAGACCCAAGTCAAACAACAAGTTATTAAACAGGATGAGTCGCAGGATGCACAGTCAAACAGCCCCTTAGAGAGGTGAAATCAAGGCATATGGTGAATTAGATAGGAGAAACACCATGACTGTCTCTCTTGAAGTCTTTACCGGAAAAGGTGGCACAAGGAATGAAAACACTGTTGAAATATGAGCATCACTGGTTACTGCAATGCGTGAGAATGGAGGTGGAAGCAAAAACTCGCCGGAATTGAGACGTGATGGAATAAGAGACTGCAAGCATCGGGTCACAGATGAGGCAAATACCGTTAAGTAGTGGGCAACAGGTGTTGAAAGATTGCACACACATAAGGTGCTGGATCTGGATGAACAAGGGTGGCTGGCTAAAGAGGGATCACCAACGCACAAAACAGATCTGAAGAGTGGAAGAAGCGTCGCCGCGAGAAGCTTGCTCCAAATAAACACACTAAAAAAACTAATCATAAAAAAAATGTGAGCTCCATAAATGATAGCTTAAAAGACAACTCAAGGATGCTGGAGACGCTAGAGAGATAATATATGATATGAGCGCTGCTAGAAAGATAACTCAACAAGACGACTGGAGTGACGCACAACCAGAAGAGTTGGTTAGAAAATTTCATGGCCAAGAGGGAAGAGACATCGCTGAAAAGACGCACAACGAAAATTCCCTAGCAAGCAATCATCATGATATACAGCAAAGCTCAAACTTCTCCAAGTTCATCAAGAACAACATTTGGAAGCTTGAAATAGTAAGAAAATTTAAGAAACCCGAAAAATCTAGAAATTGAAAATAAGGCTAGTGTGAATTGCAGCTAATAGAGAATTCATCACCAGTATGACTCATCAATTAGATAAGAGAAATTACTACCGACAAATTCATTGGTGAGAAGAAAAGTCAGCACTGATATGATCATCAATGGGCAGAAAAGTCACCGCCGATATGATTTGCTAAATTAAAAATGCATAAAAATATTCAAAACATACAAATTCAGCCAGTAAATTATGTAAAATAATAAATTGTCATAATTATATTAGTAACTTCCAAAGTGATACAATAAGTTTAAACAAGTTCTATAAAGAAAAAGGAAAGTTACATAACAAAATAAGTTCAACAAGTTCTACAAAAAAATAAAGAAAAAGACAACTAATCGAACTAAGTTTGCACCATCATCTTTACCATCCTCATGCTCCCCCCCCCCCCAAAAAAAAAATCTGCTTCGCCTTGTGATGGTGCTTGCGGCGCAAGAAATTCAAATCAGAAGCTAGGAATTCAGGACAAAGATAACCAACTACCAAAACCAAAAATCAAGGAATGAAATTTTAATACTAACATTATCCAAGTGTTTTGCCATAGCTCCATTAAAGATAACCGCACCCTCACAAACCAAGTCATATTTTTCCTAGCCAAGTGATATAACTTTCTAACAAACAAAAAGTTTTCACCATGCTCATAAACATAATGATTGAATCAAACTAGATTTCAAGGAGTAAGAAATTTTAAATATCAAAATTAGCATATACTAGTTTGCTTCCATAGTATTGTTAGGATATCCATATAATAAATACTTTTCAAATATTTCTATAATGTTATATATATATATATACCAATTAAATTAAAAACATTCATTAATTTTAAATTAATATTTTTGTACCTAGACTATATTGTTGGAAAAAGGTCAAATCTTGATCTTGGAGCTTTAGACTATATCTCTGGTCATTGGCTTAGAGAGTAAAAACCAAAACACCAATAAAATAAGAATGTGGGCAAGTAATTAATATGCTGAATGTGACATAGTCAAAATTAGCCAGAACACAACACTCAGATTATTTCCAATCACCACTGAAACCCAGTGTCAGGCACTTATGCATTAGTTGGGGGCTAGTCAACCATAACAATGGGATTTAATGGAAGCACAATACAATAAAAGTGGCATTCACAACAACTAAAACAAAGGACTCTAAAGAGAGTTGACATAATTTGATAGATTACAAGGTATTTGATAACTCATATAAATATTGTTTTAAGTGATAAATTGACATAATTAATAAGAACATTGGTAATGGACACCTATATATAGGTGGTGAAAGAAAGAAAAGTGAAATATATATATCAGAGTAGTCAATAGTGCCTGTAGCGGGAGCAATAGCGGTATAGAGGCGTAGAATAAAGCATGGTCGCCACTGAAAGCTGGGATCGGTGTGTTTCAGTGTCGCAGTGGATTGCGTTGCTATAGCGGCTGAATCGCGGCAAAATAGCAGGCATGGCGTTCGCGATAGTGAACAGAGATTGAAATCTCTGTTTTATCCCCACTATACCTTTATATTTTCACCGACTGAAGTTGTTCTAGCCTTTCGTCCCTCTTTCGCACTAAGACTGCGTTTTAGAGTTGCCCACCCTTCTTTCGCACAGAATTTGCACCCCACTTGCCCACCCTTGTTGCCCACGCGTGACCCACCCCTGTTGCCACCGATTGTGATCTTGTGCTATTCGAACAAAGCTTGCAGGTTGCATACTTCACAACCCTCTCTGCTGCACACAAGCCTTTAGTATCAACGAACCACTAATATTAACAAGAATCCTTCAATTTCTCAATTGGGTCGTCTTCCTCTAGCCTTTGTTTGGCATGCAAGTTCACCTCCTCTAGCCTCTGTTTGGTTATACTTGTGAGAGAAGTTGTTATTGGTACTTTAAGTTTACTTTTGACTAAACTAAATGATGAATTTGTCTTTTAGATTTGAGTATTAATGATGAATATGTCTTAAGTTTTGAGAACTTTGAGTTTTGAGTATCAATTATATGTGTATTACAAATTTTTGAATTTTTATATTACATCCGCTATCTTCGGTGTAACGGCCACTCCGTGACCCGCTATGTCGCTATAGCCTTTTCGGTGTTGGTGTTCATCGCTTCGCGCCACATTCCGTCATTGACTACCTTGATATATACATATATATATATATATATAATTCTTTTTAAATTTATAGAAAATAGATTTTTTTCTTTTTTCCCAAAAAAAAAAAACTTAACAATTAAGGGTAGTAATTGAATCAAGAAACTCGATAGACTTGACTCAAGTACTAGGTTGAACATTAAATATTATTTTCTGTATTCAAAAAAAGTGAGTCTTTAAATGCATACCCATTGGTCTTTCTTCCTGAGCTCATGGATAAGATGCTAATCCCATTTTACTTTTGGAGGTTCAATCTTAAAATACAAGGAAAACCTTAAAAAGATTCACACACAATGCATACCCAGTGCTTCTGCACAAAGATTAGTATATGGGACAACACCAGTAAGGAGTTCACTGCAGCAGATACAATAAAAGATTTATATTCACAAATCAGAAATTAAGTTAAAGATTTTCATCTATATACGATTCTATATTATAACAGCATTGAACCACAAGCTGATATGACTCTATTTCAAAAAGGAAGAAAGAAAGAAGTACTTGCTTCCCAAACACAGCCTAAGCTGCAGCCTATGGACAAATAATTCTCAGGCAATGACTATAATCAATGTACTTCTAAATGGAGGCAAATCTTTGCAACTTGCAATGAAATAACCAGGAATGACCATCTGTGGGGGACTAGGGTGCAAGAGGCACTTCAGTAGGAATATTCTGCACATGAAACTTAATAGTGTGTACTAAATAAGTTATGTCAATGATAATAACTGCAAGCAAGATTATGATCTTGAAACTCAAAGAGATGGTAAAAATATTTTTCAACTAGAGATTAGTGTGAATTATATTTCTAGGAAGGTAGACTTGTCACTAAAAGTCAATAAATTAGAGTAAAGCTACATACCCCAAAAATTGTACAAAAATTGTTGTCCAAAATGACGTGACATTCTAAGTTAATGCTGTTACATCATAAATCAAACTTAAAAAGATAAAGTTGAGGCAAAAATTCTGAATAATTTTCTTTCTATTTATTTTAAATTTTATTATTGTAATTTTTTTAAAATTTAATTGATGACTTGGCAGGATGTGACAGGAATTTTAGCACAAGTTTTGGGTTATTTAGTGATAGGCCTATTAAATGGGTTTATAGAAGAAGAGGGAAAGAAAAGGGTATTGGGCCGAATGAACAAGGCCTGCAGGGGGTGGCAGAAAGAGTGAGGCAAGGAATGAGGCAGGTAGTAGCAAAGGAAGGCATTGCTGAAATGGCAAAGGAGGGCATAACTAAAATGACAGGTGGCGGCCTAGGAATGGAGGAGGGAGTTGTGGGAATCGTTGGAGGTGAGAAGGAAAATGTGAATAAGGAGGCGGGAACCGAATAGGAGGGGGTGGTTGAGAAGGAAGTTGTGGGGCTGAGTAGTGAGGAGAGGTTTCTCATCTCAGTAGGGGTGTTCTCATCAGTGAGAGTGTCTTTCTTAATTTTCTGTTGTTATCCTTTCTGCAAGGAGATCTTTCTCCTTTATCTCTATCGTTTAATTGCTAATTCACCATTGTAAGGAGGAACTCTTGTTTCTGTTTCATTAGAAATACAATCCAATTTCCATTTTAATTTTTCCTTCCTGCTGGTTCTATTAAATTGGTATCAAAGCTCTGATCCTTGGAGCTTATGGTATCTACGAGAATGGAGAATAGACTGGAAATGCTGGAAAAACGGATTGAGGAGATGAGGAGAGAAATCCGAGAGGAAAACAGGCAATTGGTCACGACCATGGCACAAGAGCTGAGGACGTTATTTGCCCAAGCCGACGGCAGCGATGGAGGCGAAGGAGGGGGAAGTCATTCGGGGGGCCATAGGCGTGAAAATGCGGGTGGTCGGAGCGAGGAACGAATGAGAAGATTGGAAGTGCCCTATTTCACAGGAGATGATCCAAATGGATGGATTTACCGAGCGGAGCGATACTTTGCGATTAACCAAATTCCCGATGATGAGAAGGTGCTAGCTGCGTCTATATGTTTTGAGGGGAAGGCTCTCAATTGGTTCCAATGGTGGGAGGCTAGGACGGATCGGATCTCATGGGGAACGTTGAGGCGTGCCCTCTTGGGTCGTTTTCAGGATGCTTCGTCGGAGAACCCATACGAGGTCCTCATGAGCTTGAAACAAACACACTCAGTAGCAGAATATATCGAGATGTTTGAGCTCATATCTTCCCCGCTGAGGCATGCGGATGATGAAGTGCTGATAGGGGCGTTCATGAATGGGTTGAAAGAGGAGTTGAGGGCAGAAGTGCGACTGCACAGTTCTAGTGACTTGGGGAGCATGATGAAACTGGCGAAGAGAGTAGAGGAGAAGAATCGGTTGTGTGGCCAGGGAGACCATGGGCCTTCACGACGTGTTGGGCCTATCACAAACCGACCCGCTTTGAGTAACAAGTGGACCGGCCCAACAGGATCGGAAATGGGCAATGACCCACAAGCAAGGAGTGGAGGAATCGGGTCTGGGGTTCGGACTGAAACCCAGGGCAGCTCGGGTTCCACGGTTCAGAGGCCGGAGGGGAGTTGGAGTGTCGGCAACCGTCGGAGCTCTTCTTTTCGCAGGTTGTCCGATGCTGAATGGGAGGAAAAGCGGCGAAGAGGGCTCTGTTTCCGGTGTGACGAACCTTTCGCACCCAACCATGTTTGCAAGAACAAGAACCTGCATGTGTTGATTCTGGGCGAGGGTGGCGAGGCTGAAGAGGAACCAGAAAGGGCGGATATGGGGGTGAACATAACGGAGGAGGAGGCTATGCAGTTACACATGAATAGTGTAGCGGGTTTCACTTCACGAAAGTCCCTCAAAATGTGGGGGAAAATCCAGGGCAGGGAGGTTATGGTGTTGGTAGACTCTGGTGCTTCCCATAATTTTATTTCAAGAATGGTGATAGGGGAGCTGGGCGTGTCTGTGGAACCAACAAAGGAATATGTGGTGGAGGTAGGGGATGGTCGACGTGTTAAGAACAAGGGGGTTTGCAGAGGGGTTGAACTAGAGCTCCCTAATTTAACAGTGAAACAGGATTTCTTCCTGTTTGAATTAGGAGGAGTAGATGTGGTATTGGGGTATGAATGGTTGGAGGGGTTGGGAAGGATCGAGGCTGATTTTAGAGAGCATGTTATTTGGGTAAAATGGAAAGGGAAAAGGGTGGAATTAAGGGGGAACCCGAATTTGTCCAGAATGGGAGCATCCCTCAAGGCGGTGATCAAGGAGTTAAACAGAGGAACAGAGGCATATTATGTGGAGTTAGGGATGTCCACCATGTATTCTCAAGAGAATAGAGGCCCGGTGGAGGGGCTAGACGCCATCTTGACAGAGTATTCAGATTTGTTTAAGGAGGCCAATGCGCTGCCTCCATCTAGGAGATGTGACCATGCCATAGTGGTCAAGGAAGGGGCCCAAATCCCTAATATACGGCCCTACAGGTACCCCCATTATCAGAAGGAAGCCATTGAAGCTTTTGTGCAAGATATGTTGGCAGCAGAACTTATTCGCCCAAGTGTAAGTCCTTATGCTAGCCCCTTAATTCTAGTTAAAAAAAAAGATGGTAGTTGGCGGTTTTGTACTGATTATAAGGCACTAAACAGCATCACTACCCCAAATAAGTTCCCTATCACTGTCATTGATGAGTTACTAGATGAGTTGTGGGGAGCTACTGTTTTTTCCAAATTGGATTTGAAATCAGGCTATCATCAAATTTGGATGAAGGAGAGTGATGTGCATAAAACCGCTTTTAGAACTCATGAGGGGCATTACGAATACTTAGTGATGCCATTCGGGTTAACCAACGCCCCCTCTACATTCCAAGCACTCATGAATGAGATCTTCAAGCCGTATTTGCGGAAGTTTGTATTGGTATTTTTTGATGACTTCCTCATCTACAGTGCCAATCACCAAAATCACATTGACCACTTGCGCATTGTGTTGGAAGTATTGAGGACACATACCTTGAAGGTGAATTACAAGAAATGTTGTTTCGGAATGGCCCAATTGGAATATTTAGGCCATATCATCTCTGCGGAGGGCATTGCAGCAGATCCTAGCAAGGTTCGGGCAATGGAAGAGTGGCCAATCCCCAAGGATCTTAAGGGGTTGAGGGGTTTTTTGGGCCTGACGGGATACTACAGGCGGTTTGTTAAGAATTATGGAGTGATGGCTAGACCCTTAACACAGTTGTTAAAGAAGAATAATTTCCAATGGGGGGAAGATGCATTAGTAGCATTTCAGGCACTTAAAAAGGTGATGGCTGAGTTACCCTTATTAAGCATGCCCAATTTTGAGAGGCCATTTGAAATAGAAACAGATGCATCCGGTGTGGGAATAGGTGCTGTTTTGATGCAACAAGGCAGGCCCTTGGCTTTCATTAGTCAAGCCCTTTCAGAGAGATCAAGAATGAAGTCTGTGTATGAGAGGGAGCTCATGGCTATAGTGTTTGCAGTCCAAAAATGGAGGCATTATTTGATGGGAAATCACTTCATCATTAGAACTGACCAAAGAAGCCTAAAATACTTGTTGGAGCAAAGGATTTTGGAGGGGGAGCAGCAGAAGTGGATGGCAAAACTAATGGGTTATGACTTTGAAATTCAGTATAAAACAGGAAAAGAGAATAAAGTAGCTAATGCTTTGTCAAGGGTGGCCACTATGCAAGTGTTATCTGTGGTGTGTAATGAAGAACTAAGTACAGTGGCTGAAGAAACGGTTCAGGATCAACAACTGCAGAAGATCATTCAAGATTTGGTTTGTGATCCTCAATCTGACCCCTCATTTGTGTTGGCCAGAGGGTGTTTATGGTATAAAGGGAAACTGGTCTTACCTGCGAAATCAGCAAGAATTCCCTTGATCTTAGAGGAATTTCATTCATCAGTGTGGTGGGGACATTCAGGTGTGCTCAGGACCTTTAAAAGAGTGGCTAATGTGTTCTATTGGAAGGGCATGAGGAAGGATATTGAGGAGTTCGTGCAGAAATGTGAAGTCTGCCATCGCAATAAATACCAGGCTTTAAAACCCGCAGGTTTACTACAACCAATTCCAGTACCCGATCAGATTTGGGAGGAGCTCACCATGGATTTTATCGGGGGTTTACCCAAGTCCACAGGGAAGGATACCATCATGGTGGTCGTGGACAGATTATCCAAAGCAGCGCATTTTATTCCCTTGTGTCATCCATATTCAGCCAAGACGGTTGCTGCAGAATTTGTTAAGGAGGTGGTAAGATTGCATGGTTTTCCACATTCCATCATTTCTGATAGGGACCGAGTGTTTATGAGCCTCTTTTGGAAGGAATTGTTCAGAATGGCAGGGACAAAACTGAAGTTTAGCTCGGCATATCACCCCCAAACGGATGGACAATCCGAGGTGACTAATCGAACCGTTGAGGCATATCTACGATGTTTTGTGAATGGCCATCCTAAAGGGTGGAGTAAGTGGTTAGCCTGGGCAGAGTTCTGGTTTAATTCTTCCTATAATGCTTCCATAGGCATGAGTCCTTTTAAAGCTGTGTATGGAAGAGAAGCTCCTACCATAGTCAAGTATCAAAAAGAAGGAACTAGGGTGCAGGTAGTGGACCAATTGCTGCTAGAAAGGGACACTATTATTGAAGAATTAAAATCGCACTTAGATCGTGCCCAAAATAATATGAAGCTGCAAGCAGATAAAAAGAGAAGGGAGGTGGTGTATGAGGTCGGAGATAGGGTGTACCTAAAGGCTCAACCCTACCGGTTCAAGTCCTTAGCTAATAGACCAAATGAAAAGTTAAGTCCCAGATTCTATGGTCTTTTTGAAATCCAGGCAAAAGTGGGCAGTGCAGCTTATAGATTGGTGCTCCCTACTAATACCAAAATCCATCCTGTTTTTCATGTTTCTCAGCTTAAAAGAGCCGTGGCAGCACCTACTCCTTGTCAACCATTGCCATCTTTTTTAACAGAGGAGTGGAAACTACAGGTTCAGCCTAGGGACATTTTGGATACCAGGCGGTTGCTGAATGGGAGTGAACAGGTTTTGGTCCGCTGGGAAGGCTTGCCTGAATATGAGAATACTTGGGAAGATTATGAGGTCATTGAGAAGGTTTTTCCTGACTTTCACCTTGAGGACAAGGTGAAACTGATAGGGGGAGTGTTGATAGGCCTATTAAATGGGTTTATAGAAGAAGAGGGAAAGAAAAGGGTATTGGGCCGAATGAACAAGGCCTGCAGGGGGTGGCAGAAGGAGTGAGGCAAGGAATGAGGCAGGTAGTAGCAAAGGAAGGCATTGCTGAAATGGCAAAGGAGGGCATAACTAAAATGACAGGTAGCGGCCTAGGAATGGAGGAGGGAGTTGTGGGAATCGTTGGAGGTGAGAAGGAAAATGTGAATAAGGAGGCGGGAACCGAATAGGAGGGGGTGGTTGAGAAGGAAGTTGTGGGGCTGAGTAGTGAGGAGAGGTTTCTCATCTCAGTAGGGGTGTTCTCATCAGTGAGAGTGTCTTTCTTAATTTTCTGTTGTTATCCTTTCTGCAAGGAGATCTTTCTCCTTTATCTCTATCGTTTAATTGCTAATTCACCATTGTAAGGAGGAACTCTTGTTTCTGTTTCATTAGAAATACAATCCAATTTCCATTTTAATTTTTCCTTCCTGCTGGTTCTATTATTTAGCATTACTCATTAAATGTGATTTCACATCTTGCAGCCATGGCAAGGTAAGATCTTGCTTCCTAGCTGCCTCAATGGAAGGTAAAACTTCCATTTAAGACAGTGAATAAGCACAGGTGTCTATCTACTTTAGTTCATACATGGTTTGTTGCTTCACAGTAGTCCTGTAATATATATATATATATATATATAGAGAGAGAGAGAGAGAGGTCAATATTTCAAATCACCTTTCAAGTGTGCTAAACATGCATTTGTTATGTCATTAAATCCCAAGTTTAATACTTTCAAATTTTTAAGTCCTGCAACAAAACAAAGCAATGCTACAAATTTAGTGCCCCCAAAAATTCTTATGGCACCAAAAAGTGAAACCCAATAAGCATGTTATAAAATATATAATCAATGCCTGAAATAAGTAGCTATACAAGTGAAAAATAGTAGTAGTTGGTTCAAAATAATGTGTGTTTATATATTAATACTCAGTTGACACTAAACGCCTCTTCTAATGTAAGCCTAAAATCACATTCCCCTACCCTACCACATTTTGCTTAAATCACAATCTGCTGGGAGTGATATGCTGAAGGCATCCCAATAAACACAATGTGACTCAGCTTCAAGCTTAAAGCATTCATAGGCTATTAACCTAACAACTAGTTAGTGCTAGTAAGCCAAAATATGATCATGACTCATGAGACATGACAAAATTAACAGAATAAGCATAAAAGGTCTATGAGTAATTCAACCTTCAAGAGAATCCAAGCATGCAATTGTTACAAGGCACCCTTCCAATTTAAGAGAGCAAGCTATTGTAAACCTGAAATGAGCCAAGACATTATTGACAATGAAAGAAAAGAAGACATATTAAACGATGAAACTCAAAATTTGCTTTAAACTGTTGATCTGAGTCACTCATACATTGACACTAGGACACCATTGACACAAATCCAGTGCATTGGAAAAACAAAACTAGTGTACTTGATGGTAAAACTTGTTTGCTAACCAATTTCAAAATGTCAACTTTAGAAGGATAAGTGGCAAAATTTTGTATCATCAAAGAAATAGATTTTCAAGAACACTGATATTTCCCAGGATTCCTGATATTGCCAAGTGTCTTGAGCATCTCTTGCCATTGAAATAGTGGGCATATCTTGCCAGTTCTTTCTATATATATGTCTTTTTCCTTTTTCCTTTAGCACTGGGTTTTCAGCACTGAAAGTTGTATGTCCTTTTCAATATGTCCTTTTCTTCAAGAACCTATTTG
This sequence comes from Styphnolobium japonicum, assembly GCA_023212625.1. Taxonomy (NCBI): domain Eukaryota; kingdom Viridiplantae; phylum Streptophyta; class Magnoliopsida; order Fabales; family Fabaceae; genus Styphnolobium; species Styphnolobium japonicum. The sequence continues at coordinate 12,842,906 of JALBWW010000008.1, read as the reverse complement.
GACCCACCAAATCTGTAACTGGACACACATAACAAATCATTTAAATTAATCAGCGTCAAGCAATAATTTTATGGGTAAAATACACATTATTCCCTTGTAGTATATGTCATTCTCAATTTACTTCCATAAACTATTTTTGTTGTCACAAAACCCCTCTAGAGTATGATTTTAAATGAAAATTAACATTTTCAGTTAAATCAAACAGTGATAACACTTAAAACCATACTCTAAGGGGTTTTAGTGACAAAAAAAATAATTTAAGGAAGTAAGTTCAGAATGCCATATATTACAAGGGAGTAATATGTATTTTACCCAATCATATAATACCAAGTCATGTGCTGTGCACATGTCATCACCGTTTGATTTAACTGAAAATGTTAATTTTCATTTAAAACCAAGGGGACTTAGTGACTCAAAAAATAGTTTAAGGAAGTAAGTTGAAAATGACATATACTACAAGAGAATAATATGTATTTTCCCCTAATTTTATTCCTTCAACCTTCATTTCACAGCATGACCAATCAAGCATTTCTTGCTTTTTCCAGTAGTATTCATAGAGTATCAAAAAGGATAACATATCTTACATCAACAAATTCCTCTAAATTGGGCCCCTAGGGATTATTTGAGAGTTCTCCAAGCTTTGCTTTCACCTTTCGAAGCTGTACCAACAGATGGTTCAACAAGTTCAGAAGAATTGCCATAGTTGAACAATTAATCAACTGGTCTAGGTATCAAAAAAAAAAAATTGAAGTTCAGAACATTTAAAGGGTCTAAAGTGTTTTATAAGATATATAATCAGCATTTAGTCTTTTCACCGCCAAGTATGTTAACATTACATTTGAAAATACATCTAATTTATGTAATTAAGCACGAAAATTAGTGTAATTTCACAAACTAAAAATCAAATTTAATTATTCCTCTTTAATGAGCAACAAATTCCCGAGAGCTTACGACAACTTGGAGAATGCGGTGAGGGCGAGAGAGAGAGAGTGAGAGTGAGAGTTAGAGCGAATAAGATGATTTTTCCATCGGCGATTAGAGCGAATCGAACGCCGAGTGGTTCTCGAGAGTGTAGAGATAAAGATTCATCGGAGGAGGAGTTACCAGACATTGCGAAAACCCTAACGCTGAAGCAAAGAAGCTGCTTCTGCGGTGTGGTGCGAAAGGCACAATGGCAGTTCTGCTCAGCAATGGTGGTAGAGGATGGGAAGCTCTGCAATGGTTGTGGTTGTGAAGAAGATTGAAGCTCATAAGCTAAAATTGTTTTCTAGAAACGAGAGGAAAGCGAGAGCGAGTGACAAACGTGATTTGGGATTTATTATTATTATTATTATTATTATTATTATTATTATTAAATTAGCGAAGGATTGGGTAGAAAAAAATTGCTAGCTGAAGAAAAGTTTATTTATCAAGGGAAAAATCCACTAATTCAGTTAGTTATGGGAATTTATTTAATTAAAAAAAATTGTGATTAGTCTCTAGTTAATTTCTTGATATTTATTAGAGAATTTTATTTTTTAAAAATTTATTATTTTAGTGAAGGATTTTTTTTATTTAATCTATAGCTAATTAACTAAGAAGTATTTTTAAGTAAACTAATAACTTGGTCCTTAAAAATAACTTACACTCGCAATTTAATTACTGAATTTATTTTTACATATAAGAGTAATCTGTCATGTGACATTTAATAGTACACGTAAGCACCTAACACACTACATTACGTGTTACCGTTCAATTTTGGAAGGAGAAATATCAGAAGGACTAAGTTACTATGTGTTTTAAAATTTTAAAGATTAACTTATATGTAAAAATAAATTCATGAACTAAATTACAATTGCAAGCTATTTTCAAGGACTAAATTACTAATTTATTCAAAAAAAATTCTTGACTAAATTTCGTAATTAATTTAATATTTTCTTGTAGAGTAAGAAGAATGAAAACTTACACGGATAAGAGTAAATATTCTAAAAATTAGCTCAACACATAATTTCAAGACAACACTCAGAAAACATAAAGGAATCTTGATTTCTCGGTGACTCTTGATGATATTTTCCTCTAGGAAGCTGGGTATTTGGAGGCACGTTTGGGATTAGAACATTGCAGATTTGGAGTTTTTTTGGAGTAATAAAAGTACTTTTTTTAGAAGTTAAAGAGTTCAAGTTTTTAAAAAAAGTACTTTATGTGCTTTTTTGTTACACATGAAGTGCTTTTTTTAAAATCTTGAACTCTTTAGCTTATAAAAAAATACTTTTATTATTTCAAAAAAACACTTCTACTCCTAAAAAAGCTAATACAAACGGGCCAATATATACTACAAGTACAGTGCTTTTTTTTAAAGTAGCTTTACTTTTTGTGGAGGTGAGCATCCTTGGACACGTCCAGCTATCTTTTCTAAGTTTCCCAGACCTTTTATAACCATTGCAGAGGAGATTCATACAGTTATAAGCATTTTCGGAGGCATCCGAAAACTTGGGCATGGAAACCATGAACAATCACAGCCCATTTTCGGCGGCTAAGCCCAGTGGAAAATTTAAAATTCTACTAAAAATAAAATTTGGCAGCATTTCTAAAGCAACAAAAAATTCAAGTAATGCTATCTCGTAGAACCCTTCATCTTTCCCCTATTTTGTTCTCATCTCCTCCACTGCTTCTCTAAGTTTGAAGCTTCCTCTATGTGGCTCATCCTCTAGCGATGCTTCCTTCTATGAGTCTTCCTCCATTATCCTCCAGTTCTAGTATCATCACGAAATGTGTTTCCTCTCATTACTAATTTTGACTTGGTTAGTTTAAGATAGAGTGATGCTCAACTATGACAAAACATTAAGTCAAAGACTTGAATTTGAATCTTATATGTGTTGGGATGTTAGGATTATTGAATTGAATTTGGTATACTGGATTGTTTGGTTTGATTTGAATTTCGTAGGTTAGTTGTATATGAATCTTGTATGTTTGGATAGTTAAACATCAATCTTTTGTTTTTTATTTCAGATTATGAAAATACCTTAAAATCGTAAATGGATGTATAATATGATTAATCCTAGTAGAAAAGGTCTTAATAGAAGAGTTTTTGACTGGGGTTCTTGAATGTATTAATTTTGTATGCCAGTCTTCCCAATATTTGAGGGAAGGAACAATTAGGTATCCCCTATCCATGTTGCAATTGTTATAATGGAAAATTGTTATTGTTAGCTCCTGAAATTAAACTATAAGATTACACCTTTATAAAAGAGGATTCAAACTTAGATATTGGGATTGGATGGTTCATAGGGAGGTAGAACTTACTATATTTATGTTTAGTAACAATACTGAGCTCGGTTTTTTTCTAATACTGGAGTTGGTAATGAAGATGCAATTAATCAATATTAGCATATGATATATGACTCGGCTAGAGCAAACTTTTCAAACTGTAGGATTTTTCCTTTTGAGGTGAGTATTGAGGAACCCCCCCCCCCAAATGCTAAGACTCAAGAATTTTTTAGTATATTAAATGTTGCAATACAATCTTTATGGCCTGGCTGTGAAACTCACTCAGAGTTATTCCTTGCTATTCAATGAAGAGCCTTAAATTTACTGTAACTTATCTTATGATACTTATAGTGGTGTTATGAGAATATTAAAGGAAACAGATTCTCTTAAGTCACTTGTACCTAAAGACTTTTATAGGACCAAGAAGTTGGTTACTGGACTTAGGCTTAAATCGATTAGATAAGATTGTTGTGTAAATGGATGCATGTTATCCTATAAGGGTGATTATGAAAGGTTAGAGTGTAGAAATTGTGGTGTTAAACGATACAGACGTCATAGAACTATAGATCCAAATGAAAAAGATATTCCAAGAAGAAGAATGCATTATTTGCCTTTTATTCCTGGGCTTAAGAGATTGTATACTTCTATGAATTATGTGGGGTGGTTTTCCTACTTATGACGTATCAATAAAACATAATTTTGTTATGAGAGTTGCTTTGATGTGGACAATAAATGACTTTCCTGCATATAACATGTTGTTTGGCTGGATGATTGTTGGTAAACTAACATGTCCATATTGCATTAGTCAATCAAAAGCGTTCACAATAATATGGTAGGAAAAATTCATGGTTTAGATTATCATCGTCAATTTTTGCCTGCTAACCATAGGTTTAGTAGAAATAAGGTTGCCTTAAAAAAGAGAAATGCGGATAAGAATTTGCCTCCATGCAGACTATCTGGACATAAATTGTAGGAAATTGTGAGTAGTCTACCAAAAGTAACATAAATATGAGCAAGTAGATTGCATAGGTATGGTGCTTATCATAACTGGACAAGACAAGGAATGTTTTGGGAGTTATCATATAGAAAATATCATTTGATTAGACATAACTTGGTTGTTATGCATATTGAGAAAAAAAAATGATTTTGTCAATATTTTCAATACTATTATTAGAGGTGTCAAAATGGGCCGAGCTCATAGGTCGGCCCAAATAGCCCGATAAAAAGCATGGGCTGGGCTAAGAAAATCTCAGCTCGAACCAACTATGGGCTGGCCTAGCCCAACCCAAAAATAGGCTGGCCAAACTATGTGAAATGTTATTTTTTTATTATATATTTAATTTTATTAATTTTTATTCATATGACTAGTTTTATTTGGATTTTAAAAAAAATCAAATTTAGTGAGTATATCTAAGCCTTTCTTTTTTCTCTACTTGAAATATGATGTTAATTTGTGCTAGTTCCTTTAATTGATTAATTTATGGTTCAAGCAATGCTTCATAGGTATATCCTAAATCATTTATGTCAGAAACAATGTAATAAATCTTTACTGTTTATGTTGATGACACTTAATATAATCTGTTATACTTGTATCTAATTTGCGTACATATTTTTGTGAGCTTTGATTGATGTAGAAGTTTAATTTATCAATAACTTATTATTATAGATACAAAAAAGTAAAAAAAATTCATCCCATGAGCCGAGCCAAGCCATCCCGCAACCTACATGGGCTGGGCTAAGCTGGCTATTTGCTAGCCTGCATTTATCGTGGGCCGGCTTGGCCCGGCCCAAAATAAGCTTGGCCCGACACTGGCCGACTCGAATTAACACCTCTAACTGTTATAGATATTAAGGACAAAATAAAAGATAATATGAAATCAAGAATAAACTTAAAAGAGTATGCAATTTGACAAATGGTAAATTCATGAAACAATTATGTGTTTAGAAATGGGCAGAAGAAGTTGATTTGTGAATAGGTTAATGGATTCAAAATTCCTAATGATTATGCATCTAATTTGGCTAATAGGAATAAAAAAAAAAAGTCACAATTGTCATATACTTATTATAGAGTTTTTGTTTCCTATAGCATTTCATTTGCTTCTTGAACAGATTTGGAAGTCATTGGTAGAGTTAAGTCAACTTTTTAAAGACTTGTGTTCAATTGTTTTGAGAGAAGTTGACTTGATTCAAATGAAACAAAATATCCCTTTAATTTTATGCAAATTGAAAATGATATTTTCACCTAGTTTTTTTATTCTATAAAGCTCTTACCTATTCATTTACTATATGAGGCAAGAGTAGGTGGAGCAATTTAATATATATGCACGTATCAAGAGGTATTTAAATAAGAAAAAAAAAACAGTGAAAAATAAGTCACGTATGGAAGCTTCTATATGTCAAGCATATCAAGAGACAATTCTCTTTTGTTCATTTTAATTTGAGCCTAATGTTAATTCTATAAGTACAAAGTGAGATGCAATAATGACATTTTTTAAAATGTGACAACGCAACTAACTCTCTTAGTATTTATTCAACCTAGTAGGTCATCTAAAACATTCACTACAAAATAGTTAAAAAAATGCTGAAATGAATCCAGACACTTTTAGTGTGGCTCAATGAAAAAGAATTCTATTTCAGATTGTGCATTAAATTAATAAGTAACAAATTAATTTAACTAATAATCTACTTATAATTAACTAATTATAAAGAATAAAAATGAAGGTTTATTAGTTAATTATAGGTAAATTATTAGTTAAATTAATTTAATATTTAATTAATTAAATTCCAAACTAAAATAAAACACTTTTTAACTGAGCCATACTAAAATATCATTTTCCTAATAAACATCATTATAAAGTATTTATCAAAAAAATATCATTATAGAAGTATGCGAAGTAAAAGCCAAAACTCATGTTTCTTGGATTTTTTATATTAAAATAGCAAATAAGTAAATAATTTTTCAAAATCATGCTCTTTGTAAATCAAGTACCAAAATAAGCCTTTTTTTTTTTACGTTGAGAAGTCGGTTTCAATGAAACAGACTTCTCAACATGTTTAGTTTTTTTGTAAAAGAAAAATCATGTTAAGAAGTCGATTTTAATGAAAATCAACTTCTTAACGTGTTTAGTTTTTTTCTAAGAAAAAATCATGTTAAGAAGTCGGATTTAATGAAATCGACTTCTCAACATGTAATTAAAAAAAACCATGTTGAGAAGTCAGTTTTATTGAAACCAACTTCCTAACATAAGAAAAAAAATTTATTTTAATACATAATCTTCAAAGAGCATAATTTGATTATTTTTTTATTATTTTGCTATATCAATATTGAAAAAGCCCATGTTTCTTTCGTTCTTTGGTTTTTACCGTAATATCCAACTTCTTTATGATAATCTTCCCTTCTCTTTGAAATTTAAAAGAGAGAAATGGCGCAAGAGAAAAATTGGTGTCACTTTAGACCCATTACTTCTTCATCAAACATAATTAAAGGAGAGTAATATTAAATCTTCCTACCAAAAGTATCAAATCAAAAGTATCAATGTTTAATATCTTGAGAATTTAAAAAATATTTAAAACTTTCTTTTTTAAGTGATTGTTTATTAAATAATATAATCAATTAAGATTTTAAGTACTTCTAAATAGTATGAAATGGTAATTGTTAACAACATCCTTACTTAAAAAAGAAAGTATTATATTAAAAAGTAAAATCATTTAATATCTTAAAAATCTAAAAAATATTTAATTATGTCTTCTCTTAATAATGAGAAAGATTATTAAGCTGATTTAATATGAAGATATAAAATTATTCATTAATAAATTGTACCATTTGGTTTGGTATGCAAGTTTGTGCGTCAAAACAACATAATGAGACTAGAAAAGCTAGCATTAACTTTCTTCTTCTGCTATGATTCTTAGTTATTACTCGGTTGATAGACACTAGCTTGCATTTACATTCTATACAAACATGTTCATATACTAGTTATTTTACATGTGTAATTATATAATTTTTATTAAAAAATTATATTTAATTATCATTTTAAATTGTTAAGCCTAAAAAATATCTTTTAGTAAAATTTTGTAAAAGTAGATAAAAATAAATTTCGATTTTGCTATATATTGTCATTATTACTCCAATAATTTGTTTACCATCCATTACATTTAGACTAAAACCCTATTTTGATCCCACGCATTTGATTCAATTATCAATTTCGTCTCTCACATTTTAATTTTTTCAATTTAGTCCCTGACAAATATAAACTCACTTCAATTTGGTCACTCCATCTGTATCTCTGTTATTTACTGAATAAAAATGATGATGTGTCATCGTTAAAGGTAATGTGACATCTTTATTTTGCCAGTGTGACATTGAGTTAGTAACTAACTGGATTATTTCACCAAAAAACGGCGTCATTTTCATTCATGAAGAGCTAAATGCCAATTAATAAAGTCGTTTTCTTGTGAAAAAATTCAGTCAGCTACTAATTCAGTGTCATGCTGGCAAAATAAGAATGTCACATTACCTTTAACGGTAACACATCATCATTCTCATTCAATGAATAACAAACACACAAATAGAGGGATCAAATTGAAGTGAGTTTATAAATGTTAGGGACTAAATTGAAAAAATTAAAATGTCAGGGATGAAATTGATAATTGAATCAAATGTGAAAGACTAAATTAAAGAGTTTAATTTTGATCTACTGTCAGTGTAAAGTTTCTTTATACTGTCATCCAATCATACGTTGCCAAATCATTAAAAGAGTTTGACTATCACAACAACTACCTAGAAAGTCTAACTCTTTTAATGATGTGTCAGCATATGATTAGATGACAGTGTAAAGAAACTTTACACTGACAGTGGACTGAAATTAAATTCCAAATTAAAATAGGGTTTTAGTCTTACATTTATTGATATTATTAATGACTTTTCATGCTAATTTTACTATATATAATAATAAAAATAATATATAAATATAGATATGGCATCATTATAGTTTATGCATTTAATGATATTAATAATTGATTTTTAAGGAAATTATTTTAAAAAATTAAATATAGATAATGAAAATGTTAAAAATTAATTTCAATTATGCTATATTTTACCACTACTACTTAAATAATTTTTTTACCATCTGTTACTGTTACATTTATTGATATTATTAATTGCTTATCATAATAATTTTAGAGTTTAATTTTGATTCACCGTCAGTGTAAAGTTTCTTTACACTGTCATCCAATCATGTGTTGTCAAAGCATTAAAAGAGTTTGACTATCACAACAACTACCTAGAAAGTTTAACTCTTCTAATGATGTGTCAGTACATAATTGGACGACAGTGTAAAAAAAGACAATGGATTAAAATTAAATTCACAATTTTATTATATAATAATAATAATAATATATAAATATAGATATATTATCATTATAGTTTATGCATTTAATGCTATTAATAATTGCTTCTCAATTCAATTTTACTATAATATATATAGACATGGAGATGACATCAATGGGATGCCAACCACATACACAGCAGAAAGCTCTTTTAGATTCCCCTGTTCAAATCGAGCAAAATGGGCTCCTTGAAAGCTGCTAGTTTTCTTCCCCTTCTTCTTACACTGTCCTTAACCTCATTCATCCACCCTTCCCATGAGCTTGTTTCAGCAGATGAAAGCTTGATTCAAGGAGAATGCCACAACACCAAGACCCCCGATATCTGCATTCAATGCCTGAAGTCTGACCCTGGAGCTGGACAAGCTGACAAGAAAGGCATAGCCACCATTCTCACCAACTGTCTTAGCAGCAAAGCTGATACATTGGCAGCCAACATGTCAGACGTGGCCTCTACTGCAAGTGATCCCACTATGAAGACCGATTGCCAAGCATGTGTCACCTATTATAGCACTGCAAAGCAAAATCTCATTGATGCAAAGGTAGCATTGATGAATAATAAAGCTGCTGAAGCTCTAGGCTATGTGGCTTCAGCTGTCGAGTCTAACTTTGCTTGTCATATGGCAATCATCAAGCACATAATGCAGATACCACAAGCCATTGTCTTTGCACAGATGACTTACGACGAGCTCTCAGCAGTTGCAACTACAATAATTATAGGCCTTTCTAGTTGATGATGGTCTTGGGTTTTGCTTTTCTGTACCCCTTATCAGAAGGAAAGAAATTCTCGAATAACAGTCAGCCTACATAGAACTAGGCTGGATTAACAATTTGCTAACTCAACAAAATTTGCTTGACTCAACTTAGTCCCAATTCAGCTTGACCAACATTGAACCTGTCCAAATTGACGTCTGCCCGAATTGACACTCTAGCTACTAACGTTCAAATGAAGTTATAGTATATCGGTCTTTTATCTTACACATAATTTGAGTTTGAATTTCATCTCTAATCTTTAGCAACCTTTCTAAATAACTCCACCATCTCGAAAGCATCTTATTAATTATAAAACATAAATGATAAGATTCCTTTAAATGCATAGTAATAAAACTAGAAAGAATTAGTCGTCCCTGACGAAAGCAACGGCCTCTGATCCTGGTTTTATTTTATTATAAAAAAGTTAATGCAAGTGCAAGGTAAAGTAAAATTGAAGAGATTATTGGAGAAAAACTTACAGACACTCTTTTCTTTAACTTCTATAAACTTTTAAATTTGGATGAAAGACACTTAATTTTTCATTAATTAACTTGCAAACAAATTTTTCTATCCATTAAGTAAATGTAAACTGCTCATCACGTGACTTGTACGGATTTATTAATACTTTTAGGAATCTCTCATTTGTCTACCTCATTTATTTTAATTTAAAAAACTTCAAAAAGAAACTATTTCTCCTTTTTTAATTTAATTTTATTTAAAGATTCCATATTTTTTTATTTTCAATAATAGAAATTAAATTGAAAAAAGAATAAAATATTTTTATTTTAAACAAATCATTCTTGTATTGGTTCATTGAGGTTGATATACATACCCTTGCGAATGATTCTGAAGACTTTGAGAGTGTTGGAATTAACTTTAATGAGTGGAATCTATAGCCGAAGAAATAGCAAGAAGAAAGACTTCTCGTTAAGGGTGGAAATAGGTCAGGTTGTCCAACAGAAACTTATGGTCTAGCCTACTTCAGCTTAGCCTATTTATCAAACAAGCCACGCTTAAGCTTTTTTAAAAGCCTATTTAACTAAATAGGCCCAAGCCTATGCCTTAAAAAAAATCTATTAGGCTTAACAAGCCAACCTATTTATTTATTATAATAACATATAATTAAAATTTTATAATACTTATATGATTTAATAGTTATATATTAATAAAATTTATTTATTTTATACACAATACAATAATTTTGTTAAATGTTAAGTATATTTAAAACCTATAAAATTTGAGTCTGTTGGCTTATTCGAAAGCCTTTATGCAATATAAGTATTTAAATAGGCTTTCAGGCTAGGTCAGACTTTTAAGTTTTCATAAAAAGGCTAGGTCAGACTTTTTAAGTTTTCATAAAAAGACTAGGTCAGACTAAAAAAAAAATTTATGATAAGCAACAAGCCAGGCTAAGACCAATGTTTTTTAAAACACGCCAGACCTATTTAGGGTAAAGCCTAGCCTAACCTAACTTATTTCCACCTCTACTTCTCATATGTTTGATTAGGATTATCCATAACCGTGCGGTTACATGCTTCCTAAGAACGTTTCATAAAAGGAAACAAAAGCTTTCTTCTCTGTAATGCACATTTTTGTTTAAAGAAATCTCAGCCAAACAAGCTGTTCATCAACGTAAACTAGAGTAAGACTAGGGAAAGGAATCCACACACGTTTATCATAACAGTAGAGGAGACAAAATCTGGGGACTAGGTCCTAGCAATGAGGTAATGATCAAGGCAAGGTTTTAAATCTCGGTCGCGGTCGCGGTCGCGGTCACGGTCGCGTTGCGGCTGTTGCGGCCGAAGCGGGCAAATATCGGTCGATGCGGACCGCAATTGCGGGGTGTCGCGGTTGCGGCGGCCGCCGCAACCGAGATGTCGCGGCCGCATCACGTGATGCGGTCCGCGATTTAAAACTCTGGATCAAGGGTCCCCCAGCTATTACTTTAGCCCTGTCTACTTCCCCATCAAATTTAGTTATGTAGTTGCCATTACCAATATCCATGATATCAAAATCACCATCTAGTTTCCATATTGTTTTGAGCCTAGTTTTCATGACATGAAATCCCAAATCCTTACCAAGAAGTTTAACCACAAGAGCATCCTTCCACTATAGGCACAATTCTTCAAAAACACTATCAGCAACATGAACTCTGGGTAAGGGAAGATCACCATGATCAAAATCAATTTTGACCAATTCCTCTGCTTTAAGTCTACAAAGGCTTGATGTGGTGGAGCTACACATGCATTTAACAATAGCATTTCACGAAAGAATAAAATCTCAGGTAACTCCTTTGTAATGAATCAATGATATGTAATTAAAAATGATTAAAAACGTTTAATAGGAATGAAAAAAATATAATCACTATAATGATGTGCCATTTTCTTCTTTCTTGAATGCAAAATATTTTACATTAACAGTAAATTTCGAAGTTAAACTTAGAGAAATATTCAACTTACACTTGCTTCTTGTTATCTTTAAAATAGAAATAAGCAAAATTAACCAATCTTGTGCATATCCTCAATGATGGTTGCAGATGTACACGGCAGAAGCCACACTTATGTAAACAGACTGCCTAAAGTGAATCAGATTATACTTCAATCAAAATCAAGTCACAATTCCCATTCACAAGGCATTCTTTCTAACGGATTGTTAAAAGCACTCGCATGATGGTTATCCCATGCTTGGCACAAGATAAGATGCATTAGAGGCAGTGCTATAGTAGCCATAGATATATTTTTACAGTAAATATTTATTAATTATCAATTTTTTTTAGTAAATATTTGAAGGCGAGATTCTTAAATACATTAGATATAAGATAATTCTCTTAGATAGTATCATTAAGTGTGTGTCACGTTACTATGTGGATCATCATGATCTTTTACTATTTATTCATTAACAATTACTAGAATTAAAAAAAAAAAATTAAAGTGAAAGATAATAATAACTCACATAATTAACATTACACATGTTTAATACAATATAAAAAAATTGTCTTACTCTTACACTTTGGTATACCTAAAAGCCTCTCAAGTTTAGAGTTTACAAATTATATCAGTAATTAATAAATATTTGACAATTTATTACCTAAAAAATCATATGTAACGTAATAATTCTCATACATTAAACGTCTCGACCAATGTTACCATTAGTAAATATCTTTTCATTACTCATCCTTTGAAAAAATTAATTTGAGAATATACGTAACTATAATTATAGAAAGATAATCTAGAATAGTTGTCGTTAGTAAAAAGTGTCTTTTGACTGCTGAATTATTTAGCATTTTTTTTTACTTAATGCTTTGAAGATTCTGTCAAATATGCTTTAAATACTCCCCTCTAATAATTGGTCGATGACCAATTTCATGTTTGAAAATAATTAATACTTCAATAATATTGAACATGAATATTCTCAGCTGATGGATAATAACACCATGTCCAAATGCTGGCTTCACTTTCTTGCTATTCAAAAGTTCCAATCCAATTAGTCAATCAGTTCAACTTTTCACAGCTCTTTTATTTTTATCAAATTTTTAGCAGCTTTTCTTTAGATAAATTTAACATTTTTTTTACTTTACAATTAATTATCACACTCAACTAAATTTTTTGGGATAATTTTCCTATTAATAATAAAAAGAACCAATTTTTTTCTTCTTCGTGTTTTGGCTTCAACAGAAGTAAAACTTAATAAAATTATTATAATATTCTGATTTTTTTTAAGTATCGTAACCTTTAATAAATGAATAATGCTAAATTTTATCAAATTATTTGCTAACATCTTTCTTAATTATTTAAAATAAAAAACATTAAATAAAAGATTAAAAATATTTAATATCTTAAAAATCAAAAAAATATTCAATATTTTTATTTAAATAATTAAGAAAATTACTACACTCATTCATTAAAAAAAATTAAAACTTTCTTTAATAAATTGTTCAACATTTATTAGTTACCAAATCTCATAATAAATGTTTTAAGCTTCATAAAATCTAACTAATAGTTAATAAATCTTTAAAAAGATACATATTTTATAACTCGAAAGAAAATATCAGTGTTGGGGGGTTGGTCGCTGATACGGCATTGGTCCTTTTCTTCTTTGTTCTTCCTTTCTTTGCTCACTCACAGTAACGCCACCTCTCTCTCTCTCTCTCGCTCCGTGATTCTGGTTTCAAGTTCACTACTTGCAGAGCAAATTTGAATTTCTCTTATCAAAATCTTCTCAGAAACTAAAAGGTAAGGTTTTCAGATTCATGCCATTATCCTTGTATGCTCTTTAACTTCAAGTTTGCTCTTTTTTTTTAGATATTTTTTTCTTTTTTAAAAAAAATGATATTTGGGAAAGTGGGGTTTTTTTTTGTGTGAAAATTATGATTTTTGGGTAACTGGGTTTTTTTAAATTGATGGTTAAATTTGTAATCTTTTGGGGTGCCCATGAGCTGAACAATAGTATTATGGAATTGGGGTTTGAAGAGTAGCATAATTTTTTTTTTTTAATTTGATTTGTGATAAAAAAAAAAATAGTGTGCCTTTTCGAGTTGTATTCATGTTCTGTTTCTCTATATGAGCAAATGGGTATTCAATAAAAACCTTCCTTTGTTTGTTTAGATGATCAGTTGTTTACTTGTGATCATAAAGTGCCTTCGTTTTTTCATGTTTGCCTGATATGGTGGGAGGTGAACTGAAATAATTTCCATGTCTAATGTGAGTGAGAAAGTTTCTTAGGAAAGGTGTTTCATGTGTTAAGGATGAGATAGTGACCTTGTTGAAGGTTTTAATTAAAACAAATTCTTTACCTATTTGATGATATGTGATTACAAAGAGAGTAGTTTGTGTATTAATTACGTGTCACGATCCCCACCACCCTGAAATCAAATGAAAAAAAAGTGAGGGAGAAAGAGTCTATGATAGTTAAATCATAAACATTGAAGTTTTTTTCTTCGTTTTTAGTCATGTAATAAAGGAGAGAAAAGTCAACAAAAAAGGTGAAGTAAGTATTAAATTTCTCTTATTTTCTTATTCTATGCTTGTTGAATATGGCCTCATTTTTATTATTAGTTGATATGTCCAATGAAATTAGGCAAGTGTTGTCAACTCTCCTAATAATTATTACCATAATGACTCTTGAATTCCTTATTAGACAGTATTGTACTTTTTGTATTGTGGAGCTTTCGTGTTTTGAGATAGCCGTGACAACCAAATTATTCTCTTTAAAAAATTGGTTTCAGGATGTATTAGCTTGCAGAGCAAACTGCATTGGAGTTTAATCTTGTCATAGAAGAAATTAATCTTCCTCTTTCTATCTTTCCTGCATTTGTTAATTGTTATACATCCAAAAATTTTAAAACTAGTTTTTGGTCTTCATTTCCTATCTTCTCTCCACATACATTCATTTAATTGTTATGCTTTTTTTAAGAAATTTAACAAAGCAATGTTGTTCTGATGCCAGTTATATAATCCACCCGAGGCTTTTGCTACATTAATCAGCATCAGTGAACAATCAAATTATTCTATTTGGGAGTTGAAAATTACAAAATTACAATCATATAGAATGATGTGTGTCAGATCAGGTGCTTTACGTAGTGCATTCACTTTTTGTGACAGACTCACAAATGTGTCTATCTAGATCACTGTCTTGAGTGGAATACCTTTTGGCAATACCTATCATATCATTTCTCTTTCTCTTTTTGGGAGACTTAGTGATTCGGAGGCTTGTCTTTCTGAACTAGAAAAGCTTTCGATAGCCATAAACATGCTTCTATTTTTTGATAGAACATAACAGGATGTCGTTCTCGGACACCTTGATTAGTTTTCCGTGGTTCATGAAGTAATTACTTAGTTTTCTGATGCATTCAAGAACTAAGCAATGAATCTTGTGGTTCTCATTATGAATCTGTTTCCATGCACATATATGACACTATTACATGGAAGAATTAAAATATGAAGACGTTGGAGTTGGCTAAGTGATATTTTTATTTTTTTAATTTCATGGGTCTTAATATTGAAGGTTGCTCAAGCTGGCCTTGAAAATTTACTGCATTTGTTTTGTTCCTTAAACCTTACAGCGTTGGTAGTACATTTTGATGGGCCTCTTTTATGAAGTAGCAA
This sequence comes from Styphnolobium japonicum, assembly GCA_023212625.1. NCBI lineage: Eukaryota > Viridiplantae > Streptophyta > Magnoliopsida > Fabales > Fabaceae > Styphnolobium > Styphnolobium japonicum. The sequence goes on along the minus strand of JALBWW010000008.1, from coordinate 12,827,418 downwards.
GTATGGGCTTGTTCCTTGTATGGACCATGGAGAACTTGGCATGAGAGATATGTTTGTTCCTTTGAAACAGTGGAATTTTCTGATTGAAAATAAACTTCTCTTTTCAAGGGCACTTTTCTCTAGGATCCAAAATTTAGACCTTTTTTTGCATTTTATCTTGTATGCTATTGCTTATATTGTGGCATGGTGTCATGAAGTTCCATGACTGATAGGAAAAAGAAATTTTATGCAGCACTCACGTTGCTATTGTGGAATTTTGTGAAGGAATATAGTTTGTAACTTCAGTTTCCAAATTTTTATATAATTTTTTTTTTGACTTTTAGAACAATTCCTTACCTCGTTATGCTGTCCTTTAAGCTGTAAAATCTTACAAATTACTATGGACGGGGAAATTAGCTGTAGCATCTGTCAAATACGAGCGCTTTCCGCTTTGCGTAAAATATTTTTATTTTATGATGATAGATAACTTATGTAGTGGCATATGGAGGCGCTGTTCTAGAGAAATTTCTAATGGACGCTGAATTGCTGATGCTGATGTGAAATTTCTTAACATATTTCATACTTGTACATATCTTAATGTTTAGAACATTGCATGTGGAGACTTAATAGGCATTGATGATAATGGTTATAAGAGGATAGGATTTGAGTGGCCACTTTCTTGGAGAGCGTACCTTTCATTTGTTTAAAAATTGTCTGTCTAAGTATTGACCAATTCCAAGTTTGGCATATATGTTAAGAAAATCTTGGTAGTCATCTTGATCTATATCAGATTGTCTGCTAATTGAAAAGGGAAAAAAATATAAGGGATAATTTGCTAGCCTGCTGTTGTGTGACGTCATTGGGGATTATATTTTATTTATTTTACACATTAGTACATTACCTCTTTGTTTCTCATGATTGTATTTAATGGACAGGGAATAATTGGATATCAGTGACTTATTCTTTTGTTGTGACATTATTTGCATATACATCAATCTGAACTAAGTTTAATCAGCTCTTTCAACATCATGGCTGGATTGTTGCTTGGTGATATCTCTCATCATGGAACATATCAAGGTGGCTCTCAAAGATACTCTGAAGAGAATCCAGAGGATGGTTCTCGATGGTACTTTTCTAGGAAGGAGATTGAAGAAAATTCACCATCCAAACGCGATGGCGTAGATTTGAAGAAAGAAACTTATTTACGCAAATCATACTGTACATTTCTGCAAGATTTAGGCATGAGACTTAAAGTGTGAGTTTTTATGTCCTTTTAAACTATCAATTTTTTTTTGGGTAGCATTAGTGCTCTATCTAAACTGCATGGGCCCTTGTTTTTGTGATTTGTCAGTTTAAGATACAATTTATTGCAAGTTTCCTTCTTTTCTCTCTTTTCTTCAAATTATATAAATGTGTGTCTGGTGGAAAACTGTATTTAAATTTTATGGAAGGTAAGGTTGTGTTAGCAGTGATTTGTTTCTCTGTAGGAACACATTATGAGTATCTTAACATGTTTATATATTTATATTGCTGGCAATTTAGGAATTTTTTTTTTATGTTTATCTCTAATCATATTAAAATTACAAATAAAGGGCAATGAAGACACGTAGCTTAATTCATGATGATGTTCACGTAGCTTAATTCATGATGATGTTGATACTAATTTAATTGTGATGCAGACCTCAGGTAACTATTGCCACAGCAATAATTTTTTGTCATCGATTCTTTCTTCGGCAATCCCATGTAAAGAATGACAGGAGGGTGAGTCTGTATTTTGTTATGATAACTTGCATATTATCATTCCCAATGGCGTTAATTGATCCATGTAGCCAACCACATCTAGTGGGATAAGGATGGGTGGTTATTGTTGTTGTAACTTGCATATTGTCATTCTTGGATAATTGTTCTCTTCTCTGTTAACTGTGAATATGCTTTTTATATATTTCAATAAGCAGTGGTAGCAAATCCAATTTTTGGCTGGAGTAATATCATAGAGTCACACTTCAGCAGAATCAGGGGCATTGTATTTAGATCCTTCTGATTCGAGGACTATAGTTCATTATAATTGATTTATGCACAATGGTGTGTTTGACAAAATAAAAATGAGATACGGGGGTCCATATCTTTTTAGGTGGAATTGTTGGTCTGTAAATTTTCCAAAGCAAACCAAAGTTGGCCATATACGAGAAGACTTTGCTTAGACATAAATGAACAAGACTTGAAGAAACTACATATCTACGATCACACTGTCCTGTTTTTCTCCATATTCTATCTTATCAATTGATTTTGTTTAATAAATACATCTTTTATTTCTCTTTGAATGCATCAATTGGTTATATTCTCTTTTTGGTGAGTAATTTTTCACACACTCATAGTATACAGGGCAGCACTCCTTTGGATCTATATTCAAATATCTTTACTTGTGGAGAAAATAACAGCATAATTAATACAAATGCCATGGCATAGAAGACATAGAAGATTTAAGCAAGCAGTGTTTATCGTATGAAAGAATAGGGATTGAAGTAGGGATAGAGACTATAGGGAGAGGGTAGTGGAGCACTATTTAGAAAAAGATTGAATGAGGATGAATAATTCATGCAAAGTGATAGGAACCAACTAAGAGAACACTTGAATTACTGAATATTCCTATGGAAACTCTGGTTTCTGGTACTGGATTTAGATGATCCAATAGCCAGAGATGAGGTTCTGAATACACAGAAGATTAAGCAGAAAAGAAAGTATTCACTCCCGCATAACTTCGAGGGTCTGCTCCTCCCAATTCCCCTTACTCAATTCTTGCATGCGTCATTCTTCCCACTCTTTTCCCTTAATACTGTCTCTGGCCTAACAGCCTCCCATTCCAGAATATTCCCTTCCTCTCCAACTTGCTAAGTCAGCAAACGGTTAGTTACACTTCAGGAGGTAGTTGCTCCCTTCACTTTCCATGCTCCTCTCCTCTTTATTCTCCAAATTACCCTTCTTAGGCCTCCTAGTGTAGACCCGTGTAACCTTGGGCCTAACACAGAGTTAATTCTGATTAAGGATTCACAATGCTAATTCTTAATAGGGTAGGCGACGCAGTGGAGTGTGGACATTACTATAATCTTGAAAATCTCCTAGAAGAAAACGAGAAAAAGAAAACAATGCTTCAATTATTTATATATCTAAGTTAAAATAAATTGGCATATTGCTGAAGATTCACTTACTTTGTATGTTTATACTTTTCAAAATATGGTACCCGGAGACTGGTACACTATTTTGATACAGATGGTGGACTCCTGTGAATACATGTTATAACTACACTCTTGAGAAAGCCATCATAGATGCATGGGAACATGATAGAAGAACAACCAATTTTATATTAATTCGGTAATTGTGATTGAGTCAAGGGAAGGTTGCTGTTGGCAGTTTATCATGTTCAATGTTGCAAAACAAAGATGTTAGAATCTAATGGGCGAAAAGGTTTGAAACACTTGTGAATAGATGTAGATGATAATATAAAAACTATAGCTTTGTGTTGAGCTTAATTGCAAAGGGAATGCATGAGGTTGATCATAATTAGTTTTACTAAAAAGAATTACATGCAAAGCCTACGTAGCTGGGATTGAAACTTGATTTGGTCACGTCTACCCTATCCCCAGATGGAGGAAAAATAGAAATTATTTGGCCATTGATTGTTGTCCTTGCGAGGTAGAAGAATATGAAATTGAGGAAAGTGTTTCGTTAGACAATGTTGGCATAATATTGGTAAAGGAGTTCAGACAATCTATTGGTAGTTGTGTTGCCAGCAGTAGAAAATGGAGGTTATGCCAATCAGTCAGTTTGTTGGATGGTCTTTGGCTGGTTTTGAAGTCAATGTGGGACTTAAATTTGACCTTTCTTGTATTCCAAATGCTTGAAATTATCATAGGGAATGTACATAAGAGTGCTGAGACATTATTTTGAGAATATCCTCATTTATTTCTTCTGTCATCCAACTTACTGCTAATGGGTGCTGTTGACCTGGCCTAGTTGCCTAATGACTATGGCTATCCACCTTATCGGTTTGAACCCTAAATGTGTCAAAATGTCCCCTTTCCTTAAAATATGAAGGACGAAAAAATCTACTGGGTGATCTTTAATCAGGTAGAAAAAGAAAAAAGAATTTTGTTAGCTTCTTCAAGTTTTAGCTTTTCTCCTTAAGGAAATTTGACTGTTAGCATTATGCCACTGATAAATAGCAACTTAATATTTTGGATGATTTCTATTTACATCTTCCATCATCCTTTTATAATCTATATGTACTCATAATTGAAGTGTGATGCATATTTGGCTTTTTTGGGTATCAAGACTATAGTCATACTTTGGTAATAAAATTGGTTCTGTCACCTAATATTTATATTATGTAAAGATATTTCTATTTGTGCTTACTGATATTTTTAGCAGCTTTCTGGGTGATGAGCATTATAAATTATCATCATGTTAAACCATCAGATTGATGCTTGTTTGTTTTATTAACTTTTACTGTTTTACCCTAGACATTATTACGTGAGAATTAACCAAGTAGTACTTCAGTTCAATGATTTTTGTTATGAATATATATCATATATGATTATTGTTCTTATGACATAAATTTTATTTGTAGAATTGTTCTATGCTGCTTGTCAACCTGTCAATTATTTGAGCTTTGGGTGTGCTATATAAAATAATTAATTTCTTGCTGTAGTTAGCATTCCTTTGTTTTGAATAATAAATCCTGTGGCTGATTCCTTGTTCTCAGTAATCCTTCCTGTCGTTTGTAGTATTATCTTTTTCTTTTGGAAAACTTAATGGATTTCATGTCATCTCTCTCTCTCTCTCTCTCTCTCTCTATATGTCTAGTTTTGCTCTCTCCTTCTCAGCACTTGTTTGAGACTTTAGTTCTTGCACATATCCTTCTGTGTGATATATGTCTGTGTGCGTAGTAATATATATATATTTTTATCTTTTCACAACTATGGTTTGATATATGGTGTATAAATACACAGGATAGAATATTAAATTAGATACATGGTGATAATTAGTAACTTAACATGTTTTGCAGATCATTGCAACAGTGTGCATGTTTCTTGCCGGGAAGGTTGAAGAAACTCCTCGCCCTCTAAAAGATGTAATTCTTGTATCATATGAAATTATACATAAGAAGGATCCTGCAGCAGTTCAGAGAATCAAACAAAAGGTATATCATATACCCCTCACTACCTTGTGCTTTTATATCAAGCAATCTCTGCTCCCATCATTGAACTACCTTGTTAGAGATATAAAACCATTCCTGAGCCTCCACGTAACAGCTTAAGCTTTTGGGAGAGTTGGTCTTTGACATAGTTGTTCTTAATTTTTTTTGTTTGCATTAATTTGATTTAGTTCATTGTGTTCAATGTTCTTATCTTTCACTCAACTTCCATTCTAGTTGAAATATTACATTTCTGTCATGGAACGTACTAGTCACTGTTGCAAGAGGCTAGTGCATGCAACAATTTTGACGTGCAATTTTTTTCTGAAATTAAATTTCTGAACTGAATTTTATACTTGTTTTCTAATATTTGTGTATTTAACCTTCTGGGCATTTATTTCAAAATCAAATTTCTTTCGAAATTTTCATTTTGTTCCTAGCTCTCTTTTGTAATATGAATTTTTCTCATGCAATTATTTTTTACTTGCAACTGTGGCACAGGAAGTGTATGAACAGCAGAAAGAATTAATTTTACTTGGAGAGAGGGCTGTTCTTGCAACTCTTGGTTTTGATCTTAATGTGCACCATCCCTATAAACCTCTTGTTGAAGCAATAAAGAAATTCAAAGTTGCTCAAAATGCCCTTGCTCAAGTTGCGTGGAATTTTGTAAATGATGGGTATGAAGATTACACCATTTTTGTTATGGTCAATGGCCTTTGATTCTTCTTTCCTGAAATTAGGATCTGGTATGCAGACTTCGGACATCTCTTTGCTTGCAATTTAAGCCCCATCACATTGCAGCTGGAGCGATATTCCTTGCTGCAAAGTTCCTCAAGGTGAAGCTCCCATCAGATGGGGAGAAGGTCTGGTGGCAAGAGTTTGATGTCACCCCACGCCAATTGGAGGGTTGGTGTCCGTTTTTTTAGTAATAGTGGTATAAAGAAATGAGGAACAAAAATACTATCTCTTCATCATTTCTCTTTCCTCTCCTGCCTCTCATTCTTGTTGCTTATTTATCTCTTTCTGAGTGTGGTGGTATCTTAGTAAGAATTTAATTGCTGAAGTATTTGAGTAGACTGGTGCAATCAAGCTAATAGTGAATGTCATATTATTTATACCTTTTTATTATCAGGTAAGACCCAACATTGTACCTTTACTTTCTGCAGAAGTTAGTAATCAAATGTTGGAGCTGTATGAACAAAACCGAATGTTAGCGTCCAATGATGTTGAAGGAACTGTAGGAGGTGGGTCTACCAATCGGGCAACTGCAAAAGCTCCAACTAGCAATGATGAAACTGCATCCACAAACAGTAATTCGCATGCTGGAGCCACAAGTTCAAGACTTGAAACGTCAAAACCTGCAGCGTCTAAGACCGTGCTTGTGTCATCTGCTGCTAATCATTTTGGGCGCCCTGTATCAAATCATGGTAGAAGTGGTGATTATGGGAGCACAGAAATGAAACACAGGGTTGAAGATGATGCCAAAGGCAATCAACACCCTGAGCAGGAACCTCGACCATATAAGGAAAACTTGCAAGAAGCTCAAGACATGGTGAGATCACGATCAGGTTATGGTGAAGAGCAAGAAAGCAATGCTGGGAGAAGCGAAATGAAGGAAGCTGCCGAATTGAACAATAAACATAGCAGCAGAAACCTAGATTACACAGACGGCACATTTGCCCGGCCACCTCAGGAAGCCATGAAAAAAATTGATAGGGACAAGGTAAAGGCTGCATTAGAGAAACGAAAGAAAGCACCTGGTCATGTAACTAAAAAAACCGAGTTCATGGATGATGATGATCTCATTGAGAGGGAACTGGAAGATGGAATCGAGCTGGCTTCTCAGAGTGAGAAGAATAAACATGATAGGAGGCAAAGCTGGTCTAAGCCCTTAGACAGATCAGACTATGAGACTATGCAGCATGGAAGACATCAAGATCATGCAGATGATCATCTGCATGGGATAAAGGGTCTGCCATCATATGAAACAGATCTAGGTGCTGTGGAAGAAGGGGAGGTATCAGCACTTGATGACATTGACCTAGGGCTTCAGTCGCCCAAATCAAGCAACCGCAAGAGAAAAGCGGGGAGCTCGCCTGATAGAGTAGTGGAGGGGAAAAGGCGGCATAATTATGGCTCTGGACCTCCCCACCATAGTCGTTTTGATTATATAGAAGATCGAAAGAAGGACAGCAAAAGGCATGCACAGGAAAACCATGTTTGATACAGCATTCACTGTGGCTGAGTTTGACTTGGTTATTGTTTTGAAATCTTATCTGGGCATACACCTGCTTCTTAAGAAAGATCCTAGAATGCTCTCAATTCTGTTATGATCCAGCCGTCTTAGCTGCCGCCAAATCCCCCAGGTCTTAGTAACCTTACCAGATTGAAGGTAAAACAAATTCAGTTTGGTTTGTAGGACTAATTTCGATTCCTCAGTTATTGGTATATATGGGAAAAACTTTATAATCGAGTGTGAAGTTTTATATAAATTAGAAGCGGACTTGTATTGGAAGGTCCATTTTCCCGTAAGGTTATCGATGTTTTTTTTAATTATTATCCTTGTGAAATAATAGTCATTATGATGATGATGATGATAAACTTCGAGTGATTTCAAGAGGGAAGGAATATGTTAGTGTTGTATCCTTTCAGATATATAAGTGAATATTGGCATGGCAGAAAACAAATGACTTTCTGATTTACTTGTTCTTTCTTCGTTGTCTGTAGTTATTTGCGTTGCACATACATGCAAATCTATTTGTGTTGTATTAGATTGGAGTGTATTTCAATGGAGAAAAACTTGGCCCTTGAATCACATGCTCTTGTAGCATCATTATTGAGCAGACAGTTCTATGCATTCCGATTCTGGATCAGGTTATATTTACATGATTGGAATGAAAGTAATTTTTGCAAAAAAATTTCTCTGTGAAACGATTTTAGCATGCACTAATTTGATCTCCGAACACAAGGTTTAGAAAAATACAGTAGAGTTGCACCAATTAACAATATTAAAAAAGAAAATAAAACTCGAGGATATAGCTATTAGGTAGCCATATAAAAGAATCGAGTGGTGTCACAAGGCCTCTTCGTATTGGATTTCATTTAAGGCCAAGTTGGCATGATTCTTAATGGTAGCATAATAAGTTTGGTATCTAAGTAAGTTGTCAATTATTTATTGACTGTTAGTTTTATAATAAATATGTGAAAGTTTATTAAATATAAATAACAATTAATAAATATTTGACAATTCACACCTTAAATACTGATACGTTAAAAAAGGATAAATATCAAAATAATTCTCATGCACATTTTGTGGAAGGATTTTTTTTTTCTTTTTGGATTTTATTTAATGTGAAGTTGGCCCGATTCTCAATGTACATTTTGTGAAAGGATTTTTTTTTTCAAATGCGCATTTGTATTTTTCCAAATTGTGAAACAATCATGCAGTCAATTAGTAGAATATTTAAAGTTAATGTATAGATTTAAAATAAAATAAAATCCCTTTCATTTCTAATAATAATAATAAAAAAACCTTACATTTGAAAGGAAGGTGGATTGAAAAGACAAATCTTAACCTTTGTATAATCTATAGTTATTTTACTTTAGTCGTATTTTAGGTTTTATTATGTCTTCAATTTTTTTTTCTTGCTTACTTTTCAACCTAGTTTTCATATGTTGTTTCATGTCCTTTGTTTTGTAGTTTGTCTTGTAACTTTTGTTCTTAAGGAATAGAATGTATTTCTTCCACGTGTAATCTTCTTGTTTAGTGATATATATTTCATTATTTTTCCACATTTATGATTGTTCCCTGCATTTATTATTTAATTTGCAAGTTTACAATATTTAGTGGAGCGCTGAGAAGTAAACCCTTCAAACTCGTAAGTAGTTATAACATGTTTGGATAGCGCATTTGGGATAAGCAAACGGGCCTTTACAATTCTCAATGCACTTTTAAGCAAAGTTAATTTTTCTTATTTGCTTTGAATGCTCATCGGATCGCAAACGCGAAAAACCAAACAAGCCTTTAAAAGTATCCTTATTAAGCAGTTGTCTAAATGTATAAATTAGTTAATTTTGAGCTAATATCAACGATGTTAAGCATATATATGAAAAAAGATCAGAAAAATATGTGCATTTATTTCCACTTCTATTAGTCTATTGTAACTCATCTCTAATTAATTTTTATTTAATTTTCTCAAAATACCCATCTTAAATAGTGGTTACTCTTTTAGTTATCTAAACTTTTCGTGATTAATTATAGGTTAAATTAAATATTCGGTCCTATAATTTCTAATGATTTAGACTTTGATCCCTATATTATTTCTTTAGGATAAGAATCCTTACAATTTGTTTCCGTTAATATTTTGGTCCCTCTTGTTACTTGAGGTTGAAATTTCTTCCCACTTAGTTAACAATTACTTAAGTAGATGCTTACGTAGCTAACTTAGTTCCTATAGTTTCTTTTGTGGCTAACATCTATAAAAATTGCTGAAAAAGCAAAAGTTGCTGGATAGTAGGAAGCACAAGTTGGCAAATGATAATTTTAAATAATTTTTTTATTTGATCCTTATATGTGATATTCTTGTAGTTATTAACATCCATAATTCATGAATTGTTAAATATTTATTAATTATTTATTATAAATTTACAATTAACAAACTTTAAATATATATTATAAAAATTAACAATCAATAAATATTTGAACGTAGTATAAAAGAAATTACTAGACAACACCATGTTAATTCCTAACTCCATTCTCTTTTCTTCATTTGTTGGCTTGTGTTTCAACATGAAATAAACAAATGAAACAAAGAAAGGAAGTGGGTTGAATTGTGTTTTTTAACTTTTTTGGAAAACTTTTCTTAAAGTAGTTCTTATAATAAAAGTTTCGTAAGAATGTTAGAGAAAATGGGCAAAATAGAAACTATTTACAGTCCATTGGATTTAAAGAGAGTATTTCTTAAAATCTTTAGACGAAAGATAGAAATGTATATTTTCAAATAAAATAAGTTGTTAAGAATAACAATGACAATCTCCTGAATGTTAGTGAACGTAAAGTAACACAAGGAGAGAGAAGAAAAGCTTACACCAGATATTTATACTGGACAACCCGAGAGCTACATCCAACCCCTTCTACTTAAAGGATTTTCACTAATCTTTCACAGATTACAAGTATTATTCACTCTGTCTTTTCAGGCTTACAACCAAGTATTTTAAACCTCTTCAGGTTTTAACAACGAGTATTATTTTACAAACAAGTCTCTTCAGGCTCTAACAAAGAGTAGTTTTTTTACAAACAAGTCTCTACAGGCTTACAACCAAAGTAATAGAGAGAGTGTTTACAACACTTGAGGTTAACTCACAATGTGTGAGGATAAACAATGAGCTCAAGTAAAACTCTATACTAGAGTATAAGAAGAATTTGTAAAACAGAGTAAATCTATTTGCTTCTGTTGAAATTATATGATTTTAGGTAGGGAAGGAGTAAAAGAGAGAAGAAATACTAATGAATAATATAATATTTGATTGATTTGATGTGTTGAAAAATACAAAGTATTAACCCATATTTATACTAATAATTAGGTCAAGTACTAGTGTAGTACTACTAGTACAAGCCCAAGCTCACTAATACAATAAGACTCCTAGCCCTAATTAAAAAAGAAAACAAATAAGGAAATATAATGAATTAGGAAATAACTCCGAAGATATCTCCCTCAATTAAATGACTAATTGATTTCACAATATATTGTAAAGATCTTATAAAGATATGTTAGGATATTCTAAAGATATACTAAAATACCCTGAAGATATTCTGAGATAAATATTTTTTTGATCCTACTCATTTTATTCTTGCTCCTTTGATGCTGAAATTTTAAATTATTTTTATACTGAAATTTCAGTTATATTAAGTAATCAATTTGATTTTGTTTAGGTAATAATTTATCTTATCTGTTAAATAAGTAATTTAATTCAATTTTGAATCTTATTTTTGTCTTAAAATTTAAATAATAACTAATTTATCCTTAATCTAATCTATCTAATTATGACTCTCCTATTATTCTATTATTTGAATGGGTCTAAATGACATGCATCTAAAGCAAGTAATTGTTTAATTTTTAAATGCATTTCTCATTTAGATAAAGTATTTCTATTTCATATTTTTTGAATTTAAAAAATTGAAATATTTTAATAAATGTCAAAAGTATTATAAATAGTTTATGCAAAGATACAATGCCTTTCAAAAACTCATTGAACTTGCTTTGATCTCTTCCATTTTGATAGTGGTTCAAAATGTACTTTTTTCTACTCTTTCTTTGTTGTTCTTTACATTCTTAATTTTAATTATTTATTATAGGAATGCTTTATGTAGTGAAGTTTTGGGTTTTATACAATATTTTGGGTTCTTTACTTTGCTTTTAATGAATTTGATTTTTTGTTCATTTCAGTATTGCAATAGCTGCCTGGTATGATTTTGTTAATGAAGTCAATGCTAATAATGACTAAAAAATATGGAAGCTTAAAGTAAGGATTATTCGGTTTTGAAAAGTTCACTGTATGTTGATAAATATGTTTTTGTTTAGCAATTATTTACCTCATATCTCATGGTACATGTACTAAACTTATAAGAACATTAACTAACATATTGCAGTTTCCTATGATATAATAATTTTTTTTTTGTATTGATGCAGAGCAGATTAAAGTTCAAACTATAGTGGTATCTTTCCAAATTTTATGGTCTTATAATATTATTGGAAAATTTTAAAGGTTAGACACATTTCTTTTCTACAGTTATACAATTCGCATTTTTTATTTACTTGACATGTTGATTAAACAATAAAAAAATGTATTTAATTACTAAATAAATAGCTCTGTTTGGCTCTCCTTTATTAAAACATTACAGAATCATTATGCATAGTGCAATATTGTAAAATTGTTTCACATCGTTAGAGACCAACAGTCAAAGACCTTAAGTGATGAATATTTTATAGTTATTACTTTCTTTTTTAAATCTTGAGAGACTCTGGATATATTATTTATTTCATGCTAAGGTTAACTTTTACGAGTTTTATGATTTTCTGATGATATAATTAATTTAGAAAGTGATTAAACAATTTTCTACATAAATCTTATAAAGAAACATATTTAAAAAGTATTACAATAAGCAACACATTATTATTTAAAAGTTTATACACATTTAATTTAACAAACCCGTGCAATGCACGGGTAACAAATGGTTTGTGTAATGGAACCAGGTTGCAGATAAGGAGATTGGGTAATCAGATCATTGAGTGCATAGTACTAACTGGGAATAAAATGGGTGACATTGTTCTTATTCCTCGGATGAGCATGATCCCAAATAATCATAATCTGCCTGTCAAGTTTCAGAGAAGACAATTTCCAATTTCTGTTTGTTTTGGGATGACAATTAATAAATCACAAGGTCAAACACTATCTTATGTTGGTTTGTATCTGCCAAGGCCGGTATTCAGTCATGGGCAATTATATGTTGCTCTTTCAAGGGTAAAAAGTAAAGAAGGGTTGAGAATTCTAATTGAAAATGATGATGACCTTTCTCCAAATTCAACAATTAATGTGGTCTACAAGGAAGTATTTGGCAATTTGTCTTAGGCAGGTAATTCTTTCTAAGTAAACATGTTTTTGTTTATCAATTATTTACCTCATAATATTAGAAAATTGTATTATTACTTATCATATCTTCATGGTACATGTACTAAACTTATAAGAACATTAACTAACACATTGCAGTTTCCTATGATATAATATTTTTTTGTTGTATTGATGCAGAGCGGATTAAAGTTTAAACTATAGTGGTCTCTTTCCAGATTTTATGGGCTTATAATATTATTAGCAAATTTTAAAGGTTAGACATATTTCTTTTCTACAGTTATAGAATTCGCATTTTTTATTTACTTGACATGTTGATTAAACAGTAAAAAAATGTATTTAATTACAAACTAAATGGCTCTGTTTGGCTCTCCTGTATTAAAACATTGCAGAATCATTATGCATGGTGCAATATTGTAAAGCTGCTTCACATTGTTAGAAACCAACAATCAAAGACCTCAAGTGAAGAATATTTTATAGTTATTACTTTTTTTTAAATCTTGAGAGACATTGGATATATTATTTATTTCATGCTAAAGTTAATTTTTATGAGTTTTATGATTTTCTGATTATATAATTAGTTTAGAAAGTGATTGAAAATTTTCTACATAAATCTTATCTTATAAAGAAACATATGTAAAAAATATTACAATAAACAACACATTATTATTTAAAATTCTATACACACCTAATTTAACAAATCCGTGCATCGCACGGGTAATAAAACTAGTTTATACTAATAATCAGGTCAAGTACTAGTGTAGTACTACTAGTACAAGCCTAAGCTCACTAATACAATAAGACTCATAACCCTAATTAAAAAAGGAAACAAATAAGGAAACATAATGAAATTAGAAAATAACTCCTAAGATTGCTCCCTCAATTAGATGACTAATTGATTTCATAAAATATTATAAAGATCTTTTAAAGATATGCTAAGATATTCTAAAGATATACTAAAATACCCTGAAGATATTCTGAGATATTCTAATAGCTTCGCATGTTTTCTTGATGTCTATTCACTTGTTCAACAACTCTTGTTGATCCTTCGAAGACTTTGGCTTCATACAAGTTTTCATAAAACTTCTTCTTCCAACGACAACATTTATTACCGTTCTGAGTAGCATTAAATTCACTAAGTTGATAACGTGTTGATCTCTTTTGAAAAGTGGGTTTGGTTATTAACGTTGCTAGAAACTTGATATCTTGTTTTAGCTCTTTTGAATGAGCAAAAAGTTTCTATTTGCTGGTCCTTGTAGTTGTTAAGAGTGTCAGCTCCAACGTACAATGTTGATTTCAAAAGGCGTATACTTTTTCAAAGATCATATCAACAATAAATGCACTTTATCTTGCTCGTTTTTTAAATGATTTGGACGTGGACAATTCAATATAATATAATAAGCAGTTCAGATTGTATTGGACACATGTAGTGAAATAAAGATTTTGTTTTTACAAAACTTGTCTTTAGTCCAAAAGTATTTATAAGTGATTTGTTAGAAAGATACAACTTGAACTATTTTTTTAAAAACGAAATAACATAAGTTTATTTTAAAACTTATTTATTCAGTTTAATTTAATATTATTTTTATTTTTAAAATTTTGAAGGATTTAATTTCTTTGAACTATTTTGGTTTGAGTATTAATTACTTGAAAACATTTTTGGTTCCAACACAACATATACACTAATAAACTTAAGGATTTAATTTCTATCCACTGTCAGTGTAAAGTTTCTTTACACTGTCATTCAATCATGTGTTGACACATAATTAAATAGTTAGACTTTCTAGGTAGTGGTTGTGATAGTCAAACTCTTTTAATAATTTGGTAACACATGATTGGATGACAGTGTAGACAGTGAATATAAATTAAACTGTAAACTTAATTGAGAGAGGCAAGTCATTCTATGAGACCAAAACTCAAGAAAGAGTAACATTGGTTGAAATTTTGTTTTATTTTTTAATCGTATCTATAGGTTGATTGTTAGTAGAATTAATCATATAAACTGTAATATTTTATAAAAATGTAGAGTTCGCTGTTAAATTTCAATCTTCAAACCAAAGAGGGAAAAAAAGAAAAAACATACCAAAAGACAAGAAAAGGATACAAAAATTTAAAAAGTGCATAAAGTCATTTTGGAGGGAAAGAATGCAAATTTGAAACTTAGACAAGGACCCACAAGTAAAAGAAAAAATCTCCTTCTCTTTTCAAACCTGTAATAATAAAACAGAGAACATATAATATTATAATATAAAATAAAAAAACCTTAACAGACAGTGAGAGATTCGAATACATTATTTGAAGAGGTGTATCCCGTACCCTTTATCGTTAATATTTATTTATGAGATTCTCTTATTTAAAATATAAATATAATAAATTAATTTTGTATTTTTATCTCAAATAAATAAAATTAATCATTAATTATTCAAAATGTCACTACCTACATAAAAATAAAATATAACAAATAAATCTTTATTATTATATATTTTTTATTTTTATTATTATAATAAATAATTCATTGAAATATTATCAGACGTTAAAAATAAAAATTTCTAATAACTGTATTTTTTATTATTTTTATATACGCTGTTTTAAAAATCAAAATTTTTACTTATGTCGATACAAATTAATAATTTCTATTATTTTATTATTACCAATAATAATAATAATAATAATAATAATTCTCTTGGATTGTCCAAAAAAAATAAAAGAGCGAAGCCATTAACTAAAGGCCATTGACATTGTTTCTCTTATTGAGCTCCAACCCTGCACTGCAACAACCCCTTTCTCTCTCTATATCTCTACCCATTTTCTCTCACTAAAAGAAAAGCCAAGCCACACATATTTGATATTTCTTTTTGTGTTTGGATATAGAGAGAAGGGGAAGAGGAGGGTGGTGGTGGTAGAAGCAAAGAGGTATGTCGCAGGGCAATGTGGATTTCCATCTACCTGACGAGATACTGTCGGTGATACCCACGGACCCTTACCAGCAGCTGGATCTGGCTCGCAAGATAACGTCCATGGCCATAGCCTCAAGGGTCTCCACCCTCGAGGCCGATACTGCTCGCCTCAGGCAGAACCTCCATGACAAGGACCGTCTCATATACGAGCTCCAGGACCGCGTTTCTGGCCTCAATCATGCGTGCCAGGAAGCTGAGTCCAGGTTGAAGATTGCCCTCGATGATAATGTAAGTGGGTTTTCTTTTTTCTTTTTTTGCTGAAATAAATTCTGGGTCTTGCAGAAAGTTTCAATCTTTTTGGTCTTTTGATGGGTTTTGGTGATTTTTTATTTTATTTATTTTTTTGGGTTTTTTGGTTTTTGTGTGTGTGTGTTGTGCTTGATTGAGTGGATGGCTGTTTTGGGAATTGGGTGTGCTGTGCTGTATTGGGTTTGAAGAATTTCTCTGATGCACTGTCTTTTTAGTTGTGTGGGCTCGCAGTGATAAGGGACTTATGACTTCACGAGGAGGGTTAAATGTTTGAATCTTATGAGAAGCCATTGTGGGAAAAGCTAATAACCGTAATTGCTCCATGACCCGAAGAGTATTAGTCTCACATCCAGAGTTGTGAAGATACCTTTGGTATACACCAAAAAAGAAAAGGGTTGTGTGGGCCTGGAGAGAATAGAGGAAATGGAGTGGATGTGTAACAGAACTGTTGATATCATTGGTTGCTTGTGGGGGTAAAAGAAAGAAAAAAGGTGTTTTCTACTCTAGCATTCTAAGTGTTGAATTTTGAATGGAGCAAACTAGCAAAGCAATGTAAGAATTGATAAACTTTGTAAGGAGAGGTGATGAACAGAGGAAATGAATGAAGTAGATGTGTAAAATAACTATTGGTCATTGCTGGTTGGTTATGGTTGTTAATTGTTGAATATCTGTTTCGACAGAAAGAAAAGATGAGTACTATTCTAGTGGTCTAGTGCCAATCATTAGAGGATCATCATAATAATTAAGAGACATTATTAAGGAACCAAACAAGGTGAAAGAATAGAGGATGAATGAGCATCTCGTCATATGTGTTGTTGTCTGTTTTTCATGTGTTTGAGTGGAAAATTTAAAATTTTCTACAAATCGATAAGATGGTATTATTTATTGGAGATTTTAGAGTTGATGGTAGATGATTTATATTCTACTTTCTGGTTGTAGATAAAGCTTTCAAAGGAGAGGGACCAATTGGCAGCAACAGCCAAAAAACTAAGTCGAGACTTTGCAAAGGTGAATGTTTATTTGATTTGTGTATCCCATCTTTCTTTTTATTTGTTTGCTATGTGTGTGTCTAGTCTGTCTTTATTCTTTAGAATTTGTCAATTGCTGCATACTTTTATGCTGGAGCTCTTCTGTGTTTGCTTTCCCTTCATACTCTTGTACATTTTGCAAGACAGTGAAATGTTGTTTGACATGTATTACAAGTTATCAATCAAAATGATAGATAAGCAATATCAACTCCTAGGTTGTGATTTTATCTTCCTTGATGGTTTATTCCAATTGTATCATTACTTGGTGTTTGCCTCAAAATAAGATGTTTATACTTTTGCATCATATTGGAGTTTGCTTTGATTTGCATAGAAGTACTTCTATATATTGGAAGAACTCATAATGGACCTACAGCTACGTATAGGCCATGATGTTATTTTAAGCATTCAGATCTTTGACCACTTTATATTATACCAATAGAGCCTTGAAAATATGTTGGTTGCCAAAGTAAAATATACCATGGTCACATGACTACCCCATTGTCTGTTTCTAGTTGTCAATTGTACAAACTAATGCTATAACCTATGCCCATGAAAAACTACAAAACCAAGTAATGTAATTACGTTTGGTGATAAGAAGTTCCTAACCAAGTAAAATGTGTTGGATGATAAATTGATAGGGTAAAGATCAATGATGGCTGAGAAAATGAGGATGGCTTTTTTTCTTTGAATTAAGTCAGCAACTGAGAAGTTGAATTTAAAACATTCTAGTCCTGGAAGATCAACAGTGAAGATGAATGCTACCCCTGTATTTTATTTTTCACTTAGGTTGAATGCATTTTTTTTAAGATTCACAATTAAAATTTGAAAGTCTAGTGTATTATCTTAAGTCATTGCTAGGCAATGGATGAAAACAACAATTTCTCTTGAAGACACGGGTATGAAATGATTGTAAGCAACTTGGTGGACAGAAAATTGAATATGAACCCTATTGGTGACTGTTATGTCACGTGACCTCTATTTTTCCAGCTGTAGAATATTTCTGTCCTTTATTATGATGAAAATATTTTTTTCTTAACTCATTTTGACATATGGGAGATCTTTCAAACTTATCATTTCAATTTTGCGTCCCCGCAGACTTGCATCTATACATCCTGATTTTGTCCTGCATGCATATTTATTTTTGTTGACTATTGGGTTTAATCTATCTTTTCTTTTTTTCCCCATTTTATCTAGACCTTACAACTTGCTTTCTTTTCTCTATTTGATAGTTGGAGACCTTTAAGAAACAACTGATGCAGTCGCTGACTGATGACAATCCATCTGTAAGACATCCATATATTAACTTAATCAGCTTATATTAATTACTGTTGATTTTCCTGCTGAAAATGACCAGTATTATTCTCCTAAACTCCCTCCTTTCTTTTTCATTGCTTTTGGGACAGCAAGCGGAAACTATAGATATTGGAACCTGTGACCAATCAGTTCCAAAGGCATATCCTGATAAGGGTACTACTCTCCTCATTGATTATCATTTTCACACATAACCTTTCTAGTGAATTGATGTTGCACAACACTATTTTTGTTAAAGATGTTTATATGCATTTCTCTTTTGTATTGCTTGCAGATGACAATGGAAGTGGCTATACAGCACATCATTCATACAGTGGCCCCGCAGAAGTGGGTAAAACAATTGATGAAGGTAGATGAATTTCCAGTTTTATCATATTGATTGTAGATTATGCTGTTACTGTTGTTCATTTTATGGTCAACTATATTTCTGGATATAGGTCTATCCTGCATAAGAAATTAATTCTGTAAGAAAGCAAGCTATAATATTTAATATTTTGCTTTTTGGAAATAAATTCTGTTCCATCTCCTTTTTGGGCATCATCTATCATCATTTTGCTATACGTCATTGGCATTCTTATCTTAAAAGTTCTTGATAGAGTGAAAGCTGAAATTTATTATACTAAAGTAAACCAAAAGAAGGAAATAGGGTATTGTACTGGAAAGTAAAAAGAGCATGGATGTTTCTATCTGGAAATAATTGAATTTGACTTGAAAAATGTTTCAAATGTGGAGTTTTGAATCCAATAAAAGTATAGCTGGAACTGTCTTTGAATAAGAAAAAATGGGCTTGAAGGTGGTTTAAATCTGATGTGACATGCATATTCATTCCCTTTTATTTTGCTTTTTCATTTTTCAAATTTTTTTTTTTTGGGTTCTACAGCTTCCAGGTACTCTGGGCAAAGGTTTTCTGTGACCCCATATATCACACCACGTCTTACTCCGACCGGAACTCCAAAGGTGATCTCAACAACTGGGTCTCCCAGAGGATATTCTGCAGCTGGATCGCCCAAGATAACTTCTGGTGCCACTTCTCCCACAAAACTTCCATATGAAGGACGGTCATCGCTCTCTTCATGTTCATGGTATTCATCAAGTCAGCAGTCATCAGCAGCAAACTCTCCACCTCGGGGGCGATCACTTCCAGGTTTAGATGATTCATTGTTAATTTACTTTAAGATCTTTTTTTCTATCCATCTTACTAAGATTGGTCCTTGAAGTCTGTGAAGCTTCTTAGTTCTTAGTCTTTGTGCTGCACTTCTTGGTTGGAATGTTATCTGCCTAATGCTACTAGCTAGGGAAATGTTCTATATGAAGCATAGAGGAAAAATCATTGCTTTAGGAGATTTTGTCACTAGTCAGTAACGATGAATATGACATACTGATTACTGAATAACATGTCACATTAGCTTAAACACAAGTGTACTTGTCTTTTTATTTTGCTATATTTTAATAAAATAAGTACATGTGAAATTTGTTTACATACTAATTCAATGCATTACTTTCACTGGCCCCACTTGTGGGGTCAATAGAAGAGATGACAGCTACATGGAAGCAGGAATCTATTAATGGAAATAGGAACAACCATAAAACCTTTGCCATTTTTTTGATGATAAGTTTTTTTATATACATAGACATGCATACATACATACATACATATATAATATATATATATATATATATATATATATATATATATATATATAAACTGGCTGGGATAATATCTAATAATGAAGACAAATAGGAAACTTCATGTACTAATGTGTGTGTATATATGTTGGTTACAATCTCTTGGAAAATATCTCTGTTTAATTAATTAATTGTTGAATAAGTGATAGGTATATTGCTTGGATTATATTTTAGCAACCTACGGTTTGAAATGCAAATATTAATAAGTTGGAGCAATGTCCAAAATTACATGCAGGAGAAAGAAAATAGGGCTGGGCACCTCTTGAATATGTTTCATTATTACATTATCTTCAGTTGTCCATCTCTGATAACTTGTAAAAATTTCTTTAGGTCGTACTCCAAGGATTGATGGAAAGGAGTTTTTCCGTCAAGCCAGGTGACATTCTTTCCCCCTGCTGTTATGAAGTGACTTTTTTACTTCAATTTATCTGAGAAGCTGATTGAATTGATTAAATGTATCACTTTTTCAGGAGTCGCCTTTCGTATGAGCAGTTTAGTGCATTTCTTGCTAACATAAAGGAATTAAATGCTCAGAAGCAAACACGAGAGGTAAATAAATATTGAATACTTGAAGTATTAGATTTGGAACTGAAATTGTTTCCAAGTAGCTAATCATTGTTCAACTTGTTCTGTGCCCTTTAGGAAACTTTAAGAAAAGCAGATGAGATATTTGGGTCAGATAACAAAGATCTTTACCTATCTTTTCAAGGATTGCTAAACCGGAATGTACACTAGTACTGAATGCAGCATTGCCAGGAATTGTTTAGAGTTGGTATGCCAATCCCTGGTCATGATTTCTCTCTTTGTTGCTCTGTTTCTAAGTGTGTGTGCATTTTTTTGTTTTTTGAGTTATGGATGAAGTTGCACCTGTTGGCATACTATTAATAAGCTAGCATTTAGCCATTTAGTTCCTGCAAAAAATTTGACATCATAGTATTAGCTGTTCTGCTATTTGCAGCCTTCCATCACGAGGGTGTCATGCTAAAGTCCTGCTGTGTATTCCACGTACTTCAACCACACTGCCACATTTTCATTTTGAGGCTTTATATGTATCAATTGGGTGCACTATAACTTCTCAGTATAGGGGCAAGTGGGCTCCATTGACCCTTAGGTCATAGTGATAGGAACCCCATTTCAACCAATAAATGTGCATATCTAATGATGTGGTATTGTTTTAGTATGGGCACAGAGAAACCATAGCTGGGAGTTGTTTCTGTACTTTTAGCAGTTGCCTATATAGCATTTGCGTGATAAATTGTTTGCAATTCAATATAGGGTGCAGAGGAATCCATATGTTTTTTGTTTTTTTAATCTTGCAAGTTTGCAAATAACAAGAGATGCATTGAGCTATGTAAAAGATAAAAATCTTGCTTTGGTCAAAAGCCATTTTCAAGAGTAAGGGGAAATAAATCACACAATGGAAAAACAAAAACATATCCACCAATATAATCTTGCACGTTCCATTTTATTGACAGTCATTTTCCCTGTCTCATTTACTTAATGGTCAATGCTAAGCTCTATATAATAACTCTGCCGTCAAGTTAATCCTTAATCCATTAAGATTGTTCAATGCAGTGATTAATTGTTGTTTAATTGACCATTTTTCAGGGTATTGATCAAATCAGCTTCCTTGCACGGATGTTTTGACTCATTCCTCTTGGATCCAATGAATCAAAATCCAATTAAGCACTAATCTGAGTCATTGAATTCTAGATAAATATATGACATGCTTCATCAATGTTTCGTTGATTATTCCCTGTTGCATGCTGTGTAAATAGAAAAACTTGATTTTCTGAATGGCATGCGCAGGGCGCAGCTAGCTAAAATGCTGGTTGAATTTGCGAGATTTTGGTTTCTTGAGCTTGAGTGTGATGGGAAATTCTTAGATGAATCTGGTAACTCAGTCTATATGATTTGCAAATTCAGAGTGTTGTCTTCATGTCATGGTTGAGTGTGAATGCGCAGTATACAATGAAGCACGGACAGGGCAAAAAATGAGCTGTATCCAAGTTACAACATATAAAATTCTAATGGACACTTTAAGTCTGTGCTTAGGCAGTCATATTTCATAAAGCCTATACAGGTTTAGACATTAAATATTGATGATTATGGGCTTTTTATCCCACACCTACTTTGTTGTGAGAAGTAGCAAAATTCTTAGTCTGAATATTTTTCACCCTTCTAGTACACGGGACATGCTGTCCTGCATCACAGGTACATCTATGCTGTAATAGAAAGTAATTTGAAAAATAAAGTCAGATTTTACACAAATCAAGTTCTCAAGTGTTGGTTTAATGATAAAATATCTCGAATTTTTTTAGGAGTTTCATATTCAAGAAGACGCTAAGGGTCTAAATAGTAGATAATTATCAGTGATTGTCATACTCCGTGCTGTGCAACGTTAAAGAAAAAATGAAACGTGACATTTTAATTAATATAAAAGGTTGCATAAAGTGATAAAACGGTTTATATATATTTTTTCAATGGGTGCAAGATATGTATAATTGTGACCGGTTACCTACGTGAGTAATATCTAATACTAAGTCTTGCTAATCTTAAGAGGTAGGTATAAAAATGCATGAATTCATGCTTGTTATCCGGAGAGTTGAATGGCAGAGAAGGCATTGTGATAATAATCATAATTTCGTGCAGTGGGGGAACATAAGAAGGGTTCAAAAGCAGCATGCCATCTAGAATAGAGTTTCACATTTCTCAGTAATCATGATCAACAGAAAAATGAGCCATTATTAAATATCAATATAAAATGACAAATCTAAGAAAAAAAAGGTTGGTGAGATCAACTATTTCCATATCAAGGTACCCGACAACGTGCACAAGGTATGAGATCAATGATATGGCTGGGGAATGGAAGCCTTTGAGATCCCATATTCCCATGACAGCAAATATGGCAGGTATCCCTGTCTCAAGGAAAAACTGCATTTATGCTTCATGCATGCACAGGGTGTCAATTGGAGAATTCTAAGTTTACTATTACTCTTACAGCTACCCTTCCAAAATTTTGTCTCAACTTTTGCCGCTGGTTTCGTGGTTTGATCTTGTTTGCTAAAATTTACTTCATTTAGACTTGAGAACGGACAAAAAAAAAGTTATCTTTGGTTGATTGGGGTTTGTTATTAGATCATGCAGAGTGCTAATTGTGATTCTCATGAAAACTTTTCTTCTCATGTGAGTATCTTCAAAAGGGTTAGAAGAATAAAAGTAGTCTGATAGCGTTTAGACAAAGGGCGATTGCCTGACCTGAATTGGTTGTGGAAAACTGATCCTGTGAATAAAAAGCATGACAAATCTTTAAGCAAACGATCTTTGGTTGCAAAGAGATACAAAGTAAGTGTACTATGGAACAGAATAATTTTGTATTGGTAAATGATGGAAAAGAGGAAAAGGGGACGAAGTGCATGATCTTATGCTCCAAAATCAGCTCTAGATTCACTTCCGTGCAACATCCACCATTGCCCCAGCATGAGCCTGTTGGGTTCTCAATCACTTGGGCTGATAAAAGGAGATGTGAAAGACAGACACGTGTCGCCTAATTGCAGAACTGACTTCGTGTGTTTCTTGATCTTTTAGTACATGAGAGTTTCTATGGTACTCTAACGAGTTTAGTACTTAGGGTGAGTTGTCAATCATTTATTAATTGTTGGTTTTACAATAACAGCTAACGAATGCTAGATAACTCACTTTGAAAAAGAAAAGATGGATATTTGAGTAATCTCTTTAGTGCATATCTTAACCCTTTTTTTTTTTTCAGTTTATCTTGGTTCTTAAATATAATATCATGTCAGCCTGAAGGTTTTTGGTAATCATTAGATACTCCCAATGATAAAAAAGTAACAGCAAGACTACACCATAGAGGCTAATTTTCCTATTTTTAAGTAGTAGTTTTTCAATTATAGATCAATTTAGTGTTGCAGCTTTAAGAGTAAGATACTTAATTAGTCTCGATTATTGTAAAAATTGGTTTGAAAATATTCTTATTGTATAAAAAAATTGGTGCCACTTAAAAATGAGTGTAAAAAATTCAATGAGATTTTTATATAAATTTGGATGGAAAAATTTGACCCCAAATTTAATGGTATCAAATTGAGTCCTAGTTTAACCAAAAATGTCTTTTTACGAGAATAAAATGTTGCTTGGTTTCAAGTACAAGACTGTCGTTTGAAGATATTCAATTAGTCCTGACAACCGGTCCTGAGGCTCTACATTCATCCATTAGCTGGGGAATGACATGGCCTTAATGAAAGATAGGGCATCCAAACAGAATCTATCCGTTCAGATGATTCGGTAAAAAAAGATCAAACAAGACCTTTTACAATGCACTTTTGTTACATCATAAGCTAACCAATTTTCTTTCTTTTTTTGCCATTATCAAACAGATTAAGCAAAGCCAACCTTATAATTAATTGTCGTTTTGCTATCTTGTTTTGTTAAGATCTTTAAGCATAAATATGCATTTGTAAAGAAATATTTGTTACCTGAGATGGAACATTTTTTAGTTTTGACACCTGCAAGTTGGCAATGGGCGTCAGGGCTAGCTGGCTAAGTTGTGTGATGGGGATGGAAAGAGCAACAAGCAGAGGCACCTGATACTACGTACTGTCACGAAGATAATCTTCAATTCTATTTGTTACTTTTCTTTTTGTGGCAAATAGTCAGAGAAAGATGAACTTTGAGGGAGAAGCTAGGTACCCACCAGGCCACCACAATTTTGCTCTGCTACCTATTATAGTTCTAGAATGTAGGTTACCAAGTTGACCATATTTTCTATTCACAATGGCTGATACTAATCTGGTAAGGTAGGACAGGAATCTTTGCAGATAACAAAAGATCATGCAAATGTATATATACCGTTTGCCAAAATGATTTTGAACCAGATACCCCTTTATCAAATATGGTAGAAAGTGCCCAGGATAAAAAAATCCTTGTGAGACTCAAAATATCTTTTATTTTATGCTTTAGAGAACACGACGAACCTAGGTAAACAATGCTCACATCTGCTGGTGAATATATAAACTATTTGATATACATGAATGATACAGTATGCTCTCAGACATAATAACACTTTTCTTTTTTAGTAGCCTACTAATTTATATAATATCACCTATATGCCTCATTGCCTCTTATTGTGAATATAGGAACCTTGAATCATATGCAGCTTTGTTGGGTATATTTTAAATTATGCAAAAAAAAAAAAAACACTCAAATGCCACTTGTTCTGAGTTCAGTGTGTTGGTGGGATGAGAGTTTTACATTAAAATTTGATTCTTACGTGTTAGTATTTCCTAACATAGAAAAAGTGTGTGTCTATATATACAAAAAAGTATTCTATATATCCTTAAATATTTCAAATTAATAATATTCTTAGAGAAATTGATTGCATAGAGGTTTGAGTTTGAGTGTCCGAAAACGATTTTACATAAAATTTCTTATATTTCTTAACATATAGCTTTGCAGCTGGCCAGTAAGTTTTGAAGTGTCTTTTTTTTTAGGGTGTGTAAAAATAAAGAAATAAAACAAATAGCAATGAATAATGTATCTAAATGTTTAATTATGCTGATTCTAAGAACTTTTTCCCAAAAAAGAATCTTGACTTCAGGGAAGATTTTTTTTTCTTTTTCTTGGTGTTGATGAGAGGTATATATTTTCACCCTTTTGGTGTGATGGTAAAGTCTTTTCAACAATTACGACTCCCGTCTAGAGATCAAAGCTGCTTGCCACTTCGACTAACCACTTGTTGGTGAGAAAAGATGTTTCTGTTACATATCTCTTGAAAAATAAGATTCAGCAACAGAGGTGTTTAAACAAAGCTTCCAGCATGCAGTTGCCAGAACAGAACACCCAAAAAATTGAGTTCCTGAATCCTTATAATCATGTAATGCATATCTGAAGTGATAGTAAAGCTAGGTAAGCTTGCCTAAATGCAATTTTAATTTGTAGTGGCTTCCATGGATTAGTGATTATTATCCATACAATTTTGATTCTTACAAATTAATTTTTGATGAAGGTTGCCAAACTTCACTTCCAAAATTCTTCCTGCATCAATTCTTACCAAATGTTTTTTCTTCAAAATAAATTTTAAATATGCACTTAGTTAATTTCTTCTTCATAATTATAACAAACCCTTCAGTTTCCAAGTTACAAATTATAAACTATGTTGCATGGGTACCGCTAAATTAGCTGCATATCCAAACCTGAGTACGTATGGATATTGATAACGCTATATAATACATTATTTATATTATATGTTTTTTTAAAAAATAATCTTATACTCAATATGTATAGTGCAACATAAATTGTAAGGGAAAATTATTATTCTGTGTCAATGAATTGTTGTGATTTTTCTTTTTTTCTTTTTCTAAAATTTGCTTTCGAGTGACTACTCTAACAAAATAATCATAATAACATTAAAATGTACTGTGGTTATTCTGTATGAAGAGTAGTTCTTCTATTAAGATTTCTATTAGTTAATTTTTTTTAACTAAATAACTACACTCTATAAAATAGGAGCCACATTTTTTTTGTTGTAATTGTTTTCTTGTAGAGAGCAATTATTTAAAAAATAAAAATAAACAGGACATTAAAATAAAATACGTCTCTAATATGACACTTATAAATAATTATACCAAATTATAAATGTAGTTAGTTACTTGGGTATATATTTATTTATTCAATTAAAATAAAACGTTTATAAAGTCTGTCATGGATGCTTTCTAATCTTTTAAAAAAATTACATCCACTTGAAAAATAAGGACAATAAAATATGTCATGGGTCCAAACCTATAAGGTGTGGCATGGTAGTAGCTCACCTCGTTATTTAACCATGTATGTGAGGGTTCGATCATTACCTATGGAAATATAAAGACGCTTTGTGATCAGCAGTTAACTCTTTAGATGAAAGCTCTTACTGCGAAAGGATTAGTCACTGTTTTTGACAATAAATATCCTGAACCACCAAAAAATAAATAAAATGTCATGAATGCTTTCCCATTACTTCTCCAACTAACTATTACTTAGCTAAACTATATTGTACAACACTTTTTTGTACTTATAACATTCATTACAAATGTCACAATACATTCAATACCTTTAGAGGTAAGTACGGTGAATAGCTTCAACTAAGTTTAAATTCGCTAAAAATATTAGTGCCAAATTACACGTGATGGAAGAACCTTTTACTAAAAGACAAGTAAAATTTAGTTTTGATTTATGAAAAATGTTAAAATTACACTATAATTAATTGAGTTTGAATCCTTGTAAAATTAATGGCCAAAAAAAGAAATCCTTGTAAAATTCACTTTACAAAGTAAAATAAGGAGTAATAATTATTGATAATAAAATAAAAAATAAAATTTCACAAATTCACTATTGTTATATAAGTTCTTATATTTTATAAAAATCTAAATAATTACTTTTGTATCAATGATTATCAATTTCATATTTTATTTCATAAATTACACCCAACATTTTAGAGAATTTCCATTCGAGGAAAACCACATCGTACCACCTATTTAAAATTATCATATTTAAAATTTGTATTATTATAATGATAATAATATAATTTTGTTTTACTATGAGTAGATCAATTTTAAATTCTAAAAAAATAATAATTAACATAACAAAAGAAAAAGAAGAGTGTCACGTGTAAAATTTATTGGAAATCTATATGGAGATACTAGAAATTTAACTATTGTAATACAAAAATGTAATAAACCAAAAGTTTTAATTTTATTAAATCGAAATTACCAGATGGAAATATATATTAGCTAGACTTGCACGAGTCGCGGCAGGAAGTGCATGATATGGCTAGGCTCAAATCCACGCTTCTAGCTTTATCCCTTAAGGTATTTACCAAATGGTTATAGTCTTATATAAGTATTCTTTAAGAGCCTTTTCTAAATAACGTGGGGCTTTCGACATGACACAAACACATAAACGCACTCAAAATTCCAAGTTTGAAACAATACCCACAAAGTCTAACCAAATTTGCTCATATTAATTAATTAACATCATTAACAACTGGTTAATTAGAGTAGTAAGTGACTCCAATTTCAGGTGTCGCGTCAAATGTTTATTGGAGTCGTCATTGTTAAAAGGACTCATAACCATCACACTCTTAAAAATTAAATAATCTCAATTTTTGTTTGTCTTTTAGATTATTAATAACTTGTTTATCTTTCTCTTTTTTTCTTTCCTTATATTATTTTAAGACAATTTTTGAATTTACACACACATTAATATGCCCTCATCTATATATAGTTACAATGAAATGAAATCAGATTTAACTGAGTTTGAGCACATGGTAAACAAGAGAACCTTCATAAGTATATAATCAAACGAATATGTCTCATTAGCGTACAAAATTAAGCACCCATCCAATCATGGGGCACTTTGGCCTACATATAAAGGACTCTAGCCAAGGTTAGATTTGTTAATAAACCTAAAGTCAAAGTACTTATGTTTAGATATAAATTATGGGTATTAGGGCAAGTGAAATGATTTGATGAAAACTTTAGGTGGAGAGAGTGATATCTTGTACTTGATTTGTTTACTAAAATGTAACAAGCCCATGTGTTATATTCTTAGCCTATAAGTAGGTTAGATTTTTAGTAGTATTCAACTTCAAAACAGTATAGAAGAATAGTTTGCACATGAAGCCCTCTACGATCAACTTTTTCAGGTCTCTTCTGCTTTTCCTTCTAAGTTGATAATTAATTAGATTTCTCTTCTTGTTGGCTCTAAGTTGCCTAAAAATTAAATTCGTACTTTATTCTATGTTAAATATGTAAATTACTTTAAAGTTGTAACCTTAATTTGACAATATCAATATATACAATCAACCTGTGAAGTTTCTCACCAAAACTCAATTCAGAACGCCCGTTTTGATTGGATATTGGTTAATTCTTAGTATCATTATTACTTATAGAACTCATTTCATCAAGGATGAATGAAAGTAAAAAGAAATAGTTATCTTTTTTTTTTTGGTATGATTTTTGTTTTGGTATGGAAAAAAAAGAAAAGAAATAGTTCTGATTGCATGCAAAATAACGATTATGATTTCACTTTAATTAGTTCATTGTTAGAAGGTGTACTTATCCAACTACATTGAAGTATATTACTTATTTTGTTATGAAACTTAGTTATGAAATAAACTGATATTGACCAATTGAGGGTTGATTGAGCTGGTAAGCAAATTCGTCTCTACGGATAAAATGCAAGTTCGAATCTCAATGGGAGTCACTCTGGTTAGGAAGCACAAAAAACCCTTATACTTTAAGCTGCCGACCATAGATTAGTCTCATAGGGAGTTTAAAGGACCTAATCAATGGGGATATTGCGGGTTACCACTTGCCCTAAAGGGCTATTTAGGTGGTTGACAAATAAATAAATAAAAAATAAATTGATATTGCATCTAATTAGAATTCTTCCAAAAATTTTGTTTTTCTGTTGAACATGCATATGTTACATATCTTTAGGTGAGTGTATTTTTTGTCTTATGTATCACAAATAAAATTGTTCAAAATTTTTAATGCACATTGTCACGACTGAAAAAAATCACAACGAGCATAATTAAAAACAAAACAATGAAGTCGCTATCAATAATTTCTTGGGTAATGAAAATGACTGGCAAAACCCTTTTAAAAAATTTAAAGAACATGGTTTATGGAAACCAGGTAAAGTACAAAAAATGGGAGTTTGGCTTGACTTGCGTGCCTACGTATCCCTTGATGCAATAAGAATTTAAAATCATGTAGTTCTTTAAAAAATGATTCTTGGTTGGTTAATTTTAATTAAGAAAAGATTAAATTTTTTTAAAAGGATTTAAAAATTTAATGAAAGGATTGAAAAATCATTTAAAAGGGATCAAAAGGTTCATTAAAAGGATTATTTGATTTGATTTTTTTATTTACCAAATTAAATCCACAATTGCATAGGATTCAAGATGGCACAAGGTCATACAATAAATCCTTACAAATCAAAATAACATTGAAGATGACACGAGGTCGCACAATCAGTCTCATTAGTCGTTGCATGAATATTTTATTATTATTAAAAATTCATTAAAAGTGTGAAAAACTCATTAAAGTGACTTTAAAAGGATTCATTAAAAAAGATTAATTGAAGTTTTTATTTTCAAATTATATCCACTTTTGCACGGGATTTAAGACGACATTGGGCAACTCAATAAACCCTTATGAATCCAAATGACACTGAAAACCAATGATCTAAGAGCCGGACTGGACCGGCCAGTTGGACCGGGAACCGGCCAGGTATCCGGTCCGGATGATCCTAAAAACTGGTTAGTTCAAGAACCGGGAAAGAACCGGTCAACCTGTAATGAACCGGTGGAACCGTTCAACCCGGTACCGGTTTTCTGGGTTGGCCGGTTCGTTCTGTTTAAAAAAAAAAAAGTAAAAAATCAAAACAGCGTCGTTTTGATCATTTAAAAAAAAAAAGGAAATGGCCCAAACAACGTCGTTTGCTTAGGGGAGGGATATCAGAATCCCTTGGCCAAACACTTTGGCTATGCAGAAGGAAAACGAAACCCTAACCTCGCAGAAGGAAAACCCCGCCGCCGTCGCGCCCCCTGCCGCCACGGGGTACATGTCTCGCTCTCTCTTTCTCGCTCTCTCTCTGTCTCGCCTTCTCTCTCTGTGTCTCGTTCTCTCTCTCTGTGTGTGTCTTGCTCTCTCTCTCAACTCTAGTATCAGTAGTATGAATATATCCTATTGAATGAATGAACGAACGAATCCTATTGGATTGTTAAGATATCAAAAACAAAAAAGTTTATGCTTCAGATTTATTTTGTGTTTGTTTTTGAAGTGGGTTTGTTGAGGTCTTGTTGATTTGATCTATTGCTGATTTGATGATTTGATCTATTTCATTATTTTGTTTTGTAATTTGTTAGAGATTTATTTGGAAATCAAACATATTGTTAGCTCACAACTGATACTGAGGAGTGAGGACTGATATATCATATATGCCTAAAACATTCAATATCAATGTTTCCTTGTTGGCATTTTAATTATAGTTAGTGCTTTTCCTAATATGAATTTTTGCATTTTCATTTTAAAGGTATGGATAATTCTAATAATCAATCAGTAGATAGCAATGCCAATATGCAATCCTCCTCAGCCTCTAGTCTTGGGAAATCTAATCCGGCATGGCAACATGTTAGTTTAATTCAAGCAAATGGGAAGCAGGTGTACACATGTATGTTTTGTTTGACTAGGTATAAAGGAGGGGGGATTAATAGGATGAAGCAGCATCTTGCAGGGAAACAAGGACAAATATCCTCATGCAAAAAGGTTCCTCATGATATTAAATGTCAAATGATAGGTCATTTGGAACTAGTAAAACAAAATAAGAATGATAAAGAGAGCTTTGGTGATGATTATGATGAAACAGAGGTACAAGAGGTGCAAGGGGTTTCTCCTCCACGAACTAAGGTACAATCTATTGGAAATAAAGGCAAGAGAAAAGCAAGTGCTTCTCAAGATAATAATTATTTTGCACCAAGAACAACTCCAAGATCCCAACCAACTTTAAAAAGTGTTTTTGCTAGCAAAGAGGTAATAAAAAAGGCTAAAATGTCAATTGCTAGATGGTTCTTTGATGCAGCCATTCCATTCAATGCAATTCAATCACCTTATTTTCAAGCTGCATTGGATGCTGTTGCTGCTATTGGGCCTGGTTTTAAAGCTCCAACTTATGATGAATTGAGGGTTCACTTGTTAGGTGATTGTAAGAAAGAGTGTCAGCTACTTGTTGATAATTATCGGAGCTCATGGAAAGAGACTGGTTGTACACTTATGGCTGATGGTTGGAGTGATCAAAGGCAAAGAACTTTAATTAATTTTTTGGTTTATTGTCCTGCTGGTATGTCATTTGTGAAATCTATTGATGCTTCGGATATGGTAAAGAATGCAACAACATTGTTAAATTTGTTTGTTGATGTCATTGAATGGGTTGGGCCTGATAATATTGTGCATGTAGTGACTGACAATGCAGCCAATTATGTAGCAGCTGGGAGGTTAATTCATGAAAAGTATGGGCACATTTTTTGGTCTCCTTGTGCTGCTCACTGCTTAAATCTTATTTTGAAAGATATTGGCAGCATGCCCCATGTAGCTAATCTTGCATTCCGTGCTTCAAAGATAACTGTATTTGTTTACAATCATATGGTGTTTTTGTCTTGGCTTAGAAAAAGGCCAGGTTGGAAGGAAATTGTTCGTCCAGGATTGACCCGTTTTGCTACTGTTTTTCTTACTTTGAAAAGTATTTATGAACATAAGGAAGACTTACAGGCTTTGGTTGTAGACAAACACTTCACTGGACACAAGTTAGGAAGAAGTGCTAATGGGAAAGTTGTTAATGCTATTGTCTTGGATAGTAAATTTTGGCATGATTGTTGTACTATGGTAAAAGTTGCAGGTCCTCTAATTAGATTGTTAAGGATTGTGGATGCTGATGAAAGGCCTTCTTTGGGATATGTATATGAAGGTATGCAAAGGGCTAAAAAAGCTATCAAGAAGTTGTTTAATAATAAAAAGAACTCGTACACGCCTTATACAGAAATCATTAAGACTCGATGGGATAAGCACTTGCATCGAAATCTCCATGCAGCATCCTACTTTCTAAATCCAGCTTTCTTTTATGATGAGAATTTCATTGAGAAGCATAGGATCATGCAAGGTTTGCTTGATTTGCTTGATATAAAAAACCTTTGCAGTGAGCCAATTAAAGCAATGAAAGAGATATAGGTGTATCGGGATTGCAAGGAAAGTTTTGATAGGCCAAATGTTATACAAGCAGCCAAGTCACTTAAACCTGGTAAACAATTTTATATGTTGATTTGTGTTAATTATTCAATATCTATGATGGATAATTAATGGTTGATGATGAATCATATTCATATATATGCAGATGAATGGTGGAGATTGTTTAGTGGTAGTAGTCCACATCTGAAAAAGATAGCAATTTGTATCCTTAGTCAAACAGCTTCTTCCTCAGGATGTGAGCGGAATTGGAGTCTTTTTGAACAAATTCATACTTCAAGGAGGAATAGGATGGAGCATCAAAGACTTAGTGATCATGTATACGTGACTTATAACTTGCATCTTAAATCTAGGTATATCAATAATTAGTGCCATTTTTTTATGGTTAGAACTATTGGCTAGCAACTTATAAATTATTTCAATGCTTTGTTCTAGGCTACATCGAAAGAAAAGGTCATGTGATCTAATTGATTATGAAAGTATTGACAAGTTTGACTTTTAGGTTATGGAAGACGAACCTGAGCCAGAGCCAAACTTTGCCAATGAAGAAATTGAAAGTTTAATCTATCATGACAATTCCATTCCTTCATATCATGTTGGTGAGTATTATAGTTCTATTTTTTATTTTTTATATAAAAGCACTACGTATTACTATTAATTCTTTTATATCATGATAACTTTGTCTTTTGTTTTATTAGAAGGTGGAGAGATTGATATTGATCTTAACATGCATGAAGAAACAATCTTGGGTGCATTTAATGATGATGATAATGATGATGATGATGATGATCTTCTTAATGAAAATATTGGACAGCAAATCAATGCATACTATAATGATATTTTGTAATTTGTGACTTTTGTATGGTTATTTTGGTGGAACAATGTTGAACTTATGTTGTGTTGGATTGTTATTGTGACTATGATGATGGATTAATGTTGTGTTGGGTGTAAGTTGGGAACTATGTGATTGTTTATGACAATGACTTAATGTTGTATTGCTTATGTGTGAATGATTTTTATCATGTTTTATTGTTTGTCATAATTTTTATTTATTTAATTAGTGTAAAATTATATTCCGGTTCAACCCCGGTTCAACCACGGTTCAACCATTGAACCTTGAATCAGTTCATCGGCCGGTTCAATGGCCGGTTCGATTTTCAGAACCTTGCTGAAAACAACACAATGTTGTACAATCAGTTTCATTGGTCATTGTATGAAAATTTATTAAAAAACAG
The DNA here is from genome assembly GCA_023212625.1 of Styphnolobium japonicum. Lineage (NCBI taxonomy): Eukaryota > Viridiplantae > Streptophyta > Magnoliopsida > Fabales > Fabaceae > Styphnolobium > Styphnolobium japonicum. The sequence continues at coordinate 12,793,362 of JALBWW010000008.1, read as the reverse complement.
AATTTAACATGTTGAGTACCAAGAAATTCATGAAACCAACAAAAAAGGGAAGGGACCAATCGGTAGGTTGGTCGTTTGAGCACATTAGGAAGTGGTCGATTAAATAATCGAAGGTGAAAATGGAGATGGATCTGATTGGTCAATCGATCAATCAGTGATGAAAATCAAGGGAGGATCTGATTGATCGGTCAATCAGTCGAAATGGGAAAATAGCAATGATTTGATCGGTTGGAGATGGGTAACATAATAAGGTTTGATCAGTCGGCCGGTGAAACATGGCAAGGGTTTGATCGGTCAGAGACGATTAGTTAGTTATAGAAGAACATGGGGAAAATGGTTGATTGGTCGGAGACAATTGGTTGGTCATGGGAGATCATGGGAAAATGAGTTGATCGGTCGAAGACAATTGGTTGGTCATAGAAAAAACAGAAAAATGGGGTTGATTGGTCAGAGATGGGAAAGGTGAGATTGGTCGAAGACAATCATGGGGGGAAAGATGATTGATTGGGAAAAAGGTGTGTGCAGGGGTTATTGGGTTCTGTGAGTGGTTTCGTGGAGTCTTAGTTTGGGCGGTGGTTCGAAAGTAATGGTTATGTGGTATTTTAATGGGTTTGGACATAGTTGCAATGGGGTTAAGCATGGTGCGAAGGGACTGTCATGGTGAGGTATGGAGGCTTGGTGGTTATTGGATTTTAGGGAAAGAGGTACTGATGTGATGCAAGTTGTGGTGGTTTTGAGTCTCAACGAATAAACGTGTGCAAAGGTGTTATATATATGCTGGCTGTTTGAGGTTTGATGGATTGGTAGAGGTTTGGGGGCTGCTGTAGGAGTGTGTTAATGGTGGTTGAGATACTGTTCCGGGGTTGTAAGGACATGGGTGGTGATAGTTGTTTCGTTTTGCTTAAATAGGGGTGACTTCAAGTGGTGGGTTCAGGTTTCGGCGGATGAGTGTGGTCAAATGTGCTTTTGGTTGGTATGACAACTATCTAAGGGAGCAGAGGTTGATGGAGATTGGTGAGAAACCAGTGAGCTCATGGAGAAGGGACACAGAGACAACTGAAACTAAACCCAAGCATAGGATGTACATGAAACAACTCACAAACACACATATGTTGCAGTAAAGTGAAGCCAAATATACCACAAGCACCACATATTAAAGCTATCATATATTAATAATTAGGGAACTGGAGTTAGAAAGGAATGCTAAGAAGTCATACCTGTGATTCAAAAAGCTTGTAAGAAAATGTCTCTTCCCCTCCTCACCCAGATCGTTCTCTTTTTTTTCTTCTATCTATCTCCACTCCTTCGGTCTATTTCTTTGCTGCATATATGGGAAATATCCATGTCAAGGGGTGGTTAGGTATAGGAGGTGGTCAAGGTCCTTTCATGTCAACCCATTCCGTTTTGCTTGCTGACCATTTCCTTAAACTCTCAGCTGCCACTTCTCTAAAGCCACTAATTTTGGGGAAAGTCATGTGTGCTGATGGATATTGGAAGGAGGGGGGGAGTAAAGTGCCGATGGGTTTTTTCTTTTTCTTTTTTTAAAATCTTATTTCTTTATTTTTACAATTTTTTAATATGATGTGGTCAAAATGGGGTATTTACACATATAATTGCAAAATCAATGAATAACAAGAATCATTTAGGGAAAGGATAATAATTTATTGATAACAACCTTATTTTGAAAATATTAAGGTATGATTCATGATGGTCATAAGTCATTGGACATTTTTTTTGTAAAAATAAGAGTTTAATTTCTAGACTTTATATCTATTACTAGACTTACACATGTTGCCGCACTAATTAAGAGTCATTCCCATTTATTTAAATTTTAAACTGTCTTCCTCTATCTGTTTACATGTGAGATAAAAACCAAAGAATTGTTATGAAAAACAAATCGTCTGTTAGAAGCAATTATAATATTTATTTTTATGTTTATGTTTCTTAAATGCAAATTGGAGATACCACATAGAGGGTTCTTATTATAAAATATGTTAATTATATGTTGATATGAGAATTTTATAAAAATTAAACTATAAATTATAATATGTAAAAAATAGTTTTTAAAAGGGAGTTTCAATAAAATAAGAGTTGAGTATAATAGGTAGTTTTTAAAATTAATTTTAAATAAAAAATGTTATCATTTCATTTTAATAATCTTGAAAACGAAAAATTGATCTTCAAAAAATAAAAATTATATACATTAAGTGGGAATATTCTCTTTGTATAATAATATGGTTCAACTCTTTAAAATATATGGCATTAGTAAAGGGTAAATATTTTCGAATAAGGCAATCAAGAATGTTTTATTATTATTTTAATTAAACATCAATAGTTAAAAATTTAAATTTATAGATTTCAGTTGATTGACATTTTTTCACTTTCTATCCACATAAGCTAAGCCCATGTAACAAATGATTACCATAGTGAAATCATTGATCTTAAATTAAGTATCAAATTAATCCCATTATTTAAGGGAAGGAAAAAAAACAGGGCTTTCTATCCTAAATAAATGAATATAACGTAATTAAAAAAATCTGTTCACAAACTTCAATAATATACATGCACGATTGGAAGATCTTGTCACTTTCTATCCACATAAGCTAAGCCCAAGTAACAAATGATTACCATAGTGAAATCATTGATATTAAATTAAGTATCAAATTATTCCCTTTATTTAAGGGAAGAAAAAAGAAAGAAAGAAAGAAAACAGGGATTTATGAGAAAATGCTGATGAATATCACAATTCATAATTATTTTGGTTATACCCTGTTTACTTGTTAACAGCTTCAGACAAAAGTAAAGACAAAAGAGATAACATATAAAAGTTCACAGTTGAGTTTTTTTATTTATCCAAATTCCATAGCTATTTTTGTTTTGGCCACTTGCCTCAACAACTTGCCTCAACCCACTGCACCATCACAATGGGCTATATATTCAAGCCTCAAAAGCAAAGGCCAACCAACACACACATCTACATCCCAAATCTGCAGCCATTTTCCATGCCCCTCTCTCCCTCTCCAATGGCCTCCATTCCTCAATTCTATTCAAACTACACCTTCCCTATTGATCTCATAGAGTTCCCCACTTCGGGGGTGGCTGCAGTCAATGGCAATACCTCAGTTATGGACAATACAATGTGGGGTCAAGATAATTTCATTCCCATGCTTGATAATGGAGCACTTGATCATATTGTGTCACTGGATTGGGACACCATGTCTTCGGCTTGGATGCCAACTTTCTCAGACCAGCTAGGACGCGTTTCTTCTGACTTGGCCATGCCTGCAATTTCAGACTGTAAAATGGGCTTCTATGGCGGCATTGCAGGGTTTCAGAGTTTCAACGGTGGATACCAACCACATATTGGTGAGTTTGGGGAGGATATTAAGCCACCTGCTTATCCTAATACTGCCACACAAAACTGGGTATGCTTATTGTTGAACTTCTTCTTGTGTTTCCTTAAAGATACAGTGCATGGCATGGTGTTATGCACTGCACTTCATATCTTCTGAAAAGCATATTGTTCTATAGCAATAAGTTTCAATGAAATATAGACACTAACAACCACCGAATTAACTTTAGAAGTAGAAAGCCAAAATTTTCATGCCATGGAGTTCTTACAAGTTACATCACATTTAAGGACATTTTTTTTATCATGAAAAATATATATAAAATACGTAATTTATTAAATGTTATCTTTGAAATTTGTAGCAGGGAATTCAAGGTTATCAAATGCCAGCAGGGGAAGAACCTAATATAAAGGTAGAAAGATACTCAGAAGAAGAAAGAAAGGAAAGAATTCTCCGATATTTGAAGAAAAGAAATCGGAGGAACTTTAACAAAACCATCAAGGTCTCTTACAAAGACATGACCCTTCTGTCCATTTTCTTTTGTCCTTTTATATAAATGGGAATTCACTCTCACATTATCTACTTCGACACAGTATGCATGTCGGAAAACTCTAGCTGATAGGCGAGTCAGAGTTAGGGGAAGGTTTGCAAGAAGCAATGAGCTATGTGGAGAAGACATGCCCAGGAAAAAGCATGAGAATCATCACAAAGAGGACTTGTATGGTGGTGATTCAATCCAGTTCCAGGTAATTTTCATTATACTGTTAATATGGATATCTATATATAATATATATACGAACCTATAAATGAAAAAAAAATGTCATGTTACATCAAATAATTTATAATGTCCTCAAATATATCTTTAAATTTTAACCACAAATAATTAAGCAACTAAATTTTTGAATTTTGGAATATCTCCTTCTCTCCCTCCGTGTCAAATTTTCTATACTGATCCTATCTTTCATGCCTAAATTAAAAAAACTGTGACCATCCTAATTAAATTTTGAATTGATAACCCATTGCAGTTAAAGAATGAAGATGATGACTGGCTGCAAGAGGCCATGGCAAGTCTGGTTTATCTATCTCATTCTTCCCCAGATGATATATAGCTTAGTAACAACGATTCAACATAGTACTCTTGTTAAAGCAGATGTGGACTCTTCCTCATGATGCCTGGTTTAAATTTAGTCCAGGGTTAATTGGAAACAGTGTTCAGCATAGTTAATACATATTGTATGCTAATTTGTTTCTTTTGATAATTAAGCACGTAGATGTAAACTCTAATTGCATGGCGGTGTAATCAGGTGCTGTAGATTGTTTGATATTAACTTATAGGCATCTTTGCTAAGGAATTGGATGGGCCTAGTTTGACTGAATACTTGGGTTGATTGAAAGATACAATATTCCATGGAAGGCACTTTATGTTTGAATAGACAGAAATATTCCGATAAACCTAGATTATAAGTCACAATCCCGCTAACTATTTGGAGTCAATTCTTGCAATTGATGTAATCCAGTCATTGTGATGATTACTAAAAGCCACTAATCAGAAATTCTAGTTCTCATATGGTGTAGAAGCATTATTTGGATGGATATGGGGGGCTATAGGGACGTTTACATTTACATGATAGCAATGAGTGAACTTTCAAAAGAGCCTCGGATAAGTTTTCAAGCTTTGACAATAATAACCTCTTCCTTATTAAAAGTAAAATAAAAGAAAGAAGGTAAAAGACAATGAAGAACAAGCTTCTACATTCCCTTTCTTTTTTTTTATTTAAAAAAAAATTAAAGTAAGATTTTAAGACCCTTTCAAATTATGAGAAAGTTCTAGTACAACTAAATATTCCATTTAAAGAAATTCTAATACAGGGAAAATACAATATATATGTTTCCTTCATTTGTATTAAGATGCACAAGTGGGGATGACAATTTTACTTGTACTTATTTGATAAATATTCGTTATTTTATTTTATTTTTTATTTTATTTTATCAAGATTGAATGTGGAGATTGCAAAAGGAGTGACATCGGGTATGATTTTTTTTTTCGGAAACCACTCGTATGTGAACTAAATAAATAAAAGTTGACAGTTGATATAATTTTTTTAAAATGGAATATCATTATACACTAATAATTAGATCAATTATTAATTTTTATTAATCCAAAATATATATTATGTATACAAAAGAATCTCTGATCAGAAAAATGGTGAGGACAAAGATTTGCAAACTGGATGGGAATTTTTATTTTTTTATTTTTTTTGTCTAGAATGAGAATTAAGTTTTTAAGTGTGGATGAAATGGGTAATAAGGTATAGCATCCCCCATTCTCATGGGGGTGCCATTCCTATCCATGGGAAGGATGGGAGAGGAATTATTCTTCATTTGAATGTTGAATAGAATATGAAAAAATTTCAGACAATGGAATATAAGAAAAAATAAATTATTTTAGGTTATGGCACTCCATTTATATTATTTTCTATTTATTACTATATATCAAAAGTATCAATTTTAAAGTTTATGCTTTATCTTTCGGAACCCTTTTGCAGTTCCTCCGCTTTTGATCAAAAGAACCTAAACATATTCTTCCCATTTTATGATTAAAGCCCGAAAAGTAAAAAGTGTAAAATATTGTGAGTTACCGAACGAGGAATTAAGCTATTTGCCCTTTTTAATTTTCTTGGTTTTCTCCTTTTCTAAAATCATTGAAAGAAAACATTGTGAGTTTGATATGAACTTATAGTGACCTTCTAATTCGCTTCGAATTTGTGGACTTTGGAAATTCTAGCATGAAAAGTAACTTGAATACAATGATATAGCCTCTAGCCTATAGTGGGTTAAGCTTCTCTTTCTTCTCCAATAAAGTTCTTGCATTTTCCTTCTATTGTCCCGCGTTAACATGGGATGTACAAGAGAAATGGGTTTTTTCACAAGATTCTTGATATTTGCACACTAAAATAGTAACATCACTTTTATACTGGTTAACAATGAGTAAATTTTTTGTTAATACAATATATTATTTGGTTAATGGGTTTTGGTAACCAATCACTTACAAGCCAGTAATCTATTAACCAAACGATATACTGAATTAACTAAATATTTATTCATCGTTAACCAAGTCTGTAAATAATCGATTACAAAAACTCATTAATCAAATGATATACTGTATTAACAGAAATTTACTCATTGTTAATAAGTGTAAAAGTGATGTAAAAAAAAAACAAGGTGTGCAAGAAACATTTTCCTTCTCCCAAAGCCTCAATGATTATCGAATTCAATTCTAATTCCTTGCAAAGTATGATGCCATGCCAAGGACATCCTTATCTGGACTAGCAGGCATCTTAAACAACAATTCTTATCCTTGTTAAAATTCAAGAATATGGATAAATTTGATATTTTTTCATATTTTAGAATCTTTTGTGTTGAAACAAGTGTTTACCATTAAGCTAAAAGTTATACATATTAGTTAAGACATAGCTTTTTCTACTTAAGTCCATTAACAAACATCACAGTTTGATTTGACTCTGATCCTACTTGGGCTTTGCTAAGGCAAGATGTTGGCCTGCAACTAACAATTCCCCTCCCAACACCCGTCTCTAGCAATCCGTGTCTTTTGAGGAATTGAACCTACACTTTGGTTTTAGAGATGTCAAAATGATCCATTTATCCATCATATATTCAATTCATCCATATCTAAATCCAATCTAATCTATTCAATAATAATAATTAATTAAATGGATTGGATGGATTGGATCATATTAATTAATAGATGGTTAATTGATTGAATCCAATATCTATTGGATATTCAGAAACTAACTTACTTATTACCCATTTAAGATCCAACCAACCCATAACCCATCCATTTTCTAGAGAGAAAGAGAAATTTTTTTTTTAGAGATGGAAGAATTATTATTTTTTTCTAGTGAGAGAAAATTAATTTTTTTAGAGAAAGAAAATTATTTATTTTTTAAAGAAAGAAATATTTAATTTTTTTAGAAAGAGAAATTTTAATTTTTTTAAAAACAATTTTAAATGATTGGGTCAGATATCCATCCATCTAATTCATTAAAATGGATTAATGGATGTATTGAATATCCATCCATTAAAATAGGTCATTGATGGATTAGATGATTTTAACAATTTTTTAATGGATTCTAAATGGATCAATTAGTGGTTAATTTTTTATCCATTCATTATGATCCAATCCAAAATCCATCCAATCCATCAATTTGTCATCCCTAGTTGGTTTGACTCTGACCCCACCTGGGCCTTGCCAAGTAGAATGTTAGTCTACAATCAACAATCCCCCTCTTAGCACGTGCAGTCCATGCCTTTTTGGGAATTGAACTTGTAACCTTGACTTTGATACCACTTGTTGGATCGAACACTTAAAACTAGGAAAAAAACTAGAGCTATTAGTTAGGACGCAACTTTTTCTACTTAAGTCCATTAGCAAACACCATAGTTCAATTTGATTCATACTCTACTTAGGCCTTGCCAAGGCAAGATGTTAACCCATAACCAACAATCTTCATTCTAGAACCTGCAGTCTAGAGCAGTCCGTGCCTTTTAGGGAATTAAACCAACAATTCGATCTAACTTCATTCCCAATTGGACCTTGCCAATTACAGGATGTGTTGGCCTACTACTAACAGTTTGTAGTACTCCACACCATAAGTTGATTAGCATTTAACTTGGCATATAATTGTAACTAATTTAGAAACTAAGATGGGGTCACTTTCATGATAAACTCTCCTACCAACAACTTATAACAAGGTCTATCTCCTCTCCATCTAATGTACAAGACCATAACTATGCTCCTTATGTGACTTAAGTAGGCCACATAGCTTCTGACTGTTCCAAATTTGGAGCCTGGCCCCTACTTTGTTGAAATGTCATGATCCTTTAATCAACTCTAGATGGGCTCTTTTCTCAGTACCACATTTCTTTTCTTTAAACTAACTTCATATGCTTGTTAGTGGGTGTCATCTTCATGGTTGTCTTTCCCACTCACTGTCATCATGTTCAATCAAGACTTTTAAGACTTAAGACGTACAAATCATAGTCACACCACAGTTGAATTTTGAGCTTAGCATTTTTTGTATTCACAGGAATCTAACAGCTTAGAGACCTAACTGTGATCTAAATCTAATAGCTTTATTAAAGTTTCAATTTTCTTTTTATAGATTGACAGTAACAAATCACTGAGTAATATGTCATTAACATTAATAGACTAAAGCCACAGCTGAAAGATGAGATATGTGTAAAGAAATGGAGCTAATGGCATAATATGATATAAATGCCTCGTATCTTTGATGTTGCAGACCATGGTTAGATTTGATTAACCTGAAATGGGCTTGATTTAGGTTATTCACTGATATAGAACTTTTTTGTTTAAAAAAAAAAAACACGCCTCACATATTCTCTCAAAGTGTTTCCTGTCAGCTTCTCTGATTTTAACTTGGTGGGGCTAATATAAAAAATCTTGGAAACCAAGTTGTTTTTGAGCATGCCCTCTACTGCATCTGGGTACACACTTGGTATTATAGTTGCATATAGGTACACACTTAATGTTAAATGCAGGAATTGATAATTCGAACCTTTTGTTGTCAGTATTCCTGCAATGTTGGCAGTGGTATATTGTATAGTCTTTATCAATTTCTGCCTATAAGTATATATCATCGTTCCTTCTAGATCTTCATTGTCATCTTCTTCTTGATCTTCATGCTTGCACCATTATTTGGGCTATCGTTTCTAATTTGTCATGTTATGTAATTTGGGTCTTAAATTTCCTTAGGTTTAAACCACAATTAAGATATATATTAGTGTGTGTGTGGACAATATTCATACCTGTTTAAAGAACGTGAAGGAAAGAAAAAACAGCCATCTGATTAAACCATTATGTGAAAATGAGATCTGAAGTTTTGACAGATGCTAATTATTACATACAATGGCACATAGCAAGTCAAACTAGGAAGGGAAAGCAAGTGCATGTTGTGCATAAATGGTCATGAGTATTAGGTCCTTATAGGCATATGCCAGTTTATATAAGTCAACCTGAACTTCAAATGTGAAAGTAAGTGTTCCCTGCTGCTTATCTCTCAAATTTTTACTAATTAATCATAAAGAGTACTCTTGAATAAAGGGGGAACAAATACAGAAGAAAAAAAAAAGCAAATGGGTGTCACAAGCAAGCATTCTTACAATCGTAAGAAAGCACTACTAGGCAATAGTGTCTAAAACATTCTCATTCCTCTAGTTGACCCCATTGCATTATGATTTATAATGGCTTTCCATCATAGTGATTGATTGATGATTTGGCTTTGTATTCATATTGGGTTTGGACTTTGTCATGAAAAGCAATTAGAATGTGACAAAATATAATAAATAAATAAAAGATAGAAAATGTTGTGATGAGTATTACAACGAAGAACAATCGATAGCATTTACAACTACGAACAATTATATATAAGAAGAAATCAACTTTGCGAAATTTTGCAAAAAAAATTGTAATTAGGAGATGATGAACTTGTTGCTGCTGACAAATTCAGCTTGCATTTACACGACTTATTATTTTCCTAATTTCCTTTGACTTCGTTTTATTTATGTCTCCTTTAATAAACTTTATTGGCTGGCCATATACATTTATAAATTTTAGTTAGCTAGGAGGTCCTTAAAGAGATACAAGTGGGCACCACCTATAAGGAAACTCATTAAGCTCAGTGTCCCTTCAAGCCATGGGAAGGCTACATGGTGAAGTGGGATCAAGAGCAGAACAGTTGACAAAAACATTTTTCAACTGTTGCTGCTTATATATCTTTGAAACCCAGACACAAATTTAAATCAAAATTATCAAGAAAGATTTGTCAGTGACAAGGCTCTTATCATGCCTCCAATTACGAGCCACAGAACTACAAGAAGAAAAGAGTGCCACAAACTCTGGCCCCATTGGCTTTGCCAGATAAACTACATGTTTACAACTGGTTGACGAATTTCTTATTTTTTCAAAACTACTCAAACTCAAAAATATGAGGACAACATTCTTGAAAGCAATTTGGAAAGTTCTTTCGGTGACCCTAGATGTGTATTATATATAATGAGCACTGTACTTTATGCTTCCCTACTCATATGGGTTCTAGGATATGGTAGCATATCAATGTTGCAATTATAGCAGTTTATATGGGACCAAAAGTCTAACACTAGCTAGTCGAGCAAAATAAGTCTAAGCAACAGCAATTGACATGCAAAGATTCTTATAGATTTTCCTGATCATAAAATATTACCAAGGTTGTTAACAAGAGGTTGTCGAGACCCCGTCAAATAATAATAATTACTGGTTCGCAAAATAATTTGTAGTATAGAGCATGAACCGAATCGTCTTTCAAGGATCCAAAAAGAGCAAAGATTTAATTAGATCAAGACAATTAAAAGGGGGTTTTGATGATTTGAAAAGATAATACACTAATTGAATTAGAGGAAAGTAATTAACAAATTAACCAATCCAAGGAAATTTACCGATCTTGAGTTTAACTCATCATTGATCACAAGGAATTCATTTAATTGCTAACCATGTTCTTGGCCTTAGATCACATCAAGACGCTTCAATATGATCCAAGAACCCTCTACTAGATAAGCATCTAGGATTTAATTAACCAAGGTTAGATAAAGTAAGCACCATCTAAACATAGATTAACTTAAGATCGGGGATTTAACCAAGCTAAACAATCCATCAAAAAGCTTTAATATATTGTTTAGTCTTTGTGATCCTCTTTGAATATATGATAATAAAGCTATTATCACATCAACATCTAAATCAAATTAAGCAATTTAATCTAGATAAAAATCAAAAGAGGAAGAAGAGAAACTTGAATAACAATTAAGCAATATGAACAAGCAAAACAAGATCTCCAAATTAAACATCAAGATGGCTAATTCCTTGGATTGATTATGAGAGCCTAGCCTTCCATGGATGGGAAGGAAGAACTTAGAAATAAAAGAACAAAAACAAAATTGTAAAGAGAATGGAGAAGAAGAGAAAGAAAACTCTCACAAATACTCAAACTTTCTTCAAACTTACTTCAAATTGAATCATGATAATACAAAGAGATTGACTCTATTTATACTAATCCTAGAAGCCAATTTGTACATGTACATAATCTGAATACAACTTATAAAAATATGATAATTGTCAAATATGGAAGCTTGATGCATGGTTGGTGGGTTGGTGCATGGTAGGTGGGTTGGTGTATGGTTGGTGGCTTTTAGTCAACAACTCTTATCCAACTTTTGGCTTCATTTGCATCACCTAGACGGTACATTTTGGCTTGGAGGTCTCATGAAAGTTGTAGCTAGTTGTCTCCTTGAAATTTTGCAATTGGAATCATGCCATTTGGACGTTTAGAACTCCAGATATGCCAAAAACACTGAACCTACATCATGTTAGGTTGGTAGAACGTGTTTCCAAATTCAAACCAACTTGTAGCTTCATTATCATGCCTAAAACGACATCTATTGACTAAATGGTCTTCAGTAAAGTTGGAGATATGGGTCTTATCTTTCCAATGACCGAGTTTCAGCCCAAGAGGAGGCCTATAACTCACTATGTAGTCCAATATATGCATACTGCCCAGATTTTCATGACAGCAAACCCACTCTACATTGCAGGGATATTTTGGACCTTTAGAAGTCCGATTCAACTTTTGAGTTCTTCATGAAACTTGTAGAGCATTGTCTTAGCTTTCCAAAGACACCAAGATCACCTTAAATGGATCACCGAGTCCCAAGTTATGGCCTAACCAAGGAAGAAAGGTTAAAATGCATCAAAATCTAAAAATTATTCAATATTTGCATTAAAGCCCAATGAAGCCCAACAACATTAAAATCATCTAAAATACTAATATTGGGTACAATAAATATCTAATAAAGCCTAATACAAAGCTAACATAAGTGTCTCAAATTGATTGATCAAATTCCCCTACACTTAAGTTTTTGCACTCCTGGGCAAAACACATAATAACAAAACTAAAGAAAAACAAGAAACATCATATTATTAAACTAAAAACATAAAAACTGATTATACCTAATCTAATCCATTTTCGTAGGAAAACACGATGGCACTTAGCATGTGCCACAAGCCTTTAAACCCCTATGTGTCCCTAGTGGACAAGTTATAGTCTTGTGAGGGTTTACCAGGATGATACCCACAAACATGTAATACTTTATTTAATCAATTCAACTAATTTTTAAATACAAGCATTGTATCAAATATAAACTATAATTAATAAGTTAAGTATGCTTAACAAATAATAGTTGAATCAAACCATTTGAGAATAAAGTATAGCATAATCATGCTTTAATCAGAAATAGGCATGTTCAAATTGAGTAAAATTCCTCACAAGTGACACTCAAATCACACAAGGTGTTTAGGTTAACTGTTTACGCTCAACTCAGTCAAACTATGAAAGTATTTTACTATAGGCTTGCATATAGATCAATTCTCCACTACTTAGATCAAATAAATTGCAAAAATCAAGAGGTCTTTCAAAAAGGTTGTAATGGAACTTATAAGGTGAAGGAAGGAAACAATATGGATAATAGCAGGTTAAAACCAAAGAGAATAAAAGAGCATTGAGGAGTAACTCAAGTAGAAAGAATAAATTTTTACCCAAAACCATAAAATGCTCATTCTCTTCACACATTCCTTCCTTTTTCTATTCTTTTATTTTTCTTTCTTTTTTCTCTTTTTTCTCTTTTTTTTTTCTTTTTTTTTGTTTTTTTTGTACCAAGAATTTCATATCAGCACACCAATCCCCCCACACTTAAATCATTGCAAGCAAAAGAACTCCTCCAATAAGAAAATCAATGCTCTCCCATTCCCTAAGGTAAGGTAAAACATGGTTTTTCACTCAAAGCTTGTAATGAGCTAAGAACAAAGAATAGACAAATAGGCTCAGAGGGAGTTAATAATTGGATAAATGTAAGGTAGGTTTATTTGGCCAAAGCAGCTAAGTCAAGAAAAAATGCCTCTGTCATTTTCATACAACATACAGACCAATGTAATCTCAAATCGATTCAATGCAAGTTCTAGAAAATAAATTCATAATTGACATCACTCATGAAAAAAAATAAACCAAGTGTAAGTATCGAACTTGGAAAAGCCCAAAACTCACAAAGGTATGGAACATTCACTCAATTCAACCATGCCTTATTTCTAATATCCACAATCATATACACATGGATATCATGAAAATGATTCAACTATAAACTGTTTTGCATACTTTTATCATCAATTAAGCTCAGATTCAGCACATGCTTATATCAAAATCAATTGAAAAGATCAAAATGAAAATTTTTTATTTTAATTTTTTTAATATGCAAGAACAAAATAATTTAAGACATACTATGAAATGCAAGTTAAGATGCGTCTCAAGAGCAAAACTACTCCTTACTTTGCCATCATACATCAAATAAGCTAATAACAATAAAGATTAGCTGGTTATTTTTTTTTAACTAAACTATGTACATGGTATTATCAACTATACCTCCCCCCAACTAATTTAAGACATTGTCCCCAATGTCAAAATAAGGATAGGTAGAGTGTAGAAGATCTTTCCAGAATACTGCAAATCAAGCCTGAAATAAAAAAAATTACAAAAAACTAAAACCATAACAGAAAACAAAAATTCACAAAGACAAAGTCAAATCAAGTTTTTGATTTTTGCTGCTACTGCCTTGTTCTCAATTCAGTGGAGCTATTGTTGGATCACGTTGTGGTACAAATTCATTTAGTTGATCGAGCAATTGTTCAGAAGTTGCAACAGTTACACGACTTTGACGTGTCGCTTGTGAGATGAACCTTTTTTCTACAGCATGATCAAGAAAACAAAACAAACTGTCATAAAAACCATTAACATTTAATATACCTATGGGTTTTTGGTGAAAGTTCTGCTATGACCATGATATAATTTGGAAGAGCTCTTCCAAAGTTCCAAAACCACCAGGTAGGGCAATAAAGGCATCAGCATTTGCTATCATAATGTTCATGCGTTGGTGCATGCAAAATACCATTACTTCATCCCCTAATGTTTTTCCAATGGGTTTGCTGATAGATAAAGGACTGGGAATGACACCAAGGACTTTGCTACCTCCTAAATGTGCAGCAGTTGCTATACAACCCATTAACCCAAGACTACCTCCTTCGTAAACTAAATGGATTTCTCTCTCAGCTAGCACTTGACCAAGATGGTTTGCAATATTTACAAACTCTTTATCTTTCTCAGGATTAGATCCACAAAAGATACAAACACTTTTGATTCGACGAACTGAAGTGACTTCCATTTCTTTTTTCTCTTTGTTTTTTTTGTACTCTCACCTTATCAATGATCTGAAGAGAGCAAAGTGCATTATTTAAAGGCATCAAAACTCAAAGGTAATAATTACAACTATAAAGGAGGGGTAGATCTGTGTGTCAGGTAAGTTTGAAAATAAGCACAACAATGATAATAGCTATATGACAATGATAAAAGACTAATCTATATGTGTCAGAAGAAGTTTGAAAATATGCAACGCATATTTCAAAAGAATACGGCTACTTTTGATTTGATTTTTTTTCTTTTTTTTTTTTTAACTTTTTTTCTTTTTTTTTGAATTTTTTTTAATAAACAAGAAGATAAAAGAAAAATAAAAAATAAAAAATAATACTTACAGGAGATGTGATTGTGACTCACATTTTCCTCTGGTTTTACATCCAGTAACGGCTTGAATGCTCTCTATGGGCCGATGGTTGGCTTCTTATCCAATTTTCTTAAAAATTGGCAAACAGGGTCTTTTTGAGTCAGATTCCCGAGACTATAACGCTTATGTTCATCTTGGAATATTGGCCATAAATCGAGAAGTACTCTCTGCACATCTCCACTAGGATGCGTCTCAAGAGTCAATAGAATGTTATCTAAAGACTCCTTACTCATGCCATCCTTAATGAAGTCAATTTTATCAAGTCGATTTAAAGACGTCATTCCAATTGATCTGCATTTTGTGTTACAGGTCCATCTTGCACATTTATAGCAGACTCATAACCTTTTTGCTCTTCTCTTCTTTGCATATGAACTTTTGCCTAACCCTGGCATATATGAAACAAGAGCGTCAGAAAATTCACCTCTGAGTTGGACCTTTGCTTTGATCAACCAACGTATATCCGCAGGAATGCCTTTGTACATAAGCATCCTTAATCTCTCAAACCTTGTACAATAAATGTTAGTTAAAGCATTTTGATGGAGAGAAGGGAATCGCTTGCGGAGGTTAAAAAGCTGATTATCCATTTCGAAAGAAAGAAGAAAGAGAGAAAAAAATGAGTAAAATTATATACAAATTTCAGTGTTTGTGGGTAACTGAAGGGACCGAAAAATATTTTCACGGAGTACCGTTATCCGCCATTTAACCAGTGAAAAATCATCTGTCAAAGAAAAATAAACAAAATAAAGACAGAAAAATCAAACTTTGATAGATTTTCTCACTTGGTACCGTTTTTTTTCTGTCTCGATTCTTGTGATAACAAATAAGTCAAAGTTAGAAAGAGGACAGAGTTAGAAAACTTGGGATGCCGCCCAAAAAGCGCTACTTTTAACGTCTTCAGCCAGCGTGATTGAAGATTTTTCACGATCGATGGGTCCTCCTCAATAATGATTCAATTTCTGGCCATTGACCTTAAACGTGGCTTTCTCTTTTTTTTTCTTTTCAACAAAGATTTATATAGAAAACAGAAAATAAACACAACAGACTAAACAAAAAATAAAAACAGAAATAGAAAAAAAAGTAATAAAAGACAAACATCAGCAGTACAACAAAATAGAAGCAGAAATAGAAACAGACAACACAAACAGCATAAACAACAGCAACAGAAAAGAGTAAATTGTAACAGTCAAATAAAAACAGAAACATTATTAAAAACAATAGCAAAACAGTAAAAACAAAAAGAAAACAACAACTAGAAAAATGAAAAAAAAGTGTGGAAAGAAAACTCCCTATGGATAGCAGAAGAATTAACGTTCCAGCAGCCACACCATAGCCAGTGTAATGAATCACCACATCCAAAATCAAAGGGTTTAGTATCTTCTGGGGTTGCTTTACTGGTTTAGCTCCATCTTCAAGTAAAATCTTATGCATGCAAATGGAAGGGCTAATGCTTGGAATGTCTGCAAGTGTGCATGCTCCTCAAAATGGGTAGCAACCTCTCCTCCTCATCAGTAAGGAGGTTTTTAGCCACAATGGACTCCAATTTTGTTGGCTTCACTACTTCTGTAGATTGAATTGCTACATAATCTGCTGAAAAAGATTCATCATGTTTCAAACAGGCAGTAATCTCAGCACATGCATTACATAACATATCACCATCACAACCAGTACAACAAACAAAATCATCAAAATTAGTAAAACTAGCAAATTCAGCACACAAATTATCAATTGGTTTTTGCACATCAATGGTCTCATGTTTTGTAGAATCAAATTTCTGCATCTGTTGCATGCTCAACTGACTCAATGAAGATGTAAGTTGACCAACTTGGGTTTCCAAGTTCTGTACTATGGCTTTTGTTCTCTGCTGGAATTGGATATTGTTCTGAGCCAATTGTTTCACCAAATCCTCTAATGTAGGCTCAGATTCCATGCCTATTGGGGCTTGCTGGGGCATAGGCTGCTGGTATAGACTGCTTGGTTCAACATAAGGTTCGAACCAGGGATGGTCTCCCCAGTCATGGTTATATGTGGTAGAATAATATGCTGTAGAATAAGGATCATATCCAAGCTGTTGGTATTATGGTTCACCAAGAAATACACCTGTTGCATCAACATAATAGTCATGAAATACAGAACCATCATCTTGTAATGTGGTGCATGCATATGTGAGATGATAAGAACTACAACATATACTACAAAATCCTGCAGGTTCTTGCACATGTAACTGATGTTGTTCCACTGCCAACTGCCCCACCAGATAAGCCAGCTCATCAAGTTTATGTTCCATCAGATTAGTGATCAAACACAAAATCACAAAAACAAGTCTAAATATACACACAAAATAATTACATAAAACATATCTAAAGATTTTTAAAAAATACAAAACCACCACAGAGTGAAATCTATACAAAAATGATATCTAACAGAATAAATAAAAATGATTAAAAAATTAAAAAAAATGGTCTAAACGATGAAATTTAGCTAAAATAGGGGTGACCTCACTATAAATAGTGAGCATTTCTCAAAATAACGATTTTCATTAGCCTACCAAAATTCAGGTCAATCAGAGATATGTTACCGAACCAAAATCTTGGCAAGATGCCCTTTACCCAATTTCAGCCGAATTCCACTTGAAACAAACTTAAAAAACAAAACAAACACAATTGTTAGAGTTAGATGGGGTCTTGAAATAATCAAATAGTTGCCTTGGATCCCCAGCAACGGCGCCAAATTTGACAAGAGGTTGTCGAGATCTCGTCAAATAATAATAATTACCGGTTCGCAAAATAATTTGTAGTATAGAGCATGAACCGAATCGTCTCTCAAGGATCCAAAAAGAGCAAAGATTTAATTTGATCAAGACAATTAAAAGGGGGTTTTGATGATTTGAAAAGATAATACACTAATTGAATTAGAGGAAAGTAATTAACAAATTAACCAATCCAAGGAAATTTACCGATCTTGAGTTTAACTCATCATTGATCACAAGGAATTCACTTAATTGCTAACCATGTTCTTGGCCTTAGATCACATTAAGACGCTTCAACATGATCCAAGAATCCTCTACTAGATAAGCATCTAGGATTTAATTAACTAAGGTTAGATAAAGTAAGCACCATCCAAACATAGATTAACTTAAGATCGGGGATTTAACCAAGCTAAACAATCCATAAAAAAACTTTGATATATTGTTTAGTTTTTGTGATCCTCTTTGAATATATGATAATAAAGCTATTATCACATCAACATCTAAATCAAATTAAGCAATTTAATCTAGATAAAAATCAAAAGAGGAAGAAGAGAAACTTGAATAACAATTAAGCAATATGAACAAGCAAAACAAGATCTCCAAATTAAACATCAAGATGGCTAATCCCTTGGATTGATTATGAGAGCCTAGCCTTCCATGGATGGGAAGGAAGAACTCAGAAATAAAAGAACAAAAACAAGATTGTAAAGAGAATGGAGAAGAAGAGAAAGAAAACTCTCACAAATACTCAAACTTTCTTCAAACTTACTTCAAATTGAATCATGATAATACAAAGAGATTGGCTCTATTTATACTAATCTTAGAAGCCAATTTGTACATGTACATAATCTGAATACAACCTATAAAAATATGAAAATTGTCAAATATGGAAGCTTGATGCATGGTTGGTGGGTTGGTGCATGGTAGGTGGGTTGGTGTATGGTTGGTGGCTTTTAGTTAACAACTCTTATCCGACTTCTGGCTTCATTTGCATCACCTAGACGGTGTATTTTGGCTTGGAGGTCCTCATGAAAGTTGTAGCTAGTTGTCTCCTTGAAATTGTATGATTGGAATCATGCCATTTGGACTTCTAGAACTCCAGATATGCCAAAAACACTGAACCTACATCATGTTAGGTTGGTAGAACGTGTTTCCAAATTCAATCCAACTTGTAGCTTCATTATCATGCCTAAAACGACATCTATTGACTAAATGGTCTTCAATGAAGTTGGAGATATGGGTCTTATCTTTCCAATGGCCGAGTTTCATCCCAAGTGGAGGCCTATAACTCACTATGTAGTCCAATATGTGCATACTGCCCAGATTTTCGTGATAGCAAACCCACTCTACATTGCAGGGATATTTTGGACCCTTAGAAGTCCGATCCAGCTCTTTAGTTCTTCATAAAACTTGTGGAACATTGTCTTAGCTTTCCAAAGACACCAAGATCACCTCAAATGGATTACCGAGTCCCAAGTTATGGCCTAACCAAGGAAGAAATGTCAAAATGCATCAAAATCTGAAAATTATTCAATATTTGCATTAAAGCCCAATGAAGCCCAACAACATTAAAATCATCTAAAATACTAATATTGGGCACAATAAATATCTAATAAAGCCTAATACAAAGCTAACATAAGTGTCTCAAATTGATTGATCAGTTGTCTCAGTTATTCTCTTCAATTTTCTTTTACTCGCTACAAGAAAAAAAGGTTTTAAATTCGGCAACTTTAATTCAGTGATATGCTTAGCGGATTGAAAATATGTTTTCTAATTCGGTTCTTATAATGACTGAATTCATATATAAGAGACATTAATACGTTTCATTATAACCAGATTTATAAGTTATTTTCAAATCCGGTATTCCAAGAAACCGGATTCATACATAAGACATTTGAATTGATTTTAATGTTTCCGGATTCGAAAGTGCTTTTGGAAACATGCATATACCATAACAGGATTTTATTTTAATCATTTCATTTCATTTCGCTTAATTATGACATTGAAATGATGTTTTCGAATCCGGTTAATCAAGTAACCAAATTACAAACACCTGATATTTAAATTATGTACTAGAATAGCTGAATTATAAATCAATTATTTTAATAAAAATTATTGTCCAAATGTAATTTTTCTCACTATACTAATTCGTTTATTAAAAACCGCATTTGTTGTGGGTAGTTACCAAATCGGTTTATTCAATAACCGGATTGGAAAGACAGCATTATCTTTTTCTCTCGTTTGAGGTATACCTCAAACGAGAGATAAAAATAATGCTGCCTATACGTATATTTCCATCTAGGGTTTCATTATTTGTGCATCCAGTGCTTCCATTTCATCAATTCATTTTGTTAGGTAAGGAAGTTATTAAATATTTCCATTTTTAACTATCATTACCCTGTTTTGTTCATTTCGATGGTGTGATAATATTATCGTTTTTCTAGATTAAACATCTTATGTTATGGATCATTCGTGGATACACATGGATCGTTTGTCTGGTGCATATGGAATGAGTGTTGAGCGTTTTCTTGATTTCGCACAAAACAATCCCGAATTCAATGAATTGATGATAAGATGTCCATGTCAGAGTTGTGGCATCCTAACTCAGTTAAGCATCCAAGAGGTCAGGGATCACTTGTACTTCAACGGGTTCGACTTGACTTATACCAGGTGGATTTGGCATGGTGAAGCTACTTCATCAGGGACATCCAATGTAGAACCAAATTCAACCGGATTTGGAGTATATGAAGATTTTGACATGATTGACAAATTAAGGACAGATGTTGAAATTGATACTGTTGACAATCCTAAAAAATTTGAATACACAATGGATGAGGCCGAATTACCATTATATGAAGGTTGTAAACAATTCACAAAAATTACAGCATTTATTAGATTATTCAATTTGAAGGTTTCCAAAGGATGGTTTAATAAAAATTTTAGTGACCTTCTTACTTTAATTCATGATATGCTCCCTGAAGATAACCTCTTTCCAACAATAATGTACAATGCAAAGAAGACAATGTCATCACTTGGTTTGAAATATGAGAAATTTCATGCCTGTCCAAATGATTGCATCATCTACTACGATGGGTACAGTGAACCTGACTACTGTCTGAAATGTGGAAAATCAAGATGGAAATCACAGTGTTTAGGGAAGTCTAGGAAGAAAAAAATTACCGCAAAGGTATTTTGGTACTTGCTAATCATTCCAAGGTTTAAGAGACTTTTTCTAAATAAGGAGCATGTGATCAATCAATTTGAGACACTTATGTTAGCTTTGTATTAGGCTTCATTAGATGTTTATTGTGCCCAATATTAGTATTTTAGATGAGTTTAATGTTGTTGGGCTTCATTGGGTTTTAATGTAAATATTGGATAATTTTCGGATTTTGATGCATTTTGACATTTCTTCCTTAGTTAGGCCATAACTTGGGACTCGGTGATCCAATTGAGGTGATCTTGGTGTCTTTGGAAAGCTAAGACAAGGATCTACAAGTTTCATGAAGAACTCAAGAGCTGGATCGGACTTCTAAGGGCCCAAAATAGCCTTGCAATACAGAGTGAGTTTGCTGTCACGGAACCATCTGGGCAGTATGCACATATTGGACTATATAGTGGGTTATAGGCCTCCTATTGGGCTGAAACTTGGTCATTTGAAAGATAAGACCCATATATCCAACTTCAATGAAGACCATTTTGTCAATAGATGTCGTTTTGGGCATGCTTCTGAAGCTACAAGTTGGTTTGAATTTGGAAACACGTTCTTCCAACCTAACTTGAGGTAGGTGCAGTGTTTTTAGCATTTATGGAGTTCTAAAAGTCCAAATGACATGATTCAAATTGGAGATTTTCAAGGAGACAACTGGCTACAACTTTGATGAGACATCCAAGCCAAAATACACCGTCTAGGTGATGAATTTGGAGCCAGAAGTCGGATAAGAGTTGTTGACTAAAAGCCACCAACCATACACCAACCCACCTACCATGCACCAACCCACCGACTATGCATCAAGCTTCCATTTTTGACAATTTTTATATTCTTATAGCTTGTATTCAGATTATGTACATGTACAAATTGGCTTCTAGGATTAGTATAAATAGACCCAACCTCTTTGTATTAGAGGCATTCAATTTGGAAGTAAGTTTCGAGAAAGTTTAAGTATTTGTGAGAGTTTTCTTTCTCTTCTTCTCCATTATCTTTGCAATTTCGTTTTTGTTCTTTAAATTCTGAGTTCTTCCTTCCCATCCATGGAAGGCTAGGCTCTCATAATCAATCCAAGGGATTAGCCATCTTGTTATTTAATTTGGAGATCTTGTTTTGCTTGTTCATATTGCTTAATTGTTATTCAAGTTTCTCTTCTTCCTCTTTTAATTTTTATCTAGATTAAATTGCTTAATTTGATTTAGATGTTGATGTGGTAATAGCTTTATTATCATGTATTCAAAGAGGATCATAAAGATTAAACAATATATTAAAGCTTTTTGATAGATTGTTTAGCTTGGTTAAATTCTAGATCTTAAGTTAATCTATGTTGGATGGTACTTACTTTATCTAACCTTGGTTAATCAAATCCTAGATGCTTATCTAGTAAAGAATTCTTGGATCATGTTAAGGCTTCTTGATGTGATCTAAGGCCAAGAACATGGTTAGCAATTAAGTAAATTCCTTGTGATCAATGATGAGTTAAACTCAAGATCGGTAAATTTCCTTAGATTGGTTGTTTCTTTATAACTTTGAATCTCCTACTTTTATTAATCTTGTTAATCAACAACAAACCCCCCCTTTTCTAATTATCTTGATCTAATTAAATCTTTGTTTTTGGATCCTTGAGAGACGATTCGGTTCATTCTTTATACTACAAATTAGTTTGTGAACCGGTTATTTTATTTGATAGGTCTCGACAACCTCTTGTCAGCATGCAAAGATGTTAACATGGCATAAGGATGGAGACGATAGGAAGTGTGATTTCAAGTTGCGGCATCCGGCTGATGCACCTCATTGGAGGAGTTTTGGCGATACATATCCAGATTTCTCGGCCGATCCTAAAAATCTCAGATTAGGTTTGTGCACTGATGGAATTAACCCATTTAGTAATCAGAGCACTCAACATAGTTCTTGGCCTGTTATTATAGTTATTTATAGCTCCCTCCGTGGCTAACGATGAAACGAAGATTCATGCATCTGGCTATGTTGATATCTGGTCCAAAACAGCTAGGAAATAAGATAGATACTTACTTATGTCCTTTAATTGATGATTTGAAGACTTTATGGAGTAATGTCGTTGAAGCTTATGATGGTTATCGGAAGGAGTCCTTCACATTGAAATCAGCGTTGATGTGGACCGTGTCAGATTACCCTGCATATGGTAACATTTCTGGGGCTGTGACAAAGGGGTACTATGGCTGTGCAATTTATGGAGATAATACCAATGCTTTTAGAATTAGGCATGGGAAGAAAATGTCATATATGGGACATCGAAAGTGGCAACCATCAAACCGTCCATATAGAAAGCGTAGAAAGGCATTTAATGGCCAACAGGACTTTGATTCTGCACCAAAGCCTTAAAGTTTCCGTCAAATCCTACAACCTCTTGATTCTTTGAATTCTAATAACCCAATGACGAAGTGTTGGAAGAGAAAATGTATCTTTTATGAGCTTCCTTATTGGGGATCTCTAATGGTCCGACATAATTTGGATGTCATGCACATGGAGAAGAATGTATGTGAATCTTTGATTAGCACGTTGTTAAATGTGAAAGGCAAGTCAAAAGATTCTTTCTCATCTAGGCTCGACATGGTGGAGTTAGGGATTATGACTACACTTGCTCCAATTGAAAAGGATAGCCGAATGTACCTTCCTTCGTCATGTTATACAATGTCAAGGAAAGAAAAACAAAACTTCTGTCAATTCATAAAGGATTTAAAGGTGCCTGAAGGATACTCGTCCAATTTAAGGTCCAAGGTTAATATGCAAGAGTTGAAATTGCAAAACATGAAGTCTCATGATTGCCATGTGCTAATGCAACAGATTCTTCCAGTGGCATTGCGAGGTAATTTGCAAAAAGAAGTTGGGATTGCCATAACCAAACTTTGTTACTTCTTCAATAAATTATGTTCTAAAGTTGTGGATCCTTCCATCCTTGATGACTTACAAATGCATATTGTTAAAACACTTTGCAGTTTGGAAATGTATTTTCCTCCATCATTTTTTGATGTCATGGTGCACTTGGTAGTCTACTTAGTACGTGAAATAAAGATATGTGGTCTAGTATTCCTTTGGTGAATGTACCCATTTGAACGGTTCATGAGAACATTGAAGAGCATGGTTAGGAGCAAAAGTAGGCCAGAGGCTTGTATTATAGAGTGTTACGTTGCAGAAGAAGTAGTTGTGTTTTGTTCAGAGTACATTGCAAAGGCAAATGTCATTGGACTCTCTATTCCCAAAAATATTTATGGTGAAACTGGAAGAGGATTATTTGGACCCAAGATGTTGTTTGTTCCACCTGACGAGCTTAATATTGCTCACCTATATGTTTTAAGGAACATGGCTATTATCCAGCCATATGTGGAAAAACACTTTGCATTTATTAAAGAATCATTCCCTTCTAAGTGTAGAACTGAGGTAAGTTTACAAAATTATCATACTAAATCATTTGCAGCATGGTTGCAGAACCATATTAATGAAGACATTCAATGTGGTTTATCTATTGATGATACTTTGAGATGACTTAGTCATATGCCACAAACACGAGTATTGAGCTATGAAGGGTACTT
Source organism: Styphnolobium japonicum (assembly GCA_023212625.1). Lineage (NCBI taxonomy): Eukaryota > Viridiplantae > Streptophyta > Magnoliopsida > Fabales > Fabaceae > Styphnolobium > Styphnolobium japonicum. The sequence goes on along the minus strand of JALBWW010000008.1, from coordinate 12,768,759 downwards.
GATTAATGGTTTTAGGTTCCATACTATGCAGAGAGACAACATGCAGATTAGTCAGAACTCTGGAGTCACATTAGTGGCTGAATCATACCATGTGTCATCAGTGAAGGATGCAAACCCAATACTATCCAGTACCTCATACTTTGGGATGATTCAAGAGATATAGGAACTTGATTACATAAAATTCAGAATTCCTGTTTTCAAGTGTAGATGGTTTGATCCAACAGGATTGAAAATTGATGATTTAGGGTTAACATTCATCGATTCCAACAAGATTGGGTTTAAGAATGATCCGTTTATCTTGGCTACACAAGTTAGACAAATTTTCTATGTCAATGATGGTAGCAATACAGCTCAAAAAATAGTCCTTGCAAAGAATTCAAGATTCATGACAGAAGGGAACTCCATCGGGGAAGATGATATGGAACTGGGAACATTTACCAAATTACTAATCCTATGTTCATTGACTGATGCATACGATGAACCAAACTGGTTGGGCAATGGGGAGATGCAGCTCATAGAAGAATCAAGGAAACTTTAATTTTGTTTAACACTATTCTAAATTAGTTAATGTTTCTCATTGTAATAAATAAACCAACTTTGTTTATTCGTTGTCACTCGTTCATGTTTTTCATTGTATAATATCCAACTGATGTGAATAAAACTTTGTATTCTAGCCGTCAATGTCAATGCGTTTTTGTCATTTCATGACATTACCTTACAGTGAATACGTGTTAGAAATATATTTTTTTAATTTAAATATGCTTTCTAATCCCTTAAACGTGGGATTAATTTTTTTTTTATTTTTTATAAGACACTTTACAATCCGGTGAGATATTTGCCGGATTAAAAAGTGCATATAATAGATTCCACTAATCTTTAACCGGATTAGAAAGTGATTTTCTTCAAGCGTAAAAAAATTTTGTACTTTTTTAATATGATACTTTTGAATCAAGTGGAATCTTCCCCGGATTAATAGGTCGATGTATTCAAATTCACTAACTCATTCTCCGGATTGGAAAGTCATTAAATGAAAACTGAATTTTATAAATTTTTTAATTTTTTTTGTTACATACTTTAGAATTCAGTGGAATACTAGCCGGATTAATAAGTTGATATTTTCAAATCCGCTAACTCATTCACCGAATTGGAAAGTCATTAAATGAAAACTGAATTTTATAAATTTTTTAATTTTTTTATTACATACTTTAGAATTCGGTGAAATCTTAGCCAGATTAATAAGTTGATATTTTCAAATCTGCTAACTCATTCACCGGATTGGAAAGTCATTAAATGAAAACTGAATTTAATAAATTTTTTTATTTTTTTAATATAACATACTTTAGAATTCGGTGGAATGCTAGCTGGATTAATAAGTTGATATTTTCAAATCCGCTAACTTAGTAACCGAATTGGAAATTCATTAAATTGAATTTAATAATTTTTTTAAATTTTTTCCTATAACATACTTTAGAATTCGGTGGAATGTTAGACGGATTAATAAGTTGATATTTTCAAATCCGCTAACTCATTCACCGGATTGGAAAGTCATAAAATGAAAACTGAATTTTATAAATTTTAAATTTTTTTTATTACATACTTTAGAATTTGGTGAAATCCTAGCCGGATTAATAAGTTGATATTTTCAAATCTGCTAACTCATTCACCAGATTGGAAAGTCATTAAATGAAAACTGAATTTAATAAATTTTTTTATTTTTTTAATATAACATACTTTAGAATTCGGTGGAATTCTAGCCGAATTAATAAGTTGATATTTTCAAATCCGCTAACTTAGTAACCAGATTGGAAATTCATTAAAATGAATTTAATAAATTTTTTTAATTTTTTCTTATAACATATTTTAGAATTCGGTGGAATGTTAGCCGGATTAATACGCTGATATTTTCCAATTCGCTAACTTAGTAACCGGATTGGAAAGTTTCTTTAGAATCCGGTTTATTATTTGCCGGATTAATAACTTGATGTTTTCAAATCCGCGGTCATATTAACCGGATTGGAAAGTAGACAAACGAATTCGGTTATTGGGTTGCCGGATTTATATGTCTTAGGGACCTTTCACATTCAAGTATTGGAATTCGGTTTTTTCTATAACCGAATTGTAAAGGTCTTTGTAATTCAAATTTAGAACCTAAGGTAGGAAACCTTTACTTTTCTTTCCCTCGCGTTCTCTGTGTTTTTTGCGTATCCGACAAGACTTGCTACTCCTACCCCAAAAATCCAACCATTGTCATTTCTGTAAGCTCCAAGTGACTCCATCTTCATCATCGTCGAGCGCTACATAAGGGGTAACCATTTTTCACTCGATTTTACATTTCTCGTTAAATTTTGTGACTTAAAGTCTACGAAAACATGGATTTTCGTTTCTGTGTCTTCTGACAGGTTATATGAGTGCTTCTAAACCATAGTTTAACTCAAATACTTCAAAGGACAAACAACGTTTATCAAACAGTAACAACATTGAATATTGATTTTGTAATGTGCATTGTCCTGATTAGGGTGAGGTTCTAATGTTTATGTGGACCATTGTTACTTTTGCTTTCAGTAGGCTAGAATACAGTCATGCATGCATCTTTGTGTACCATTGTTAATGTATTGGTGTACTTTTAGTGCATCTTATATTGATTAATATTATAGCCAAGGCCTTGCAATAGGGAATATATGGTTTTGGTTATGTAGAGAAATATTTCGATATTGTGCTGTTATGTTTGTTATGTGTTGATAATGTGTATGCTTGTTATGTGTTGGTAATGTGTATGCTTATTATGTGTTGGTAATGTGTATGCTTATTACAGATGTCGTCTGATCTGGATTATCAACATACATCCTACACCGGTGATTCTTCAAGTAAGCAAACTTCTTCAAAGAAGAGAACTAGGGGTCCAACAGTTTTGGACCGCATCTCTAAGATGCGTGCAACCGGTCAAAAAATTCCGATTGAAAATAATTACAATGGTGTTCCTATTGAAGACATTGGGAAAGACCTCCTGACTTATTTAGGAATAGTGACAAGAGACATCGTTCCTATCACTATGGCCTCATGGGGTGAGGTTCCCAAATATTTGAAGGATAGAATTTGGGATACTTTAACGGTAAGTTTTTAACATTCTTTCAATTCAAAAAATATATTTTAATATTGTATTACACTTTGAACTTATCATTTGTTTGTTTTATGCAATAGAACTCATTTATAATACCCGAGATGGAGAAATTCTGAAAAATGATGATGAAGAGGGCTGCTGATAAGTTAAAACAATTCAAGACCAGATTAGGGAGGGATTAGATATGACCTTTTTATGAGGTGGATGATCATGAACGGATGTTTAACCCTCTAGCAAAATACAAATTCATCACACAGGACATATGGAATGAGTTTGTCAAATCACGTTTGTCCGATCAATTCAAAGTAGGTACATTTAATTAAATTGGGCTACTGACTTGATGATGTTAAGTATGTCATTTATTGACATCTGCCTAATGTAACAGGAAACTAGGGAGAAATGCATAGCACAGTCCAGGAAAACCAAATTTCGGCATCGCACTTCAAGGAAGGGATATGCTCAATTGGAGAGAGATTTGGTAAGGCATTTTCCATTTTATTATAATTAAATTCATTGTCCATATATGTTTAATATGAATCATATTATATATCAGACTACATGTAACTATTTAATGTATTACAGCAAAAGAAGTTACAAACAATAGAGAAAATCCAACGGTATGAGCTGTGGAAACAAGCAAGAGTGGACAAGAAAGGGGAGTTTAAGAAGCCCGAAGAAGCAGAAATCGCAAGACGAATAGTAAGTGTGCAACTTATATGGTTTAAAGTAGTTATAAAAAAATTTCAAGTTAAATCCATGGTTTAAACTAACTAATAAATATATGGTTGCAGGATGACCTCGCAACAAAGCAAAGTTTAGGTTTGATCAAGCCAATTGGAAATAATGATATATTAACAGAGGCATTGGGCACTCCTAAGCATAGTGGACGATTACGTGCAGCCAGCTCGTTGTCCAATCCAACGATGTATTGGGGAAAAAGGAATACAGTCAGCATGGAAGAACACAAGGCAGTTTGTAGCAAGTTCTCACAAATGGAGACAATTTTAATGGGCATACTGCAGTGGCAGGAAATGCTGGTCCAAACAAACTCTAATATCCCAAAATTAGATTTGAAGGCTTTGATGGGAGACAAAGGGGTCAATCTGAGTTCCTCCAGCTCAATCAAACTAAATGTCACCCCTACAACATCTGGGAAGAATGTTGCAGAGGATCCAGTCATCGTTAGGGGCACGTCAGAAACCAAAAAAACAGCATCATCTCCAACAAGTCCACCTGCAACTCTACTCGATGATACAACCCATTCTTTAGGATGGTGTGAGGGCTTTTCAGTGGTAAATAGAAGTTTAATGTTTTACATACTTTCATATTGCATTTAAAGTAATTAAAATTAGATTATTATGTATCTAACTATGGACAATTATGTAGTCAAATATGCGTTGTCTACTAGCTGCTGGCCAACCGGACAATTATGTTGCGGAAGGTACGGTACATGCTGTTGGTGGCAAATGGATGACCCTCCACAACAGGCCCCTCCCCTTGGAATTTGTCAAGGTCAGCGTGGACAGGGTCATTAAACCCGATGCACCAGTTCCATGCCCAAACGACGATGTGGAATTGGTAAAAGATGCATTGGGGACTTTTGTTGCTTGGCCTCGAAAATTTGTCACTCTCGACATGGATGTAAGTAATTTAAAGATTCTGTACATGTGGATTAGTGGTTTTTAAACTCATTAGTTGCCTATTATTTTGACTATAGGCAACTCAAAGACCGGATACAAAAGTCATAACTGACTTGGACCGACTAATCCAACTGTCGAATGAAATGGCTAAAGATGACTTACTCTCACGTAATATACAAGCTCCTGGGTTAGATGTAGACTTCATGTCATATATCTCACCAGAAGATATGCATGAATTTTTCCATTTGGAATGCATATCTGCTAGTTCTATAACGTGGTTCTTCGTGTAGGACAATTATCTTAATTATTGGCTCGTATTTGATGTAAATATTGCTTTAGTTATTATGTCAATTTGATACTAAATTTTGTTCATTTCCTTTCAAGTAACTTGGTTGACTTGATTGACCGCATTCCTGGATGTCCAAGTTATGGGTTTGTTGACCCAATGAGGGTGTCACTTCTTGGAGGCCAAGAGGATCCCAAGTCAAGGGGCCAATACCTATCCGAGGTTTTATTACGGGTTCCAACAGACTCCATGGTCTTTGTACCTTATAATGGAGGGTAAGATTCATAAAATTAAAAAATTTAATACAAATATTGCATATATGTACTGAATATGTTACATGTTGTATTTTCTAGGTCTCATTGGATGCTTGCTGTGATTAAGATCTCCAAGAGCACTGCTTATTAGATGGACCCTATAGGAAAACCAATTCGAGATGACATTAAGAAGGTACTTGGAATGTAAGTTATTCTAACCCCCATCATGTATAACTTGGTTTTTTAATATTAAACATAACCTTGATGTATTCATTTGGTTTTTAAAAGAGCTGTGAGGTCTTACAAAAAAGAAAAAGGACTATCACAAGGCAAAAAGGACTCTGTCAACATCATCACTCTCAAGGTATTGTGTTTATTGTGTTTTTTAACAGAGATTTGATTATTTGGACCACTGTTTGTTTCAATTAATTAGTTTTGATATTATGTATAGGCACCAAGGCAACCCGATAGTAAAACATGTGGTTTCTATGTCTTGAAATATATGAAAGACATCATAAGTCAACAGATGAAAACAATGAGTCAGAAAGTAAGTTTTAAGGTTTATACTTATATTGATATGGTTCTGTATTTGACTTGTACAAATATCTGAACTTTATATATATTTTTTGCTTGCCTCAGTTTTCAGAAGCAACAACTTATACAGAAGAAGAGATAAAGGAGATACAGCTTGAATGGGAACATCTGTTCTATCTGCATCGAATTAGAATAAGCATGAGGAGCTGCTCAGATGATTGATGTTTTTTCTACTTTTTGTCCATAAACAGTGTCTTATAGGAAATGTTGTTAGGTTCACATTATTTATAAACTCAGTGTAAATTGACTTTATAAATGTTAATATTATGTACAGGATTAATACTTTCATGTTGTACTGTTTTTGGTTATTTGTGTATGATTATGAAAATGTAAATGGTTTCCGGACATTCTTTGTTAATAGGATATGTATAGTACTTTTCAATTCGGTTGTTACCCGAATTTAAATTAAAAAAACACATTTTACCAATTCGGATGATAATAACCAAATTCAATTGTCAGTTTTCTAATTCGGTTATATACAACACCGAATTCAATTGTCATTTTTCCAATTCGGTTATATACAACACCGAATTCAATTGTCAGTTTTCCAATTCGGTTATATACAACCGGATGTAATTTCAAGTTTCCAATCCGGTGTTTCCAATTCGGTTATACTCAACCGGATTTGATGTCAGGCTTCCACTCCAGTGTTTCCAATTTGGTTCTAGTCAACCAGATTTAATGTATATTTTCCAATTCGGTGTTTTGACTGAATTATATTTTTATGGCATTTTTCCAACTCGATTCGCCACTACAACAACCGAATTGGAAAAGTATTATTCGGTTTCTTTTATGTGTTGTTAAAAGTCAGAAGAAAAGACTACCCCCGGACATAATCTGTTGTTAGAACCGAATTGGAAACTGCCTTCACAGCCGAATTAAAAAGCCTTTTCTGTTGTAGTGACTGTTGGGCATAAGAATTTCTTATATCCTAGTATGAAGTTTATATGGTCTTTGATGCTTGGAAACTTGATAATGGGTTTGATAATTGTTTTGAAAATTTGCTACTGAACACGTACAGCTGAATTGTTTTATGCATGAGGAAAACAATCATCTTGGATCATGAAAGACTGAAAGTGGTTGATTATCTGCTGAGAAACGTGTCATTTCAACGGCTTTGCAGAAAAAGAATGGGGACTAAATTGAGACTAACTCTTGAGACATATGATTCAAGCTTGAATTATCAGAAATTCAGGATTTTCGCCAATTTATAGAACCAAGGTACAGAGTTGTGAATGTGCATGTTTACTAACAACTATGAGCAAGAAAAACTTATGTGTCTATTGACACTTCTCTAAGGTATTGGTCCGTAAGGCCTAACTCGTGCCCCCAAAGCCCAAGACCCTCAGGGCCCAACAAATGACCCTCCTCCTTCACAAGTGGGTCCTCACTCAAGGACACTGATGTGAGCGTCGAGCTCAATCAAATATAATAAAACTAGTTCATGACCAAACTTGTAGCATAGGCAATTGAATCAAGTTGTCTCTCAAAGATCTGGATGTAATTCGATCAATTTAAGGCAAAATTTAAAGGGGATTGATGTATTCAGAATGTAAACATAGAAATTGAATTAATAGAATTCAAATAAGAGAATAACCAATCCAATAATCTATCTAAATTCCAATTGATCTATCATTAACCACTAAACATGCAATTGAGTTCAATTGATTGGCTAACCTAGATCTAATCGAGATCTCTGCATTAGATCCAGCATTCACTACTAGATGATTATCTAGGATTCAACTAACAAAAGATACATAAACTTGTAATTGCACAATTTATGAAAATTGATGCTAGTTTAAACTCAAGAATCTTATTAGTCTAAGTGACAAATCTGCACACCTAATCTCTTCAATTCAAGCGATGAAACTGAGATTAATCAATTATAATAATATTACAATTCGAAATCAAGAACAAACAAATAGAGACCTCTAGAAGTTCTTTCAAGATTAGAATTAGAGAAGAAGAGAAAATGAAATTGAACATCAATTTTGAATTTCAACACAAAGTCTTAAGATCAAACCAGAACACTTTAAGGATCTTGGATTGATCGCAGAATCAGCCTTCTATGGCTGCAGTCCAAGGAAGCTTGTTTAGAAAGAGAGAAGAGGGAGAGAGAACAGCTAGAGAGAAACTTAAAAGACTAGGGAAAATGAAGGAATGAGAAGTCCATTTTTATACTCTATCTTTCCCTCCTAATAACTGATCCACAGTTGGGACATCTTCTATCTTCTCGCTTACCATCTCAAACTCCCTGATGAATGCCCACGCGTTGGGGTGAAATTAGTGTTACCAAGTGGCTTCAATAACTCAAGAGGGGGGGTGAATTGAGTTTTCAAAAACTTTCACAAGGTTTATTTTAATGATGCTAATTATTTAAAATCAATGGACTTGCAAAGGATAATGACTAAAATTAATGAGCTTTTTAATACAGAAAGTATAAGACAAGAATTCACAACATTAAAAACATCAAGTTAGATAAGTTGATAGAATATAACTTATAAGTAAAAGATAAGGGTTGAGAGAATGCAAACAAGATTTATACTGGTTCAATCACTTCTTGTGATCTACGTCCAGTCCTCGAGATCGTCCACCCGAGATTTCAACTATACTTCAAGCTTCTAACTTGGGTGCTTGATAAAAACCCTTACAATAAAGAGCACTCTTCACTTAGTATGGGATCCTCCACCCTCTATGTGCAAGAGCCTCCCTCAATACAACAAGGATTTTCTCTCCTTCAACTTACACAAGATAATCTAATGGGTTTTGGTAGATTGTAACTCTCACAAGAGCAGATATACAACTTGAAGAACAGATGAGTATATGATCAAATCACTAAGCAAGCTTTTTCAAATAGAAAACAGATTATGATGAGCGAAGATTAGAAAAAGCTCTTTCAAAATAAATTTCGATCTTGGAGTGCATGCGAAACTTAATTTAGATGAGCTATAAATAGCTCTTACAAGTTTTTGATCCGTTGGGTAGTAGGTAGGTATTAAAACAATATTCAAACTAGCCGTTGGAAAAGTTTACGGAGCGTGTGTAGTCGACTACACAACTGTTGTAGTCGACTACCAAGCCTTCTACGACTTTTAAAAACATGAGAGTTTATTATTAACAGAATGCATGTAGTCGACTACACTTACAAGGTAGTCGACTACAATAGCTCTCGGATTCTCTTTTAAAAGCAAGGCAACTGAGATATATTATCAAAAATAATATGTAGTCGACTACAGAGCTTATGTAGTCGATTACATGTCTCCTACAGTTTATGCATTTTTAAAAGGAACAATTTTTTAAAAACGATGTAGTCGACTACAATAGCTTTGGTAGTCGACTACAAATGTCCTCGGGTTAACATGTATTTAGCAAAAGTATTTTTATCAGCATTGTAGTCGACTACCTCAGAATTGTAGTCGACTACAAGCATCCTCGGGACATTTCAAAAAGACAGACATTTCAAGGTTTTTCCTATTGGTAGTCGACTACAATACTTGTGTAGTCGACTACAAGTTTGTTCTGACTTTTGGAAAACGTTGTAAATTTAACATTTTCCAGCTGTGTAGTCGACTATATCAATCTTGTAGTCGACTACAAGTGACTTAAAAACTCATTTTTGATAAGTTAAAAAATCTTTCTTTCCAAAGCATTTTTAAAGATAACTATCTTTTTATCAAACCTTATTTTAGGAATAGTTTTGAAAGATTAAAACAAAATGCTTGCTAGGTGATTTAAGCAATTTACTACTCTTACAATGATAAGTAAAAGCCTATAAGTCTTGAGTACTCCTTGTGAACTTGTTCTTGTCTTCTTGGTGCGGAATCCTTTGTTTGGTTATCATCAAAATTCAATATGACAAATGTTGCTCACAGTTAGGTGGGAGCATAGTTCAACTCGTTTAACACCCCTATGTGGAGCTTGGTGAAGGGGAGCCTAATCCCCAGATGCATAAAAAAAATGTCTCATAGATGTAAAAAAACGGTCATCTTCATCCCTCCAAGGCATATCGCAAACCTGCTCCTTGGACACTCCTTTTTAAAGGTCAAATCACCTTAAATACGACGCCTCAGAGCCTGCCATACATTAGCAAGTGACCTGCTACAGTAAACAAAGGTGACCACTTAGAAAAGACCTGGCCCGTAATATAAGGTATGGCTTCATCTAAGAAAGCACAACTCTAATAGAGACTAACTTAAGATTAGAATTGCCTTCACATGTACCCATGATAAGAGTGTTGAGTTCAAATATTAAAATAAGTTCACGCATGACCTTGTAGCATAAGTGATGAATGAAATTGAGTCATTCTCTAAGGATAAAGAATGCATATTTAATCAACTCAAGAGGTTAACAGGGGGAAGGTTGTAGGACCAATTAATATAAATCAATTATAACTTGTAATATAATTAAGTAAACAATCAATCAAAGGAAATCAATTAATCTTTAATTTAATCCATCTTTGATCACTAAGAATTCATTCAATTACTAATCAGATTCTTGGCCGTAGATCACATCAAGAAACCTTAAAATGATCCATGAATCCTCTATTGGATAAGTATCCACAATTTAATTGATCAAGGTTAGATGAATTAAACACTCATCTAAACCCAAATCAACCTAAATCTAGAATCCAACCAAGCTAAACAATCTATCAAATACTTTTGATATATTGTTTAGTCTCTGCAATCCATATTCGAATTAAGCAATTGATTAAGCAACCAAATCGACATCCAAGTCAAATTAAGCAATTCAATCCAGACTCAAATTCTAAAGAGGAAGAAGAGAGAATGATTAACAATTAAATGTAGAACAATGAAAGCAAGATCTCAAAATTAAACTTTCAGATTGTCACTCCCTAAGATTGATTACAAGGTTCTATCCCTCCACGTATGGGAGGGAAGAAGTTTAGAACAGAAAAACATTCCTAGAGAGAAGGGAAAGGGAAAGAGATAAAGAGAGAAGATGAGAAATGTTGAATCTAAAAATTCAATGAATGAATAATGAACAGTCATGATTTTGCTACTACATCTACCTATGACTAACCCTTATTTTGGCTTTAAATGACTAGAATCCCATTAAGTACAAAGATAGGTCAATTTGGAAGCATTGGGCTCAATTCCCATGTCATCTATAAGCCTAACACCCAAGTTATGCCCAATTAAGTGATCTAATATCCTTAGCAGCTTGCCTCTGACTTCTAGCTCTAATTGCATGCCCAAAATGGTGTAGTTTGACTTAGGAGTCTCATTGGAGTCAGTACCTTAGCGGGGCGTTTGGTTCACGGATTGATTTTTCGTTCCTGAGAATCTTTACATGGGAATGTTGGATTCTTATGTTTGGTACAAGTTTTGAAAAAACATTCCTATCCAAAAATGATTCCCAAGAATGATTTTTAACCAACATTCTCACACTTTCATTCCCATGGGGGAGGTGGGTTTGCAACATTCCCATGGCATGGGAATATTTTTGCATGTGAAATGTCCAAAATATCTACCATTCTATCTTTATGTCATTAACTAAAAATTGTCACGTCACTGTTGGTGACCGCTATCGGCCACCACTAACCACCGTCCGTGGCGACCAATCACTGGATTCCGGCCACCCCCATCACCTTCGCCATTTGACGATGGCCAACAACTTCGGCCACTGCACCGGTCATCAAAATCTGACCACCCTTGTCGCGACCGGCGACTTCGACCATTACGATAGTCATCGAAATCTAGCCACAACAAGCCAGTGGCGACGGCTGATAATGACCGATGACTTTAGCCACTACACCGGTTATCGGAGGTCGACAACTTCAGCCACTGCCCTAATCTTGGGAATCCAGCCACCTCTATCGCCGCCAGAGGTTAACGGTTGCAGGGGATTTCGGCTGTTATCGCCGGCTGTTGGAGTCATTCTCGAAAAAGTTTTTAGTTAACCAAACGTAGTAATCATCATTTTTAGGAATACCATTCTTGGGAATATCAGTCCTGGACATGTTATTCCTAAGAATGTTTTTTCAAACCTTGAACCAAATGTCCCCTAGGAACTAAATCACAAGTTTGGATAATTTAAACATGTCTATATATTTATCTTTCACCTAAGACTTTTAGTGGTAATGATGCCATCGTCTTTCTGTTTTCCAAGTAATTTCAATCATGATATCTACCTGCAGAATCGATCATTAAAACTTAAAAGTATAAATAACTAAAGAAATCATGTGAAGTAAAAAATTCAATTTAGTCTCCAAACTATCTTCATAATCATGAGAATGAATTATTCAGACACATTCATATCTTCTTCTTCTGTTTGTTTTTCCATTGTTATGTCAAAAGCTTAACCTAGTGTATTTTATGGAAAAGAAAAGAAGCCAAAGATGAAAAGTTGTTAACAAAGAGAAGATAAATCACAGATGAAGAACTAATAGGATAATTAGGAGTCTACAAATACTACAATTTTTAATTTTTTTTACTAATCATTGAATTAATGATAAGGAGTTTACATAAAAAAAAAAAATAGAAGTGACAATGATAACTAATTTGATTAGGAATGAGGAAGAATGGTATTTTAGAGTAATTAATTAAAAATTAGTTAAATAAGAGTGACAATAAACACTCCTAATATTTGAATACGCAAATTTAACTTTAAAGGATTCAAAATGGCCCAAAGTAAAATCCTCCAACAATAAGTCTAGAAAACAGCTGAATAGTATAATATCTCAAAGGAATAACAAAATAAATACAGATTATATAAACATTTCTTTAGATGAATCATAGATATATATGACTGAGAAATTTAGGATTAAGAGGCTTGGCTAGGACTCATTCTAGAGCCAAGTAATAGATCTTAACAGATTTGTTATCATTTACACCATAGATATAAAACTCAAATCAATCATTAATTAGGTTAAAGTACTAGATTAATGGGTTAGTGAATTATATATTGAATCACATAAAATTAAATAAATATAAAAATTTAATAAATATAAAAATACATAAAAGTTATCCCCGAATAAAAACACATAAAACACAATACATGGATTCAAGTAATATGACTAGCTCCCGCTAGTCAAAAGTTAAAACAAAGCCACACACGTTAACCAAATAAAACAAACCCACATTCCAAGATACATTAAATGTAAAGTTAAAACAATCAATAAAATGTTTGCTGGCATCTTCGAGAATGGAAGAGTCTTGGTCAAACTCACACACCAAATATCCTAATCAGTGAGCAAACCAAGTGACAAAGTATTTGCGCCATTTCCTTCCCTAAAGAATCACCCTTTTCCCTTGCTTCCCCATCCACAAGCCATGTGAATCTACCATTGCCTCTTGCTTCCTTTTCACATTCCATGTTGATGATCTACCATTGACTTAGGCAACGTTAGCAGCGTCTCGTCCAAGTGTTCAAGCGGTTGTGGCTGGTGTTCAAGCAGTAGTGGTGGTCGGCGTCCAAGTAGCTTCTAACTTTGCCGTTGAAGCTGCTTCCCACATCAGTGGTGGCCTTTCTTCAACCAACGTTCAACCCATCATCTACTTATTTGGAAAAAAAAAAATGAACTACATGACCCAGGCAAGTCACATTAACCTAATCGGGTCATTGGTTCCTTTGCATGGATGATTAAAAAAGCCACTTAGTCCGGTTACCTCACCGGCCCAGCGATAGAACTAGTCTGAGTTTAATAACACTGACGTACACAACTCTTGAGTAGACGATTGCAATTTTATTTAGGTCTAAAAGTTTGTTTGGACGAGCTTTTGAAAAAAAAAATCTGTTTTTTTATTTTTTTAAAATATATTTTTTGTAAAAGTAAATGTTATTTTATGTGTAGATGCAATACTTAAAAATTATTTTTTAATTTTATTACAGTTTTGATGTAAAAATATAAAAATATTTTTTTGACGATAAAATTACTTAAAAAGGAATGCTAAAATAATTTTACAATTTTTCTATTTTGCCTTCATAATATCATGCTCACCATCATCAATCACATCATTATTCTTATATTCTTAATACTTATTTACTTAGAACCTCTTCTAAAAAGTAATTATGGAGTCATATTATAATTTTAAAAAAATCATCAAATTGGAGGGATGAGAGAAAAAAAAACATTAAATTATAGTAATATTATTCAAATGCTGGCAAGCGAAGAATAATAAAGGTCATAAAAAAAAAACTAATTGAATGGACATGCTTTATGTAAAAGAACTTATATATATATATATATATATATATATATATATATTAACGATCAATAATTGAAGGGTTGTGCTTTTTCTCGAAAAAAAATTTAAGGATAATAGACATACTTGACGAAAAAAAAATTAAAAAGATTACGATGTGAGGTGTGGAACATTGTGCAACAAAGATAAAATAAACGTGTAAGAAAAAAAGAAATTGGTAAGATTTAAAAACATGTAGGATAAGAAATATTATTTTTAAAATTAATAGTCTAAAAAAATCTCTGAACAACTTCTCCATATCAAAAAAGATCTTTTTTCATACGTTAAAAAATTGAGCTAAAAATATTGACCAATTTAAACTTTTTTAAATACTTCATCTTTTTTTTTAAAAGATCATCTAAAAATACAAAAAAATATAAAAAAATTACTTTTTAAAAAAGAAAATATATTTTTTAAAATAAAAAAGTGTATCCAAAGCACTAAATGAACCTACATTTCTAAAACTAAGTTAAGGTAAAACATTAAAAAGAAGATTTAAAAAAAAAAAGCAACGTTAAGCCTCCTTTTAAGCTTTTCAAGTCAATTCCTTTTTTTCTTCTTTTGGTCATGGTTTTATGTCAATTCCCTGATTATTTGTATATGGGCCAGTATATGGGCCAAACTAGGCCTTCTCTACCTTCCTGCCTACAATTGTAGCACACCTAAAACAAATGATGATGTGATGGCTCTAAAATTATTCCCGTTCCTGATTCATGTAGGCTGTTTGGGTTTCAGAGTTGGATAAAAAATGAAGGGTATCCATCACAAAATCCTATCTCATATCTTGTTGACACAAAAAAATAAAACAAAAAACCTCTATGTCCATCTCAGGGACTCCTTAGCACCCATCCTTCTGGGATTTGGGTTGAGCTTTGGTGGCCCACACAATAAAGCCCACTTTGTTAACTTTGGCCAAGAATAATTAATATTAAAAATATTACATTATCCTAATCTAATTTGTAACCTTAAAAACTACATCTAACAAATTACAAACATATTCTTTTCTATTTTAACATTCTGATTCTCTAGGAATGGTAGCATATTAAAATGAATTTAATTTTAATATATTATCAAAGTAAATATTTATATTTTTATTAAATTATGTATTACTATATCATTAAAAGAATTTGACATTGATAACAACAAAATAAAAATACAATCTTATTGGTTGTTAATTTGGTCCTTATAAGATTGAATTTCGACTAAAATAATTCTTTAAATAATATATCTTAATTAAGAAACTAGCTGCTACAATCTTATTATGAAGCTATAGTGAAAAAAATAGTTAAAGTTACTTATAAAATATGACCTCTTAGTCTCTTACACATCTTGAAGATACAACTATTCTTTTGTAGTCAATTTGTCTGTAATGGCCAGCTAATTGAAGAAGAGGTTGTGGAATAAAGTAATCATGCAACCATTACAAAATGCAACTAATCCATGACCTTTGTTATTTTTTCTGTCCGCTCTAGTGGGTCTTTGAACTTTGGTGCTTTGATCCCGAACTAAGGAGAGGGAGTACCTGCAAAGGCATTCTAAAGCCTAACTTAGTCCCTGTAAGAGTTATATCTTGTAGAGAGAAAGAAAATAGCTTACCTTTGAAGGAGTCTTCCCTTGTATATATGTGCTTAAAAAAGCTTGAAAAAGTAAAATGAGGTTTTGAGTCATTCACACGGCCTTGAACAATGTGCTAATTTGATAGTTGCTTTTTGTTGCTTTGATGTGATAGGTTTCTGAACAACCCGTATCCAATACAAGCCTCTTAGCTCAACCTTAAGTTTGTTCAAGAAGGTTGAGCTCAAATGGGCTTCCTTCTTTAAGTTGGTCCACGAGGAAAACAAATAAAAATTTATATTCTCTTTTTTTGTGTCTTTTATCTTTCATGAATGTGGATCTCGGTTCCGAGCTCATATACACCTATCATGTGTTGCCATGGTGCGGGAATGAGAGTCGGCTTGGGACTTGGCAAATCGGGAGACACGTTGAAGGGCTTTCCAGCAGTCGTGGCAAGCTTATTGGGTTATCGAGTGATTGTATATCCGAGTCCGAGTTAAGACATCTGAGAGTTACATGGAAACTAAGATGGTTTGAGTTAGATTGGTGATTGGACCGAGTAGTGTTGGAGGGCACTGTTGCTCTATTGGAAAGTGTACCAAATCGTAAGAAGTAATAAAGTGATGAGTGAGTATCGTTTCCTCAAAAATTGTGTTACCAAACACCAATTCACTAATGTAAACAATATTAGAACAGTCAATTTGGATTGCAGAGAGTTCTTTATAAAGAATACTAAAAGAAACTAACACTTTGCAATTAACAATTAATAAATTCAAGAGAAAAAGGCAAAGAAATATGGGTGTAAAATCAATGATTGAAATGTTAGAAATCCGATTTCACTTGAATTTTTCAATTAGTGTTTGAATTCTAACTTAACTAAGTCCAATTCATGGATTGATGAGGGAAATCCTATTTAAATCATTACCCAATTCCTTAGTCTACTGATGAAGGCATGAAAGAATAGTTGATTCCCAAATAAAACCATATAACCAACATCCTCTATTCCTAGACTTTGTCAATTAAGGAGTTTATCATAAGAAGCATAATCATACATGAATTTCCCAATCCAATGCATGAACATCAATTCAATTTATGAGTGGCCAATTCATAAAAGCATTAAGCATAATGATAAACACTTCAAATCCATGAAAAGAAACTTAGATTAAGCATAAAAGAATCCAAGCTAGTTTTCAATTCAAGCTATATCTTCACCCTAACTAGAAAGAGTTTAGAAACTCATAAAAAAAGGGAAAATAAAAACAGAGGTAAGAGCAAACTCCATCAAAGAATCAATTGAGAATGAAGAAATCTTCAATCCCTTTTACTTCCAATCTTCTCTAAAGCCTTTTCTCCAGCCCAAAATTTCTTTTCCAAACCCTAACTTTTTCTATGTATAGTGTTAAAACAAAGTCAAGATGCGACACCAGCGCCTAGGCATTGAGATTGGACGCCTGGCGCGTGAAAAACACTACTTGGAGTGCCTAGGCACTGATGTTGGGCGCCTGGGCGTTGAAGTGGCCAAGAGTAACACCTGATTTCAGCTTTTGGGTGCCTAGGCGCCATATATGGGCGTCTAGGCTCTGAGGTGCTAGAGAATAACATTCTGGGCGCCTAGGCGCTGGATATGGTCGCCTAGGCGATGGGGTGCCAAATATGATAACTAATTTTAGCTAATATGGGCGCCTAGGCATTGGGTTGTGCACCTAGGCGCTAGAACTCCAGAATTGAGTCAATCTTCTTTAGTTCTATAGTGATGTTTGTCCCTCCAAAGTTCTTGAACTTAACCTGGGTTTAAAACAATAAAAAGAGCAACTAAAATAATTAGTAATAAGATAAACCCAGATGCTAAGAAAGCATGATAGAAAACAATTAAAATGTGGAGAAAACACCATCTAAGGTTAAGAATGGAAGTTTTCTTCTAGGAAATTATTTAAGAAAACAAGGTATTTAGCACAAATATCAAGCTCCGTGCCAATCGAAGAAGAGGCATGGTAGAGATAAGAAATACATAACATTTAATAAAGATAGACATAATATACACAACTAAAGCATATCCTTAAGAGAACAACATAAGTCTATCTTCCTAACTTAAGTACACTTGGACTAATTGCTCGAATACCATAAATTTAATACCTTATCTTAATTCTTCATTCATGCCATTGTTTTACTAGTCTATAATATGCATAATTTAATTAGTTACGCCGTTTATTTAATTACGTCTATTATGAATTATAATAAGAACGTAAATTTATTTTTATGTAATAATTAAACTTCGATGATAATTTGTTCTACTGATAGTGTAGTACACCAAAATACTATTTTTGCTCATTACTTGAACTTATTTATATACATATACTTCATCTTATCACTATTTACATAAGTACATCAAAATTTCAAAAAGGGTACTTTAACCCTGTTGATGAAGCCTTTTTTTACATTGTTTCATAAACATTACAAACTATATAGTTATACATTGACTAAGAAATAACAGGCACAAAAGCCTCTAATATCTTATATATAAGTATCATCCTTTGGGTCATGAAGCAGGACAACATCAAAGTCAATCATGATAGTTATATGATACGTCTCCTTAGCTCTCTGGGTCCTTTGGAAAGATTAGAATTAGGAGTAATAATTATATTCTTAGTAGGAATTCAAGTAGATAAAGATAGTTAATAATAACTATAATATTTCTAGCTGCATTAATCTATAGAAATATTTTCACGAATAAAGTATTGTACATAATACAATTAAATAAGCTAACAGTACATATTCTAAGCTTTGCACTTGATATCGTAATTCTTAGATCATTTAGCAACAAAATGACTAATAAAAATCTGATCTCTTATTTTTCTGTTGGGATAATTACATGCTCATGTTTGTCTTTTATGTATGGCCATAGCCCTATAATCCGTGCTTACATGGTCAACATAACAAAACTGCTATAAAATAGTAATCAGAACTCTTCCTTGGCATAGGGCGTCTCCTAAACCAAATGGTCATATCACACGTTTGGAGTGGATTCTATCTGGTCCTCAAATAATTTCACTCATCTGTTGTGGATTATCTATCTCTAGATGCATGTAAGACTTTCATGGATCATCTTCCTTACCGAGGATCACATCCATTAATTATATGGGAATCACTTCCTTTAGAAGGATCATATTAATCTGATTATCTGGAAATCACTTCCCTTATCGATGATCACTTTTGAGGATCACCTCCCTTACTGAAGATCACATCCATGTCTTTTATATCATTAAATGAGCATGCAATGTCATTCTCTAAGTTTCTGATTATTACCATCGGTCTACTAAGTTTCAAAGTATACCCAATGGTCTTCCAAGTTTCTAGTTATTTCTGATCGGTCATACCATTCTCTCGGATACTGGAATACAAATCAGTCATGATGAATTCATATTACCGTTTGAATATACAATGCTCAATATACTACTCTTTGGCACCGATCGGATACACCACCCTGGGATAATATTTCTATTAGGATACATCATGCTCGGTTATGGTTGGACAATCCAGAATAATGTTATATGCTTGGATACCAATCAGATTTATCATTCTAGATGAACTTCAATTGAATACCAATTGAACAAACTACTTTAAGATACATACATATATACTGACTAACTATACCATTCCAGAATAATACCCATACTCGGATATCGATCGGACTTAAGACCTTAGGATGCACACTACTAGTCATATATAAATAAATATATATATATATATATTTTCAGAATCAATACATATTGAATACCAATCAGATATCAATCTGTTATACCTCCTTTAAACTATAACATGATCGAGTATACTCATTGTTTTTATTTATAACTGATCAGCTAATTCTTTTTACCATTTCCTTAGACAACCTACCATCCAATCGATCTCTTTCTCATATCTACTGATGACTAACTGACCCCTTCTCTATAATTTCATTATCTATT
Organism: Styphnolobium japonicum; assembly: GCA_023212625.1. NCBI lineage: Eukaryota > Viridiplantae > Streptophyta > Magnoliopsida > Fabales > Fabaceae > Styphnolobium > Styphnolobium japonicum. The sequence goes on along the minus strand of JALBWW010000008.1, from coordinate 12,749,147 downwards.
CATGCTTAATTTAATTTTTAATATATTCTATTAACTAACAATATCATAATTAACACATCAAAGACTTGATTTTCTAAACTTGGCCGAAACATAATCCATCTTAACTAGGGTTCTTTGTATTTTCATCTAAATCTATCAAAAATTCATCAAATCTAACAAAAATCATCTTCAAATATACTAGTTAATCAATAATCTATTTCATAAATTCTTAATTATATAATTAATCAAATTAAAACCCTAACTCTATAACATGGTAGAACACTCATGGTTATGGTTCCTAGTGTTTTTCAATCCAAACAATAAAATAATACCAAAACATAATATATTACTTAATATATTATCAAACCATCATCTAAGTTCAATCACTCATGAATTTCACACCCTCCAAGAACCATAATCTTCTAACTTTTCAATCGTACTTCATCATATACTAACATATTTAAGTGTATTCTTTGATGAAAATCTAGTATAGAATCAATCCATGAAAGAACTAATCAAAAACTTAAACTTTGAGAATATAGAAAAGAAAGATGCTTGAACTCCTTCCTCTTTCCCTTTTTCCATGAAATTTTTTGCCGTAAAAACAAGGTGAAACTCCTAGCTTGTTCTTGGATTATGGTAGATCTTGGAGTGCAGATGAGATTTCTAACACTTTTCTAACTTTTTTGAATTCTCTCTCTCTTATTTTCTCTCTCTTTTCTTTCTTCTTCTCTTCTCCTTGGCCATGCACTCTCCTCCTTATATCTCCACCTTAACTGAACTTGCTAAATGATAATTATTTCTTCTTTTTTCTTTTTTTTTAATCTTGATTTTTTTTATCAAGAATTAATATTTTATTAAGAAGATATTTATTAAGAATTATTAATTTATTATTTGGCTTCTTAAAGAAGCCTTAGAGAATTCTTTTTATTCCTCATCTAGTTGTATCCTAATCGTTTAGTAGTTTCTAACTAAATTAGTTAGTTTGAAACTAATTTAGTTAAATTGTAACCAAATTAATTAACAGTTAACTAAACTAATTATATTTTAATGAATTTAGTTAGTTTCTAACTATATTCTAATTTTATTTCAAGTGGATGTCAACTACATTTTGTCTAGTTACTCCTATTTTGTTTTCTTCCTACTAATAATTATAAATAACAATTTTACCCTTATTTAATGTATGATAAATTCTTAATTACACTTATGACAAAATATATATATTTCATTAAACACGCTACACTAACTATTTTAATAAATACTCTTTACACAAAAATAGTTTCTAAAATATTATTAACCCACAATCAAAGAGAAACAAAAAATAATATTAACAATACTCTGTTTTGACCAATTATCTTTACTGATATACTAAATATAGCAAATGAATGTAAATAAATAAATAAAAATGTCATAAGTAAATTTTTCTGTCCTCTAATTTCTAGTTAACAAAAATCAAAATTCTACGACATAATGTATAGAATAAAATCATAAAGGAATAAATAACACATAATTAAAATTAAAAAATAATATTAAAAAACTAAAATTTAAGAGAGGATGCTACAGCTACAACTCATATACTTTGAAATGGGCAATTCTGTTATTCGGTTATGTGAATTGGGATTGGCAACTCGGTTAGCAATTTGTGTGCTTAGCTACTCGGTCTCGGCTCTGTAGCCTTGTAACTCTGTCGGTGGTTTGTACACTTAGCAACTTGGTCTCGGCACAGTAGCCTTGCAACTCGGATCTTTCTCGGGTTGAGCTTCCTTATCCGAGTTGACCAAATAACAAGAAGGATTTTGGAGTAAGCATTGTCGAGATAGGGATGAACTCGAAAATTTCATAACTCAATAGTATGGACTCGATAGATCCTCTGAGTGGTGATATTTGAGAAAGGTTTATTGCATGCATGTCTACTGCGTTTAGCCCAGGAAACTGTTTTTGGTGGCCAAGTTATTCTAAACTCTGCAAGCCAACTTTGGCAACTTAATCTCCAGCTTTAGGCAACTTTATCACCTAGCCTCAGGAATTTAATTTCAAAATCATTGCAACCTAGACTTAGCAACCAATTTGAACTAAGTAATTAAGTGTACTTGGTTAACTATAAACTACGAACTAGGAACTCGATTGAGTATATGCACGACTCGATCTTTTATCATGTCAATGTGATGACAGATCATACATGGATAACATTTGTCTAGTTCAAATTGTGTGGAGAATAGTGTTGCCGCTCACATCTTTAGAGGGCATTACTATTTGTTGAAGTGTTACTTCTCCTATTTGGAAACAACTTTGGCCTCTGTTGACAAAGTTCTTGCTCAGACATGAATGCATATTACTTAATGGCTATTGACGGTACGCAATTAAGGTAAACGTGCCCAGAACAAAAAATGTCACAATGCTATTAGTGATCATGGTCAAATAATTAAATGAGTCAGGGAGGCTTAAAAGACATTGGATGAATAATGCTTACCTAATATTTGTGACGAGGTGGAGAGTCGCTAGTCAGTTGGCTAAATACTGGGTTGTGAACTAGTTTCCACCAAAGTGGTCGGTCGGCTAAGTGCTGGGTTATTAACCAGTTTCCGCCAAGATGGTCAGTTGGATAAGTTCATGGTTGTGACCTTGTGTAACTGTCAGGCTTATACCAACAATGTTTGTTCGCACGATAAGTTAGCAATCTTGAAATTCATAACATGTGGCATACCTGAGCATGACTTGGTGGCATCAATTGCCGAGAATATGATGAGCTCGGGTAAGCCTTGCCAAGATTAGGATGGACATGAAAGTCCTTGTAGCGTTGCAGTATGGGCCCGACTAATTCTTCAAGCGATGATATCTGAGGCGGGCTCATTGTGTGAGCATCTAACAAATTTGGTCTGTTTTGTACTTGATCGAGATAATCACACTTTGTCATCATAGACTGACTCGCCATAGGGTCTTCAAACCAGGATCGGAATTGACCGGACTCTTTGCTGGGATTTGTTTTGTTCTAGGGTTGAACCAGAATCTAAGTAGATTAACTTGCAATTGGGTTTTGTGCCCGACATTGGAATGACTGGGGTCTTCAACCCTGGATCAGAATCGACCAAACCTAGCTCTTCATCGGGATTTTGCTTTGTTCCAATGTTGAGTGATTATCTAAGAAGATTGACTTGCGACTAGGCCTTTTGCATGGGATTGGAATCGAACGGGGTTTTATACCCGGGATCAGAATCGATCTGGGTCTTATACCCCAGATCAGAATTGACCAGGCTCGTCTCTTCACCGGGATTTGTTTAGATCCAGTATTAAACGAGAATCTAAGTAGACTCACTAGCCAGTAGGTGTTCTGCTTGGGATCAGAATCGATTAGGGTCTTCTACCTAAGATCGAAATTGACCGGACCCGACTCTTCATCAAGATTTTGCTTTGATCCAGTGTTGAACGAGAATCTAAGTAGATTGATTGGCCACTAGGTCTTCTACCTAGGATCAAAATCAACTAGAGACTTATTCCCCGGATCAAAATTGATTGGGGTCTTCTACCTTGGATGAATCGACCAGACCCGACTCTTCACTGGATTTGTTTTGTTCAAGAGTTGAACGAGAATCTAGGTAGATTGACTCGCCATTGGGTTTTCTTCTTGAGATTGGAATCGAATGGGATCTTCAACCTAAGATCAGAATTGAGCGGACCCAGCTTGTTGATAATCTACCAATTATCTAGTTATTGTGTGCTTAATTTGGGTGGTTTTGTCTCTTTTGGAAACTTTTTTAGTTGTTTTGCCCTTAGTTCTTTGTTATTTTTCATTAGTTGTCTTGTTACTTAATTCTTGTTAATTTTGGTTAATTTAGTTGTTTTTAATGTTAATAATTTTCTTTTTATTCTTGCATGAGGTTGCATTGTGGAAAGATTGGGATTCAAGAGCAATTTAAATCATTTTTACATGCTGGAAGAGCTTGGTTGAGCCAAGCTTTCTCATGGCTCAACGCAGGAGAAATTTCACATTCTGGAAAGCCAAGGCTGAGCACAGCAACACCTTTGCTGAGCGCAAAGAGCAAGATCGAGAGGTTGTATTCTAGATAAGCTGCGCTAAGCGCAGCAAAAGCTCGGCTGAGCACAAGGCCACCCGAGAAATAACTTAAAACTTGACTAAGCGCAACTTTTGCTTAGCTGAGCCAAACTTCCAACTTTCACCTGACATTATAAAATCACTTTTAAGTCAAGGTTTGAAGGGAGCAGTAGCTTGGGGCACAAAACCTTCAACCCTAAAGGAGGAAAGAAGACTCTTGATCATCTTTGGGAGAAGATCTTCATGGAGTTTGATTTGTTCTTTGTTAAGACTTTGGCAAGTATACCAAGTCGTGCAAGTAATAAAGTGGTGAGTGGGTTGTTGTTCCCAACGAGGATCATGGCAAGTACTAACACGTAACAAATTGATCGCTATCTAAACGATGTTTTTGGATAGAAGGGAGCTCTTAAGCTCTTCAACCACAACTAAAATTAAGACTAGAATTAAGAACAAGAAAAACAAAGGTTTGCTTCTTTTTGGATTTTTGACAAACACTTGGTGAGCACAAATGAAAGTGAATTTAATTAAGATGAGATGCTGGGGTTAGACTCATTAATCTTCTCCCTATGGAATGAAATGACAACCAAAATAATCTCTAACTTCAATTATGAGAATCAATCCTCTAAAATACTCAAATCCTAATCCCTTAGATGAAATGAGCCTAAATCCTCAAATTAAACCCTAATTCCTTAGGTGGCTTAATAAGTGAATTTGCATTAAGAACAAGGATTAATAGATTACTAATAAACCAAGATCCATCTCTAGATTCAAGTTTTATTAGGTGATTAATTTCAGTTCTAGACCTAGTATCAACTTCCTAATTGTCTACCAAATCAAGAATCAAGTCATGGATGATCAAGCCACAACAAGCAGTAAGCATAGAAATAAATCACTCATAAAGAAGTAGAGACTAAATTGATATATCAAGTAAAAAATATAGAGATTAAGAAATAGTTACATCTAACCCCAACATGGGAGAGTTTAGCTAGACATGGAAATCATATTAACAAAGCTCAAAATAATAGAGAGAAAAGAGATAGAAGTCTTCATCGGTTGGGGATCCTCTCGTCTCAACTAACTCTCCAAAACAGCCGTACTTTTCCCCAAAATTAGGTCTCCCTTACGTCCTTACACATCTCCCTTTTAGATCGTTTCCAGATGTAAATGGCGCTAAGCCCCGATTCCATCGCGATAAGCCCCAATTAATGAATAATGGAGTCTTCAGTAAATGGAGCTTAGCCCCACAAAATGGCGCTAAGCCCCACCCGTGCTGAAATGTGTAGCTTCGTTCCTCAGTTAGGGTTTCTTCTGGTGGCTTCAGGCTAAGCCCCAGAGCATGGGGCTAAGCCTCATCTTCAGGATGTGGTTTTCAACTTGGGATTCAATGTTGGACTTTCTTATCTTGCATCCAACTACACAAAAACACAACAAAAAACACTACTAACTTAACCAAAACAACATTTAACACATTACATCCTAAAGACTCACTAACACATACTAATCATGGGATAAAAACAACTTCTTAAGAATCAAAAGAATAATAAACTACCTAAATACACACCTAAAATGTATGCATGTTGGCCACTTATCATTCTTCATTCCCTTTTTATTTTTCCTTGTTCTTTCTTTTACTATGTCTAGCTAAACTCCCCTTTTGTTGAGATTAGGTGGATTTTGATGGATCTTGATTGTTTTTTATATTGGATTCAATTAACATGAGTTATTATTCTATTTTGAGTTTATGATCTCTTTTCTTAATGCTTTCTAAGGATTAACCTTCTTTAGAATGATTTTAGGATTATATGTTGAATGGAAATTTGATATATGATTTTGCTATGAGATTATGAACCTTGCTTATCTTTAGGCTAGGAATAGTCATTGATTTCCTCGTTACCTGATTGAATTATAAATCATAATGCTTATTACCTTTTTGAATCACCTAAGGAATTAAGGATTTTATTTTGAAATAAAGGATCAATTGCCTAAGGAATTAGGAATTGATTAATTTAGAGAATTCAGTAACAAAATAAGAATAATAGCTTGTGTTAATTCCAATTGATATGCAACAAGTGAAATCAAATGAAACTTGATCCAAACTCTTTCATTAATTGATTTTCTTTCATATTGCTCACCAAGTGTTTGTTGAATTGCTTAATAGAAAATACCAAAAATATTGTTATTGCATTAGTTCTTGTGTTCATCTTATTTTGCTACTAGAGCTCATTTCGATCCAAAATTGAGTTTAAATAGTAGTTAATCTCGTTGTTCGGTATTTGGCAACCAATCCCTGAGAACAATATCTGGTTTCTCACAGTTTTTATTACTTGACGATCCGGTACACTTGCCGTGGACCCATCACTCGTCATCGGGATTTTGTTTTATTATAGTGTTAAACGAGAATCTATGTAGATTGACACACCACTTGGTCTTTTTCCTAGGATCGGAATCTACTGGGGTCTTATACTCGTAATCATAATCAACCAGGGTCTTCTACCCTAGATCAGAATTGATTAGACTGCTCTTCACCGAGATTTGTTTAGTTCCAGTGTTGAACGAGAATTTAAGTTGATTGACACACTAGTAGGTCTTCTGCCCGGGATCAGAATTGATCGGGGTCTTCCACCCAAGATCGAAATCAACTGAACCCGGCTCTTCATTGGGATTTTGTTTTATTCCAATGTTGAATGACAATCTAAGTAGATTTACTTGCCATTGGGGCTTCTGCCCGAGATCAGAATTGACCGAGGTCTACCTTTGATTTGAATTGACCAGACCTGGCTCTTCATCGAGATTTGTTTTGTTTTAGTGTTAAATGAGAATCTAAGTAGAATAACTAGCCTCGGGGTCTTTTGCCTGAGATTAGAATTGGTCGGGATCTTCTACCCGAGATCAAGATCAACTGTGTATTCTACCAGAGATCAGAGTCAACCGGACCCAGCTCTTCATTGGGATTTTGTTTTGCTCCAGTGCTGAACGAGAATCTAAGTAGGTTGACTCACCATTGGGTCTTCCATTTGGGATCGGAATTGACTGGCCTCGGATCTTCATTGGGATTTGTTTTCTTTTAGTGCTAAACGAGAATCTAAGTAGATGACTCGCCACTGGGTCTTTTACCTTTGATCCAAATTTCCAAGGGTCTTTTACCTATGATCGGAATTGATCAGGGTCTTCTACCCAGAATTGGAATTGACCGAACCCGACTCTTTACCGGGTTTTGTTTTTCTCCATTGTTGAACAATAATCTAAGTAGATTGACTCACCACTGGGTCTTCTGGGCATGAGTTGGTGGCATTGCTCGAATTAAGACCGTAACAAGCTCGATTAAGCTCTGCCAAGATTAGGATGGACACAGAAGTCCTTGCAACATGGCAGTATAGGCTCGGGTGATTCTCTGAGCGGCGACATCTGAGGCGGGCTCATCATGTAAGCACTTACTATTGAGGGCACTTTAACAAAATAAAAACCCAAGAAACCATGTACGAGTGGCACTTGCTCTCGGGCTTGTGGGTGATTCGTGCGCAAGTTAGTTCATGAGCTCCTTGTGTGCGATATGGGATTGACAAGAGGTTGTCGAGACCTATCAAATAAAATAACCGGTTCACAAACTAATTTGTAGTATAGAGAATGAACCGAATCGTCTCTCAAGGATCCAAAAATAAAGATTTAATTAGATCAAGATAATTAGAAAATGGGGGTTTTGTTGTTGATTAACAAGATTAATAAAAGTAGGAGATTTAAAGTTGTAAACAAATCTAAAGAAACAACCAATCCAAGGAAATTTACCGATCTTGAGTTTAACTCATCATTGATCACAAGGAATTCACTTAATTGCTAACCATGTTCTTGGCCTTAGATCACATCAAGAAGCCTTAACATGATCCAAGAATTCTCTACTAGATAAGCATCTAGGATTTGATTAACCAAGGTTAGATAAAGTAAGCACCATCCAACATAGATTAACTTAAGATCTAGAATTTAACCAAGTTAAACAATCTATCAAAAAGCTTTAATATATTGTTTAATCTTTGTGATCCTCTTTGAACACATGATAATAAAGCTATTATCACATCAACATCTAAATTAAATTAAGCAATTTAATCTAGATAAAAATCAAAATATGAACAAGCGAAACAAGATCTCCAAATTAAACATCAAGATGGCTAATCCCTTGGATTGATTATGAGAGCCTAGCCTTCCATGGATGGGAAGGAAGAACTCAGAAATAAAAGAACAAAAACGAAATTGTAAAGAGAATGGAGAAGAAGAGAAAGAAAACTTTCACAAATACTCAAACTTTCTTCAAACTTACTTAAATTTGAATGAATCTAATATAAAGAGGTTGGCTCTATTTATACTAATCCTAGAAGCCAATTTGTATATGTACATAATCTAAATACAAGCTATAAAAATATGAAAATTGTTAAATATGGAAGCTTGATGCATGGTTGGTGGGTTGGTGTATGGTTGGTGGCTTTTAGTCAACAACTCTTATCCGACTTCTGGCTTCATTTTCATTACCTAGACGGTGCATTTTGGCTTGGAGGTCTTCATGAAAGTTGTAACCAGTTGTCTCCTTGAAATTTTGCAATTTGAATCATGCCATTTGGACGTTTAGAACTCCAGATATACCAAAAACACTGAACTTACCTCATGTTAGGTTGGCAGAACATGTTTCCAAATTCAAACCAACTTGTAGCTTCATTATCATACCTAAAACGACATCTATTGACTAAATTGTCTTCAGTGAAGTTGGAGATATGGGTCGTCTTTCCAATGGCCAAGTTTCAGCCCAAGAGGAGGCCTATAACTCACTATGTAGTCCAATATGTGCACACTACCTAGATTTTCCTGATAGCAAACCCACTCTGTATTACAGGGATGTTTTGGACCCTTAGAATTCCGATCCAGCTCTTGAGTTCTTCATGAAACTTGTAGAGCATTGTCTTAGCTTTCCAAAGACACCAAGATCACCTCAATTGGATCACCGAGTCCCAAGTTATGGCCTAACCAAGGAAGAAATGTCAAAATGCATCAAAATCCGAAAATTATCCAATATTTACATTAAACCCCAATGAAGCCCAACAACATTAAACTCATCTAAAATACTAATATTGGGCACAATAAACATCTAATAAAGCCTAATATAAAGCTAACATAAGTGTCTCAAATTGATTGATCAGGGATGCACGCATTCTGGAGCTTTTATTGGTTGGAAACATGAAAACAAGGAGTTTTCTCTTGTTGCTTTGAAGTTTTGCATGCACAACAAAGCTACCACGTGAGTTATCTGAAAAGCGATGTTTGAGAAATGTGCATTGAAAGATAGCTTGAGACTATGAAAATTGATTTATTGATTTTCCACAGACAGCGCCAATGTTTTAGTCCGCTCCAGTGGGTCTCTGAACTCTAGTGCTCCGATCACAAATTGGGGAGGGAGTACCTGCAAAGACACTCCACAACCTAAGTTAATCTCTGTAAGAGTTATATCTTGTAAAGTGGAAGAAGAAAACTTACCTTTGAGGGAGTCTTCTTTTATGTATATGTGCTTAGAAAAGTTTGAAAAATTGAGATGAGGTTCTAAGTTATTCACACAACCTTGAGCAGTGTGCTGATTTGATGACTGCTTTTTTGTTGTTTTGATGGGATGAGTCTTTGAACAACCTGTATCTAGTACAGTTATCATGAGAACACCTAATCGCACCTTGCAAGTGTGGACATTGAAAAAATTTAATTTATTATCATATATTAAGCACTAGAAACAAAAATATAACCTATTTTTTTAGGCACCATAAATCTGGTCTTGTTGGTTGACTTAAAACACTATATGCAGTCAACACCAAAACACACATTCATGATGATTCTGCTTTGTTGCTACATATCTTTCACTTCAAGCACACCACAGGTTAATTAAGGGGACTTTTTAAAGGTGAAATATACACTTTATAAAGTGCAAATGAAAAATCATTTATGAAAATACTACGAGGTTAGTATTTGTAAATTCATAAGTTGCTATCAAATTAATCGGTGTTTAAAATACTTGTTTGATCGAACTGATTAAACCGATCAAGTTGATGACCAAAGCTTTTACCGGTTGGATCACAATCTCAAAACCGATCTAGTTTAACCTGCTAAAATCCACTAAATCAGTAGAATTGGTAAAAATTGGAGAACTGATCAATTTTTAATGGTTAAAAAAATATAGAAGTTTGATTATGAACGTTGGGACCCCGTTGCCCGATTTGGTGTTCTCTATCACTAATTTTTCTATGCTATATTTGTTTTACTTTTCTCTCAATGTTATCGGGCATTTGAGAAAAGTAAAATATATTTGCTTCACATGAAAGCTCCTCCTAACGTTATTGGAAAATGTGTGAATTAGTCTCTTTCAAACAAGCCTTAATCAATTTCACATCTTTGATGGCTACCTTGGGATTCCATTAATTGTCTCTACAATTTCCAATTCACGTAAGTTCATTTTTCCAGCATCGTGTACTGCTCCTCCAGCTGTGCCTTTGTCGTGGCTACCTCAATATTCCTGACAGTGGCAGGCGCCTCATATGTGCAGTGGCTGAGCGTCGTGTAGTAGGTCCCTAAAGTTTTCTTCATTTTTTGTTTTTCACGTAACTATTTTAGAAATAAAATATTATTAATTTGGCCCTCAAACATGTAATTTTTTTTTCATTTGGCCTCCTCATTGGTTGTGTTTCGTAACTTTCGTTTGTGTTTTAAAAAAAATGTAATTTCTACCTTCTTCTTTTCTTTTGGTTGAATTACTCTGTAGGATTATATATTATTTGAGAATTTTTTATTAAATTTTAATATTTTAAAAATTTATAATTAGATTCTTATAATTTTAAAAAAGTTTAATTGAGTCCCTATTATTAAAGTACTGTTAAATTCTAATAATATTCTAACCGTAAGGATCAAATTAAATATTTTTGAAATTAAAAGGACTCATTTACAAATGTTTTGAGTCCCTATAATTTTAAAAAAAAATTAATTGGTCCCTGAATCTATCTTACTGATAAAAAATTTTAACGTGCTCTAACGACAGATACCAAGCAAAAATTCTCGAAACTATAAGATCTAATTTTAAACTTTTAAAATATAAAAACTTAATTAAAAATTCACAAATAATATAAGTACTTACATATTAATTTAACCTTTTTTTTCCCATCTTATTTGTTATATGGATCAAACCTTTCATGACTCCTAAGTGGTAAACTTTTGATTTTGAAATTGACCTCCATGGGCTGTGGGTTCACTCTTTCGATTAGTTGGGCCTTCGTCGCTAACACAGATGCCCAATTTGTTAATTTGGGCTGAAAGTATTCTCTGTTTTGAACTTCAACATATAAGTTTTGCCCTTTACACTTTCACCTAATTAATTTCAAGTACAATCTTTTCAATTAATTATTTATCATATTGTTTCTCTCTCACTATATATATATATATATATATATATATATATATATATATATATATATATATATGTTTCGGTTCTCTGGGATTGGCCACTTTTAATCTAAAAGTTTCCAACTAAGACTTCGTTGTTTTCTTTAAAGAAAAGAAGATTTATACTTTTTTTTTTTTAATTTGTGCAAATTTGCCTTGGCACCGAGCTCTTGGTGCTTTTTTTTTTATTTTTATTTTTATTTTTTATACATAGGAGGGGTCTCTTGGTGCTTTTGAATGTGGTTGTGATGTTCTTTTCATGATTTGATAGAAAAATACCAGAGGTGGGACATATTTGAGATGGTTGGTTTAACAACCATTTTGGAACTTTGGAAACTAGATATTTCTATTTACACACTGACTGAGAGCATTGATATTAATAAAATTCTAGTTAAATAAAATGTTATTGTAGTTAATGCGGATGCTCTTTCATGTCATATGAATATGACTTGTCATATTATCTCAAATATTATGGAAATACTATTATTTTGTGAACAAAAATTTAGGCTGAACTATAAGCTGTGATTTCTGAAATTTAGATTTATTTTATCAAATCTGCCTATAGTTTATTAAATTAGTCAATTCAATCACTAAATTCCATTTTTTTATTCAACTTTATGCTCAAGATTATTGCCTAGAGAAAATGACCGAATTCTACTATAAGTTAATTAATTTAAGTAGTGACTTGACAGAAACCTAAAACAAGAAAAAATGTGCAACACTCAAGACATTTAGAATAATTATAATTTGGGTATAGCACATACACAAAACAAAGAAAATAATCATAGAATAGATCGTGTATAAGAGAATTCATCCAAAAATTTTTTTTGTGTCATTTTAATTAAGAAAGTAAGGCATGGGGAAAAAATTGGTAATAAAAAATTCGAAGGCAAAATCTTTCAAATTCATTGGAGACGAAATTGATAAAAAAGAATTAATAACCTCGTTTTAATTTTGGAAAACTTCTAATGAAAAAGTTTGCACATTTTAGTATTTCTCCTTCACATTATGACGTGTATCAAGTGGGTTTGCAATCTGCAATTTGCTTCTCCTCAATGATGAGCTAGTGCTTCCTCTTTTCAAGTTGATAAACTTCAAGGGGATTTTATTTTTCTTATAAGGACAAAATTCTTTTGTTGCTACTATTTATATAAAAGTATAAGCTTTCTTAAAATAAAGAGACAAGAAAAAACCATACGAGTGTTGATATAACTCAAGTTCATAAGAAGAATTCATTTCAAAAAACTAACTTGTTAAGTGAGAGAGTTTCATGACTTAAGTATTACATTAAATTATTTTTTTAAACAATGTGAGACATAACAAGTATAGTGATGCAAGCAATGAAACAATGGATATATATAGTTAATAAATTATACTGTAATATATTTTGATGTCATAAAATCAATCTATGACATATACTCTTTCTTTCTATCAAGTGTACGTAGTCTTTTTTTTTTAATAATATAAAATATCGATACAAAATTTAGATAAATCCGAGAAAAACTAAACAACTTTTGTAATGTCGGATTAAACCTCAAGTTTGGCCAACATTTGCCTTTTATTCCAACAAAACTGACCTACTTCTCAATTTAAAAAAAAATTAAAAATTAAAAATATGTAATACATTTTATTTTAATGATAATAATAAATTCTTAAGTTAATTAAAAAAAATAAGGAGAGAAATAATGAGTTGTGCAATAAGAGGAGAAGAGGGATACTGAGAAATAAGAAGAGAAAAGAGAAAGATAATTAGTTAATTTAAATTTTAAAATTTTAATTTAATAAAATATCTTAGATATTTTTATATTTTTTATTTTTAAAATTATAAATAAGACATTTTTTGTCTAGTAGAAGTTGTTAATTTCCACCAACGAAAAAGGAGATTAACAATCCCATCTATATATATATATGGGTTTTTTTTTATATATTTTCAAAGGATAATTATATGCCTAAAATATTAACTTAACTATAAAATATGCATCGAAATGAGTCTACGATAGTAAATAAATCTGTGCATATAAAAAATAATAATAATTAATCTGCGACATGCTCGACATTCTCTAGAAATATAAGGCGCCATCATATCGCAAGTGCCTCAAGGAAAGGAAGATAAAGGTTTAGCTCCTTGTAACCTTAAAAAAAGAAAAGAAGGTTTAGCTGTTGTTTCTCAGTAGTTTTATTCATTTATGGGAATAGAAGTGCTTGAGATCATCTGACACTTCTAACTTAGAACTCATAATGAAGTATTTGCTCATTCTTAGTAACTAAGGAAAAAATGTAATCATGATTATGTAGTGGCGTGGGGTTTCATGCTGGCCTACTTATTGCTAATATCATGGTTTTGCCCTTATTTCTTTTACGTACGATCAATGATGCAAATATCCCCAATTTCAAAAAATTTATTCCATGTAACGGTGGAGCTGGTTAGGACAAGATTAATTGGGACAAATAATTGCGACTTAATAATTTTTGGCAATATCAATATATTAAAAATAATCTTTACTCGAATGTGATGAGCACATGGATTTTTAGCCATAATATTCAAGGAATTAAAAAACATATCGAACCTATTATGTTTGTTTTCATACAATCCATTCAAGACTACTGATAAATAATTTCACATTATATATCAAGAATATCCTCTTAAGCACACACAAAAAAAAAAAAAAGAAGCACTCTTAGCAAATAAAAAAAGAACCTCTCGAAGCATTATATAACCAACAATGATTAATTAATGCTATTAAATAAAAAATCAATTCTTCATAATTACAAAAAAAAATGTTGTACGTTTTAATTGTTGTAGCAACATGCAAGATTTACACTGCATTTATCGAAGGCAAACAAACTAATGGCTTTCTATATTAGAATTAGAAAGTGCTTGTAATGTGACTTAAGTTTAACTCGCATGATTGAAATGAATGAAAATGTGAGTAAATATTTTGAATTCACATTCTGATAACGATATCTATCACATTAATAATGCTTGGTAAAAAAGAAATGAATAAATAAAAAGAACATATATAGCTCATGACAAGATTAAAATAGTATAAAAAAATGATAAATTTTTTTTAATAAACATGAAGATTGGATATATTGCTATATTACTAAATTTAATTATTTTTTTCTATTAATTAATTTATTTTATCAAATGCATCCTTAAATGTTGTTCATTAAATATGGTTGATCTAATTTCATTTCACAGACAATTAAAAGTTTTTATACCATTCTTTACTAGATATTTATGCTCACTGTTAAACAAAACAAATACTGGATGATGACATTGCACCAAGTACAAATAACAGATATATAGAACAGAGGCCAATGGCAATGGCGTTATGCAGATATCCTTTCCATTACAGCTGCAGCTGAGTGCTGACAGAAGTGCTCAACTGGAACTTTTGGAGCAGCCTTCTTCTTTAGCTAGTTTAGCTTTCTATTTTTATTCGTACAAGCTAGTTTAGCTTTAGTTGCTGATAAAGTAGCAAGTTTAACTGTATAGTGTACTCCACTTTACTAAAAAATATATAAATAAGTTTTTATACCATTATGTAGAGCATCTGCAGACCTTCTCAAATCTAGTGGGTGTAACTGTAGTGACTCATCTATTCTCCTCCACTTGCGGTTGGTTTGTAGGTAATTAATAATTAATTGGATTTGGGAGGATAAATTATCAGATTGTAACCCCAAAAGAATAAAATAGAAAGAAAGGAAGATGAGAAAGAAAAAGTAGTTTTACTAAATTTTCAATGATAATTCATAACCGCTCGGACAACAATTATATTCACGGCGGTCAAGCGTAATTAAGTCTCTCTCTCTCTCTCTCTCTCTCAATATGATTTCGGTTCCCACATATGGATCTGATAGAAGTGAAGAGGAGCTGAAAAGTATAGTCAACTTAATACTAATGATATGATAACTCATAATTACAAGTTTAGACATTTACATTAAGGTTAACTAATCATCATCATCATCTCTTGGTCATGTAGAGAGATGTCCTTTAAGTTCATAAGAAAAATAATAAATAAAAATATAAAAAGAAAGTGCGGGATACAAAGAAAAAAATGTACTAGAGGCTGACAATAAAGCAAGCCCGTGATAGTAATAATCATAAGAAAATAAATAAAGTGAAGGCAGGCATGCCCATATATATATATGCACTCTATAAACTAACCTAGCATGACCACAAGGACTCCCCCATGTTGGCCTGATCAACGACCATGTCCATGGCAAAAAGGGACTTGGTCTGGGAAGATATGAGCCTGCTTGATGGGGATAAGTTCTCTGATGATGAATTGGAGGTTGCAGGCACTGGTGGGTGCTGATCTGATGATGTTGAGACGTGGCGCATTCTCATGTGCACAACCTCTGCTTGTGCAAGTGCCAATTGGGTTTGAAGCACATCCACCTGTTGCTGCAGAGATGATATGGCTCCCACACATCCATACACAGGGTCCCTCATCCTTGCATTGGCTTCATATACCATCGAACTAACCGCATCACTTCGTTGGTGCTCCGGTAATTCCTGCTAATTTTGATCAAAATCATAACCCATAAGAGCAATCTAATTAAAGCCAAATATACTACGTGACATCTCATAGTTGGTGTATATATAAGTGACTTTAGGATAATGATTGTTTGAACATATTGTGAGGTATGTAGATTGTAGAATTTAGATCATTTACAAAATGTTACATTAACATTCAATTCGTTATCATGTGGCTTATAAAGATGTGTGTGAATGTAAATATTTAAAAGTAAAATTATTCAGTACTCTGAATGGAGGGACAACCTTAATATCCTGAATGGGATTAAGATACTACGTTAAGGACAAAAAAGAAAAAGTAAAATTACTCGTAACTTCAAATCAAACTAAAACTGAACTTCATGTGCAGGCTACGGTTGTTAATTGTTGACCTGGATGCATATTTAGACTAGCTTTTTGAATTTGTAGTGAGTGCTATGATGAAAATCAGAGGTTGTTTGGATATAAACAGATTCCGTGGTTAGTCAAATAAGAGCTCCATATATATATATGATAAGGTGCATGTTGAAGTTGGTTATATATTTTGGAGGGGAAAAGGAAATAACATGTAGTTGACTAGAGAAAGTACGTAAACAGTATCAAAAGCATAATACTGGCTTGCAATTGGCTAGCTTTGAATAATGATGCAGTGGACTGGGACAATAACACACACACACATCATAATATGTCTGAAAATTCAGCAAGCCATTGAATCTAGATTCTATTATATCGAGACCGAAAAGTTGATCCTGTAATTATTATTCTTGGCTGCATGCTGGAATTTAGAGTAATGGCTAATACTGTAGAGGTTTCGACCTTTAACACCAATGAATTTAATTAGTAAAACAAGTAGCGATTCGAGGATAATTATTGATAAGTTCTTCTTGACATGCTCAACTGATTCTAGTATTGTTCAATGTTTACAATTACAATATAAATACATACAAGAGCATATACTTGTTCATACTGGTAACTAATTATCCTTCAGAGAATAATTTGCTAACATATGTCCTAGCCAGAAAAGAAAAAGATGCTAATATGTCATCACGGTGTCATGCTTACAAAATAATATATAACTTAAATGTCATTAATGTATTTAGAAGATGAAATATCTTTATCTGGGGAATCAACATCACTTTTGGACATATATTAGCCGTCTCTATCAACGTAACCCATTATTTTGAAGAGAAAAGATAAAAGATAAAAAATAATGATACTTTCTTTTTTCTTAAATAACATTGAAAAGCAAGGGAGTCCGAGACTAAAAGCTAAGTGGTGGTCATAAAGAGAGAAGCTGAACCAATTGCAATACAAATAACCAATAATACTTATGAAGCTAGCAACATCTTTTTCACTTTATCGTCTTCACACTTAGTGTAGCTACAAGTAGTAAAGCTAATTTATATATACCTGATCCTTCGACCTCTTTATATGTGCTAAGGAATCATCTGATGTATTGCTAGTACTTATCTTTAATAAAGAAGAATGAGAACTATGTAGTTAATTTAGGGTGGGGACTGTGGGGTCTTCAACTGTAATTAACCACTATAACGGAAGTAAAGGTGGGAAAAACAAAAGAAAGATACCCTTTTTACTTTTCTTGGACGACTACTTTCAACTTAAAATAGAATAATAGCTTGTGAAAGATTAATATACCAATTAGCAAAAAATCAAATGTTTGAAACAACCTCTACAAAAATTAGAAGCCCTTAGAGGGGCTAATCAATTTTCTTATACCTCAGAAGTGGGATTCGTATGCTTTTTCAAGTCTTAACAGCAGCAGTTAAATAAGATAACTCTGGCCCTGGAGCAAGTTCGAGTTCTCTGAGAGACATTATATGCAAAGTATTACATAAAATGCATGAATGCATCTTTGGTTTCATTTAGTGGGACGTATCAACTGTATGTAAACAAATATTCTAGTTCTAGATGTATTTCAGTAGGAGTGCATATATATATATATATATATATATATATGTTAAGTTGTTAACCACAGTGAGATCCTTCCCAATATAGACTACTTTTGGCAAGGTTGCTAAGGCCTTGCAAGTGGATCTCCTGTTTTGGGTATTAGAAGGACAAATTTGTTACAAAATAGTAGATTAGAAGGTATAGACAAATTCTATTTTTCCTGCAGTTGGTATTTTTTCCTGAAAACCTACTGTCAAAACAAGACAGTAAAAAATTTCATTGTATGCTATAGATGATAGAATATATATATATATATACATATATATATATATATATATATAAAGAGAGAGAGAGACTGAGAAGAAACTGCCTTCCCTTAATTTCCTTGCTTAATAATAAAAATGTAAAATTATGTTTCATAGATTGTAAATCCGCTAAAATCAAATATCTTATCTCAAGCATTGATTCCACCAAACACAGATAAATATGTACCTTCCTCATGAGGTCAGTTGCAATGGTTGAGTAAAATCCTTATTCATTATACAGTTTGAGAAGAAATTAGCAGCCGCTTTTTCCAATCTTTTCTTTCTATGTACTTAAAATATTATATTAACCTTTAAATAAAACACAATTAAGGTCTTCTGGGATTATGTCAAATATAGCTGTATATAAGTCTGTTTTAAACAGTGTAAAAGCTTCTACCTTCCTAACCAAAGTTTAGAACTTGTAAGATGGTTCAGATACCCAAAGGCACCTACCTACCCTCTTTTTATCTGATGAAAATGATTTGAACAATAAATAGTATTCTACCACAATAAAGTGACAAAAATTATCATGCGTGCATATGATAGGGATATGAGGGTGCCTGAGAATTGAACCTGTAACATTTTGTTGACATTACTAGCCCCGAAAACCTTGTGGACACTGGCGAACTTCTGGGGTTCATCTGCAGGGAAATATGGAGCAAACACGCAATCCTGTGCACATCTCCTTCGAAGAAGCTTGCATGCCGCGCATGGCGACATTACACCTTGTTTTCTACCACCCTCCTTCATTCTTCCAAGTGGAAGAATAGGTCAATGTGCTAAACCCTTTAAAATGAGCTGATAGATTTGCTTAAACCCGGGAAAAAGAATAGAAACAGCAAGGGTTTTCCACCGAGAAATACCGCAGGGTAGCTAATTGAGCTTGGAAATCAAGAAAGAAAAATATATAGGGGAAAAAAAAGAGAAGTTGTGAGAGGGGAAGGGGGACTTAAGGGGGGAGTGGACATGATGTTATATAGAGACGTATGTGACAGAAAATCTTAAAGGGTCCCACAAAAGAAGAACCTCTAGATTTTGCTGGACAAAATCATGGATGTTGATAAGATCTTTTGCCCCACCTGCATATTATTTTCTGTCTCACTATTTATTTTATTCTTTCTATCTCCTCTCATAAACTTTGACAAATTCTTATTTTGAAAGTTCTTCGTGGAAATCAGAGGGTTCGGATCAGAACACGGCATCAACTTCCGTCTGTTTCTCATTGGCCTTGCGTTGTGCCTTTTCCATTGATCCAAAAGGGACATACAATTTCCCTTTCTTCGTTTTCAGGATCTTTCCAATGTTAACATAGAATAGATCAGTTTGTAGTACGATATTAGAGAACCTGACAAAAACAAGAGAAAAGTGTATGTGCCCTCAACTTAGATGGAGAAGAAAACAAATATACTTTACCATGATGATGAACCTGACAATATAAATGTTGCATGCAATTGTTACATCACGAAAAAATACATCAAAATTGGGCTATAATAATACAATGAAAGGTGAAATTAAGGTTTTAAATCGAGGTAATGCGTCACACCATCTCGATTGCGGCACTCATCACAACCACAACACTATAATTGCGAACTGTATTGACCGACACTCATCACAACTACAATACTCTATAATTGTGAACCACATCGACCCGCATCGGCTTACAATGCCCTTATCAACTGCAATGCGATTAGAACTATATTATAATGGCGATTTAAAACCTTAGATGAGATGAAAGCAATTGGAGTTGTAATTGCTTTGATTACAAGGGTCAACCTCAACTTAATAATACCTTCTCTTTCATGACAACATGCTTGTGGACAAGAAATAAGTAGATACATATATTAGACTCTAGAGTAGTCGAGGCTAATTTTTTTTTTCATTATAATTTTATTTCACAAATTATACATTTATATATTCCATTATTTTGTAATCTCCTAATTCTTTTCCCTTCGAGATCGATATAGTATCTGCAGTGAAACTCACTTCTCAACTCACTTTTCTCTCTCTCTCTCAAAGTATGCTTGATGAAATAACTTGTGATACCCATACGAGGAGTTTGCAATTGAAGTGTGTATAGAAGTTTGAACTTTGAATCAATGTTGTTAAAATCGTATCAGACAATGAATCGATAAGACTTTTGGTTTAAGTTTAACCGTTTAAACCAGTTGGTTGAATCAGCTAATGTCATAAAAATAATCTACATACAAAAATATAAAATATACAAAAAATATTTATGAAATGTGAAAAATATTGATTTAAAAAAAAATTAATAGTTAAACAATTCAATTAAATTTTGACCAATCTAAAATAGTCCGATTGTAAATTTGATTATGAGATTGATCTATAATCATCTAAATGTCCAATTCACGGTCAGACTGTTTGGTCCATTCTAGTTTCTAATTTTAACAACACTGATTTGAATTATGGGAACCATAATTTGTTTTAGAACTTATTTACTATATTTTTTTTTGTTAAAAAAAATTAGGATGTAGGGATTCCAACAAGTCCCAACGATGACTTATAGTGGTACCCCTTTTAATCCAAGTACAGCCGCTCAACAAGTATGTAAATAATTCCTAGCATAATGGATTAACTTTTTTTTTTTTCCAGAGCCACAGTATAACCCTCAGTGCTAAATTATTGTGATCAGTTACATGATTCCTAGTTTAAACGATATGCTTGCAATTTTTAATGTGTATCACTGTATCTATCTTATACTCTTACTCAGACTTTCTATTCCAGTTACTTCCATTTGTATTCTACAATAGGCAAGCAACAGCCCCACAGTATGCAGTCAGCAGGTATAGACTATGAAGCTAACACACATCACCATAATAGCAGAATCTACATCTTCCCGTTACTAATCATTTGATTTATTTGGATTGCTTAATATGGAGTTCTTTTATGGCCAAAAATGGGTGTTGCTGTTCTATAAAATTTCCTTTGAAATGTCACTTGGACATAACTCGAGTGATAAAAGTCCGAGGTTCCGTTCCCATATTATTGGACAAGTCATTAGGGCTAACAAGACTGGTTAAAAAGTTCTTTACATATATATGGTGGAGATTCAAGGGGTATATGAGAAAACGTGGAAAATGAAAAACGAAGTACATGCAACGAATCCAGACCAACATTGATATTTCTAGCACCCGTACCATATATATATATATATATATATATATATATATATATATAAAGTGGTTGATATGCGTGTGCTGATGAAATTACCCAGGACAAAGACCGATTAGAATGTTAACTAAGTTAATATAGAATAAGACAAAAAATTGATGACTGTCTAATAATATCAACCACATGAATATGTGAGGTCGGATGATAATGTCTTACATTTTCATAATTTTGTTTAAGATATCTTATCTTGTTTCTTTTACTCTCCAAATAAGGGATTAAGATGGGAGAACAATGTCTGCTGCCTGCATGTGAGCTTTTTAATTTTAATAATTTCTTTGTCTTCCTTTTATCTTGCTCAACTTGATCCTTTAGCAACATTGTTGGGTCTAATATCCACTGATGCCATTATTTTATGTGCTTTAAAATTTTCGAGTGACACATTGGTAGATCTTGACACAAGCTTTACATGCAGAGAGACAGGGATTTTAATGCCACAAGATAGAAAGGAAACTAAGTTTTGATGCTAAATTCCAAGTGATATGAAATGATTGACAAGAAGAGAATCAAATTTTGCAAATATAAGACATGCACTAAGCTCCGATTAGATGAATTTTTTTGCCAAAGATATGTATGTTTGGTGATATCATTGATATGAACTGACTTTTGGAGGCAAGTAACATCATTGAAAGTAAGTGCAGCCTTTGACACTAATTATTGTGTAATGTATATTAAGTTAAATTCAAACGCCATCATCCACTGCCAAATTAAAGGATTTATTTATACAGACGAAACATTACCATGAGGAATCCTTAAAGTACTGAGTAGATTATGCCAATAAATATATACGAAACCGAGTGAAAGAAATCAGAATAATGTTTTCTCTCTATATATTTAATAAAAAATAAGAGAAGGGGGGGGGGGGGGTTCACCAAGTCTTAAGGTGGATCAAATCTTAAGCAAACTTCTCATCAATGAGGTGCAGCCCACCATGAGATAAGCTAGTTTAATTTATTGACTTTATCAGCCAAAACTTCAACACAGCTTCGCAATTTAATATCAATACCCAATCAAATCGTCGACACCATTGTGATTTGCACGTGCACCTACACAAATGATGAGCAAGCAACCCATGGGGAATTGAGGATGATGTATGATGACGATGATTAGGGTAAAACGAGAAAGACAAATGGTCACATTTACATGCATAAATGGGTGGTTAGAAAGAGGAGTTTCTCTCGTAATTGCAAGAGTAAGGTATGCAAATTTTCACACACACAATTTTACACCATCATCTACGCCATCAAATTTACATAGGGGGTTTATGTATGGTCATAACAATATTTTTTTTTTGATAAATCCATTAACTCAATGACTCTGATTATTTTTTAATACCTTAAAGTTGTTTATCTAACGCTTTTCTTATTAGTAATCACAAATAGAAATAACTCCTTGTAACAAAATTATTAGTTAGGGAAATGCCATTTCACCTAATTAAAATAGCATATCACACTGAAGTTTTTGGTAACACTGGAACTCCATACCTATAGACTCTTAATTATTACTGTGTTTGTGTTGTATCTTTTCGAAGCCTAGACCTTGTTTGGCCTCTTTTACAATAATCTGACACTACAACATAAATGGCTTTTAAATTTGGCTATCAAAACACATTCAATTCGGTTTCCACAACGGATTATGTCCGAAGGTAGTCTTTCGTGCTAACTTTTAAATTCGCGTAAAGAAACCGAATTGAAAAACAATTTTCCAATTCGGTTATTATAATACCGAATAAGAAGCACGTGATTTTAAATTCGGTTAAGCACCGGATTGAAAACTTGACATTAAATTCGGTTGTACGCAACCGAATTGGAAAACTAAGAATGTCTTGACATTCAATTCGGTTATGCACAATCGAATTAGTAACCTATGTATTTATTTAATTTAAATTTGGGTAACAACCAAATTGCAAAGTGTATAACATATCCCTTTGACAAGGAATGTTTGGAAACCATTACAGAATTTCAGATTTGCAATTTCCATAACCAAAAATTGTACAACATTTTATTTAAAGATAAATTTGCCTTGTGATAATTGTTTTGCCTTTTTGTAACTCCTTAAAGCTCTTTTAGAAAACCAAATGAAACATTAAAGTTCTGTTTAACATTAAAAAACAAGTTACACATGATGGAGGTTAGAATAACTTATATTCCAACCACCATCTTTATGTCCTCTCGAATAAGTTTTGCTACAGGGTCCATCTAAAACACAATGGTCTTGGACATCTTAATCACAACCAATATTCATTGTCAATGTTTAATGATAGTCTAATGAGAATGTCCAAACTAAGCATTACTCATGATAACCATGAAGTGAAAGTCAACAGTGATGATATCTATTGCAAATCTTATATAACAAGCATGCAAGGTTTTCACTTTATCCACATTGAGTCATTACATGTTATTAGCATTTAGATTCTTATCCCACTGAGGTTAACATGGCAACACAAAAGACAACATCAATCAAATTCAAGCCTACATGAAGTTGGAATTTTGTAAGATGTGTGTAAACTAGTTGACAAACAAAATATGAAGTTAGAATAAGATGCACTCAAAGCACAACAAGACATTAACAAGAGTTGTAGCTTAAGTGGTACTAAATCCCTTAGGAAATTAAATCATAGCAAGGTCACTTTGCATGTATTCTAGCCTACTGTCCCCTGCCATATAACACGTCTTAGACCCTCCTTTAAACCAAATAAAGATAGAGTAACAAAGGTACACAGAAACACTAGTTGAAGACCTTAATCAGAACAATGGACTGAAATCACACCAATATTTAAGGTTGTTACCGTTTGATGAACGTTTGGTTTCCTATGCACTATTTGAGATAAATGTTGGTTCAGAAACACCTGTATAACCTGTCAAAAGACACTGCAGGTTAGTAAACCCTTCTTTCCGTAGACATTAAGACAAAAACTTTATTAGAACTGTAAAATAGAGTAAAAATAGTTACCCCTGTTTAGTGTTCGACGACGATGAAGATGGAGTAACTTCTTGCTTACAGAAAATGTTAATGATTGCATTTTTTGTGTAGGATCAGAAAGTCTTCTTTGATACGCAAAGACTAGAGAGAAAGCGAGGGAAAAAGTGTAAAGGTTTTCAAACTTTTTTATTTTTTAAAAATATTCCAGACTACCTTATCAAATCGATAAACATAATTAGAAATGACTTTCTAATCCGGTTGATGTGGTAACAGATTTGAATATATGCATTTCTCAATCCAATATCTCATCAACCGGATCAGAAAGTCTTCTTTGATATGCAAAGACCAGAGAGAAAGCGAGGGAAAAAAGTGTAAAGGTTTTCAAACTTTGTTATTTTTTGAACATATTCCAGACTACCTTATCAAATGGGTAAACATATAAATTGCATTGGAAATAACTTTCTAATTTGGTTGATGTGGTGGCGGATTTGAATATATGCATTTTTCAATCTGGTACCTCATCAACTGGATTGGAAAGTCTTTTATTAAAAAAAAAAATTTTTATGACTCACTCTAGAATGACTTTCCAATCCATTTGATGTGTTAACGGATTTAAATATATGAATTTTTAATCCGGTTCCTCATTAACTGGATTGGAAAGTCTTCTTTTTAAAAATTTTTTTATGACTCATAGAATTTCCAATCTGGTTGATGTGCTAACGGATTTGAATATATGCACTTTTCAATCCGATTCTCATTAACTGAATTGGAAAGTTTTCTTTTTAAAATTTTTTTTTATGACTCACAGACTTTCCAATCCGGTTGATGTGTTACCGGATTTGAATATATGCACTTTTCAATCCGGTTCCTCATTAACTGGATTGGAAAGTCTTCTTTTTAAAAAAAAAAATTTTATGACTCACAGACTTTCCAATCCGGTTGATGTGTTAGCGGATTTGAATATATGCACTTTTCAATCCAGTTCCTCATTAACCGGATTGGAAAGTCTTTTTAAATAATATATAAATTTTTATGACTCACACTAGAATGACTTTCTAATCCGGTTAATGTGTTAGCGGATTTGAATATATGTATTTTGAATCAAATGATATTAAAACGAATTTAAATGGCTTATATATTAATCTGGTTACTTGACATCCCGGATACGAAAATAACTTTTAAATCCGATAATAATAAAACGAATTTAAATGTCTTATATATGAATCCGGTTACTTGAAATACCGGATTCGAAAACAACTTTTGAATCCAGTGATATTAAAACGAATTTAAATGATTTATATATAAATCCTGTTACTTGACATCCCGGATTCAAAAATAACTTGTCAATCTGGTAATTATTTAACCGAATTAAACCTTGCAAATTTAAAAGTCATTTATGTTGTAGTGTGGGTGTATATTTTACACAAAAACCTTTTGTTCCGTCCAAAAATACCGTTTAGATATCTTGACCGAAAATCATATATTTCTCTCTAGTTCACTCCTCTCATTCGTGTTATCTTCCAGTGTTTTTCTTTTTCATGTTTATATATTTCCAGCCTTTAAGATTAAGGTTGTTTTTTTATCCTTATCGTTTAAGTGGTTGCACCACAATATGTGGGATAAGTTGGGTAAGTGGTTTTCACATTTTTTGACAAGAGTTATTAATGATTTGAATTATTAACAACTATAACGTAACTCAGCCGAAATTCTTGAGAAGTACACCTTTAATTTTCTTTCTTTTATAACTTAACCAAATTCGCATGACTAAATATTTTTTTAAAGTAAATAAACTTTTAAAATAATTTTTATTAACAATATTCAAATAACATAAATCACTTTAATGTATTTCTCAACAAAATTCAAGTTTAAAGAATTAATTCAAACACCCATTTAATTTGACAATGAAGTTTATCGAGGTTTTTTTTAATATAAATATATTTAAAAAAAAATTATATACTGTTTTATCATAATTTAAAAATTATGTATTCAAATATTTTTTTTTCATATTAAGAAGTCGATTTGGCTCAAATCGACTTCCTAATATGTTTTTTTTAATTAAAAATCTCTTGAGAAGTTGGTTTGAGGGAAACCGACTTTTCAACATTAAAATTCAATTTTTTTTAACATCTTGTTAAGAAGTCAGTTTCGCTAAAACTGACATCTTAACAGGTTTTAAATTTAAAAAAAAAATATTGAGAAGTCGATTTGAATCAAATCGATTTTTTAATATAAAAAAAATTTTAATATAAAATTTTAAAAATATAATAAAATAATAAATCAATTTCTTTTAAATATATTGATATAAAAAAACCGTTTATCGACCGTATAGTAGTACTCCATATTATGCATGTACTACATAGAGGTGTCAATAGTACTACACATTATGACTTGACAAATGATTATTTTTTGTCTTAGATCACAATTTACACCATTTTTATTAAATTTTGGGATTGGTCCCTGCATAGGGTCCCTCAAAGGGTGAAAACGTGTCGTAACCATGTTCAAGACACGTTTGCGTTGCAAACATAATTCTTGAGTCTCATGCCACTAAAACAAGCATGCTAATCACTTCCGATTTGTATTTGTGTAACTTTTACACGATGAAAGTAGTATACGAATAACAACACTTATGATATTCACAACTAAACATATGAGCATGAAAAATTAAATCACTTTCAATATAATTAGATTTATACAGGGCTCACCAAAAAAGAAGAAGAAGATTTATATAGGGCTACGTTAACACTTTTCACCGTATTCGCATGTAATTCCATGACTCTATACACTACGTCGTTATTATTATTATTATTATTATTTTATTTCAACAACTTTGATGAAAGTAGAATTCTTCATATATTATAGGCTGCTATATACGCGTGAGCATGAAGGAGTAGAAACAATTACAATGAATATGGTTTTATTTTCGGCTTGAGTACTATTAATTTATTTTAAAATGATGCCCATCGCAATATTTATTATTAAGTTGATTAACTGACGGGACAATTGATATCTGGTTCTTAAATACTAATTATCAATTTAATTATTATAATAATAGTCTTAGTTATCAACTTGAACCACTCTTTTTTGATCTTTTGGTGGTTGTATTGGGATCAATCGATATACATTGATGGATTTGATTTTTTGATATGTATATCTTTGTCTGTGTTCACTTTCTTTCCTGCAAATTATTGGAAACTTTCCTCAACCCCGCTAGGTTGGATTTCTAGAATACTTTTTTAATTATTTGTATTAACTAATTGGGCTGTTTCAATCGGATTGAACGAAGGCTAGTTATAGGAGCATCCTGACCATACTGCAGCATAAGAAGGATGGCATTGTTCTTCAGCTTATATTACATACAAATTTGACACTAGATGCCTTTAATGTATTTAATTGTTTCCATGTTTTACAGAATTTAATTAGCTGGGCAACAATCCTACTTTATTGATAAATAGATTTATCTTAGATACTTTTGGAACAAAATATTTCTCTTATTGTGTACTCTTTAATGTTGGTTATATCAATTTTGTGGGTTATTATTGTCTATTTAATTAAAAAAAATTTAAAAAACAGTAATGGCCCACAAAATTGATATGGTTAACATTAAATGTTACATAATACAAAAAAATGTTTTACACTGAGAGTACCTAAAAATTTATCGTAACTCATTAGCAGTTAATTAGTAGTGAAAGATTTGGATAATATAAAGAGGTCATAAGTTCAAAACTCTATAAATTATATTAACAATATAATAAACATTCATTTTGATCCTTCAAAGATATAAGTGTCATTAGTTACATCATCCAATGATGAAAACATCAAAATAGTTCTTTAATGTCAATTGATCCTTTAATATCATTTTTAGACATCAAATTAGTCATTCAATGTCTTTTTTTTTATATCAAATTAGTCATTCAATGTCAAAAATTATTAAAATACCAAACTCATGACACTTGTATCATTGAAGGATTAAAATAAGTATTTATTCTTAACAATAATAAGAATCAAAAGCTAGAAATTTTATGTTTTCTATTAACACTTTGGTCAGTATGATTCAAATAGTAGTTCGTATATAATTAATCTTCATGGTTCAAAGAAAAATATGCTTTTGTTTCGAGTTAGTGTTAGTTAAAGTATTCTTACTATTTTTTTCCAGATATATATATTTAAGGTATTAATACTTGGGTAGGAGATGAGATAGCTGATATAGTATACAATTCAATTCCAAAAAATATATATCATAGTTATTTAAGTTCAAATTGTGAACACCCAAATTTGTCTAGGTCATTTTAGAAAATTCAAAAAAAATATATTTTTAACCAATATAAAAATGAAAAATAAATTCACAAGAAATACAAAAAATGAAATGAAAAAATGAGGAGAATTGAAAAAAAAAGGAGGGGGGATAAAATTGTTCATCCAAACTCATTATCCAACCCCATCTACCTGACCCAAGTTCCCTAACTCATAATACAAGCCCATTGCCTTTTTGATCCAAACCCATAACCCTTTATCTGGAACCCATTCCAAATACCCAATTTCCTTTTAATCCATGGCCCCAGACCCATTTCCCTCACCAGTGACACACACTACTCGACCTCACACAAACACACATGCAACATTACCCATCTCCCCCTCCCAACACACTCTGCATGCACACCCATCACTCTGCACACAACACACTCACACGACTCTACACTCATCTCTTCCTCCCATGTCTGCTACATGCACAACCACTCACCCACAACCGTCTCACAGCTCTGCGCAAAGGGGACAAACTTTCGGCTAGTCAAGGATGAGTATTTCCCCTTGCACGCGTATCAGAGGATGCCGCATGGTGCAGTGGATGTCGCTCGAGGGCTTCTCTACTGACTTTATAGTACTTGATATGGAGGGAGATAAGGAGGTTCCCATATTTATGGGCAAACCCTTTTCGGCTACTGGTGAAACCATTATTCATGTTCAGCAAGGGAAGCTTACTTTGAGGCTTGAAGATGAGGAAGTTGTTTTTAAAGTTTTTTATTCTTTGAAAATTCCTTTCACTTTTCATTCTTGTAATTTTATTAGTTCTTTGGATAATACTGCCTTGCATGAGGCAACTTGCGTTTCTTTCTCTTTTATGATATCTCTGCTGATGTACTCGGAGTACTTCTGTCGTTAGCTGCCTATCAGGAAGTGCTCTTTTCATCCCTCTCCCTTAATTATATTTTATTTTATTTCTTTTCTACATTGGGGACAATGCTGGTCTCTAAGTGTGGGAAGAAGTTCAAAGTTTGTCAAGTCTTCAACTAATTAAATGCATGCCATTCATCGAATATATCTGTATGCATGTGTTTGTCTGAATTGATACTGAGAGTTTGTCTTTGAGTAATGAGTATGAGCCATTTGATGTGGGAATTAAAAATTATTGTCGTCAAGGATCCTAATTTAAAGAAAATTTTTGATAGACCTTTGATTGAAATTGATTTGGGTTGATCTTGAGAAAGCTGAAAATTAGCATAAAGTTCCATGTTGAAAATCTTTCCACTGAGTTGAGCTTCTAAAGGTGAGAATTGGACCATTATAAGGATTTGTGCTTAATATTGTATTATCCCTTTCTTTATTTGAGTGATTTTCTCCTAAGATTGTGCATTCTAGAACTTGCTTTGTAACCATTTCAAGGAGAATTTGGATCGCATGCATGCTTAAATATGATTGAGCCACTTTAGGTATTATTCAATGCTTTCTGATTTGCTTATCCACTAGTTGCTCATTTTGAGCTTTATGAATACTGATATTCCTTAGTATCCTTGTCTTTAATTCAAATATATGCGGGTAACCTTTTGGAAAAAGGATGGAGGAATTAGTTGGAAATATGGTTTGGGAAGAATATAATTATGTTGTTAGCAGGTCTTTGCCTTTTCCTTCAATTGTGCTGGAAAAAAATTCAAATCAAAACAACATTTGTCAAAATGATGGAAAAAATGTTGAATAAAGTTTGAAAAAGAAAGAAAAGAAAGGAGAAGGAAAAAATCAAATGAGGAGAGAAAAGGAAATTATGATGAGTGCTTGTAAGGTGGGAATGAAATTTTGTTGCTCCATCTTTGTTATAAAAGGGGTACTTTGTTTAATGCAAATTTTGGTTAAGCCCATTGTATTTATCCTTTCTTTCTTTACCTTACCTTTACATCATTTTACCCATGGCCAAGTTACAACCAATGGAAAGACCTCTTGATTTTTGCATGCATGTGGACTCTTTAGTGGAGATTTAGTTTATTATCAAGCCTATGGTAATGTGCTTTCTTCAGGGGAAATTGAGTATTAATTCTTTACCCTCATACACATTGAGAGATGGGAGAAGAGTGACCCTATCCAGTGCAACGTTTGATTATTGGGAACCTAAAGCCTCTAATTGGGATGACTCGTGATTATTATCTTATCTGTTGAGATTGATTTGTTTGTCTTTTTTTGGGTATGGATGGAATCCTAGGTCAATTTATTCTTTGATTTCCCTATTCTTTTGGGTTAGGATTATTGCTTGAGGACATCTATAATCCTCTTCTTCTGTGCAATAGTCTTGGTCTCCGAGGTGATTAACAACCTGTGGCAAACAACATCTGGATTGATTCTAAGAATTTCTGCTACTATGGCAGTGAAGAGATCCAAGTTGTTTTTGTATAAGTTGATGATCTCTTTCTTTTCTTCATCTGAGTAACAGGCTCTTATATTAACCTTTTTTTAGGGTCCTTTGCTATCTGGATTTCTAAAATTTCACCTTTGGGTTGTAGTCAGACATCTTCAAAGTCTACCCGAGCATCGAGTTCGGTCAGCAAAGTCTGGTGAGCACTTTCTCCAAGATTACCCGTGGTCAGGGGTGAATCTTCGTTTCTAAGGTCAAGGCTGTAGGTGTAGCATTGTCTGGCAAGGGCTTGATCTCCATACAATGTCTCAACCTAGCTGTCTCGAAGAGGGAATTTGATTGCCAAGTGTGGGGTAGAAACGATGGCCCCTAGGTCATTCAGAGATGGTTGTCCAAGGGTGACATTGTAAGCGAATCTTTCTTTTACAACCATCAAGTTGATGCTGACTGACTTGGACATAGGCCATTTTCCCAGGGTAACTCTAAGTTGAATATACCCTTGTGCTTCCATAAAGTCTTCGCCGAACCTGGTGAGGGGACCTTTGAAAGGTTGAAGGTCAAATTTGGGGAGTTGGAGCTGTCGAAAAGTGTCGTACCTTAGGATATCGATCGAGCTACCATGGTCAACCAAGATTTTCTTCATGAGGTTATTTGTCATGAGAGTTGAGATCACCATTGGGTCGTTGTGATCTTGATTAATGTCATTATAATCCTCGACGGAGAAAGATATGAACCGGGTACTTGTCTTCCTCCAAGCAAGATTCTTTGATCGTTGATCGGATATGTTAATAATTATCCTCAGGTGTCATTTCCCAATTGAGTGTGACTCTCCTCTCCCACCGAATTCGCTAGCTATGGTGTCAATTATACCCAGTATCCTGTCATCCTCATCTCATCTTGTCGAAAAGGCTTCTTGTTATCTTGATGGGGTGACTGTTTTTGTTCTTCTTTAGGGCACTTCCGAGGTGGGGTATTGCATTGCCTCCTCTTCTATTTGGGCTTTTTGCCTTTGATGTCTCGTTTGAACGCCTTAAGCTTTTCTCATCAAATAAATTCCTCAATTTTGACCTTGAGGTCTATGCATTCATCAGACACACCGAGTAGACAAATCTACAATAGGCTTCTTGCCTTTCTGTTTCATGTGATTGATGTGGTTAGAATGATAAACCTCTATTAGGATTTTATACCTAAACGTGTTGAGTGGTGTGTACGACGGGAATAGTCCTTATGGTGGGCCCCTTTGTCGAGATTCTCTTTTGGGCTCTGACCGCTGTTTATCTTTGGGCATGTGGTCGGTTTCCACCTATCTCTCGCCTTCCTGCCTGGATTGGTTGACTTCCTCTATGACGATGTACCGAGATGCCCTGAGGCTGAGCTTATCCAGGTCTTCGACGAGTCACTTGCCAGGCAGTTGGCGAACTATCCCGCTTAAATCTCAGAAATGATGGTGTTTATGGAAACAAAAGTGATGGATACCTCAAATATGTAGTGACTCTTTGTTGAATCGGGCCATGAAGTCTTTTAGTGACTCATCTTTTCCCTTTTTGAGGGTAGAGAGGATGGTCGTTGTCTTCTGGTGTGTGACGTTAATGGAGAAATGGGTGATAATGCAATGAGTGAGGCTAGTGAAGTCAAAGATCGACTGCTGGGTAAGGGAAAGGAATCACTAAAGGTCGGCCTTTCTTAGTGTGGAGGGAAAGTCTCTGCGTATGATCTGATCGGTTGCTCCAAAGAGAAGCATAGAGGATCTCAATGCTTCTATATGCCCTTGGGGATCCAAAGTACCGTCATAGGGCTAGACGTTAATGGGTCATCTTTATTTCGAAGGCAGAGTGATGCTTATGATGAATTTTGTGAAGGGATGGGCGATCGTCCATATAGACTGGTAACTTGGTGTCGATGGGTACATGTGTTATGGAGTTTGTAGCTGTTGTTGATAGTGGTCCCAGTATGAAGGGGATGGGTGGGGAAAGGCCTATACTGGTGTGGAATCTGGTTTTTGACGTGGAGAGGGATCCCATTATTGAGAAATTGGTGGGGGTTGCCTGGAACGAATGGCAGAGGTATCTCGAGATGGGGTGGCTGATCGAGGTGAGTCGGGGTACTGATTTAGGGTTGGTTCATGAGGTGGGTTGCAGAAAAGCGGTAAGAGGAAGTGGGCCTTGAGCAACTTGAGCTATTGGCGGTATTAAGCCGAACGGGCAAGGCAAATAGGGCAACTGAGGTTGTCTGTACACAGTTGGCTGAGTTGCAATCACTAGTGGTGGGGTTCCAAGTTGAACTGGCGGCAACATCTCGAATTGAAGGTGAGAGATTGACTCAACGACTACGGGGTATGGCTCAGGCTGAGGGTAGGGCTGGTGCACCTAAGGAGATGGATGGGTGTTCTCGCCTTCTCCCTGATAAGCACTATTTTTATACATTTATAGACCCTCATATTTAGTATCTTATCCCTCTTATGTGCTTAATTGATTGGACTTGGTCGCATCTTATAAGTGTTGGTTCAATTTGGGCTTAATTGCATTTTTCCAACATTAATTGGATTTTATATTGTTTATGTATTTCGGGCATAACTTGAAGTTCTAGACACCTAATAATTATGCATCTTACCTTGTAGGAAATATAAGAGGGATATTTAAAATATTGATGAAGATCCTTAAAGTAGAATTGGATTCCTTGTGGGCCACATTGGGCCTAAAAGTCAAAACAAGGAAGCTATCGTTGGAACCTGACCAGTATGCAATAATCGAACCATAATTTAGGCTATAGGAGTCACATGAGGCTATGACCAGTGCCATTGGAAATTTAAAACACATTGCTTAAACTCTTTTGAAGACCACTTATTGAAACTACAATATTTTGATGGTGTTTCCTGCGTGTGAAGTCAGCTAAAGGGTTCAGAGACATCCTTAGAATAATTTGGGCATAACTTCCTAATCGTAAGCCCAAATTAGGAAAATTAGGTGTCCATTTAAAACTAAGAGGGAGAGGATTAACACTAGTCCAAGGTCATACTTGTAATTTCAATTTTAGTGTTAGTTATTTTGGAGGAAAAATAAAGACACAGGTTTCATACTTCTCATTCCCTCACTTTCTAGACTTTTAAGTTTTCTCTTTAGTTTTTCGCTCTTCCTCCTCATGCTTCTTGGACTGCAACTATGGAAGGCCTCTTCATGCTTCTTGGAATGCAACTATGGAAGGCTAATTCTAAGATCAATCCAAAGTTCTTGAAAGAATTCTGGTTCAATCTTAAGATCTTGTATTGAATTTCAAAATTGATGTTTAATTGAACTTGTGATGAGATTTTGATTAATTAATCCCAGTTTCATCATCTAAATTGAAGAGAATAAGTTCGCAGATTTGCTACCTAGGTTAATGGAATTCTTGATTTTAAACTAGCATTGATTAACATGAATTGTGAGATTGCAAATTTGTGTATCTTTTGTTAGTTAAATTCTAGATGATCATCTAGTATTGAATGCTAGATTTAATGCGAAAATCTTGGTTAAATCTAGGTTATCCATTTAATTGAACTCAATTGTATCTTTAGAGGTCAATGAAAGATCAAATGGAATTTTGGATGAATTTCTTGGATTGATTGTTTTGATTAATTGATTCCTCTTATTTCAACTTATACATTTTGATTCTGAAACTTCAAAACCCCCTACTCATCTTGATTTGATCAATTTGCATCTGAATCTTTAGGAAACAACTTGGTCAATCCACTAATGCTACCAATTTTACTGTGAACCACTTTTTTGTATTTGACTAAGCTCAGTACTCTTGTCACTCCCTTTATGTGAAGGGGATCCTATGTTGTAGGTCTTACAGTTGCCGTTGCAGCTTGAGGATTTGGTTGACCAAGTCCTCATGCTATGGTTGAGGGAGAAGAGGGTGATCTTGTGTTAGGGGTTCCTAGTGGCTTAGCTTTTGATGCGTAGTGGCATGAGTGAAAAGTGTGGTGGTGCGAAAGTTTTTGATTCATTTCCCACAGTCGGTTCCAATGTTCTGTTCTAGATATATGACCAGAGCAGCATAGATGACGATAGTGGGGGTACTCACAATGACACTGACACCCAAGTTAGTGAGTGAAGGTGGTAGGTTTTAGTGTTTAGGATTTCATGTCTATACTTGGGGGGTGATTTCCCTTATGAAGTCCTTTTTGAGGACGTTGTGATGGCCGAAGATAGGGCTGAGGAGTGTGATCTTCTTCGAGATCAGTGGGCTCTGTTTTAAGCACCTCATGCAAGTATTTTGCTGAATTCTGGGCACGCTACTAGGTTGACCTAGTCATGGTGTGTCTCAAGTTAGGATGGAACTAGGCTGAGGTCGGGTACAAGCCCAGAATATATGTTCAGTACACCAATCACAACTTAAAATATATTTCTATTTTCTAATTTACAATTTGATACCTTGACATTAATCACACTAACATCCATTATATGTTTAGTACTATATCACATGGTATCGTGCTTATAATTTCTTGAAATCTTACAACTATCATCCTAAGACCTTCATAATAAACATAGTCAAATTTCATGGGAAAGTGCCATGGTTTGGTCTTCCAAATTGACCCCAAACAACAACTAACGTTATGGTATCTAGAAAATTCAGTCATTTACTATACTCACTTTGTAACTCTAAAAGACTTAGTTCCACCTTTGCTCAAATCCTCAAATTTCCCATAATGAACTAACCATCTCTTAAATCAAAATTGAAGAAGTCTCACTTTCAAAATTAGGTCGTTTGGCCTCTCAACCATTTAAGTCATGCATGCTACTTATATTGTCCACAATAGTGATTCAGATTTGGCAACTGATCTAACCTTTCAGAATTAAAAATATATATAGGGTCCCTTAAAATTCATGAAAATATCCGGTTTTGATCTTACAATACCCAACTATACCAAAATTTTGGGTCCTAATAAGGTCATTTGATACCTAAACAAAAATCCAAACTTTTAAAACATTTTTGAAGTTCTGCATAATTCTAGATTCTGACCAGCATCTTTCCAAATTTATTAACCTACATGTAATCATTTATTTGCTATGAAACTTCACACGTATGTTTACCTACATCCTCAGTTAATCATATAAAAATTCTAGCTTAAAAGTTAATTATTTGAACCACCAAACAACCATGAGTCCGAGATATCCTCAACAGAACTTCAAATCTGCCAAAACCAGAACATGTTACATTCCCTACATCATTTGATATAATTACCCATAGAATTTGTCCATGAAAATTTACAATAAATTAGACAACTTATAACGACATAACATTCCCTAATTTCATCTCTAAATATGCCCATTTGATGGGTTAACAATAAGCATTACGGTAGTTGAATTTTCAGCTCAACTTAAGTTCAAGTTCAAGTTTACTTCCTACTTGTAAATGTCCTCCCTTACTCGTAAGCATTACACGGACATAGCCTGCGCCTCAAGCAGAACTACACCCATATACAATTCTCAATAATCATATTTCATTTTTTAAATAAAACCATAGAGGATAACACTCGTTTCTCATCTGCTCAAATTGATCCCTCAAAATCTTCTTTTCTAATGGTTCCCGAGTTTACTTAAGTTTGATCCAGCTAGAGACCTTCAATAACCATAAAACTTTCTAAGCACATTTGCAAAAAAATATTTAAGCATAATATCCCAATTTCAGATCCACAAATTAATTTCAGATCATTCAAAAACCTAATCAAATTGATCCTTACCTAGAATAGAAATTTTGTTTTCA
Source organism: Styphnolobium japonicum (assembly GCA_023212625.1). Taxonomy (NCBI): domain Eukaryota; kingdom Viridiplantae; phylum Streptophyta; class Magnoliopsida; order Fabales; family Fabaceae; genus Styphnolobium; species Styphnolobium japonicum. Next base: position 12,712,452 of record JALBWW010000008.1, on the reverse strand, counting down.
ATGTTCTCATATAGCTAATTCAATTGATAAATTGTCATTCTTGCTATCTTCTGTCCTCAAGAAGTATTATAAGTTTGTCTATTAAGACTTTAAGTCTAACATATCAAACTTTTCATATCTAAATTCTTATATTTAGCTTTCCATCTATCATAAAAATAGTAGTTATCTAGTTCAGAAAACTCTGTTTCTTGCAATCAAAACCTATACATGACCTACTCCCTTTCGTCCATTTCTCTTCATACAAACCCACAAAATTTTAAACTAACAATAAGTTAATATAAAGGCCTCCTACCTATGCATATTTCAAGTAAAAACAGCACCTTAAAGGCATTTAAATTGTCTCAAACAGAATTAACTTCGTATCCATAAAACATAATTTAAAAGTCCTCTATCTCAACTAATTTTCATTTACTATTTTCAATACCAATTCGATCAGAATCCTTTTTTCCACGACCCATTCATATTTTCCTTCATACATCAAACTTATACTTAAATGCTATTATAAATATCAGCTTAAAAGCCTGAAGATATACTTGGTACACACCTTGAAAGAAGCAACTTTATTCTTCACTTTATCACTACACAATTTGAACAGTTTCACCTTAAAGCTGGAAACTCTACACCAAGCCAACAATATCTCACAGCTAAGGGTAGAGTAGGATGAAGAAACTTTAATCTTCCACTGACTATGCTTGCATGTGAGTTTTGTGTGATTAGAAACTGAAATTTGAATAAGACAGTAGCACCAACTTGAAGACCATACGCGAAGAGGGGAGCTTGGTGAAAAGGGAAAAATATTTTCTTTCATATGAGAAGGGAGACACAACAGAGCCAAAATCTCACTCTGTCTCAGTTAACTCTCTTACATCAGTAGTAAATGAGTTTTTGAGTTGGCTTTTCCAATTTGTGACAGCTCATTACTTTTTTCATGTAAGATTTGGACACTTGTTTTCCAAAATTTCAGGAGCTCTTTCCTTTAAAATTTTGGCAAGTTGTTCGTTCTATCTCCTCCTTTTATCTATCAAGTAATGACCAAGTGTACTTACATTTAGAGAGGGCACTCTCAAATTCCTCTTTAAGATTCTTGTGGCTCATACCTTATCCTTATATTAAAATTTAAAATTGCAAGAGATGGAGTAAATGGTGTAACCAAGAGATTCAAGATATCACATGCTTCTTCAAATATCTAATTCCTTCAAATTTTTGTGGTCCACTCTTTACTTACTCCAATTTTAAAATGTAATCGACAGTTGAAAGTAATAAGTGGCTACTAAACTTATCAACCTTTCCCCCAACACTTGTGAAGTTTCTAGCCAAGGTTAAGTTGCTTGCAAAGGAATAAGAAATGCTTCCCCATTTTCTCTTGTCCGAGAAATTCACCCAAATATACCTCAACTTCATTTTTTTTTCTTAAGCACTTAGTCACCTTCTACTTGCATCTCAATTCTTGTTCAAATGGAATTACCAAATATCCAATAAACTCCAAATACCCATATTGTTTCAGGGTAGTTCGTTGTGGATGACAAAATTAAAATTATAGTTTAGAATTATAATTTTAATTTCATTTTTTTTTAGAACTGGAATTGACAAGAATTTTAATTTTTATGTTTGGGACAATTCAATAATTTAGAATTTAGAATTGTAATTCTGAATTGAACTAAAATTTTATTATCTGAATAATTTATCAAGAATTTATAAAGATATAATAAATAAATTTAAGTTAGTTAATAATATTTAAAATTACAAAAAAAATCAATAGAGCTTGCGTTGTTGGATTACAATGGTTGCAATAGATGTCAAACTAAAGGACGTCATTAACGATGACAAAGGTGATTGTAGGACGTTGATGCCAATGATTAGAGAAAGAGCGACGATTTGGCCATTGCATGCGCGACGGCTGCAGTGGTTAGAGGCCGTTGGCTACTAACATGTCAGAGGCGTGGTGGACAACGTGGCCGGAGCACTCCGGCGGCGACGTTGCTAGAGCACGCCGACAGCGACGTCGCCGGACTATGTCGGTGTTGCAAGCGACAATGGTTGGAGAATTTTTAACTTTTTCCTTTTAATATTTAAAAAATAAAAAATCTTGGTGCTTAGAATTGAAATTTTTAAGGTTTAAGCTAAGAATTGAAAGTAGTATATGTTAGAAATATTCTTTATGCGGAAGCGATAAATCTATAGGCATACATCCTAGAGCGTAATTACCACATGGCCTAGGATCTACATCATGCCAAATTACTAGGATTCATAAATCTATTTAAATACCTGGATCCATTGTAGGTTCCTGATCTAAGCGTTCTTCAGATGGATCAACTTGATCACCAACTTTCAAGATTAGAGACAGCAATCAATCACGAACAAAAGTAACCGGTGGCTTTATGATTCTTCCTCAACCCAATCTCTTGAGTTCCTTGACATAACCTTAGTCTCTCTTCAGATGGGGAGAAGAGAATGAGTTTTCAGCGATACGGTATATTGGAGACCATAGCCTTCTTATAGTGTGTTAACCTAATAGGATTCTCATTATCCCCTAATAGGCCAACACTGACATCTGCTCATTTAAGTCCATATCATTTTATTTGGTAGTCTAATGAGCTCTCTTAATTTTATCACATAAAATAAAGCTCCTTATTGATAAATAACTAATATAATTATTTTATAATATTAGCCCACTTTAATTATTGGAATATAAAATTTCAACAATCTCCCACTTGAGCTACATATTATAACAATTATATCACAATTATTTAGGCGCGCATCCGTATGCTATTTATCTTTAGACTTCCACTTTACAATCTGGTCCATCTTATATATCAATAATGGAATCACCTCAGCTTTCGTCACAACCATAAAACGTGACTAAACCACGACGATCACTACATCAATACACTCAATGACATAGATCGATATGGATGAGTAGAATGGAAATTACATGCAATGTGATCTCAATCATGCCTATTTCCAACTAGTCCAACTTTAGTCTTTAATGAGATCAATTCGAAGTCCTTAAGTGCAAATTAATATTGCACACAATAAGATACAAACAAGTTCAATGATAAACTCATAAAACATAATCTTTATTTCTGCAGAAAATCAAACATAATATAAAGTTTATACCAAAACATAGAACATAAAGAAAGACTCCCACTAAACTAAGGCAACCTCAGTGACAACACCCATATTAGCAACATGCCCATGGAAAACCTTAGGTGTCAAGCCCTTAGTTAGTGGATCTAGCATAGAATCTGTCCCTATATGTTCTATAGAAATATGTTTTTCCTGAACTCTTTCCTTAACTACCAGGTACTTAATGTCGATGAACTTTGACTTTGTAGAGCTCCTGTTGTTATTGGAGTAGAGGACTGCTGAGTTATTGTCACAATAAATCCTCAGAGGCCTCTCAATGGTGTCAATCACTCGCAGGCCTGTGACAAAGTTCTGCAGCCATAATCCGTGATTTGATGCCTCATAGCAAGCTACAAACTCTGCTGCCATAGTCGAAGAAGCTACAAAAGTCTGCTTTGCAGACTTCCAAGAAATAGCTCCTCCAGCCAACATGTAGAGGTAACCTGATGTTGAGCGTCTGCTATCCGGACATCCTGCAAAATCGGAGTCAGAGTACCCGATGATCTCCAAACTGTCTGATCTTCAAATAACGCATCACGCGTTTGACCGCTGTCCAGTGCTGCATACCTGGATTGCTCAAATATCTCCCTAAGACTCCCACTATAAATGCTATGTCAGGACGAGTGCAAACTTGAGCATATATAAGACTCCCTACAGCTGATGCATAAGGAATCTTTTGCATCTCTTCTTTCTCAAGATCATTAACGGGGCATTGTTTGAGACTTAACTTGTCTCCTTTAGCAACGGGTGTATCCCTTGGCTTACTACCTTTCATGCCAAATCTATCCAAAACTGTATCGATATAGCTCCTTTGTGATAACCCAAGAATACCTCGAGATTTTTCATCTCGAAATTTTTCGTGAGAAATTTCTTGGTTTCGTGCAATAAGCCTATATTGTTGCTGGCTAGCAAGATATCATCGACATATAATACCAGGAAGATAAATTTACTCCCACTGAACTTTTGATACACACAATCATCAACCACGTTAGCCTCAAAACCATAGGAGGTGATAACTTGATGAAATTTGTGATACCATTGACGAAATGCCTGTTTGAGGCCATAGATGGATTTCTTTAGTTTACATACCATGGACTTTGGATCTCCTGAAACAAAGTTTTCTTGTTGCACCATATAAATCGTTTCATCAATGTCGCCATTTAGAAACGCAGTCTTTACATCCATCTGATGTAGCTCTAAATCAAAATGAGCCACTAGTGCCATAATTGTCCTTAGAGAGTCTTTTGAAGAAACCGGAGAGAAAGTCTCTTTATAATCAATGCCTTCCTTTTGAGTGAAGCCTTTGGCGACAAGACGAGCCTTATATCTCTCAACATTACCCTTCGAATCCTTCTTGGTTTTAAATATCCATTTAGAGCCAATGGGTTTCGCACCTTCAGGTAATTTGACGAGATCCCAAACGTCATTGTCTGCCATAGACTTTATCTCATCATTCATGGCATCAATCCACTTTTGAGAGTTAGAACTTTTCATAGCTTGACTGAAGTTGATTGGATCATCTTCAGTCAAACCAATACCATCCTCATGTTCTTGGAGAAAGATAATATAATCATTTGAGATTGCACTTCTCCTCTCTCTAGTAGACCTCCTTAATGGCACGTCTTGAGGTTGTTGAGTTTGTCCAAAAATAGGTGCTTGAGGAGGAATACCAATGTTGTCTTGTTCTTGAATAATGTCAGGAATAATAGCCTGATCATCGTTATTTATTGCCGGATCTGTTTCTTGAACAATGACAGGCACAATGACTTGATCATTGTCAGAAACATGTTCTTCTTCAAAGACAACATTCCTTATGTTTCCTTCCCCTCCAAACTCAACTTCCTCAAGGAATCTTGCATTCCCCGTCTCAAAGAATGACCTTGTAGTGGGATTGTAAAACTTATACCCGCGAGAGCGCTCAGCGTAACCAACAAAATAGCAGCTAACCGTTCTTGAGTCCAATTTACCTTCATATGGCCTATAAGGCCTTGCCTCAGCTGGACATCCTCAAATGTGCAAGTGCTTTATGCTAGGCTTTTTGTCAGTCCATAGCTCATAAGGGGTTTTGGTTACTGCTTTACTTGGTACTGTTAAGGATATAAACTGCTGTCTTTAACGCCTCTCCCAAAAGTGACTCTGGCAAGGAAGAATGATTAATCATACTTCTCACCATATCCTTAAGAGTCCTGGTTTCGCTGCTCGCAACTCCGTTCATGCTGGGCTTGCCAGACATAGTGTATTGCGGAACGATCCCACACTCTTCAAGGAAAAGCGCGAAGGGCCCTGGACTTTGTTCACCTGATCCGTCATATCTTCCATAGTATTCACCACCACGATCAGATTTGACAGCCTTGATTTTCTTTCCAAGTTGAAGTTCAACTTCAGCTTTGAAAGACTTGAAAACGTCTAGAGACTGAGACTTCTCATGAATTAAATATAGGTAACCATATCTCTAGTAATCGTCTATGAACGTAATAAAGTACCGTTGTCCATTCCAAGAACTCGTAGGGAATGGACCACAGATATCCGTATGTATTAGTTCTAAGACATCTTTAGCTCTTTCGGCACCTAATTTCCTTATGTTTGTTCGTTTACCCTTAATACACTCAACGCATATTTGAAAATCTGACAAATCTAAGGGTTCAAGAATTTCCTCCGACACAAGCCTCTGAATTCTCTGTTTAGAGATATAGCCTAAACGCTTATGCCATAAAGTGGCGGAATTCTCATTTAATTTACGCTTTGTACCTCGTGAACTTATTTGCAATATTTCGTTATAGGAACGTTCAACATCAAGCATGTAAAGATTATCAATTAAAGAACCAGAACCAACAACATTTGAATCATAAAAGAGACTAACTTTATTATTCCCAAATGAACAAGTGTAACCAAATTTGTCCAAACTAGAAATAGAAATCAAATTCCGTCTAAATGACGGTGCAATAAAAGTCTCAAGTAAATTCAAATGAAAACTAGTCTTTAAAAGTAATCTAAATGTTCCTATAGCTTCAACCGCAACCTTATTGCCATCGCCCACAAAGATGAATCTTTCATCATCACTTGGCGGTCGGCTCCACAGGCAACCCTGCATAGACATACTTATGTGATGAGTAGCACCAAAATCTACCCACCAAGTATCCTTAGGTACAGAAGCTAAATTAACTTCAGAACAAACTAAAGTGAGAAGCTTACCCTTCTTTACACGCCAAGCGGCGTACTTAGGACAATCCTTCTTCATGTGTCCTGCCTTCTTGCAAAAATAGCAAGTGAATTCCTCATTTTGCTTTTTCTGCTTCTTCTTCTGTTGAGAAGAACTTTCCGCATTATCCATAGCTCTCTTTTTCTTCTTATTCTGAGAGGTTGAAGCCAAATGAGCACTTTCTGTCTTATCCCTCTGCAGCCTCTCTTCCTCTTGCACACAATGAGATATAAGCTCATTTAAGGATCATTTGTCCTTTTGAGTGTTATAGCTCACTTTGAATTGCCCAAAGTATACAGGAAGCGAGATCAAAACCAAGTGCATGAGCATGTCGTCAGACAACTCTAACTTTAGGGACTTGAGTTTTGATGCCAGATTAGACATCTCCATGATGTACTCCCTTATGTTCCCTTTGCCTTTATACCTCATTGAGATGAGTTTAGCTAAAAAGCTACTCGCCTCAGCCTTTTCATTCTTAGCATAATATTGCCTTATGGCGTCAAGGAACTTCTTGGCATTCTCGCTCTCAGAAATAGAGCCCCGAAACGCCTCTGGAATGGAGCGCTTAGTGATCATGAGGCACATTCGGTTGGACCGATCCCACTTCTCAATTTTAGCCTCATTGGAGTTATCCGCAGTGGGAGTGGGTCGTTCCGTCCTAAGTGCTAGATCGAGATCCATACAGCCGAGAACAATTTCTACAGCCTCTTTCCAGACTTTAAAATTCGTCCCATTCAGCATAGGGATTCCATTGATTTGAGCAGTAAAATTAGCAGCATTAACAGTAGAAACTGGATAGAGAACAATAAACATGCATTCACATAAGTAAACATGTCATACAAATTAATGAAAATTAATAAGACATGTCAAGCAATCCATATTGGCAAATTAAAGATCCAAACAAGATACCTAGCACAACATTAATCCCCAATCTTTGGACTGAAAAGATTAATTGTAAGTGGTACTCTCAATGCAATGATCAAACATTGGTGATAAGTTCTGTCAAACAACAGTTATCTTTGGACACTCTGTTATTTACATGAAAAATATCTTTATAGTCACCACACATTTATCATCGCAGACATGTCATTATTTGGCCAAATTGTGTCTTCCTTTGGGCCGAGCACAATTCACATAAATAAATTCATGCAAACATCTATGTAAATTCAATTAAATTAATTTACACAACAGAGGTTACTTTGGCAACATGTTATTTCAATCAATCTAACCAAAATTACCAGACAAATAATAATAATGGGTGGATCCTGAATTTACCCAATTCACACTTAAACATTGAAATCTAATTATTTAGTGTGAAAAGAATCTCTATTATTTATTTATTTATTTATTTTTATTTTTATTTTTATAATCTGTCACGGCGTAACCGTGTTACTCTCTGGATCAAAATCTGCATTTCACTCAATTTTTCATACATCGTCTCATGTGCAGACAATTCAAATCACTATCACTTTATATATTATTATTATTATATCTATAGCCAAGAATTGAATAAAGGAGAATTGATCACGTCATAACATTTCCCATATGCATATTGAAAACAATTGATTCTTTGATTCATATCACTAGAGCATTCAACCTTGCAGAATTATAATAAACAAAACGGTGGCCCCTGTTTTCACGTTATCAATTTCAATCCATATATTATAATATATATGTGTTTAAGAATTGAATGAAAGGAAGTTCACATCCAGGAGAATGAAATCCTTTCCATATAAGATAAAAGTCATTCTAAAAGCTAATAAAGGCATATATTCAATTGCATTCTTTCACGTATAGGAGCAAGTCACCAAAATGATTCAACATTTACGTTCTCGGTTGATTTCAAATGGCCCAGAAGCATACATATATATTTATATAATTCTGTGTATAACGAAAAAAAAGATCCCAAATTTTACAAATTAGGGTTCATAAAATTGGGGAAAAAATTAACCAAAAGTCCTAAAATTTAAAAATAGGGTTCATAATCCATAAATCCTAATAATCTAACAATGATGACTGCTCTGATACCACTTGTTAGAAATATTCTTTATGCGGAAGCGATAAATCTATAGGCATACATCCTAGAGCGTAATTACCACATAGCCTAGGATCTACATCATGCCAAATTACTAGGATTCAGAAATCTATTTAAATACCTGGATCCATTGTAGGTTCCTGATCTAAGCGTTCTTCAGATAGATCAACTTGATCACCAACTTTCAAGATTAGAGACAGCAATCAATCACGAACAAAAGTAACCGGTGGCTTTATGATTCTTCCTCAACTGAATCTCTTGAGTTCCTTGACAGGACCTTAGTCTCTCTTCAGATGGGGAGAAGAGAATGAGTTTTCAGCGATACGGTATATTGGGGACCATAGCCTTCTTATAGTGTGTTAACCTAATAGGGTTCCCATTATCCCCTAATGGGCCAACACTGACATCTGCTCATTTAAACCCATATCATTTTATTTGGTAGTCTAATGAGCTCTCTTAATTTTATCACATAAAATAAAGCTCCTTAATGATAAATAACTAATATAATTATTTTATAATATTAGTCCACTTTAATTATTGGAATATAAAATTCCAACAGTATAAACTAGTTATTTTTCAATTTCATGGAATTGGACTCAAAATTAGAATTCTAATTCTAATATACACAGCAAACAAATTATCAGAATTGGGAGGTCCAATCCTAATTCCAAGGCTCATTTGTGCCCGCCAAATAGGGCCTTAGTGAAATCATTAGCTCATCAACATATATTCACTTCAAGATCTAAATTTTTAAATTTTAAATTTAATATTCCTCTAACCAAATTTGAGTTAAGCTATAAATTTTAGTCTCAGTAAATTATCTTAGAAATGTTTCTTAATTTAATAACTAACCTTATCTTGAAATAGAAACATAACCTTCATAAACTAAACTTAATCCAAATCACTTTGGCCCAAATCCACTAATAGGATTTGTTTCCTCTACATCTTTCTAATATCTTCTCACATTTATAGTTAGTAAAATTTAAGCCTCACCAAAGCACTTTCTTGGGAAATCACAGCTCACCTGTAACATTAACTGCACACACAAATCTTAAAGATTTTGGTCAATGTCAATTGAACTACAGGCTGGTAGGCCACAATTTATAGAGTTATGCCCATATAATTAGTTACGGTTTAAATACACAATTAGAATTTAATAAGTCACAACTTGGGTGAGTAATTGTTGTCGCAACCATTTCAAAGGGCGTTAATGATGTAAGGAGGCAATTAAAATTTAAAAATTAGCTAGATATAAAGGTTTGGGAGTCGCCACTAATTGACTCTTCTAATAAAAATGGAATGATGTGATTGGACATCTAAGAAAATGATATGCGTTTCAGAACTTAGGTTAGGGATATGATTATAGGTATGAAAGATATTAGCACCCTACGCCGTTCGTTCCAAGAAATGTTACCTATTTAATCTAGTGTTATCTTGCTAAATTAATTAAATTGGTCATTTATTATTTTAAACAAAAATTGATATTATTTTTTATTTTTAAATGTCTCATTGTGTCTAGCATAATATCAAAAAATGATAAATGACTAAGACAAAGAATAAGTGATTAAATAGACATTATTGTATGAAACAAACGTAAGCCCACAACACATTGCATGAAGGTGGTAAATAGAAAAGATCAGATTTTTAAGAAAATATTTATAAATAAAATCTGGGATTTTTAAATGACTTACACAAAAGAAAATTTTTAGAATGAGTGATTTGTGAAATGATTTTCATAAAATGAAATTTTTAAAATGAGTGATTAAACGAAATTTTAATTTACCACTACCGTAAAGTTAGAGTTATATTAATTTGTTCACATTTTTTTATGAAAATATTTTGTTTATTTAGTTGTGAAAGTTAAAGTTCGTTAGTGCTCCTGGAAAAATTTAATATTAATAACCTCAAGAATATTAAGAAGAGTTTAATTGATTGGTACCTCAATCCTCTCCTAATCTTTCAGTCGTCAATCAAATTTAAATATTTTACTTAGATGATGGATGCGAAGATATTTTAAAATTGATTAATGCATATAGAAATAATATCGTAGGTCATACTCAAAAATATTAATTAATATATGAAATAAGATTTTTTATTTGAGATTTTTAAAATCCCGCCAACGCTCCAGCAAAGTTATAAAAATATCTCCTTACATAAAAAATGTCAAAATATTGTTGCTGTCACAGTTAATCTTGATCATTCTACAGTTGGATATCTTAATCCATAATCTTTAAAAAATACAGATGAATGTATGAAGTGATAATCATTTTATTTAAATCGAAAGATGAAAGATTTATGTGCACATATATATTCTAGAGAGGAGCGAATATGAATTGCTGCCACACCATTTATTCAACATTAAATAATACTTGATTGACTTTTCAGTAGCAAAACAAAACACCATTACATCACTTGGATATTTAACATGATAACAATTCTTTGAGAATGATTTAGTCCGAAACTTCTTTTCACGGAGAGATACTATCTTATAATAATTATATAGGCTACCTTTGGTGCCGCTAATAGTATAAGGTTTGATGCATCATTTGTATATTTCTTTAATATAGACAAACCATCAATCCCTAGCCGTTATTTCAACATTTCATCTATTCATTTTTTTCTTTTTTATCATCCATCAGAGGGGATAATTTGGGCCATTTTTTTGGCCTCGAATCACCCTTCTACATCTTTATTTTCTCTCATTTTATATAAATAAGTGGTTTTTCACATAGATCTAGGTTTTCTTTCATGTTTTTTTTTTTAATTTTCGTTGTCTAAGTGCGGCGTTGTTTTGTTGATCGTCTTGTTGCGGCGTTGTTTGGTTTCCCGTCTTGGTGCGGTGGTTTCCCGTCTTGTTGCAGTGTTCGTTTGGTTCAGATTGGTAGATCTGCTTCGATCCATTACAGATTCAATCAAGAATTGGACGCCAACATTACAGATCCGGAGGCATGAGTATTCCTGTCACTATGATTTTGTCACATTTATAGGCATTTTGCCGTGTTATGCTATTAACCTGGGTGCTGTAAGTTTGTTCACAGATTCATCCTTTTTCGTTTTTAACGATGTTGAATTTGTGTTGTTCTCGATGTATTTTACCAATTTGAATGAATGAATATCTTTTTTAGTCAAAAAAAAAATAATATAAGGTTTGATTGTATAAGGTAGTTGTATAAAGTCTGATAATATAAAAGAGATGATAAACTCTTATATTATTAAGTATTTGGTCACTACTTTATAAATAACTTGATTGTATATATAAATATTTATTATGACAAAACTATATTTTATATAAAAAAGAATACAAAATTAAAATAAAAATTATCTTTCTTTCATAGACGAGGAAGAAGTCTTCCTCTAGTATCCTTCTAAAGCATAGTTGGTTTCAACTTTTTTTTACTCTGCAAATAGGAAAACAAATTTCAAAAAATAAGAAGAGTAATTATTATAAATTGTGAAGAAAAGGAGAACAACGAAGCTTATGATATGAAGATAGAGAGAAAGTCACACTAAGGGCTCTTTACGCACTCCAAAATGGCATGAATTATATCATGTCATCTATGGTGGTAGATTTTTTCTTTTTCCTTTTTTTTTATAAAAAAAAATCTGAAGTCGACAACTTTTAACAACTCCATTTGAAAAATCCATGCAACATTCTCGGACCCAGAATTTTTTTTTCTTCTTCGCCTACAGATTTTGCAGCAAAAGCAAATAGGAGCTTCCATGGTAGTATTCAAGCAAATGAACGCAAATCCTAATCAAACAATTTTTGCACTGTTGAAGAAGTTGATTTTGGGCGGCCGTGGTGGGCAACAATAGGAGAGGGAGAAGCTTTAGAACGAGAAATATGAAAGTTGAGGGGAGAGATGAAAGTTAGTGGTAAAGTTAGAATATAATTACTATCGGGTCTTGTCATGTAGTGGAGGAAATGATAGAGTTATCATGTCATAGTAAGATAAAAAAATTTAACCTGATTTAGTTATACCATCATGTAAATGTATCTAACATATGTTAAGACTTGATAGTATTTTTTTATACTATCAGTTTATCCTTATAAGGTGCACCAAACACAGCCATAGCATTATCTCATGTAGATAAATGAAAAAACAATCAAGCACATCACCATTAAGATAAATACCCTAAAAATATACATTGATCCAAAAAGAAACGGAAGGCAAAATTAATATATACATAAATGACATGGTGACTCATACCTAAATACCAGTATTCCTCCAAATACACATCTTAACGGCGTTCCTTGCCACAACTCTCCAATAGAGATTTTAGAATTGTTATGGTATCCTAATGTGTTTGAAATTTAAGATGAGTTGTCAATCATTTATTGATTATTGGTTTTATAATAAATGTTTAAAAGTCTATTAAATATAAATAATAACTAATAAATGTTAAACAACTCACCCTGAATAGTGATACCCTAAAAAAATAGATACCGAAATAATCCCCTAGAGATTTATGTGTTTAAACTTTACAACTGAGAAGGGAGTCCCCTAAGATTCTATTGAAGGTGACATGGCTGTGAGTTGCAGGTGTTTAATTTTTGCTATTGGTTCGTATGGTTCCGTGGAGGGTGTACGTGGGGTGAGAGTTGATGTAGGTATGGTTATTTTGAACCACAGGGAACAAGTTTGGGTTACTGCATGCGATTTGTTTAAGAGTGTGGGAACATGGGAATCTTCGTTCAAGAAGCTAAACCCATAAAAGAAAATTAACACTTGAAATAAAGGACAAGAAGGAACAAAGCCATTACCTAAAAGGCTAAAGGTGAGACTCTTGTTTCTTCAAGCCTAGAATCATAGTTATAAAAGCCAAACCGATAGTCGACTCGGTCAGGGTACTGGGTCACTGGTTCAACCAGCGGGTCACTAGTCGAACCGCATAAAATTAAATAAATATTTAAATACATATATATACATAAATACACACGACATATAATGATATTTATCATTATACATAACTAAAATATATTTATTTTGAGAAAAAATATGACCTATAAGGAAAAAAAAAAGAGTTTAACCCTTAATTCATAAAAAAAAAGCCTAAATATTTTTATTAAAATGTTCATAATTTAGAAAATAAGTATTTTTTTTCGAAAAATTAGGACTACCATGACGTAGATATCGAAAAGTTATATGAAATGGACATATAATTAGTCTAAATCGAATAAACGAGTCAAAAGTTATGATTTTTCAAAGTTTAAAATTTTTTTAAAAAAATTTAGTGACCTGGCCAGTTCCGGTTCAACCAACCGGGTCACCGATTTTCATCCAAAACTGACCGGGTCAGACCGGTTTAGACCGATTTTGGAGCTTAACCGATCCAATTAAGTACCCGGACCGGGTACCTGACCAGTTCGCCAGTCCACCGGCCAGTCCGGTTCGAATTTTATAACACTACCTAAAACCCTTCCTCCCTCTCCTTTCTCAGTCTCTCAATGTTTCTCTCTCCTCCTTTACCTAAAATGTGTTTCTTTCTCTCTTTATGTATTATTTTGAAGGGTCACTCACCCTTTCTTTATGTGTTGTGGCTTCAGCTTTTTCCTATCTTTTTTTATACCCCTTAACTTTTCTACTCTTAACTATTTATAACTGAAATAATTATTCTCATTGTCTTAATTAACTCAATTAATCAAGACATTAGAATAAATATATCCCATTAATTTGAATAAATTTGAGCAATCAAAAGAAATTAGAATTATTTTTCATAATAAAGATCAATTAATCATTTATACCCCAAATTATCATTAATAAGGCATTAATTGTGATATTTGAATTCAAATTTGTTTATTTGTTTTTATATTCTGTTTTCTTAAATTTTAAGAAATTAGGCTTATGGCTCAATAATAAATATCAAATAATAAAAATTTCAATGGATTATATAAATTTTAATTTTTTAAGAAAGGTCCTGACAAAATTAGGTATTTACAATTATAAGACCCTTAAAAAAAAGGAAACACACTCTCTCACATAAGTGATACAGGGCATTGGGGTTCTAAAGAGAGAATACAGCTTTCTCTCTATTTTCCCTCTCGCACCAGGTCCCTTTTCCATATCCCAAGGACTCTATCCTTATCAACACCTTTTATGCAACTTCTCCAGGATTTTGAAGGATTTATTACAGTCTCAATTTGAGGAATGCCCAGCGAGGACGATTGGGATTTCATGGGATTTCATCAACGATTGAGATTTCGGCAGATCAACTCCGTTGTAGGAGGAATCCTTGCGAATGAAGGGAGGGGATTTTTTAAGGGTGATTGTTGAATAAGATAAAATGGTAGAATCATTCATCCATATCCAAGAGTCAATAATAATACTAACTTATTTTGACAAAACAAATATGGATATGTAGTACTTTCCTCATATAAAATAAGATGAATGGATAACTTAATATTTTTTTGAAGACCACATAGTTATTAAGTGATCCATTATAAGTTAAGAAATCACCATGTGTATGTTTGTTGGGCTTGAGCCTAATTGGTAAGTGAGTTAAGTTATGGTGTGTAGGGTTAAGTTACCTAGGGCCCATGATGGGTGAAAAATAGGACTGGCAATGAGCTGAGCTGAGCCGAGCTAGGCCTGGCTCAGGCTCAGCTCGATGACAATATGCTTGGCTTAGGCTCGAGCTCAATAAGAAAATGAGCTCGTTTCTAGGCTCGAGCTCGACTCACTATAAGCTCACAAGCAGCTCAAGCTTGGTGAGCCAAGCTCAAAATCTATATCAACACACCATCATTTAACTTAAAACATTAAAATCAATTATAACAATAAAATGTATACTCATAAGTTCCAACCAAACAACCACAATTGTCTTTAAACATAAATAAAATAGCCATCATAATTTTAGAGAATTATGACTAATAGGTTCCTAACAAAGTTCAATTTACCAGCACCATTTGATTACTTACAAAAAAATTATATTAAAAATTTTGTTTTATATATATATATATCGAGCTGGCTCACAAGCTCATGAGTCGAATATATGAAAGTTTAAGTTCAGCTCATTTACTAAACGAGTCAAAATTGTTAGCTCAAACTTAGCTCATTAGCTCATGAGCCTAGCTTATTGAGCTGTTAATGAACCAAGCCGTGATTAACTCACGAGCCAGCTCGACTCATTGCCAACCCTAGTGAAAAATAGGTTTACTGTGCTATATGTTACAAGGCTAGATTCTCACTTTACTTCAAACTCAAGCGGCATACTTCATCTTCTAGGTTTGCCAGTTGAAGAAAGGAAGTTAGAGGCGGAAGATCTGATTTTTGGCATACGCTACCTATTGTTTTAAGGATTCTTGATCCAGGATCGGTTCACAGAAATTGCTTAAAGTGGTACGTAATCTTAAGTTGATTATCCAATATATATAATTGGTGTTTGATGTTCTAAATTCTAGTATAATGATCAATAGCGTGTAAATTCATCGCTAATACGAATTGATTTATTAGCTACAGACCATGAATCACAAAGATTCACACAAAAATCACAATATTCAGTTTATTGATAATATGGGTGTTTATGGTGAAATTTGGTAAATACAAATTTCAATAAACAAATACTTATTAATCAGTCGAATGTGGGTTTTCGAGTTATGTAATAATCTCGTGTGAAAATGTCTTTAAAGAAATTAAACTAAAGTTAAATGATAAAATTTGTTAAACTTAGAAAGAGTAAAATGCAATAAAAAAGAACAGTGCAAGATAAAGTAAATGTCATAAAATAGAAGAAAAGCAATGAATTAATGCAAGTAAAAGTACAATGAAATGTAAAGAAATTTAAAGAACAAAACAATAACGTAAATTACAGAAAGTAAATGGTAACAGCGTAACAAGAAAGGTAAAAGAGTTTTAAGGAACAAAGTGCAGAGAAGTAAAAGAATTTAGAAGAACATCGCATTAAAGTAAATATATTGAAATGAAAGTAGAAGGCATACTTAGATCAAATCATTTGATCTGTTCAAGTGATATAATTAAGATTGTATATTCAATAACTAACTGTTATTACATCGTAAATCTTAATATTTATAGGTTAACCAAAGAAAATAACTGACTCCTTAGAAATTGACAAGTATATATGGCAGTTAAACCACATATTCGACATACAAAATTTTAAAAGTTACAAAGAAATCTGATAAATTTTCTCTACAAAAGCTATCATGCGATGATCAATACTTGTAATACTTTTTCGACGAAAACTTATCATCCGACGAATAATACTTTGGATATTTTCAAACCTTGGAAAAACTCTTCAAATTCATTCACCCATCGAATTAGAACTTTTCTCTCATCTTTCCTTCGTCGATTTAAAACCTTTTTCTTCCCTAACAATGGGGTCCCAAGGAGGGCTATTTACAACTCACGTAGTTAGAACATAGTCAAATCCAAATCAAATAATAAATCATAAAATAAAATAAAGTATTAAAAATAACGTTAAATTAATAAGTAAATAAAAAAAGTACAACATAAGTTATGCCTAAAAATAACAATTATTCATTCTGCATCACTAGTGCACTACCATCACTACTGCACTACCACATAATACACAGTATAAGCTATAGGTTAGAAGTTATCTTATACATTCTCTATACTGAATTCATACGTCAGATGTAACATCCTCCCCTAAAATAAATAGAAAAATATTTATTATCAGTTTATTTGTATATTTATTTATTTATTAATTATTTTTACACTATTTATGGTTGAAATATTTTATTTTTGTTATCAATTATTATAGAGAGAATGAAAAAAATAGCTGATCTTGTATTTCTACACATTCACACATAAATATTTATAAGTGTTCTCAATTAGTAAATATTTTATGTTTAAATATGTCCTTATTAGAAATGTTATTATGTTTCATAGTAATTCTAGTGAAATAGAGACTTAAAACATATCTAGATGGACAAAAAAAATATAAAAAATACCCAATATATTCGTAGAATACAATGGTATTTTTGTAATTATAGAGTTATGACCATAAGGATCTAGATGTTATTATAAAAATTTGTTAGTATAATAAGACAAAAATAAAGTAACAACAAAATCTAAATAAATGAAATCTAGTTAGCATATTTCTAGAATCTAGCTACCATTTGACTAAGACTTAATTAATTAGGTCAAAATATAACTAAGTGAGTAATTATTAATTAATATTTAATTATGTGTTATTTATTTATTTATTTATGATTTTATTTCTACATTATTTTGTTTTAGAATTCTGATTTTTGTTAACAAAAAATTTGAGGACAGAGAAATTTACTTAGGGCATATTTTTATTTAATTAATTACATACAATTATTATTTTTAGTATATCAGTAAACATAAATAGATTATTGTTAATATTATTTTATGTTTCTCTTTGATTGTAGGTTAATAGTATTTTAGAAACTATTTATATACAAAAAATATCTATTAAAATAGTCGATGTAGCTTATTTAATCAAACAATGGCATTTTTTATGCTAGGATTTTTGACTAAGACATAAGTGTAATTAAGAATTTATTCTACATTAAAATAAGGGCAAAATTATTATTTTGAAATAGTAGTAGGAAGAAGACAAAATAGGTCTAACTAAATGAATCTAGTTGGCATCTAGTTAGAATAAAATTAGAATCTAGTTAAAAATTAACTAAATTCATCAAGATCTAATTAGTTTAGTTGTTAACCAAGTTAGTTACAATTTAACTAATCTAGTTCCAAACCAACTAATTTAGTTGGAAGCTAACCAAATAGTTAGGATCTAACTAAATCATGAATAAAAAAATAATTTTTACAAGGCTTCTTCAAGAAGCCAAGTAATAAAATATTATTTCTTAATAAATATCAAGAAGATATTTTTTTAAAGAAAAAAAAAGAAGATTAAGAGATAAATATGGAGAAGGTTTGCGATGAAGGAGAAGAAGAGAGAAAAAGAGAAAGTGAGAAAGAAAAAGAGAAAAAAAAGGAAAAAATTCTAAATAATTAGAAAAGTGTTAGTTGCGGGGTCTATATCTTGTCTTGACAAGGTTCCAATAGGTTCAGAGTAAGATCAAATTTGTGGCACTTTTGTTAATGGATTTAAGTAAAGAAAGTTGTACATTTACTAACAATTATAGCTTTTGACTTAGTAATAAGCTCTCGAACCAACGAGTAGTATTAGAGCTAAGGTTACAAGTTCGATTCCCATAAAGACACGGACTACTGGCAAGTGTGGAGAGGTGGATTGTTGGTTGCAGGCCAACATCTTGCCTTAGTAAAGTTCAAGTAAGGTCGGAGTCAAATTGAACTGTAGATTTAATTCTTAGAAATGTACGGACTCTTAGAGGAAGATGTTGGAAGAGAGATTGTTGGTTGTGGGTCAACATCTTGCCTTGACAAGACCTAGGTGGGGTCAGATCAAACTGTGGGGCTTACAAATAGACTTAAGCAGAAAAAGTTGTGTCATCACTAACAACTATAACTTTTTGTCAAATAGTAAACGTTTGATGCAACACTTAAAAAATTGATTATATAGTTTAATAATTACAAAGGAAGTTTTACAAATTTGAAATTAATTTATTTATATTTTAATATTATGAAGAATTCTATGTTTTTCAACAAAACATGTAATTATTTAATATGTTTGAAAATGAACCCTTTTGATGGTTGGGAAAATTACGTGAAGTCATCACCGTGACTAATTAAATGAAAGACCAATGCTGATATCGGTAGCATTTGAATACTTGGTTATGTAAAAGATGAGGACGGACTGAATAGCACATCTTGGTAGTCAATTTTATTGTATTAGACTCTTTTGTGTGGATATGGGATTAACACAAGTTAGAAAGGATAGAACATTGGTATTTTTTAGTTATTCTTAAAGCTATGCCTTATCTTTTCTTAGGGATACGCTCTTTAGTCTTTACTACTATGTATATTTGTCTTTTCGACCTTCATGGATTTGACCATAGAACAAAAATACCCAAATTACAGTTGAAATTGTTAGTATGTTTGTGTGTTTACTTGTTGTATTTGTTAGTTAGTTACTTCTGTTAGCACTCAGTTAGAGGGATGAGTTAGTTTTGTCAAACAATTGTACAGAGGCTTATATAAGCCATTCTCGTGTTCAATAAAGTACATCTTCCAATTTTACTTTACCAGTCTTCCTAACAGTTGGTATCAGAGCTCCACAAGGGGCCTGATACAGAAACCGCAGTTTCTTCTGTGTGAGTGAGAGAAAAGTGAGACGCGATTTGAGTCGAGGGAATCATGGCGGAAGGGAGCACTTTCGTTCAACCTGCGATTCCAAGGTTCGATGGTCACTATGACCATTGGGCAATGCTTATGGAGAATCTCCTTCGATCAAAGGAGTATTGGAGCTTGGTGGAGAATGGGATTCCCTCATTCCCAGCTGGGGCAAACCAAGAACAATTAAAGATTGTTGAAGAAAGCAAGCTAAAAGATTTGAAAGTGAAAAACTATCTATTCCAAGCTATAGATAGAAACATTATGGAGACTATCCTCAAAAGGGATACTGCGAAAGACATCGGGGATTCTATGAGGCAGAAATATCAGGGATCTACAAAGGTTAAGAGAGCTCAGTTGCAAGCGCTGAGGAGGGAATTTGAAGTTCTTGGAATGAAGGAAGGAGAAACCGTAGATGAGTACTTTGCAAGAACTCTTGCTATTGCGAACAAGATGAAGAGCCATGGTGAGACGATGGAGCAGCTTATGATTGTTGAAAAGATCCTCAGATCCATGACAGCAAGATTTGATTATGTAGTGTGTTCTATTGAGGAGTCAAACAATGTGACCACTATGTCCATTGATGAGCTTCAGAGCAGTCTTTTGGTGCATGAACAGAGAATGAAAGGGCATAAAGAAGAGGAGCAAGCCCTGAAAGTAACAAATGCTGGAAGAATAGGAGGAAGAGGAAGGGGTCGTGGTGGCACTAAGGGAGGAAGAGGCAGAGGAAGACAATCCTTTAACAAGGATCTTGTGGAGTGTTACAAATGCCACAAATTAGGGCATTACCAATATGAATTTCCTAATGGAGAGGAGAATGCTCACTATGCTGAGTTTAATGAAGAGGAGGAGATGCTGCTCATGTCATATGAAGAAGTCAGAAGCAATACAAAAGAAAAGGTGTGGTTTCTTGACTCGGGATGCAGCAACCATATGTGCGGGAACAAAGAATGGTTCTTTGATCTTGATGAAAAGTTCAGGGAATCTGTGAAGCTTGGAGATAATTCAAGAATGATAGTCATGGGGAAAGGGAATGTTAAGTTGAAAATCAATGGGATAACTCAAGTGATTACTGATGTGTATTACATCCCTGAGTTGAAAAATAATCTTCTGAGTATTGGTCAGCTCCAGCAGAAGAGCTTGACCATTGTCTTTCAGCAAGACGTGTGCAAGGTTTATCACACAGAAAGAGGTCTTATCATGACTAGCAAGATGTCAGCTAACAGAATGTTTGCTATTGTTGCCCATGCGATTTCCTCTTCTTGCTTGCAAATGATGGGTGAAGATAACACTCATTTGTGGCACTGCAGATATGGTCATCTCAGCATCAAGGGATTGAGAGCTTTAGCACAGAAGGAGATGGTCAGAGGGTTGCCAAAACTCAGGGAATCATCTCAAGTCTGTACTGATTGCATGATTGGAAAGCAGCACAGGGAAGCTATTCCAAAGAAGAGTTCCTGGAGAGCCTCTTCAAAGACTTGAGCTTATCCATTCTGACATCTGTGGACCTATCAAACCTGAATCAAATAGCAATAAGAGGTATTTCCTTACCTTTATTGATGATTATAGTAGAAAAGCATGGGTTTATTTTTTGTCAGAAAAATCTACTGCTTTTGATGTCTTTAAGAATTTTAAGAACATGGTTGAGAAGGAATCTAGAAATTCCATATGCTGTTTGAGAACAGATAGGGGTGGAGAGTTTACTTCCTCTGAGTTTGATAGTTTCTGCAATACTAATGGAATTAAAAGACAACTCACTGCTGCATACACTCCACAGCAGAATGGAGTGGCAGAGAGGAAGAATAGAACAATAATGAATATGGTGAGAAGCATGATGTCAGAAAAGGAGGTTCCTAAGGAATTTTGGCCAGAAGCGGTGAATTGGTCAATATATGTGCTGAATAGGAGTCCAACTCAAGCAGTGAAGGATGTCACACCTGAGGAGGCCTGGAGTGGAATCAAGCCTTCGCTCATCATTTTGATATTTGGGTGCATTGCACATGTTCATGTGCCGTATACTCAAAGAAAGAAATTGGACAATAAGAGCATCAAGTGTGTGCTTCTCTGGAGTGAGTGAAGAGTCTAAGGCATATAGACTCTATGATCCGATTTCAAGAAAAGTGATTGTTAGCAGAGATGTTGTGTGTTTCTTGAAATGTAAAAGTGGAAATGGAGGGAAAGAGAGGTAGGAGAGAAAAAGGAGACAGTTGAATATGAAGATAATGACAAAAGCAAAGATGAAGAAAGTGAAGATGAGATTGAAAATGTTCAAAATTCAACTTCTGATGTGGTAACAGAATCAGTTCCGGTCACACATGTTGGGGACACACCAAATCTAGCTCAAGGGAGAAATAGAAGGCAGCCAGCATGGTTAGATGATTATGTAACCACAGATGAGGTGTATGCTGATGATGAGCTACATAATTTGGCCATTTTCAGTTCGTCAGAAGATCCTACTACTTATGAGGAGGCAGTAAAGCATAGTGTATGGAGAAAGGCTATGGACATGGAGATTGGTGCTATTGAAAGAAATAAAACTTGGGAGCTGACATCCCTTCCTTCTGGTGCTAAGAAAATAGGGGTGAAATGGGTTTATAAAACAAAATATAATGAGGATGGAAAAGTGGAGAAACATAAAGCTAGGCTTGTGGCGAAAGGGTATTCCCAGCAGCATGGAGTTGATTATAATGAAGTGTTTGTTCCTGTGGCTAGGTGGGATACAATTAGAACAATTCTGGCTCTTGCTGCTCTCAAAGGGTGGAATATTTTTCAGCTTGATGTTAAGAGTGCTTTCTTGCATGGAGAATTAAATGAAGTTGTTTTCGTTGACCAACCTCAGGGATATCAGAAACAAGGTGAGAAGGACAAGGTGTACAGGCTCAAAAAGGCTTTGTATGGCCTTAGGCAAGCCCCTCGGGCATGGTACAGTAGGATTGAGTCCTATTTTAGCAAGGAAGGCTTTGAGAAGTGCCCTCATGAACACACACTGTTTGTTAAGTCAGGAAGTGAGGATAAATTGTTGATTGTGAGTCTTTATGTGGATGATCTCATCTTCACTGGTAATGACGAAGAAATGTTTGAAAAGTTCAATGAGTCAATGGAGAGGGAATTTGACATGACTGATTTGGGCAGAATGAGATACTTTTTGGGCATAGAAGTGACTCAAAATGCCAAAGGAATATTCATCTGTCAACACAAATATGCTAAGGAAATATTAGAGAGGTTTTGTATGGAAAAAAGTAACATGGTGAGTAATCCAATTGTGCCAGGATGCAAGTTGTCTAAAGATGAAGATGGGAAGGCAGTGGATGCTACAATCTATAAGCAAATGGTGGGGATGCATTTAGTTGCTGCCAAGAGAATACTTAGATATTTGAAGGGAACATTGGAGCTTGGAATTTTGTACAAAAGGAGTGAAGGAGAAAATCTAATAGCTTACTCTGATAGTGATTATGCAGGGGATGTAGATGATAGAAAGAGTACCTCTGGGTATGTTTTTATCCTTGGATCAGAAGCTATTTCTTGGTCTTCAAAGAAGCAGCCAGTGGTGACTTTGTCAACCACAGAAGCTGAATTCATAGCTGTTGCCTCATGTGCCTGTCAAGGATTATGGCTAAGGAGAATTTTGGAGAAGCTTGGGCATGCTCAAAGGAAGTCTACTATTGTTTTCTGTGATAACAGTTCTACTATCAAGTTGTCTAGAAAATCCTGTTTTGCATGGCGTATAAACATATAGATGTGAGATTTCATTTCCTTCGTGATCTCGGCGGAGATGGAACCATTGAATTGGTACATTGTAATTCACGGGAGCTTGACTATCGGAACATCATGACCAAGCCATTGAAATTGGAGACTTTTTCAAAGCTTAGGGATAGATTAGGCATGTGCAAAATGTAAGATTAAACTGTTTGCAAAATGCAATTCAGTTTAAGGGAGGTTGTGTTAGTGTGTTTGTGTGTTTACTTGTTGTATTTGTTAGTTAGTTACTTCTGTTAGCACTCAGTTAGAGGGATGAGTTAGTTTTGTCAAACAATTGTACAGAGGCTTATATAAGCCATTCTCGTGTTCAATAAAGTACATCTTCCAATTTTACTTTACCAGTCTTCCTAACAGAAATAAGAAAAGAGGTGATGATGTGTTTGTATGCAGAATGAGTCATTAAATATTACGAAATACCTTATACTTGATAATTTTGCACTTCATGAGCTAATCGCGGGTATAATGTAAAGTGTTTAAAATAATGGTATTACAACCAATTGTCACATCAAATAATAATATTAATAAATTTGAAAATTATTATTTTTTCATAAAATTCCCATGAAAAAGGTCCATTTCCGTAACCTTATTATTTAATCATCAATATTTGACACATGCAAGGCCTATTTACTTTATCCTACTCATGACATTAAAAATAATTTTCATTATGTTTCAAAGATATGTAAGTTTTAATTTAGACAATTTAAAGAATGAGATATTTTTTCAAATGGTAAAGAAAATGAGAGAAATGGGTATCTAAGACACAAATGCCTTTTCTTCTAGTTTTTAAATTACAATTTATAACTTCAACCAATGCGTTATTAACAGTTGCATGTAAAAGAAATTTTAAAAAAATTATGAAGCAATTGAGAAAAGAATGTGCAAATGACACATAGTCTCAAGTTATGAGATTTGTCAATGCAGTTATGAGATTTTTCTGTCACTTTATTCATTACAGTTATGTTACCTTTACGTGAAGACATTGGGCCTTGTGCTCGCATCACATTATAGGCCGGCCCAACGAGTTCCAATCCAACATTTTTGGGCAGGCCACTTATCGTTTTCAAAGCTTTTTTATTTATTTGTTTCCTGAAACATTTTTTGTTTTTTTTATATGGGTATTATGATTTGTCATTTTATTAGTTGCTATTTTTCACACTAAATATTTAAAATTTAATAAATATAACCCACAATTAATAATATATTTATTATTTGACAACTTGTTAGAAAACCTGTACACAGAAAAAAAAAAAAAGGTATCAGAGTAGTAATCCCTCTGGAATAGATAAGCAGTGCTATTATGATTGCAATATTACAAAGGTTTCACATAGGACCTATTGTATGACTACAATCGCAACGGTAAGAGAAATTCTTGTTTGTTTGGGATTGATTTGAATATTTGATCATTCTTTTGCTATTTAAATATTTATTAATGGTCCTACTTAAATATTTTCCTCTTACACTCAATAACATGGGAGCTTTGTGCCCGAGGAAGAGAAGGCCTTGGAGTGGAATAACTATATCAGTATGTTAATGTTATATGGCAGTGATGAAGAAGATCTTCAATATTGGCCTAGTCAGTGCAAGTATGACCTCCTATATAATGTCTATGTTGATTCAATATACTGAGCAATGGAAAGTATAGGAGTACAACGAACAACCAATCCAGAGTATCAGTTCCAATATTGTCATTGCCAGAACCTACAGAGGATTCGGCCACTGCCAGAGGTGGTGAAGAAAGATGGGTTGGCGCTTTTGTGCTCCGGGATTGCATTAACAACTTTGGGAGTGCTCATGAAGGAAAAAAAGTCTCTTGATTTTCCAAGAATCAGCTTTGCCAAAGTGCCAAGTTGTGAAAAATAAGGAGTTTTTATTTCATTTTTCATTTCAGCTTACATGAATATATATACAACCATCACTATCAATAATAACAACAAATATAAGGCTAATACATAGGCTATATGTTACTATT
This sequence comes from Styphnolobium japonicum, assembly GCA_023212625.1. Lineage (NCBI taxonomy): Eukaryota > Viridiplantae > Streptophyta > Magnoliopsida > Fabales > Fabaceae > Styphnolobium > Styphnolobium japonicum. Next base: position 12,687,157 of record JALBWW010000008.1, on the reverse strand, counting down.
TATTAATTTCCTTATCTTTATCTATCTGCAAACTGTCAGCAGAGAAAGATAAATTCGATCCTCGTCTTGAGACCTAGAGCCAACAAAAATCAACCTGGGTTACACCAAAATTAAGATCACATTCATTCAAAACAAACACCAAGAAAGTACAGTGCCATCTTGATCAAGGGCTCAGCATAATCCTGCAACAAGTGAAACTAAAAGCTAGCTCAAGATACTAATTAGTAATTCCTATCACTAAGCTGGTAAGTAATAACATACTACATAATTAAAGAAAACAAATAATCATCTCACAAGTAAATATTATACAATAGTATATGCAATAGTACTCAACATTACATATTCTTTAATTTCACTATATGATCTCCTTGTTGGCCAAAAATATATAATGTAGAAATTAGAATTCACCTCTGGCTTTACTCAGACACCCGCCCATCTTTCTCCAACTTGGAAATGCCTCTCCCAAGAAGGAAATATGTTTTGTGTATTCGTAACATCTGATTTTGGGTTGCTTGGATTGGTTTTAGAGTGCACCTTGCTTCGGCAAGGCCCAACAACAGCAACCGCATGATGAAAGAGGAAATGTAATCCACTTATATTCCATCAATTATGCGGATGCTGCTGGTCCATGACATTCACGAGGGGCCTCAAGTCCAAATTTAAGATGCATAAACCACACGGATAATTTCTGCAGAAAGTATAGAGACCACAGTAAATTATTAAATTTGTCTAAGTGATATTAATTTAGTTTTTTAATAATTTTTAACATCAAATTAGTCTTTGAATATTAATTTTTTGTTATTAAATTGATCTCTAAAAAGAACTAATTTAATGTAAAAAATTATTTGAGAACTAAATTGACGTTATATGTATATTTGGATGACTAATTTATTAGTTTACTCAAGAAATAAATAGAGGAGTTTAATTAGTTTGCAAGATGCATAAGTTTAAGTTTTTATACCGTCATTGTATAAAAAAGAAAAACAAAATGAATGAACTAGTTATACCCCTTACAAAAGTTGCACAAGGGGAAAAAACTCCCTAATTTCTTCGTCAGGGTTATTTACTTTTTTATCATTAGGAGTGGAAATAGGTCACTCAATTTAATAGAAGCTTATGATCTAACATATTTTTAGATTACTTTAACTTAGTTTATTTATCAAACAAGTCAGATTTAAACTTTTAAAAAGGCTTAGGCCTTTAAAACAACTTATTAGGCTTAACAAGTCAGCCTATTTATTTATTATAATAACATATAATTAAAATTTTATAATACTTATATAATTTACTAGTCATATATGAATTTAATTTATTTATTTTATACATAATACAATAATTTTATTTAAAATTATATATATTTAAAACTAATACGTGGTGTTTGGTTCGCAAATTTTTTTTTATTCTTGATAATCTTTACATGAGAATGTTGAACTCTTATGTTTGGTACAAAATTTCAAAAAATATTCTTATCTAAAAATAATTCTTAGGAATGATTTTTGTCCAACATTCTCACACTTTCATTTCCATGGAGGAGATGAGTTTGCAACATTCTCATAACGTGAGAATATTTTTACCATGTGAAATATCTAAAATACATACCCTTCTATCGTCATGTCATCAATCAAATATCACTACATTATTTTTGTCAACCACCATTTGCGGCAACCAATCACCGAAATCCAACCACCTTGCCGGCATTGGCAGATGACTTCGACCACCTCATCAATCATCAGAATTTGGCCACGCCTATTGTCACTGGCGACTTCAACCACCATGTCGATCACCAAAATCACGTGGCGGTTGATGTTAGCGGGTGACTTCAGTCACTGTGCTAGTCATCAGAATTTAGCCACCCCTCGCTACTAACGGTAGTTGACGGTGGCCGGCGACTTTGATAACTGCGCCTGTCACTGGAATTTGGCTACCCACCGGCGACGACTGCAATTGATAGTGGCTAACGACTTCGGTCACCACTAGTAAGCAAAGTCATTCCCAAGAATATTTTTACTCGACCAAATGTAGTAATCATATATCATTTATAGGAATACCATTAATAGGCATATTATTCCCAAAAATATGTTTTCAAAACTTGAATCAAACACTCCCATAAAGTTTGATCATATTAGCTTATTTGAAGGCCTTTATATAATTTAGTCCTTTAAATAAGATTTTAGGCCAAGCTAGATTATATATTTTTCACAAAAAAGTCAGGTCAAACCCAAAATAAAATCCTATAATATGTAATAGGTCAGGCTAAGGCTAATATTTTACAAAACAGACCAGACCTATTTAAGATAGGGAGTTGCTATGGTACCCTGATGGATTTAGTACTCATAGTGAGTTGTTAATTATCTATTAACTGTTAGTTTCACAATAAATGTTTGAAAGTCTATTAAATATAAATAACAACTAATGAATGCTTGATAAAGCACCCTAGGTACCGGTACCCTGGAAAAAAATATGGATACCAGAGTAATTCCCTTTAAAATAAAACTTATCCCAACCTAGCCTATTTTCACCCTTATTTACCATTTGTTGGGCTGGTAGAAATAAAAAAAAATTATTAGCTATGCTAATTGACAAATAGATTAGGAGTGTGTTTAGATTTTTTTTTTCTAGAAAAAAAGTGCTTTTATTTTGAAAAAAATAATTTTATAAATTTTTAAGTATATTTGGACATATTTTTTTTTAAAAAATAGAAGTTATTAAAAGAAAAAGCTTAGATACAACTTATTTTTTAAGCAAATGATCATTAGTTTCTTAAAAAAAGAGAAGTAGAAGTTATTTTTAATATAATTTATTGATAAAAATATCATTTACTTTTATTAAAAATTACATCACATGTCTTTTTTTTTTCTTGCAAACTCTGCCTCCTTTAATTTAGATACCCTGCATTTTGGTAATTATGCTATAAAAAAGTCATTTTATTTTTTTTAACCAAATAAATTTAAAAATTTTTATATTAATTAAAAATACATTTTAAACATTACATTCAAATACAAAAATCACTTTTTTTAAAAAAAGAAAAGCTCTACTAAAAATATCTATCTATAGAAAAAGTCATTTTTTTGAAAAAAGTTTATCCAAATCTCTAGGGGATCAAACCAAAATATACTTAGAAAACTAAGCAGCTCGGGAGAAAAAAAAAACACAGAAAGAGAAGAGTCTACCATTCAATTAGATCAAACAGAAGCTGAAGGCGAATTTAACATTTGGTTTATATCTTTACTTTTTAGGCCAAAAAAATTTTAAAAAAATATTTTTTTTCCTGTTTATGTTTGTTTATAAGTATATTTGATTCGTATAATGTAAATTATTTTAAAAAGTTACGTCCTATATTTTTTTTTATCGCCTTTCCCATTTTTTTTATTTTATCTCTTTTTCTTTACATATATATTTAGTATGTTCTTTACTTTTAATAGTAAAAATATTAAGAATATTAAGAATATTAAAAATAATTAATAAAGTAAAGAAATATTAAATAATTTAAAAATAATTTGTCAACTAACTTGTAGCTCAATTGACACTGATACAAAATTTTAAAACTTGGATATGATGTTGAATGTTCAATCTCCCACCATATTTTTTCTCTTCCCTATTTAGGTACTTAAACCTCCTATGTAATAAAAACAATTTTTTTTTATCCATTTAAGTAATTTACATATTACTATTCATCATTTAAAATGACTTGATTATTCAAATTTTAAAATACAAATTTGAGTTCCAGGCAAGCATATAATGTTATTTTTATTATAATGACTAAAACTAGACTTTGTAATATTATATATATATATATATATATATATATATATATATATATCGAGTAGTGTAAGAGTGATCAAGTCTTACATCAGTGTAAGTTTATCCCTTATATATATATATATATATATATAGTCTTAAGAAACAATTAATAATATTATTAAATATAATAATCTCATTAAATATATGTTAACTTTTAAAGAAAAAGAATGAAATAAAAAAAATAAAAAGACAACAATATAAGGAAGTAAGTGTTGTCAAAATATATGTAATTAATTTAAATAATTAAATAATAAATTAAAAAAAATCTCTAACATAAAAAGGTTAATTTATAACATTTTTTTCGTTTATTGGTAGATATTTTTATTAAAAAAATATTTCATAAATTTAACATTTCATAAAAATATTATTTTAAATAAAATAATAAATATAAAAATAAAATAATTTGTGCAAAGCAAGATAAAATAAAATGAAAAAAGATAATCTTTCTAACATATAAAATTAATTTTAAATATTTTCTCCATATATTTATAATAATTTTTATTAAAAAATATTTTATGAACTGAACATATTCAAAATAGTAATAATAAATAAAAACTACATTTTCAATATATATATATATATATATATATAAGCCGTTCTTATATATAAGTCTGTCAAAAAAATATATATATAAGCCGTTCTTATAACTAGTTAAAATGTATATTGAAATGTCATGGTTGTGTAGATATTATCATATTTATGAAAACAACTGATTTGTTTGTCTCCGAAAACCCATTTTTTGTACGCCTTAGCTTGTCATAGCTCAACAGAAATAGGTTAAATTAAATTAAGTTTTATTCTAAATAGATTTAACATGTTTTTAAAATATTAGTCTTTGTCTGACTTATTATTTATTATAAGTTTTTTTTTTAGCTTAACTTGATATTTTTATGAAAATTTAAAAGTCTGACTTGACCTAAAAATTTATTTAAATGGTCAAATTACATAAAGATTTTTTGAATAAGTTAACAAATTCAAATTTTATAAATTTTAAATATATCTATTTTTTAATAAAATTATTATATTGTGTATAAAATAAATAAATTATATTAATATTTAACTATTAAATCATATATAGGTTTTTTTTTTAACCTAACTTGATATTTTTATGAAAATTTAAAAGTCTGACTTGACTTAAAATTTATTTAAAGGGTCAAATTATATAAAAATTTTTTGAATAAACTAACAAACTCAAATTTTATAAATTTTAAATATATTTATTTTTTAACAAAATTATTATATTATATATAAAATAAATAAATTATATTAATATTTAATTATTAAATTATATAAATATTATAAAATTTTAATTATATTATTATAATAAATAAATAGGTTGATTCATTAAGAATAATAAATTTTTTTTAAAACCTAGATCCCGGTTTATTTAATTAAAAATATTTAAGTTTAAGTTAAACCAAAATAAATAAATAAAATAAGCTACATCATAAGTTTCTATTGAACAAGGTGACCATTTTCCATCCTTCGCCGCCCCATATTAAAAAGGAATTGTTTCTTTCACTTCACATGTTTCTCTCTTTTCATTGTCAGCTGCTGGGCCATGAGAATTAAATGTACACCTGAACCCATATTTATGATCCACCCAAAAACCAGCTGTGGAAATTTCTGCAGTTGACTATATCGCTTTTATCAAAATCATTAAAAAAAAAAAAAAAAAAACCATTGAAACAGATCGAAGACTGCATAATAATGATAAACGAAAAATAGTAAAATACTATACAGCCTGGATGTGCCTGCAGCAGACATACGGGTGGGTCCCACCACACAAACCTACTTTAGTGTCTGCTCCGGTACGAGTATACAGATTATTTTGATATTTTTTTAAAAAATAATATTTAAAATAAATTATTAAATATTTATATTTAATAAATTTTTAAATATTTATATTTAATAAATTTTTAAATATTTATTATAAAATTAATAATTAATAACTTATTTTAAATATTAAATTTATTAAAATATTATAACGACTCTCAAATGAGGACATTAGACTCTATAAGAGCTCTTATAATTAATTTGTTAGTTATATTTAATAAATTATTAAGAGTATTGATATTTTAAAAAATTAAGAATCATTTTTAAGAAAAGTTAAGAAAGAAAAATTATAAATCATTTTAATGAATTAATTTAATAATTATCTTAATTATTTTTAAATATATTAATATTTTTTAAACTTTTAAGATATTAAATATTTTATTTTTTTAATTAATACTATTTAATTTAAGTAATTGTAAATTTTTTTGTTGAATTTATCATTTCTCCATAAAAAAAAGAAATAGAGAACTTGTAGAAGCATCTGTGTGAGAGAGAGAGGATGGTGGTTTATTGAAGTGAACAGGGGAGAAAGAGGTGACGGCTTTATTATAAAATAAGCAAAGTTTTAGAATTTTCTTTTTAATAATGTTGATATATATCAAAATTTTGTTTAGATGCTTATGTTATATCAGACATTTTCATTTTCCAGAAATAGACGGCAGTGCCTTTGGGGATGGCAGGGTAAAGTGACTTTTTGGGTTTTTGGACAAAAAGGAAGGTCACTATGGAATAAGATTCGGTAAAGCCTTGATTCTCTTGGTCATTGTGGGCATTCCCTAACTCTAATTTTACTTTTGCTGAATACTAATGGCAGTATAAAGCTACAGATACGTTTCTTATATGAAATGAATATGGTCCAATATTCATGTGCAAGAATAAAGTCAAACAGGTAATGTTTGTAACTGACCCTATGCAAATAAGCAAGTTTCAGAGCTTAAATATAGAATAAACAGAGGGCTGAACTTCATATGCAGCAGTCCACCAGTATTCTACTATATCTTACTCTAATCTCCCAACTTGAAAAAAAATTAAGAAGGATTTGAGGGTTCTCCACATATTTTAGGTGCATATTAAGTTCTAAGTTGTTTAATGAATTACAAATTGATGGTATATTGCATGGATGTTGCAAGGGCTTCACCTTGGTTACGCTTTTGCCAGGAATATCGCATGGCTCCAATTTTTACTATGCCTGAAAATAATTATAGGAGTTGGATGAGAGCTATCTCATCAAAACTGTAATGAGGAGAGCAACTGCATCATCCATTTAATAATTAACGTCTCGTGAAAACTTTTGATTTATTAAATAACTAGGTTAACACTTGTTGTACGGGATAATATAAAATTTAATATTAAATAAAATAAATAAATGAAAATAATAAGTCCAAAAACTTTATATCTTTATTGGAAGAAAATATCAAAATTTAAGATAATACCTCTTTATCATCATTATCCAAATTTTATAAACTTAAGCACAAGGTAAAAACTTCAGCATACCTCAAATCCTATGCGTCCAAGGCTAGAAAAAGAAAAAGCGAATCAAGGAAGAGCATATATTTTTTTGATTATTTTTATGTTTCCATTAACATTATTATTGTGTTTAAAATTAATTAAAAATAGAATTTAATTAATTTGATTTGAATGGAATTGAATTGAATTGATTTGATTTAAATAAAATTGAATTGATTTAATTTAAAAATTAATTCTTTTAAATTCATCAAGTTAATGTAAGAGATACACTTTTAAAATCACTTAGAGAGAAACTTAATCTTTGACAAGAAAACATGAACATGACCTGATGATACCTTTATGATACAACTAAAAAAAATGTGTGTTGTCATTATTTTATTTTATTTTTATATAAAGAGGTTCATTTGAGGCTCCTATATTGGGCATATGGTTTTTCATGGAGAGCGGAGCGGGAGGTTTGATCTTTCCATTGTACTCTTACATAGGGGTGTTTAAATCCAAATCAAACCGAACAAAATTGAAAAATCGAACCGAAAAAACCAAAAACCGATTAAAGTCGAACTTTTTTGGTTTAGTTTGGTTTGTTTTCTTATAAATCGATCGGTTTGGATCTGTTTTCGATTCCAATTTTGAAAACCGAATCAATCCAAATCAAACCGATTAGAATATCATATATATACATATTTTAAATAACTTGGTATGTGTTGTTGAATATCTTAAAAGCTTTACTTTCTTATCTTATTAAAATTATTTATATTAATGATTTCAAAATGACATTCATTTAATGTATATGCTTACTTGATGGTTCCTTTCTTTGGTAATTATGGCTAGAAGTTTTGGTTTATGTAGCTAAAAATTAGTTTAAAATTTTAGATTTTTATTATATAATTGTACTTGACTATTACACTAGAAGTTTGATTGTGATTATATATGATCATTACACTAGAAGATTGTTAATTTTTGTTTAAATGAGTTGTTGTTGTTTGTTTTAAATGGATAAATATGTTATTTATTGTATAAATAGACTACATTATCTTTTGGGTTATAAAAAATTAAAGGAATAAGATTTTTTTTTAATGGTCAAAAATCAAAAAATCGATCCAAACCAAACCGATTAATATCGGTTCGGTTTGGTTCGATTTCTAAATTTGAACCAAACCAATTGGTTGTCTATATGAAAAAACTGATTGGTTTAGTTCGGATAAATTTACCCCTCAAAACCGATCTAAACTAATTCGCGAACACCCTTACTCTCACATTCTCTTCTCCTGTGCCTTTATTGGGACTCGCTTGGCCCCACCCCTAATAGTGGGACCTCCCTTAGAGCCGAGAAAAAAAGAAAGAGGTTCATTTAAGTATATATCAAGAAAAAGCGTATTTTTCTTTAAAGAGCATCATTTTAAGTTCATTTAAAATAAATTATTAGATATATAAAAATTAGTTACATTAGTTAAAAAATTAATTATTCTTATTGACTATGTAAGTCTCATTATATTTTTTGTAATTTATAATCTTTTACATTATATTAATATAACTCTTTTTTTATTTTCCTGTCTTTCATGAGTTCTACAATATTTTCTAACATGGTATGAGAAAATAAAATTATTTCCTTCCGCTGCGTGAAACTCATTTTTTTCCGTTTTCTTTTCTTCTTCTTCTCTTCTCTTCTCACAGTAGAGAATACAGCGACAGATCCCTTGCTTGGTTTTCCTTTTCATGGCTTCCATCCAATCTTTTCTGCGTTTCTGGGACCGAGTCACCGTCAACATGATATGGGTTTTCTTTCGGTTGAGTAAAATGAAAAATTCTCATCCGACACATTTCCTTGATCTTTCATTTCAACAAATACCAATTTTCTTTTTCCTAGAACTATAGCTTCTGTTTATCCCTTTGAAGGAAACCTTTGTGGTTCTGGCTTCTACCCTTTCCCATTCTTTTTCTTCAAATTCCACCAAAACCTTTGCCAAGTCTCGCTTGCTCAGTCATCAACTTTTCGCAAATGTGACTTTCTCTCTCTTTACCTCTCACTCCTCCTCTCTCTGACTCTCTGATTCTCTTTCCTATATCCTCTTTTTTCCTTCTTGGCTTTTCTTGCTGCAAGAGTTATCCTACGCGAGCTATCTGATTTTTCTATTCCATAGTTTTACCTTTTTGGGATACTTTGACCCAATTCTCTCTTTTTTTTCAAGCCCTTCTAAAACACACTTTTTTGAACCCAAGATAGCCTCTTTTTGTTGTTGCGAAGATTCTACCAAGTGGGCTTTTGGCTTCTCTTTCTCTGTGTTTCTTTTGCTCACACAACCATTTGGGTTTTGCCACCGTTGATGTGTTTCATTTGGCTGATGTCTTTGGCCATTGGAGTGGTTTCGAATTCCGAAAGCATGGGTGTTGATGAGAAAGGCAATAAGGTTCCAGCAACGCAGCATGCGAAAAAAAATGGCTACTGATGATGAAAGTTACGATAAAAAAAAAAGGTGGGACTCTGAGTCGACATAGGAGGGAAAGTTTCATTGCTATTTTCTTCTTTTTCCAAAGTTCAAAACAAAAATTGGTAAATTCTGTCATTATTTGACATTTTATGATTGTTGTTCTTAAAATTGAGATTCTTTGAAAGTTGATATTTGGAGGCCAGCTTTAACTTTGAGCAACTTATGACCGATATAAATTTTGGTAAGTTGACTCCTCTCAAATTTTATATCTTTTGCCGATGTTCATTCCGGTGAGACCCGTGGAGACTGATAGTCTTGTTAAATGGACTGACTATCTTTGCGATTGTGTGACAAATTTTTCCTAAAACCAACCTTTGATTGAGTTTTCTCCATTGTTTTTAAGTTTAGTTTTGTGTGTTTTCATTTACATCTTTGTTTAGTATTTTGTTTCATTTTCTTGCTTAGAAGCTTATTTTTACTTTGTATCTTTTTAATTCTTAGGTATGGAATAAAGGAGTTTAGCATTGGGAAGGAAATGAAGCAGCAAGAAGGAAAATTCTCCTCTGGACATCCACCGCTTGAGCGCCCAAATCTACCGCTCAAGCGGTAGAACCCAACATGTGAATGTTCGCTATCGCTAAGCCACCGCCCAGCGGTGGAATCCAGCGCTTAAGCGCTCCAATTGCTCGTGCAGCTAGTTCTTCTCAAGACATCCACCGCCTAGGGCGCTTCAAATCCACCGCCAGGGGCGGTGGCATCACATAGCATGCGCTTCATCGCAGCCTCACCGCTAGGGGTGAGATTCCCACCGCCCAGGCTGGAGTTAATTCGACGTGCCCCTGCTTTTCTGGTATAAAAGGAAAAAGAAAAAAAGATGAGGGAGAGGACTACCGAGGAAAATAGAGAAGGGGATCTGCTGCTACCCTATTACAAGGAGAAGTGATTCAAGAAGAAGATTAGAGGATCTCAACATCAACATCTTGAATTCTTCATGGAGTTCATCTCTTCTCAATTTTTCTTCCCTTTTTATCATGAGTAGCTAATTTTCCTATGTTAGGGATTTGATGTAGCTTGATTTGGATAATGGTTTTATGAACATCTTGTAATTCTTGACTTGATTCTATGGTTAAGCTGCTTATTCTCCTGCTTTTATACAATTTATGAATTGGCCTCTCATATTTTGATCTAGGGTTCATAATTAGAATTGGGAAATTCAATTATGTACTAGCTTATTGGGAATGAATGCCATAATCTTACAAGGTTTAGGAATAAGCTTTGGGATTGTGTGGTGCCATTGAATTTTACTATTTGTGTAAAGCCCTTTTCAATTCGAACTAGGTTAAGGAATTAATTAGTTCTTGTTGGTTAAAGGAGAATTGAATATCCAAGGAATTGGAATTTAATTAGTTTTAAAATTCAACCTTTAATTCATGGATGAAGAGTCAAGAAGAATGAAATTTCTTAATTCAATTGGATAAGTCAAGTGAAATCAAATCCCTAGCAATTTCATAATATTCAGTTCACATCGCACATTCTTTTAACCGCACTCTAGTTTTGCTCATTTAGTTTTTTTATTTTTAATTACTATAATTTTTAGCATTAGAGTTACCTTCAATCCAAAAGTACGTTAGTCTAAATAGCATCAAATCTAGTGAATAGGTGTTTGGTAACTCAATCCTCGTGAGACGATAACTCACTAAATTTTATTACTTGAACGATTCGGTGCACTTGCCGAGAGGATATCAAGTTTTTGGCGCCGTTGCCGGGGATTGAGTGTTTTTATCAACATCTGTAGTAACCGGAGTTGATTCTAATTTAGACATTTTATTTCTTTTGTTTAATTTTTATTGTTGTTATTGGATTTTTGGTTCCTCACCCTTGTTGATTTTGGTTTATGCGAGGCATCAGAAACCCGTATACATTGTTATTTGACCCGTAGATTGAAAAGACAAAGAAGGGAAAATAGAAGAAGGACAAGAGCTCGTAGAGAAATTCCACAACTTTTAGAAGAAGAGATAATGGCAGCACCAACCTCCTCCTAGGAGAACTTTGGGGGATTATGCTACCCCCACGTCAAGGGTGTGCTACAAGCATTGTGAGACCTCCTATCCAGGCCAACAATTTTGAGATCAAGCCTCGCACTTCTACACTTGGTGCACAAGAACAGTTTGGGGGTAATTCTAATGAAGATCCTAATTCTCATATTGCCGCTTCCTCCAACTCGTGACACAATGAAGGTGAACGGGCTAGTGATGATGCAATTCGACTTAGGCTTTTCCTGCGTTTTTCTAAGGGATAAGGCTAAGAGTTGGCTCCAAAGTCAACCACAGGGGAGCATTGTTACCTGGAATGATTTAGTGACGAGGTTTCTCACCAAATATTTCCTCCTTCCAAGTCCGCAAAGATGAGACAAGAGATAACCTCATTCTCTCAAAGATGATGGAGAGGTGCTTTATGATGCTTGGGAAAGATTCAAGGATTTGTTGAGGAGATGTCCACATCATGCAATTCCGCACGGCTCCAAATTCGACTTTTTGCAATGGATTGACTCATGCAACAAGAGCTATGGTAGATGCAAGCATTGGGGTTCATTGAATAACAAAACACCGTAAGAAGCTCTCCAATTGATAGAGACTATGGTCGCTAATAATTATCACACTCCTAGGAGAGAGGTCAATGGGGAAAAGAGGTGTTATGGAGCTCGAGACATTAGATGCCATCCTTGCTCAAAACAAGAGTCTTTTCTCAAGCAGTTGGCGACTCTCACAAAGCAGTGGGGCAAGTGCAAGTGAATGCGAAATTCCCCACTCTAGTTTGTGATTTTGTGGAGGCAACCATGTCAATGGGGATTGTGAGGCAAATGTATTGAATCAAGCATCTCATGAGCAAGTGAATTATATGGGGAATCCACAAAGACCCCGCACAACCCCTACTCCAACACTTACAATCCAGGGTGGAAAAATCATCCCAACTTCTCATGGAGTAATCAAAATGTGCAAAGACCGCCTAATCCTCCTTATCAAAGCTCCACCATTACCTCATGTCCAAGATGATCAAGCCAAACCATCTCCTTTGGAAATTGCCTTAGAAAAGTTGTCTCAATCAACAACAAGTTTTGTGTAGCAAACTTCAAGCTTCATGCAAGAGACAAGGGCAAACTTCAAGAACCAAGAGTCTTCTATTAGGAATTTGGAGAATCAAGTGGACAGATCTCTAGGCAACTAGTCAAAACCACCAGGAATACTTCCTAGTAACACCGAGCCAAATCCTAAGGAGCAACAGTGTAAGGCTATAACTTTGAGGAGTGGTAAAACAAAGGAAGTTACACCTAGAGAAGGTAAGGTCAAGGAAGTGATGAATCATCAAGCTCAAGGTACAAGAGAAGAAGATGCATCTTCATCTAAACTCCCCGATCAGTGCAAGAAGAAGAGCAAAAGAAAAGTGAATCTCCAAGGAAAAAGGAGAAGGCGTGGGACAAACCTTTGTGCCATCACCATATGCCAAAGTCCTGTTCCTCAAAGACTCAAGAAAGAGAATCAAGAGAAGCACTTTGCCTTGCTTTTAGACATTTTCAAGAGGCTTCAAATCAACATTCCATTTGCGTACATTAGAACAAATGCCCTCTTATGCCAAATTTATGAAGGAGCTCTTATCCAAGAAGAGGAAGCTACAAGAAGATGAGACGGTAATGCTAATCAAGAGTGCAAAGGCAATTATCCGAAAAAGTTACCACCCAAGTTGAAAGACCCGGTAGTTTCCATATTCCTTGCACTATTGGAAAATTAACAATTGGCAAAGCCCTTTGTGACCTTGGAGCTAGCATAAATTTAATGCCACTTTCAATTCTAAACAAGTTGGGGATTGGAGAAATTAAGCCAACAACAATATCTTTACAGCTTGGCGGATCGGCCTATCAAACACCCATATGGGATAGTGGAAGACGTATTGGTAAAGGTAGATAAATTCATTTTCCCAAATTGATTTTGTAGTTCTTGATATGGAGGAGGATGTCGATATCCCTCTCATTCTTGGAAGACCATTTTTGGCCATCGGGAGAGCTTTGATCGATGTTCAGCAAGGAGAATTAATGTTGAGGGTACATGATGAAAAGGTGACTTTAATGTGTTTGAAGCCATGAAACACCCAATAGATAAGGAACAATGTTTTCTGTGGATGCCATTGATTCTCTTGTCTCAAATGTCTTCCTACAAAATCCTCCAAATGTACCCACTTGAAGTAGCTTTGATGCAGTCCAAGAGTTTGGAAGATGAAGAACTCAATAATTCGTAAACAATGAAGTGTGTGCAACAATTAGAAGCCTTACCAATCCTCTCCACCTCCAACGGGTCAAAAGAAGAAGAATTAATGAAAGTTAAGGAGTTGAGAAAGAAGACCTTCCGAAGCTTGAACCGAAACCTTTACCATCTAGTCTCAAATATGCATTTCTTGGTGAGAACAACACCCATCCCTGTGATTGTTAGTATTGAGTTGAGCAAGGTGGAGGAAGAAAAGTCGCCGAGGTGTCGAGAGAACACAAATCGACTGGGTGGAGCATTAGTGACCTTAAGGGGATAAGTCCAATCAGAGTGCATGCACAAGATTCTCATGGAAGATGATTATAAAGCTGCAATCCAACCTCAAAGAAGACTCAACCCAACAATGAAGGAGGTGGTAAGAAAGGAAGTAATTAAACTTCTTGATGGGGATCATCTACCCCATTTCGTATAGTTCATGGGTGAGCAGACAAGTGGTTCCTAAAAGGAGGGAATGACAAATTGTGGTCAACAATAACAATGAATTGATCCCCACAAGAACTGCCACCGGATGGCGAATGTGCATTGACTATGTAGTTTAATAGTGCAACAAGGAAGGATCACTTCCTCTCCCTTTCATAGACCAAATGCTTGAGAGATTGGTCTGGGCATGCATTCTATCGCTTCTTAGATGGCTATTCTGGGTACAATCGCATTGTTGTAGACCCGAAGACCAAGAGAAGACAGCATTCACGTGCCCCTATGGAGTGTTTGCTTATCGGAGGATGCCGTTTGGACTATGCAATGCACCAAAGAATCCTTTTCAAAGGTGTATGCTTTCCATCTTTTCTCGATATGGTAGAAAATTCATTGAGATATTTATGGATGATTTTTCTGTTTTTGGTTCCTCTTTTGATTCTTGTTTGACTAATCTTGCTTTGGTTCTCAAGAGATGTCAGAACAAACTTAGTCCTCAATTGGGAAAAAAATGTCATTTCATGGTGAAAGAGGGTATTGTTCTTGGACATCGAATCTCATCCAAGGGGATAGAGGTAGATAGAGCAAAGGTGGAGACCATAGAGAAACTACCTCCCCAACCAATGTCAAGGGGATCCGAAGCTTTTGGGCATGTCGGGTTTTACGTAAGATTTATAAAAGATTTTTCCAAAATAGCAAAGCCCTTGAGTAATCTGTTGGTTAAAGATTCTTCTTTGTGTTTGATAGTGAATGCTTGCATGCCTTTAATATCCTAAAAGAGAAACTCACTTCTCGCACCCATCATTGTTGCTCCCTAATTGGGATTTGCCCTTTGAATTAATGTGTGATGCAAGTGATTATGCAAGAGGTGCTATTTTAGGACAAAGAAAGAATAAGATGTTGCATGTGATTTATTATGCAAGCAAAGTGTTGAATGATGCACAATTGAATTATGCCACAACCGAGAAAGAACTACTTGTCGTTGTTTTTGCATTTGATAAGTTTCTGCTCTTACTTAGTTGGTTCCAAAGTGATTGTTTATAATCACCATTCAAAGACTTAAATATCTTTTGTCCAAACAAGATGCAAAGCCTCCTGCTAATTCGTTGGATTTTATTGTTGCAGTGAATTTGACTTGGAGATCAAGGACAAGAAAGGAACTGAGAACTCGTAGTCGACCATCTATCCGGTAATCTTACAAGTTGGGGATGAAGAAGAAAAGAATCGCACTCATAAATGAAGAATTCCCTGATGAACAGCTTGTTTGCCATCCAAGCTCTCCCTTGGTATGTCGACTTGCTAATTACAAAGCCGTTGGAGTCCTACCACCTCGAGCTAACATGGCAAAGAAGAAAGAAGTTTCTGCATGATGCAAGGTTTTTCATTTGGGATGAACCATTCCTATATCGGAGATGTGCAGATAGTGTACTGAGGAGGTGTGTTCCAGAAGAAGAAATTGAAAGTATCTTATGGCACTGCCATGGCTCCGAGTATGGAGGCCATTTTGGAGGAGAAAGAACTGCAGCTAAGGTGCTGCAAAGTGGATTCTACTGGCCAACACTCTTCAAGGATGCTCGAGCATTTGTGGAGAGATGTGATAGATGTCAAAGGGTTGGAACAATCTCAAGAAGACACGAGATGCCTATGAACATGATCCTTGAAGTTGAATTATTTGATGTTTGGGGCATTGACTTTATGGGCCCATTCCCATCTTCATTTTCCAACCTATACATTTTGGTAGTCAGGACTACGTGTCAAAATGGGTAGAAGCCATCCCTTCAATAAGCAATGATACTAAAGTAGTGATTGGATTCCCTCAAGAAGAACATCTTTTCAAGATTTGGTGTGCCTAGAGCTTTAATTAGTGATGGAGGAAGCCACTTCTGCAATAAACAATTGGAGGTTGTATTGACTAAATATGGGGTTTCCCATAAAATCGCCACCCCATATCACCCACAAACAAGTGGTCAAGTTGAAGTCTCAAATCGGGAGTTGAAGAGAATCTTAGAAAAGATCGTGAGTTCATCAAGAAAAGATTGGTCAAGGAAGCTAGATGATGCTCTATGGGCCTATTAATAAAGATTTAAGACTCCAATTGGCATGTCTCCTTATCAATTGGTCTATGGGAAAGCATGTCATCTTCCCCAGAATTGGAACACAAAGCATTTTGGGCGCTTAAGTTCCTAAACTTTGAATTAAAAGGAGCAGTGAAAAAGGCTTTTGCAATTAAATGAACTGATGAGTTCCGTGACTGAGCTTATGAGAATTCCCGATTGTACAAGGAGAGAGCTAAGTTGGTGCATGATCGAAAGACAAAGTCACCGAACATTTGAACAAGGGCAACATGTTTTACTCTTCAATTCGAGATTGAAGTTGTTTCCTGAAAGCTCAAATCAAGATGGTCTCGACCGCTTGTGGTAGAGAAAGTTTTTCCTTATGGGACAGCTTGAACTCATTGAACCAACTTCAGCGTGCGTGTTTTTAAAGTAAATGGCCAAAGGTTGAAGATCTATTTGGGAGGAGATGTTCATCGCCGAAATCCTCCATTACTCTTGGTCAACCTCAATGAAGTAACTTCACGTCAAGCTAGTGACGTTAAACAAGCGCTTATTGGGAGGCAACCCAAGTTTCTTCTCCCTTCTTTCTTTTTAAATTTCTCGCATTCCCCGTCATTGTTGTCCGTATTCCCGTTTTATTGTGTGTTTTTTAGTTGTAAGCTTCATTATTCGAGAATGCCGCATTTGGTGCTTTGGTTTATGTTGCATGAAGTTTTCTTTCACTCATGTTTGCCATAATTGATTGGACAACTCAATAATTGTGATGCTCGTAAACTCTTCCGCTTGTTAGGCGCCGACTATTGATTACAAGTTTGTTGTGGTTTTATTACATCTCTTGTTATGTCTTCAATTTTTCATTCTAGCCTCCAATTGTTCAACATCTTGGATAAGGTTCAACTCTTTTGTTTTTATTCTCCAAAAAAAAAATACAAAAAAATAAAATATATATATATTTAAATACAAAAAAAAGGAAAAGAGCAATTGTTTAATTTCTCCGTGGTCGTTGGTTGAAGTGAGGATGTGTGGAAGAGGCGCACGATCCTTCCTTTACTTTCATACCATAGATGACTCTACCCGCCAATAAAATCTGCTGTGTCTTGGTTGTTATGTGTGTAAGTGGCGCAGGGTTATAACCTTGATCCATAACCAGTGTGTTTTTTTTCCTTAGTTCTTCCCTTGGTGAAGTTTGGGGGTGTGTTGTGTGGAAGAGGCGCATGAGCATTCCTCTAACATCTCATCTTGGTTTTGTTCATTTCACTATGCAAGCGTTTGTGCTCGAACCATTGTCCTTGTGTTGTCTCTTTGGTTAGCTAGTAGCTTAATTGTTTACTTACAAGCTTGTAATTTTACCACCGCTCACTTGTTGCTAATTTCGATGCCTTCTTGTCGTGTTGTTTATGATTAGCATTTACACTCATTTTGTTGTTGTCTACTTCAATTAAAACAGCCATTTGCGAAATGTTTACTTCATTGTGAGCTTGAATCAAATTGCCAAATGCTAGCATTTTTGGGGGTTGTGGAGCAAGTTCTTTGAGTCTTAGTTTTTCTTGTTTAGTTACTTTTGCTTGGGGACAAGCAAAATCTTAGGTTTGGGGAGTGATAGTCTTGTTAAATGGACTCGACTATCTTTGCGATCGTGGTGACAAATTTTTCCTAAAACCAACCTTTGATTGAGTTTTCTCCATTGTTTTTAAGTTTAGTTTTGCGTGTTTTCATTTACATCTTTGTTTAGTATTTTGTTTCATTTTCTTGCTTAGAAGCTTATTGTTGTACTTTGTATCTTTTTAATTTTAGGTATGGAATAAAGGAGTTTAGCATTGGGAAGGAAATGAAGCAGAAGAAGGAAAATTCTCCTCTCGACATCCACCGCTTGAGCGCCCAAATCTACCGCTCTGCGGTAGAACCCAACATGTGAATGTTCGCTATCGCTTGCCACCGCCTAGGCGGTGGAATCCAGCCGCTTAAGCGCTCCAATTGCTCGTGCAGCTAGTTCTTCTCGGCACATCCACCGCCTAGGCGCTTCAAATCCACCGCCTAGGCGGTGGCATCACATAGCATGCGCTTCATCAGCCTCACCGCTTAGGCGGTGAGATTCCACCGCCAGGCGGTGGAGTTAATTCCGACGTGCCCTGTTTTCCTCGGTATAAAAGGAAAAAGAAAAAAAGATGAGGGAGAGGACTACTGAGGAAAATAGAGAAGGGATCTGCTACAACCCTATTACAAGGAGAAGTGATTCAAGAAGAAGATTAGAGGATCTCAACATCAACATCTTGAATTCTTCATGGAGTTCATCTCTTTTCTCAATTTTTCTTCCCTTTTTATCATGAGTAGCTAATTTTCCTATGTTAGGGATTTGATGTAGCTTGATTTGGATAATGGTTTTATGAACATCTTGTAATTCTTGACTTGATTCTATGGTTAAGCGTTTATTCTCTGTTTTTATACAATTTATGAATTGGCCTCTCATATTTTGATCTAGGGTTCATAATTAGAATTGGGAAATTCAATTATGTACTAGCTATTGGGAATGAATGCCATAATCTTACAAGGTTTAGGAATAAGCTTTGGGATTGTGTGGTGCCATTGAATTTTACTATTTGTGTAAAGCCCTTTTCAATTCGAACTAGGTTAAGGAATTAATTAGTTCTTGTTGGTTAAAGGAGAATTGAATATCCAAGGAATTGGAATTTAATTAGTTTCAGAAAATTCAACCTTTAATTCATGGATGAAGAGTCAAGAAGAATGAAATTTCTTAATTCAATTGGATAAGTCAAGTGAAATCAAATCCCTAGCAATTTCATAATATTCAGTTCACATCGCACATTCTTTTAACCGCACTCTAGTTTTGCTCATTTAGTTTTTTTATTTTTAATTACTATAATTTTTAGCATTAGAGTTACCTTCAATCCAAAAGTACGTTAGTCTAAATAGCATCAAATCTAGTGAATAGGTGTTTGGTAACTCAATCCCTGTGGAGACGATAACTCACTAAATTTTATTACTTGAACGATTCGGTGCACTTGCCGAGAGGATATCAGAGACGCAAATGAAGAGTTACGAACCTCGGCCGTCACCAACATTTTAGATTTTTAATTTCTTGCTTAGCCAATATAATTACGGCATTAGTTATTTTATAATTTTTGTTTCAATTTGAATGTATTGTTCATCATAAGCTTGAAGTTTTAGCACTTCCAGCTTGCGATGGGCTATTAGATATATAAAATATTAGTTACATTAGTTAGAAAATTAGTTGTTCTCATTGGCTATATAAGTCTCATTATATTTCTTGTAATTCATAATCTTTCACATTACATTAATACAACTCTTTTTCATTTTTCTCTCTTTCATGGGTTCTACCATGTTTCCTAACATGATTGGTGTTGAGTTTGCAATGTTACAATGAAAATCATGTAAGTAGGCAGGGTTTTTTTTGTATTCTATTAGATCTTCTAAGTTGCATTTCAAGTTCACAATTATGAGTATGATTTTCAATGGAAGCAGTAGGAGAAACTTGAGGAATATGATGTGCAGGTATATCAAACAGCATAGGTGTATTTTCGGGTTCATGTATGACTAAGTCTAAAATAAATTAGAGTAAATCACTAAATTGATCCTCCAAAGATACAGGTAATATTAGTTTAGTCCTTCAATAATTTTTTACATTAAATTAGTCCTCATATGTCAATTTTTTTCAAATCAAATTGGTCTTCAAAAATGACTAATTTGATGTAAGAAATTATTGGAGGACTAATGTGACGTCCGTGAAATCTTTTAGGGATGAAAATTAGGGCTGTCAAAATGGGCCAAATTCGCCGGGTTAGCCCGTTTATTTGCATAAATTATACCAGTCGGGCTTCAAAATTAGTGACCCATAAAAACGCAGGTAATTTTGAATCGACTCGTTTAACCCACGAGTTAAATGGGTCAACCAACGATACCCATAGGCCGCCCGCGTAACTTTTTTTGTTAAAAAAAGGTTTAAATTTTTTGTATAAAAAAATTAATTTAAAAACTTAATTCATTAAACATTATTTTCTCAAATAAAAGTACAAAATGTACGTACTGTACGTGCTAGCATTGACACAACTCACATATAAATACATTCTTTAAACTCCATAAGTTTATGTTATTTATTTGTTTGAATTCTTTCTTAACCCTTTAAATGAGATTAAAGTATTAAAAACTATACCTATTTAATGTAATATTTGATTTGAGATTATTAAATTTAAATTTATTTCAAAGTTTACAAGTAAAAAAAAAAAGAGTTTCGTGGGCCGGTCCGTTTAGGTCCGTGAGTTTATGCGAGGCAAGTCAAGTTGGCTAATTTGCAACTCATTTAAATATAAGTAATTTTGGTCCACCTGTCGCGAGCAGGCCTAAACCGACAAGGCCAGCCCGTTTGACAGCCCTAACGAAAATGGTGGTTTACTCAATAAATTAAAGAAGAATATTTTAATTTTTTATTGATAAATTTTCATATTAAAGCATTTATTTGTTTATTTTAGCATATTTTCAATTAATTGCGTTGGGCAACAATCAAGGGGAATCCATATATATATAGGGAGGGGATCCACTTACACCAAAAGTAAGTCTTGGCACACTTACTTTATTGAATAACTTTTTTTAAACTTTGAATTTCATCAATCCAACCAGTAGATTGAAAGTTTTCATTAAGTAAATCAAGGTTATAAAGTTTTATAGAATTTTAAAATTAATTAATACTTCATTTAACTACTTTATTTTAAACGTATAATATGTTTTTCAATATATAAGTAAATGTCGGCTATATGATTAGGTACCTATGCACGTCCAATTTATCTTAAATTTAGTATGCATGATCTTCATGATAATATTACATGATTTAACGGTTGGATTGGTAAAATTATAATTCTACCAAAAGTTATTCAATTGTGTAAGTTTACGAGACTTACTCCTATAGTGTGGAGATCCACTTATTGTAGGACTAAGTCTCGTAGATTTACACCATTGAATAACTTTTCGTAAAATTATAATTTTATCAATCCAACCGTTAAATCATGTAATATTATCATGAAGATGGGTGGAGATTCATTTAGTCCAGGAGTAAGTTTCGTAAATTTACACCATTGAATAACTTTTTATAGAATTATAATTTTACCAATCTAACTGTTAAATCATGTAATATTATCATGAAGATCATGCATACTAAATTCTATATATATATATGGGTGGAGATCCACTTACTCCAAGAGTAAGTCTTGTAAACTTACACCATTGAATAACTTTTCGTAGAATTATAATTTTACAAATCTAACCATTAAATCATGTAATATTATGATGAAGATCATGCATACTAAATTTAAGATAAATTTGACATGCATAAGTATCTGATCATATAGCCGACATTTACTTATATTTTGAAAAGCATATTATATGTTTAAAATAAAGTAATTAAATGAAATATAATTAATTTTAAAATTCTATAAAACTTTATAGGCTTGATCTACTTAATGAGAACTTTTAATCCACAAATTTGATTGATGAAATTCAAAGTTTATAAAAAGTTATTCAATGGAGTAAGTGTGTTATAACTTACTCTTTGAGTAAGTGGATCCCCACCATATATATATGTGTGTGTTTGTGTGTGTGTGTGATGGATTAACTTACATCGGTGCAAGACTTAATCACACTTACATCACTCAATAAATTTTTATTGAATAACTTTCTTACAAAATCCACCGTTAGATTTAAAGTTTTTATCATGTAGATCATACATATAAAATTTCACATTAATAAAAAATTATTTTATAATTCATTGATATACATCAAGATTAACGTAATATAAATTTTTAAAATATATGAAAATATAAATTGTTTGATTATATTCTTATTTGATATTTAATTTTTTTCAAATTTGACACAAATGATCAACATGATGGATAGTTATAATTTAACAGTTGGATCGATAAAATGTATACCTAATTAAAAATTATTAAGTGGTGTAAGAGTAATTAAGTCTTACACTGGTATAAGTTGATCACTCCCTATATATATATGTGTGTGTGTTTCTTCCTCGTTGGGCATATTTTTCTTTTTTTTGGTATAAACTAAGGTATTCTCTCCCTTGAAAGGCAAGAGACTAATCCTATGGGGTACGGCAAGTGCATGAAGCGGGAACCCCTCCCAATTACATTTTCTCTATACAAACCACCCAAGAATCAAACCTATGACAAGATAGTTAAGGTGATTAAGCCCCTTTCACTCAAATCAACACAAATTGATTCCTTGTTGGGCATATTTACTAGTATAAAAAGGGGAATTACGGTTGCAGCTCACCAAAAAGAAATAGGACAAGTAATATTATTATTTCAATTGTTATAATTGAATGGAATTTACATTAAGTATCGCCCAATAACAATTGGATAAAATATCTATGATAAGTTAAGAATAATACATATGTTGATATATATTTTTTTTTTCTAAGACCATGATGTATTCTCACAGTTTTAGGTGTGGAATTAATTTTCACTCAAGTTTCAGCTTTATCATCACTACGAAGTGTTTTTGATAGGATTCAAATCCTGCAATGCAGGTAAATGTTGATCTTTGTAAATGTATGATTATTTGTATATTAAAAAACATTATTAATTATATTAATTATATATGAATAAAGAGATCAATTTAAGCATATATCAAGGAAGCACATATTTTTCCATATTAATTGAGTGCGATTTTTTCTGTATAAAGAGGTCCATTTAAGCATAAATCAAGGATGCGCATATTTTTTCATATTAAATACGTGTGATTGTTCCATTTAAGCATAAATCAAGGTAACATACTTTTACTTTATCAAATCTTTTTATTTAAATAATAATAGAGATTAAAATAATAATAAAATTGAAAATTTGATATTAAAGTTATGACATGCAATAATGATAAAAATTGCAAATAAAAGTAAAAATCAATTTAAAAATTTGACATCAAGTTTATGAAATGGAAAAGTAACAAAGAATTCTGTTACCACTAAATATGTTAAAACTTTTAGGTGGCATGAGCTACCAATTTGTGTTTGTTCAAATGGAAAGGATTCGATCACCTTAAATATTTTATTCTAAATTTGATCGTTGAAGATATTAAAGAAGATTCAATTTTTGAATTTGTTGCAATAATTTATTGTGCATGACATATATTATCAAAATATTATGTCACTTGTTATGATTTTGTTGAAGGATTCGTGTTACAGACTGAAGGTGCCACTTGGCAAAATTCTACAAGCCTAGACTCTTTTTATATATATATATATATTATTACTAGATTAGCACACCTGCAATACACAAGATAATATAAAAAATATATTATTTATAATAAACAATAATGAAAATTAATGACTTAAAACATTATTTAAAGAAATTATGTTTAATCAAGTTCAAAATAATAGTATGTTTGACAAAATAAGATATAATATCCTCAACCACATATTGATAGTACATTGAGATAATTATTAAGAAAAAAATAAATAATATCATAATATCATAATAAAGAATTCTTTTTGTTCTAATAAGCAGTACCTAATAAGATTTATCATTGATTCATAAATTATGATTAATATTAACTAAATCTTGCAAAGATTGAAAAAAAATAGTAGAAGAAACAGTACAAAATTGTGTTGTAAATAATTATTTTTTTCTCATCAACTGTTATTTATTTAAATCTTATTAATTAAATTGTGTTGAGAATTTTGAGATTAGAAAAATTCAATATTTGATGATTAATTAATTGATATTCATAATGATATTAAGTGATTAATGAAATTGATATTAATTATGAACTTCTATTTATGAAAGATAATAATGTCAGAGATAAATAATAAAAATAAAAAATAAAACTTTAGAAAAATAAAATAAAAGGAAATAATTAATATACAAAATTGAAATCCCGTGCATAACGTATAATCGTCCAATTATGAATATGATAATTTATTAATAAGCAATTGATTTTATATTTTTAAATTATGGGATGCATCATATTATTAAAATTTAATATTTAAGACAATTAGGATAATTGTACTTTTTTCAAATTATTGCAATAATATTTTAAATAACTCTAGTGCCTATGTAATTAAAAATGAAATAGGCTACAAAGAAAACCTAATAATAATAAGATAGTCCAAAATCATGAATATTCTATTTATATATGAAAAATGTTGTAATAAAAAATAATTTACTAATAACGTAATTACAGTTGAAGATATAAATTTCAATTTTAAAATTGAAAAATAAAAGTATAGTAATAAATAGTCCATAAAAAATATGCTAATAAATTAAATGAGAAGTAAGATTATATGAATTTTCATTCTTAAAATAACACATTGGTCTAATTGTCAACCAATTTTTTTATAGTTGAGTGAATATTTCATAATTAATAATTTTGATCTTGAAAAGTATGAAATAAATACGTTATTGTTAAAAGTTAAATGAAATCAAATAAACTATGATTGAAATTTGAATTAGATATTAACTTCATTATTCAAAATTATTATTTATGATTATATTTAAAAAAATATGAAATTTAATTTATAATAGTAATTTTGGGAGCCATTTAGAAAGAGTTGACATGCATATTTAAGAAGAAATTAAATACATAAGACAGAAAAACAATTTAATTGACATCTACATGAGGAGTTAGAAATTTTAAAAGAAAAAAACTTATTGTATGAGTGATATATGGCATTGATGGAGCCTATATATATATATATATATATATGGACAAATCAAGTGAGAACATTATCTTATTATGAGAGAAGAGATGAGTCAATCTTGACCATTAAATCTTACATGGATGGTTAAGATTATAATTTACTTAAAAGTCACATGACCACTTAACAAAGTCACATGACTTTATGTTTTAATCTTGATATGGTCAAGATTTACTCATCTGACTCTCATAATAAACCACTTCTCTCACTGGATATGTCTCATATATATATACATAGTGGGGATCCCCTTACACTAAGTCTTGACATACTTACATCACTCAACAATTTTTTGTAGAATGTGAATTTAACAAATCCAACCGTTGAATGATATGCTATTATCTTAATGATCATGCATATCAAATTTTAAATAAATCAGACATATATAATTATCTAATATAATAGTAGACAATTTACTTACATTTTAAAACCATATTATACGTTAAAATAAAGTAATGCGATGAAGTATCAAATAATTTTTTAATTGTAAAAAATTTTATGAGGTTGATTTCTCTTATGAGAGCTTTCAATTTAACGGTTGAATTGGTTAAATTTACATTCTATAAAAAAATATTGAGTGGTGTAAGTGTGTCAAGACTTACACTTTGTGTAAGTAGATTCCCACCCTTATTATTGATATTGATTTGGAGCAGAACATGTTAAACTGTGGAACACCATAGAAACCTCAAAACTTATAGAATTGAAAAGAATTAATTTGAAATAAAATGATTTAAAATCTTGAAAAACATGATAGAGGATATACAAATCCTCGAATATAACACACTTAATGATTTATAAGCTAATTGAATTCTAAAATTAAGATCATGCCAAACAAATTATGAAACTGATTAGCCTAAAGTTTCAAACAGTTTTGCCTCCTGTGCATTTATCAAAGTAGCAGTAGGCTCGTGTGATGTTATCAGATGCTTTCAAGAAGTCTGAGAACAAGAAGATTGGAATTCAAGTTCTCAAACAAAGTAGGGAAAGTAAAGATATAGACCGACTGATAATCATGGCATCTTTTTTAGTCTTTGGATTGGTATGTCCTTTTATCGGCTTGTATATTTTGAGAGGGTGTACTACGTAAAATTGGTTGTATTGGGGAAAGACTTTAAATTTGAGAAATAGGACATGAGCCTCAATTCAAGTAGCCTCAAGTTTCAGGGAGAATTGTTTGATTCTGGGATTGAATTCCACCTAAACTGCTATGCCTTAACTTTAGCCTATTCTCCAATTCTTTACACCAGGTCTCCTTTATAATAATATATAATAACTTATTTGTAGAATGTAAATTTTATCAATTTAACTATTGAATCATGTGATATTTTTATAATGATCATGCACACCAAATATAATATCAATTAGACATTTATAAATATCTAATATAATATAATTGACATTTACTTATATTTTAAAAAATATTATACCTTAAAATAAAGTAATTAAATGAAGTTTTAATTAATTTTTACAAAATTTTATGAGCTTCATCTATATCATGAAAACTTTAATTCAATGGCTAAATTGATGAAACTCAAGGTATATAAAAAGTTATTAAATGATATAAGTATACCAAGACTTACTCTTGAAGTAATTAAGTAGATTATCACTATATATATATATATATATATATATATATAATATATATATAATATATATATATATATATATATATGAGAAATATTGTACTCAAGTTCTTTCCATGATTAAATTCTCTGCTTTATCTTCAATATTCAACATAGGCATATAAGAAACTGCATCACATTATTCCCCCGTTCTGTTTTATTCATCTTCTTGTCGCAACATGTTTTTATAAAAGAAAAAGATTAAATAGACATTGCCTTATTTTGTTCAAAATCTCTTTCTTTTATGACCAATAGTGCGCCAGCCTAATCGCATATCTCATGTAATGTTACATTTAATTTGAGTATCATAGGAGAAAATTAAAGATTTAAGTGGATCAGCTAGATCTAAATATAAATCGTTATTGAACTCAAATTCAATCTAATGATTCAAAACAACCAACAAGACCATTGCAAGGGTGCAATAATTTGGATGTTGCACCTTATACCTGCCTACTTTTATAAATTCAAAATTGTAATTGAATAATAGTTCAAAGCTTAACATTCTTTAAGAATGACCAGACCTAAAAAAGTTTTAGAATGGTTATTCCTTTGGTTGTTGAACCAAAACTACCGTGCCCCCATAAAGCTATACTGTGACACTTTTACTTGGAAAGTTTAATCTCTTCTGTTGACATTTTCAGAAAAAGAAAATGTCAGGGGAAGTTGATCATCTGTGCTTTTTAATTTCGTCAGAAGAAACTTGATACATGTTTCCAAACATACTGGAAAGTAATGGAATCCTTCTAGATGAGAAACGTTCATACCCGACGGCAGTTAGGTGATTAAAATAAATAGATTCTCTTAAATAATTTTAAAAAATTTAACTGAGTTTGTTGGTAATTGATTTTGGCTATTTTTTCTTTCTAGGAAACTTTCCTGGCCCCTATATATTAATTAGGAGTTACAAGACTTGTTATATATAAGTAGAGAGTATAAGTAAAGGAGTTTCTTTTCGAATGGTTGATATTTTCATATTTCTAATTCACACACTTCTTATATTCTCTTTTTACAAGTTAATGAATACAATTTAATTTTATATACTTAAAAGTTTTTAAATTATTCAAATTACTGACAATATTTTTCTTTTGTTTTCCCTCCTCTTTCATATCTTTTGGAGTTTAATTTGAACCGTTTCAATCCAAACTTGCACATAAAAGATCATGCTATGTATACAGCTGTTGCCTTTGCAATTATGCATAAATTTACATTTAGATTCATTTAAGTTCGAATGGTTCCATTTAATTAATTTTCATGTTAAAATTCCATGAACCGTGGGTATATTAATTTTATATAACTGAATATAAAAATTGGGAAAGTAAGTAGTATTATTTTATTAAGATATATTTATAGGTTGTATTGACCTCAAACCTTTCCTCTAGAAGCAACGTACATTAACTCCCTCTCCTACCACGAATCCAGAAGCAGAAGCTTGTTTTATCTTGCAGTCTTTAATGTTTAATATTTATCAATCTTTTTTTACAAAAGACAGAATATGAGATCCATTGACTATCATGGGCCCAAAATCATTCACTTTCTTTGTCTTTTTGCTAATGATTCACAATATTTTAGTTGGCCAGTGCATGAGAAACCGGGGATTTTGGCAAGGAATTCTCAATAAGTGACCAAAAAGTCCAATTTTCTTGTACAGGACGTAGAGAGCCACAAAGTCACGGTCTTTGCTCTCCACCCGACACACAGCCGGCTGCTATGAATAGCAAAATAATGCAGCAGAAGAATAAATTATAGCAGGTTGGCTAAACTAGGTTTTAGAAAAAGTTTTGTACTCTTTAATTGTACGAGTTTAAATCCATCGACAAAACAATTTAGATGAAAATTTATCTGTACTTCAAGATTTCAAGCATATGATTAGTGCTTTAACTGATAATACTAAAATAACATATTTTTAGTATTAATTTTTGTACCAAAAAATTATATATTTTATTTTAAAAATTATTTTGATACTTATTTTATTTTTTTCAAAATATTAATATCAACGTAAATTTATTATTATTAATTTATTATTATTTATATTTAATAAATTTTTAAATATTTATTTTAAAATTAATAATTAATAAATATTTCACATTTTAATATTAAACTCATCGGTACCTAACAATTCCCTTACACACTTCACAAACAGAAGGTTCCAACACTAATTTCAATCATTCAGTTTGACCGAGGACTTTGACCGCCTCCTCTTCATCACCTTTAATACGAATATCTGGTAGATTTTCAAGTGGTCCCTCAAGGTACTTTGACTAAATCCCTTTCTAAGACTTTGAATAGCCAAAATTGCTAAATCTTAAGACAGAAAATTTCTCTTGGTGTGTTTATTTTCTTAATATAAAATATCATAATGTAGAACGAGAAAACTTGCAGATATTTGATTGATTCCAAGATTCTGCATAAGAGAGTGGTGTATCAGATCAACTAATTAAACTACTGACCTGCATATTCCAAATTGTTCTATAGCTATAGCTACCAAGTCTTGAACTTGAATTAGAGTGGGTTACCTAGATTCCTGTCGTGCAAAATAAATTTAATTTTCTTTTTGAAAGAGCAATAATTATGTCATAATCGTAAAGGCAAGTGGAGTACTGGAGAATTATTCAATTGCAGGATAATTAATATCTTTTCCGCCTTAAAATGTGGGTGGACTAGTGGAGAATTATTACGATAGAATGTCATTGATTCATTTTTTTTTTATTAATTTTGTAATTACTAAGAATATAGTTATACAATTGCAGGAGAATTAATATTTTTCGGCCTTAGAATGTAGGTTGAAGTTGAATCATTTTTTATTATTGTCTTGAAATAAAAGTAACAATCTTAATATATATATATATATATATATATATATATTATTCGGTAATATAATTAATTTGATTAATAGTCTTTTATTTATGTTTCAATCAAGTAGTGTCTAGGTTAACCTGTGTATAATTCGATTAATCCAATTTTAGTAGAAATTGATAAAACTAGCATTACTTATCCTATATCATATTCGTTTTCCAACCCTTATAAATTTTCGTAAATAATTTATATATCGCAGTTGTAATTTGAGTTGCATATCTTATTGGTAGCACTAATTTGAGCTCGAAAAGTCTTGTGACTCGTATAAAAACAAAAAAACAAAAATGTCAGTGGCAATTGAATTGGAAAGTGAATGAATTTGCTTCATTAATTATAGAGTAAATATTTAAATTGGTCTTTCAAATATACATATGGCATTAGTTTAATTTTTCAATAATTTTTGACATTAAAATAATTTTCGAATGTTAATTTTTTCACATTAAATTAATTATTTAAAGTTATTTTTTAACATTAAATTAGTCATCTAAAAAGATTAATTTAATGTAAAAAATATTAAAAAATTAAATTAATATCATTTATATTTTTAAAGGACCAAATTAAATATTATTCTTAATTATATTATCAGAACAATTTATTTAAAATTATAAGCTAAAGTTAAGAGAGAAACAAATGAAAAAGCACTTTTGGACATGTAGAAGAAGTAGCCAGAGTCTCACGAGGGATTAACTTAATTATAAGATATAAAAGGGGAAAGGAATGTCCCACTTGACCCGAATAGTTGATGCTTGTTGACTTAGCAACACATATGATTGGGGGAGCTTTGGTACTAATCTATAGATATTGATATTTCTCGAAAGAAATATACTCATAAAATTATTTTTTTTGGGTGAGAGAAAGTTTAGCAAGATGGGAGATTATATATCCTATTTTAAGCTCTACTCTCAACGAAAGATTACAGTAATATATACTTACCTTCCTAATAAAGAAAGATTGCTATTAGGAAGAATAGAAAGTATTTCAATCTTTAATAGTTGAGCTAACTTCTGTTTTGCATTCATAAAACATGGATATACCCCTTCTATTTTAAAATAGTAATAATTGATACTGCAAAGATTATAGGGAGATAGACAAAGATAATAGCCTCATGAATAGTGCATTATCTTTGTTCCAATCTAATTTAGATCCGTGACTATATCAAGTCAAAACAACACAAACAAGAGAATTCAAGAGCAGCTTGTCGTTTTCTTTATGTCAGTCAAAAACTTTTGTGGTCTATATAAAATAGTCGCCAAACCCATACACTCTCAAGTTTTGACATTTCCTTCTCTGGTCATGATTCCTTTGGGGAATATAGCATGCCTCCAAACTAACTCATTTTCAGTAATTGTGTTATATTTTGTTCCTTTTTATTCAAATAAAATTAAAAATTCTTTTCTTATTTAAAAATATTTACCAAACATTATATCTAAATATAATTTTTTTTAAAATAAAGTTCTACTAGAATAAAACTATAAAAACGCCTTTTTTTTTCAAAAATTATCCAAGCGAGCCAAAATTTTAATTATGTTAAATTTGCGACTAGTATTGTAAAAGCACACTGCCATTAAAAGTCTAGCAATTCCAAAATATGACGTAAGTTTAGTATTTATGTCATTACAATTTTTTTTTTTGCATATGAACTACTCTTTAAAATTAATTTTTCAAAAAATGTTTTAAATAGTAACCGAGTTCTTGGGGATCGATATCATACACACAACTTTTTAATATTGAAGGAGATAAAAATATGTAGATGAAAATGGTAAATCAAAGTACATGATTATTTCAATGATATTTCTGTAATTTCTGAAATTTCAACTTTTTGTGGTATAATACTGTAATAAATGGAAAGCACCAGTATCTTTAGAAAGATCATGGCATATATACTTCACAAAATAGACCTTAACAATAATAATATATAAAAGGTAATATTTGAGAAATTTGACAGACACTTAAAAAAAATAAAAATTCTACATATATGTATCATTGATGAAAAATAGTATGAAAAATTAATCTTAAAGATCGCTATTAAGGTATATTTAATCTTAAGGGACATAAAAATTAAATTTAAATTATTAAAAAAGATTATTCAAAATTTATTTAGGGAGAGGGCCCATTAAATTTACTTAATTGATACAAATATCCTTAATGAAATTTTTTTTCTCTTCTTATCTATCGCATACCTATCTTTTTATTTTAATTTTTCACGTTTCTTTTCTTTTTCTATCATTTCTTCTTATGTTGTTCTGTGTTTCTCTAACTCATTCCTTCTTCTATTTGTTCAATCATAAACAATTCAAAATCAATTAGGGGATCACTAGTAAGTTTTTAAATCTTTATGTTTTCTTTATATTTTTCAATTTTAGTTTAATAAGTACTTTTTGAATTTCAATTTTTTGTCCATAAGTTTGGTTGACACTGCTTAGCCCCATTTTCATACAAAAAAAGTGAAGAAAAAATTATAAATGCTCAAGTTTGTATTCGCTAACTAATTAGGTATTTGATATTTGTTAATTGTTATTAACGATTATCACTCATCTCTATTTGGTCAATACTAGTCATTTGGTGGCTATCACGTGTATGGTTATTGTTCATCTTTGAGTGGTCAACAGTAGTCAATGAGTGACTATCATGATATTGTTAGAAAAATATACAATAAATTAGGGCCACACATGTAATGATTAAATGTGTTAAGCCATTATTTAAGTAGACAAAATTAAAGTGATCTATTTGGATTAAAATGTTATGGCAAATGGCATAATTATCATGAAAAATATTGTGTAGATACCAAAAGTCTTATTTCTATTTTTATGATGAGCTGAAATAGAAATAAGAAAAATATAAGAGTCATGACTCTTTATGAAATGGTATGAACTCAAAGAGACATTACTCTTCATGAAAGGACATGTGCTTCTTATAAATATAGGGGTTATGGTCCCCAATTGTAGAAGAACAACATAATTTACTTCTCTTCATCCCATTAGAAGAGGATCTAAGGCATAACATAAGGAATTCTACAATTGGAAGATCACTACTCGATCAAGGGCATCATTCTTTCTATCAAGATCCAATGGATCCTTCAGGTACGCTTCTGCATTTATTAATTATCTTGAATTGGCATGGGTTTATAGATAGAATATGATTTTGGGTTTGTGCTTGATGAAGAACATGTTTCATATTGATCTTGATTTTATCTACATGATGTTTAAGAATTAAAGGCATGTCAATAGGCACAAATTTCATTTAAATTCAACAGATATGTCTGAAGTAAATGAGTTTAAGATATATGGTCGGAGTGCTATAATTTATCATCATGTTATTTTGGTTATAAAGTAATTAATATTTTCTTTTTTCTTTTTTACATTAAGGTGGTGATAAATTTTCTTGAGCATGGAACACAGTAGCTACCCCCATTTGCAACATGTTTTTTTTGTTATTTTTATAGGGCTAGATCAAAATATCATTTAAATTTTTCTCATGATATGTCTTGAGTGGCATATGACTATATGAGTATCACATGCCACATGCATGCATTGCAATTAAATTGTTACATGATAATCTATATTCCTATGTGGAAGAATGCTATTTGAAAAGCTCTCAAGAAAATTTTTATATGAAAACTACAGTTCCAGTGGAGACTCATGACATGCTTGACGTTAACAATTTAAGCATAGCAGATTAGAAGAATAATGTTTCCCTTATGCCACCAACAACACTTTGTCCTCCTAGGTGACCATGCAAGAAATGTCGGGAGTCACATTTCCAATACTTGCGTGTTTACAAATGTAGTCGTTGTCACCAAATTTGTCACAACCGTGCTAAGTGTAGAAACCTAATCTAGAAAGATTATGACTTTGAATGAATGTCAATGTTAAGAAAACTAGATTGGACCGGCCGGACAGGCTGGTTTGACTGGGAACCGGTCACCCCACCGGTCTGGTCCACTCCAAAAAATCGTCTAGCCTGAAAAGCAGTCAAGAACCGGTAAACCGGTCAACAACCGGTGAACCGGTTGACCTGGACCGGTCTAATTAGGTTCAACCGGTCCTTTTTTTTTTAAATTTTTGTTAATTCAAATGTTGTCATTTTGATCTAAAAACTTAATGTAAGTCAATCTAAAAAGAATTTTATATGAAATACTTAAACTTAGATTGTATAGAAGCTTGGAAACTAAATGTATAATTGATTGTATATCTCTTTGAACTGAAATTGGAATTTTTTTAAACAAAAATAGGCTATAATATTGTTACTGAATGCTTTGGACTCTCAAAAAATAAGTTGTAAACTATTTTTTATCATTTGTGCTATTATTTTATGATTTTTAATTTTTTTAATTAGTATATAATATATATATATATAAATATTTAAATTATTTAATTATATTCCGGTTCGACTACGGTTGAACTATTGAATCTTGAATCAGTTCCCTGACCGGTTCAATCACTGGTTCGACTTTCATAACCTTGGGTACTAGGTTTCCACTTGAGATACTATATGGTAAATGTATTTTGAGGTTTTGGTAATTTTGTTTAGGATGATTTGAATTGTTTATGCATATTAATTGTTTAAAGTACATTACTTCTTTTGTAATAAATATGTTTTGGACTAATTTTACATTCATTGTAATTTTGTAATGAAAGTCAAAGATACAAGGAGTTAAGAAGAAAATTTGTGAATGACTATTGCTTTTTATTAAATGATAAATTGTTCCCTCGGTGTGGGAAATAATAGTAAATAAAATTTTAAATTTATAATAAATTTGGAAGACATTATACAAATGGTTAT
This sequence comes from Styphnolobium japonicum, assembly GCA_023212625.1. Taxonomy (NCBI): domain Eukaryota; kingdom Viridiplantae; phylum Streptophyta; class Magnoliopsida; order Fabales; family Fabaceae; genus Styphnolobium; species Styphnolobium japonicum. Next base: position 12,652,849 of record JALBWW010000008.1, on the reverse strand, counting down.
TTCTATTTATTGAGTGGTTAAGTGTTTTCACAAAGTCACTAACAATAATAAATAAAGTTCTAAATTTATAATAAGTTTGAAAGACAATATGTGAATAACTATTTCTTTTTATTGAGTGGTCTAGGAGTGCTGGTGAGTTGGTTTGGTTCGGGTTCTAGGGGAAAAAAAAGTCCAAATCGACAAACCTTGGTTAGGTTAGTTTAGTTCAATTTTTGAAAAAAAAAATTGAGCAACCCGATTAAGGTTGGGTTAGTTTGGTTCAGGTCATCGGATTGGTCGATCAATTTTTATTTTCTCATAGCAAAACAACAAATATGCTAAATACTTAAACTCATTTAGAAGCATTCTAGCCGTCTAGTTCTAGTACATGTACTTAAACTTAGATAACAACATAAATCATAATACAATACTTAAAATTCAAATACTTAAGATAAAAATATAAAATAGCCACACAAAGATTTTGACAGTAGCACACAACAATCACACATGTTCATGTCTATCATCTTTTTACTTCACTGAATGGGCAAAAGAGAGCTCTTGAGCAGAATCAGTAGCACACAACAATTACACCTAGTGCAGAAAAGTAGTGCAAATCATCACCATGACTTGAGCATAAGACCTATCCCTAAATCCTCTCCCATCCCAAATCCAAATTTTACTAACAAACTCATTATAACAGTACATTAAAATATGGCATAGAACATGGGCAAATAGCACCCATGAAGGAAGTAATCTTAAAAACCAAGTCAAAGCCACCCACCAAATCAACTCCAGTGATTTTATAAACTCACTCTTGCGTTTATTTATTATGATATGATAGTATATGTCACTAGATATAAACATCTCTTCATTTAGATGTTTCATCGAACAACATTAGGATGTCACAAAATTGGTTCCCCTCAACCACATTGTGTCTCTCTTGAACTCAAATAATACCACTGAGAATGGCAGTCACACATGCTAACTTTGAACCAAGCCCCAAAGACAAAAGCGCAAAAATAGAACCCACAAATACGCAAACAAAAGTAGACTCAAAGCAAACCCACATATGTAAACAAACACAACGATCACAAAGTACAGGGAGTTAGGGATCAAGAGACAAACGAACCTAAAAATACAGCAGAGGGCGATACCAAGAGGCATCATGGTAGCACGTCGGTAAAGCTTCAAGATGGCAGCAACCACCTTCACAGTTTCACGGTTCGACCTTTCGAAGAGGCCTTGGCTTGGATTGGCTACTAGGGCTCAAAATGTGAAGGGAGAGAGAGGAAGGAAGGTGCGAATAAGAGAAACGAAATGATTCTCTCTGTGTGAAACACGCATCTTAGGTTTGGGTGATAAAAGCGGGTAATCGGGTCCTCAGGTCAAGAAATCTCAAACCCGTAAACAGAACCAATCTTGGTAGATTTTGATCGGGTTGGACCCGATTGGACCTAATGACCTAACCCAAACCAATTTTTTTTAATTGGTTGGGGTCGGTTTATCGTTTTCATCAGGTTTACCCGAACCAATGAATACCCCTAGAGCGGTCAAGTGTTCTCATGGAGTGCCTAACAATAAAAAATAAAATTCTAAATTTACAATAAGTTTGGAAGACAATATGTGTGAACATCATATTTTGTTTGGATAAAAAATTGTTATTATGAAAGTTATAAAAATTCATAAAGAGTTTTGATTAGCCCTTTAATTAAGAAAGACAAAAAAATGAAAAAAAGTAATTAAAAAAAAGAAGAAGAGGTTTATTAACATTGAAAAGTTCTCGAAATAATAATATAAAAAATATACAAAATAATAAAAAAAAACATAAAAAGAAAGAAATTAAAAATTATGTATCCTTTTCAATTCTAAGCCCAATCCAAAACCCGTTCTCACCTGGCCTAATCCCCAAACCCTTAAACTCACCTGGCCCAATCCCCAAACCCTTAAACTCACCTGGCCTAATCCTCTAAACCCATTTTCTTAAACCCACCCAACCCATTTCCTCAATCCCTAATCCATTCCCCTCTGACCCATTTCTAACCTAGACCCAAACCAAAATCCCAGATCCATCCCCAACCTCTCTACCCACACCCGAGACCATTACCCCTTATTTATCCCCTAACAGAAACCCTAGTAGAGCAAACCTCTACTGTTGCTCGCCGTCAACCTAGGATCACTCCCTCTTGCAACTCGCCCTACTCCACTTACCCCGCACCACTCCCCTTGTTGCTCGCCCCCTTGCACTACGTCCTTTGCATCTCCGCGCCTCCCTCACCCCACTGTGCTAAATTTGCGGATCACGCTCTCGTGCCACCCACGTTCTTCCCAAACCTCCACGCGCGAGTCCTAGTAATTGCCTCCAACTTGCAGCAGACCCGTTGGATGACCAACGATATCACACACGAGTGCGAGAATTTAGGGGTAGCCTTTTTCCCTCTGTACTAGCTCGGGAAAGTTTTGCTCTCGGTCGAGGATGTACGACCAAGGACGTGCTCTCCAGAATTTGCAAGGACATACACGAATGGGAGAGAATTTTTGGTGTTTTCCAAAGCCGTCCCTCTATAAACAGCCAGTTTTGCAAATCTCATGGGGATTCATTCTGGGAGCAAGGAGTTCTTAGGGTTTTATAAAGTCTTTTTTAGTTTTCTGAGAAAATTTGAGAGTGAGTGTGAGAAGCATACGAAGAAGAATGGAGGAAACTCTACAGGACAAACTCCTCTCACCTTTTTTCTTTTCCTGTAAATTCAAATTCTAGTTTAGCGTTAACAAATTTTATTGGATTTGGTATGTAAAAAATTAAGTGATAATGTGTATATTCATGAACGCTCGTTTTGGCATTCTAAGATTGGCATGTACATTTTGACAAATGCAATATACTTGATGATATGTGTATATTCTGATGTATGTTGTTTGATCTTAAATTGTGTAATGTGTGTTTGAATCGAATCTGGATTGGGCGCTCTTAAAGTGCAACCAATATGGTGTAGCTCAAGAGATAGATACTTGGACCCCTTAAGCATGTGGTAAGAGGTTTGATTCCTGACCCATGTGTATGGAAAAACATCTGTTGGGAGAGGTCAATCCCTTAAAAGTGCAAATTTGATATTTTTGTGAGGGTGAAGTTTGGGTTTGAACTTGCAATATTTGTTGGTTTTGATCTTTTATCATCTCTGATTCATGTGCAATGCATGTTTGAATTGAATATGGATTGGGCACTCTTAAAGTGTAGAGCTGATGTTTGTGTAAGGGTAAATTAAGGGTTCGAATTTTGTAGTCTTGATCTCTAGATCTTGTAGTCTCTCCGGTTTGAATCTTAATTGGGTGAGATTGTCTTGTTCTAGTAAATTTATAAGGGTATAAAAGATCTTATTGAACTAAATGCCTAAATTTGATGAATAAAAGAATATTGCTCCTATACAGTGTTTTGGTTAAAATGGTTGTTTGTGCTTGATCTGTTACTGGCTTGAAGAAATGCTTGAGCTGCAGATAAAGGTTTAAATTTGTTCCCGTTATGGTTTGATTTAATTTACTCGTAATCTTTAGTTTCTCCATTTGTGATTTCCTTTTACTTATAAATTTTGTTCGTATGAGTTTAGATCTTCAGGCTCAAAATAATAGGCTTTGTTAGTTTTTAAGTAAGAAAGAATCACTAAATTCCATTATGATAATTGTTGTTGGAGTTCTCTAGTGTGGTTCAGTTTTAGTTTTCTTTTAGGGTATGGTAAAGTATCATTAGGTTGTCTTAATAAATACTAAAGCCTATGCTAACTACCTTGGGCATTTGCATGTTGACAAATTATGTTTGTTTGGTAGCTACAAATATGGTTTAGTAATTCTAGAAATGAGCACCATGTTTTTATGATTGCTGATTATCAATGGAGATTGTTTTCCTTTTGTCCAATGCAACATTCAGTTGAGTCATAAGTTCAGATTACTTCTTATCCTTTGTTGAATGTGAATAGCATGCATCATCCCCTTTTTAAGTTGGACCTTTGATTTTGCAACCGGAAACACAATGTGGTTTGTCGGTCATCCAATCGGCTAAGGAAGATGGGGTACTAAATCGAAGGCCAAATCGGTCGGAAGCCGATCGGACAAAGGAAACCATAGGGATCAGAGGTTTTTGGTCAGAAAGGTTAAGTTTTGCTTGGTTTGTTACTTAACTGAGGCTAATAAGCTAAGTTCTGCTTGGTCGGTTAGTTAGCTGGGTTAATGGATGAGTCTGCTCGATTGGCTTGGTGAGCTAAGATCTTCTCGATCAAAAAGGTTGAGCTCGACTCGGTCCAATTGATGGAAAAATGCTAGGGGGATCTGATCGGTTGTGTAATTGATTTGAGAGGTGAAGGCTAAGGCTAAGGTTCTCGGTCGGAAAGGTTAAGCTTAGCTTGGATGGTCTAGTTGATTGAAAAATGTCAAGGTCTGATTAGTTAGATAGTTTATCTGTGGGGTGAAGGCTAAAGTTAGGTCCACTCAGATCGGTCGGGTAGTGAACTAAGAGGCTATTGGAAAGCTCGGCTCGGTCGGGAAGGTGATCGGGGGTTAATGGGTGAGCTCGGTCGGCCAAGTTGCCATATAAAATGAGTATGCATTTCGGTGGGTTTTCTTTCATCAAGCATAAATATGCATTTTACGAATGGTTCTTTTTAATATTGTTCTAATAAAGAATCGAGTTATAGTTTTGCCCTTTAATGGATTTGACGTTGTGGGTTTGTTATGATATTTTTATTCATTGATATTCTCCATTTATTTGAATCATACTTGTTACAATTTTCAAGAAAAAAAACCTCATCTACGTTATAAGATTCTTAGGATACAATAATCAAAATTAGCTGCAACGGCAACAACATTTTAATCTTCTTGAGGTGAAAAGAAATTTTATAGTTTCGCTAGGAGCGTTGGTAGCGCTATAAGTGATCTTTAACAAACAATCTTATTCCATACTGAAATTGTTTTTCTTTAATTTTATCATTCTTTAACATTTTCATCAATCCTTTTTAAATTAATATATGATATAAGATTCCAAGGAATGAATAATTAAAATTAGTTGCAATGACAACGACATTTTGACTTCCCTGAGGTAAGGAGAAATTTTGTGATTTTACCGAAAGTGCTGGCCAAGTTATAAATGACCTCCAATAAAAAGTCTTATTTCATTATTAATTTATTACATTTGCTAATTTTAAGCATTTGAGGTGACCTTTAAAGAATCTCTGACAATAAAAATGATTATTTTATCCATTCAATTACCTTTTGTTCTTGTTTTCGTATTATCATAATATATAAACAAATTATAATTTATATTTAATGTCTCAACAATTAAACTGGCCGATGATAGAAATTGAGAGAGGATTGAGAGTCTAATCAACTAAACTTTTCCCTATATTCTCAAGACATTAATATTAGATTTTGCTAAGAGCGCTGACGAGATCTAATTCCTAAAAATAAATTAATAGATAAAATATTTTTTCAAAAAAATAAAATTAAATAACGCAAATAATTGTGAAAAAATTCATATAGCCCATACTTCGTGATAATGGTGATTTAAAATTTAAAACCTTTTGTGAAAATCATTTTAAAAATCCTCTTTTTTGTTAAATGATATTTTCTATTGTGAAATATATTTTCAAGAACCTTTTATTTGATAAAAAAAGAATATATTTTCTTGAAAATAAAATTTTTCAATTCACCAGTTCACTCTTAATAAGTTGGGGGTTTATGATTTGTTCCCCAAAATGGTTATTAAGTCATCTATTCTCTATCTTAGTTATTTATCATTTTTTATAAGATGCCCGACAAAATAGGACATAAAAAATAACAAAAAAATGAAAATATTTTGTTTTAAATAATAAGTGACCAACTTAATTAATTTAACAGATAACTTTAGATTAAATAGGTAATCGTTCTTGGAATGGATGATGTAGGGTACTGATCAATCAATTTGAGACACTTATGTTAGCTTTGTATTAGGCTTCATTAGATGTTTATTGTGCCCAATATTAGTATTTTAGATGAGTTTAATGTTGTTGGGCTTCATTGGGTTTTAATGTAAATATTGGATAATTTTCGGATTTTGATGCATTTTGACCTTTCTTCCTTGGTTAGGCCATAACTTGGGACTCGGTGATCCAATTGAGGTGATCTTGGTGTCTTTGGAAAGCTAAGACAAGGATCTACAAGTTTTATGAAGAACTCAAGAGCTGGATCGGACTTCTAAGGGCCCAAAATAGCCTTGCAATACAGAGTGAGTTTGCTGTCACGGAACCATCTGGGCAGTATGCACATATTGGACTATATAGTGGGTTATAGGCCTCCTCTTGAGCTGAAACTTGGTCATTTGAAAGATAAGACCCATATCTCCAACTTCACTAAAGACCATTTTGTCAATAGATGTCATTTTAGGCATGCTTCTGAAGCTACAAGTTGGTATGAATTTGGAAACACGTTATTCCAACCTAACTTGAGGTAGGTGCATTGTTTTTGGCATTTCTGGAGTTCTAAAAGTCCAAATGACATGATTCAAATTGGAGATTTTCAAGGAGACAACTGGCTACAACTTTGATGAAAACATCCAAGCCAAAATGCACTGTCTAGGTGATGAATTTGAAGCCAGAAGTCGGATAAGAGTTGTTAACTAAAAGCCACCAACCATACACTAACCCACCTACCATGCACCAACCCACCAACCATGCATCAAGCTTCCATTTTTGACAATTTTCATATTCTTATAACTTGTATTCAGATTATGTACATGTACAAATTGGCTTCTAGGATTAGTATAAATAGACCCAACCTCTTTGTATTAGAGGCATTCAATTTGGAAGTAAGTTTCAAGAAAGTTTAAGTATTTGTGAGAGTTTTCTTTCTCTTCTTTTCCATTCTCTTTGCAATTTCGTTTTTGTTCTTTAAATTCTGAGTTCTTCCTTCCCATCCATGGAAGGCTAGGCTCTCATAATCAATCCAAGGGATTAGCCATCTTGTTGTTTAATTTGGAGATCTTGTTTTGCTTGTTCATATTGCTTAATTGTTATTCAAGTTTCTCTTCTTCCTCTTTTGATTTTTATCTAGATTAAATTGCTTAATTTGATTTAGATGTTGATGTGGTAATAGCTTTATTATCATATATTCAAAGAGGATCATAAAGATTAAACAATATATTAAAGCTTTTTGATAGATTGTTTAGCTTGGTTAAATTCTAGATCTTAAGTTAATCTATGTTGGATGATGCTTACTTTATCTGACCTTGGTTAATCAAATCCTAAATACTTATCTAGTAAAGAATTCTTGGATCATGTTAAGGCTTCTTGATGTGATCTAAGGCCAAGAACATGGTTAGCAATTAAGTGAATTCCTTGTGATCAATGATGAGTTAAACTCAAGATCGGTAAATTTCCTTGGATTGGTTGTTTCTTTAGATTTGTTTACAACTTTGAATCTCCTACTTTTATTAATCTTGTTAATCAACAACAAACCCCCCCTTTTCTAATTATCTTGATCTAATTAAATATTTATTTTTGGATCCTTGAGAGACGATTCGGTTCATTCTCTATACTACAAATTAGTTTGTGAACCGGTTATTTTATTTGATAGGCCTCGACAGGTACTAATACAATCACTACTCGTAATCAACCCCCGAACTTAAACTCTGGTTTGCAGACTCTCTTTTAGGTATCCAATCGCACCATTCCATTTTATAATGGAAAAATCGATTGGTAGCGATTCCTAAACATTTATTAATTTACCTTAAGTCTATTGTTTTAGTTGCCTATTGTACGACATTTCCCTCTGGGGACGGTTGCGACAATATGCGAATGATTATTTCTTTTTATTGAGTGGTCAAGTATTCTCATAAAGTATCTAATAATATTAAATAAAGTACTAATTTTACATTAAGGGTCTATTTAGATGACAGAATTGGAATTACAATTTAAAATTCTAATTTCAATTCTATTTCTGTTCAAATTAGAATTTGCAAGAATCTTAATTTTTATATTTTGGACAATTAAAGAATTGAGACTTTAAACTTGTAATTCTGAATTAAATTAAAATTTTATTATTTGAATAATTTATCAAGAATTTACAAAAATATAATAAATATATTTAAATTAGTAAATAATAATTTAAAATTATAAAAAAATCAAGAAAGCTTGTTTTGCTGAATTATAACGGTCATAATGGATGTCAAACTAAAGGACTCTAATGGCAAAGGTGATTGTAGGATGCCGGTGTTAGTAATTGGAGGAAGCACGATGATTTGGTCATTGCACGCAGGACGATGATAATGGTCAGAGGCTGTCAGCACGTGCGATGATAATGTTACCAGAGCTCACCGGCAGTGACGTTGTTAGAGTACGTCGGCGATGACGTGGTCAGACTATGTTGATGGCGATCGTTGCCAACAACAATAGTTGTTGGATAGTTTTTAACTTTTACCTTTTAATATTCAAAAAAAAAAACTTAGTACTTAGAATTGTAATTTTTAAAGTTTAAGCTTAGAGTTGAGATTAGTATAAACTAGTTATTTTTGAATTTCATGGAATTAGACTCAGAATTAGAATTCTGATTCTAATATACATTACAAACAAGATAATTGAAATTGAGAGGTCCAATTCCAATTCTAATACTGAATTACAAGCCCAATTCCATTCGCCAAACAAAACGTATGGGTATTTAATGATTTTTCTCCCTAAATAAAATTTGAATAGTTATTATTAATAATTTAAATTTTTTATATCCATTAAAATTAAATATACCTTATTAACTTTCCTTAACATTAATTTTTGTAAAATAGTATCAAACTCATCACTAGTCTTTCGTGTTTTTGAAACCTATTGCATTTAATTTTGAAAGTTTTTATATATCTTCATATAATTTCCTTTTACTATGAATGATAATGACAGAATTAATGTCTTCAAAGATATAGGCTCTCTTTAGTAAAAAGTAGTGGATAGTGGATAAGTTTGTTAATAGCATATGAGCTTATAGCGAATCAGCTATAAAATTGAATTTGAAGTGTTTGATAAAATTAGCAATTGAACTAACTGATAAATGTAAAATGATATAAAAAGACATTTTTAATTAATGCTTAAATTTCTTCCATCAATATTAAATATGAAAAAATATTTATTAATTATTTATAAAATAAATTTATGTTAATTAAACTAATTATTAAGATATTTAGAAATTACAATTTTGAAATTTATATTTTAATAATCTAATTTATTTATTTATTATCATTAAAATGTTTTTTATTGGTTAAAAATATTATTTTAAATTCTCTTTTGATTTAATTTTTCTTGTTTTATAAACATATATGTATTATAAAAATATACATAACAACATAAATGTACATAATTTTTTAAATATAAATACGCACAAAAAATATATTTAACAATATACATATACACAAGAAGTGAGAGTGTATGGATTAATATTTTTTTATTTTATTTAATAGAGGGTAGGAGATGAATTTAATTAAAATAATGAGAGTAAAAACGAAAAAAAAAATTAATATACTATAAGTTATAAGCTCAAATGCTACTTCAAGTAGCATCTGAAAAAAAATTATAAACTACTAAAAAAATGCTATAAACTATTAATTATTAAATAAATTTATGTTTTTAAATTTATTATCTGTTAATCAAATCCACTATAAGCTAATAGATTAAATTTTCCAAACATAACCATAGTGGTGCAGGCTCAAACAGGTCCTTCCTCTCTTTTTCATCTAGAATAGTCAAGAGACATATATGGACTGAATACGTACATTTGCAAAGAAGCGAAGGAATGACTTTGGAAGTGCTATGACTTGTTATATAGTTCACATATATGGAAATCTTTTATTAGTATCTAGAAATTATCAAATTTGTAATTAATTTCTGCTTTTTATTTGTTAATGGATATGCAATGGCGGCTCAATAGATAAGAGACTTAAAGTTAAATATAAAAATGATTTTTCTTCTTTAATTGAAATTTAAGATTTTTTTTTACTATATATTTTTTTAAAATTTTAAATGCAAATTTTTTATTAAGCTTTATAATCAAATTCTTTTAATATTTTTTAATTGATGATATAGCTAATAATAATTTTTATTCAAAAAGACCATCATATGTTTTTACACCCTTCAGATGTGAAACTAATTTTTGAAAGTTAGATTAGCCTTCACTATAAAGTGCTTCAAATGAATTTCAAATCTCTGCTCCTGTAAAGTACAATTACATAAAACTCAATTTGCCAGCTATATTTAAGCTTTATTAAGGCATTATTGTTCTTAAATTTTTTTTATTAATTTTAATTTTTAAAAACTTATTTTGTTGTAGCAATATTTAGTGCCTTCAATTTTTTATGGCTAAATAAAAGTAACATGGATTTATATTTGTAGACAAGGAGAAGAAATAAATATTTACTAGGTACTTAATAAGTGAGAGGATATATGGGCTTTTTATTAATTATATTCACTTTTTAATATTTTTAATATAAATTTTGAAAATAAAAAGAATAATAAAAAGTTAATAAAAATGTGAGAAATAAAAGAAAATAAAAATTTATTAAATACGTAATTAAAGAAGAGAAAATTTGTAAATGTTTTATTAATTATTTTATTTTATATTTTTAATAAATTAAATTAGTGTATTATTATAAAATTCTGAAATCTATAAAATAATGGGAACTTAAAGTAAGTGCTTGGGTGAGTTCACCTTTAGCCGTCCCAGTGGATATGTATCCTTGATGAAAAATAGTATCAAATCCATCACTAACCTTTCGTGTTTTTAGAGCATATTTGTTTTTACTTAAATTTTTTAAATAATTATTTTTTTAATTAAAAGTTATTTTATCTAAAATTTATTTATTTTGTTTAAAGTGTGTAAAATTTATTATAAGTTAAGATTATTTTTTCATAATTAAAATTAACTTTTTAAAAAGGTTTAAATAAATGTTTGATTTTTATAGTTTACACTCAATTTGATTTTAGTTCTTATACTTTTTTTTTTGTAAATCAGTCCATATTCTTACAATCGTTTACAAAATGGTCTTTACTGTTAGTTCTAATTATGACGTTATTAGTTTATGGTCCATATAGTTTTCTATTTTTTTTAATTTGGTCCCTATAAGTTTTTAATTTAGTCTTTATAGTTTTCTCCTATTTTTAATTTGATCCCTATAAACTGACGACGTCATAACAAGTTTAAAGGTAGAGGCCATTTTGCAAATGATTGTAAGTATAATGATTGATTTATAAAGAAAAAAAGTATAGGGACTAAAATCAAAATGAGTGTAAACTATAGGGACCAAAAGTTTATTTAAACCTTTCTAAAAAATCTTTTATTTTAAGCTTTTAGAGCATGTTTGGTATTACTTTTTTTTTGGGGGGGAATAATCACTTTTTTTTAATTAAAAGTTGTTTTATCTAGAATCTATCTTATTAGTTTAAAGTGTATAAAATTGATTATAAATTAAGATTATTTTTTCATAACTAAAAACAATTTTTTTAAAAAAATCTGTTATTTTAAGCTTTTAATTATTTGATTTCAGATTATTTCAAAAGCTTTAAGATAGAAATACTTATTTGCCCTCAACCAAATAACTTTTTTAATCATTTCATATATCTTTTGATAATTTTATACATAAAAGCGATTTTTTATACAATCCAAACAAAACTCTTTATCATAAAATCAATTACGAATTAACATATCCAAACATAAATTAATTTTCTTATAATTGATTTTCTTAAAAATCGATTATACACATAATTAATTTTTAACATAATCTTTTTTTTTCACAGTTAATTAATCCAAACACACACTTAATTATTTAATTTTAGATTATTTCAAAAGTTTTGAGAGAGAAATACCTATTTTCTCTCAATCAAATAACTTTTTCAATCATTTCATATATCTTTTAGTAATTTAATACATAAAAGTATTTTTTATACAATCTAAATAACAAAAATTTAGCATAAAATTAATTATGAACTAACATATCCAAACATAAATTAATTTTCTCATAATTAATTTTTTTAAAATTAATTATACATATAACCAATTTTTAATATAATTTTTTTTCAAAGCTAATTTAAACGCACACTTAATACCCATTGCATTAAATTTTGAAAGTTTTTATATATCTTCATATAATTTCCTTTTACTTCTATGAATGGTGATGACAGAATTAATGTATTCAAAGATATAGTAGTGCAGCCTCAATGCCTCATACAGGTCCTTCCTCTCTTTTTCATCTAGAATTTTCAAGAGATATTTATGGACTGAATACGGACATTTGCAAATAAGCGAAGGGATTTTCAATTCGATTTTGGAAGTGCTATGACTTGTTATAGTCCACATATATGGAAATCTATTAGTCGTATATATCTAGGAATGATCAACATTTGTAATTAATTTCTGCTTTTTATTTGTCAATGGTCTTATATGGCACTTTCTTTCTAGATTAATCACCGCAACAAGACTCTCATGGAGTATGACTACATAAGGATTTTTTTTTTCTTACATAAAATGTGCAAGCACTTAATAAAAGTGATGTAAGTTTCGTTTTGATAAACTTTTAAAAAAAAATTTTATATATTTTTTTGTAGTAGAACTTTTGTTTTAAAAAAATTTATTTTATATTTAAATTCAATGTTTGTGAAATACTTTTAAGTAATAGAAGAATTTTTTAATTTGTTTAAATAAGAAAGAATAAAATAAATTTTTTATAACAAAATTATTAAAAATATTGGATATTCAAAATAATAAAAATAAGGTTTACAAGAAGAAAAAAATAAAAAATAAGAAATATAATTTTTAATAAAGCTAAAAAGTATTTTTATCAATAAATTATATTAAAAATTACTTTTTTTTTAATTCAAAAACTAAAAATTACTAACTTTTAAAAAAAATAATTAAACTTTTATTTTAATTTTTAATTTTTAAAAAAATTTCATCCGAATAAACATAAAAATTTATAAAATATTTTTTTTATAAAAAAATACTTTCTTAAAAAAAAACTATTCAAACACACTCATATTACGCCGTCAATCCTGAGGCACATAAATATCATACTTAAATCTTAAATACCCCAAGTTCATCTACAAGGTCATTCGCAATTCGTTTATGTTTTCAGTCCTCTTATGTGTGTTGAACGTGGACTGGTCACGTTACAAAGCAGATCTATATCATTTATGACACAACCCTTGTATTGGAGCAATTGTTGGTAGCTTCTGAAACAAGCAGGAAAGTAGCTGTATGGAATAGTTCCGCCCTCTTAAGTATTAATTAATATACTATCGACGTGTGTCCTATATGGTGACTTAACTTTTAATGATGGAACGAGTCCATCAGCAAAAGATATGAGGGCATAAGTCAGACCTCATGACTTGACCTTGCTGAAAAAGCCATCCCCATCCTATTACTCTCTTCACACTATAATATAAAAAGAAGGTTCTCGACTTTGTTGAAATTGTTCCAGCACTTCTTCTCCTTGTCCTTGAGATAAAAGAAAACGCAGAAAAGAGAGAAAAATAGAAAGAAAAGATAAGATGGGTATCAAAGATTTCAATAAGGATGATGAATATGTGGACGAAGATGTTCCACTTCCAGGGTTTCGCTTCCACCCCACAGATGAAGAACTTGTGAGTTTCTATCTTCGCCGTAAGCTAGACAAGAAACCCGTCAGTCTCGAACTCATCAAACAGATTGATATCTACAAATACGATCCTTGGGATCTTCCAAGTACGTTTTTTTTTTTTTTGTGAAGTATGTCTTCACTCTCATTAATAGCTGTTTATTTGATTTCTTGATTCCTCTCCCTTTTTCTTAAGCTACAAATCTTGTAGATATTTTCTTAAAAAGAGGAGATGAAAGAAGTAATTATAGGGTTTTCATCTAACACGGGCAAGAAAAAAAATGATACTATACTTCTTGGCTATCTAGTTTTCATCTTTGCCAAAACTACTGGTTACCTTCATAAGCCATCAACCAGAAAAATTACACTTACACAAACACAGTTTGATTAAGTTGGGTAGAATTTTGATATTGATTTAATTTCTATTCCTTTTATACTTATCCTGATATTTAATCATATACTATCACATTAAAAACGTTATATTTTTTATGTAATTGTTATGATATAAGATTTTAATACATAATTTAATTACAGCACTTACTGTGTGGATTACAATTAAACTCTTCTGATATTGATACCGATACTTGCTTTACTATTCACTTAAAGAGGATCAAATGTGTGGGGTAAATGGAATTACACTTGCATGTGTATGATTGGTGACTTCCCATTTGTATGGGAATATCATATAGCATTTATTTTCACATGCTCTTAAATTGCTTCTAATTGCTATCAAGATCACTGTCACTGGTTCAGCTTTGAGCCTTTCCTTTCCAACCAGTACATCTAGCAATATCAGAAGAGTATCTTCTGAGCTCTCCTATAAGACCTACGTGCTAGACTTCTAGTACAAAATTAAAAATATCCTAGAAGAGTATATGAAGACAAATTAAAAACAGCATATATAATACATATAGGTTTTTATGTACATATATATATATATATATGTATATATATATATCAGAAAGATACGTAGGTACATATATAGAGATTTCATACGGGGTAACTTCTTCAAAGTGCAAAATTTTTATGAATCTCACTATTACACTTCTACTATTCTAACCTACCTATGCTAAGTGCAACTTGGACTCTTTGGTTTTTCTTCCCTTCTTTTTCTTTCTCATTAATGGCAACTTAATTAATTAGCTTCATGTTGCAACTGTCAATTTGCTTATATGCAGAAGCCAGTAGTACTGGCGGAGAGAAGGAGTGGTACTTCTTTTGCAAAAGAGGGAGAAAGTATAGGAATAGCATAAGGCCCAACAGAGTCACTGGCTCTGGGTTCTGGAAAGCAACTGGCATAGACAAGCAAGTGTACTCACTTGGAGGAGAAGGCAGTGACTGCATTGGACTCAAGAAAACACTAGTTTACTACCGTGGCAGCGCTGGCAAAGGCATCAAAACTGATTGGATGATGCACGAATTTCGCCTTCCTTCGAATAATGACACTAACACCAAACTTGCCAACGCCAAGGACAACACAGCCATTGCCCAAGAAGCTGTAGGAAACTTGAACTAATCTCTGAAATACATCAAATTCGTTGTTAACCATTAGCTGAAACAGTAGTTAATACCCAATATTTACAACTTTCTATTCTATTATGTACAGGAAATTTGGACATTATGTCGAATTTTAAAGCGAAATGTGTCACAAAGAAAGTACACACCAGATTGGAGACAATTAGCTGCTAAGCGTCATTCCACAGACAAGAGCACCAGAACGAGAAGTACGGAGATTAACACTAATGGAGAAGCATATATCGATTTTGGTACAAGCCTTGGCCATTATCACAATGAGCATACGCCTGTCATTAACTACACAAGCAGTGATCAAAGGCATCAGTTTCATGTAGGTCCGTTGAGTTCTCCAGTAGTGGCACAGCAACCTCAATTAACTGCACCATCTTCGAGCTTCTGGATTAACCCTGCTGCGGACGACTTCTTCACATTTGAGAACTGGGACGAGCTTGGATCAGTTGTGAAGTTTGCTGTTGATTCGTCTATGATGTAATTAACCATGTTATTTTTAGTTGAGTAGTTAGAATGAAAACATATACATATACATATATATATATATATATATATATATATCTATAGAGAGAGAAAGGAGTGGATTTAGATTAGAGAGTAATTAGTATTGTTGAACATGTATGTGACTTCATATGAATTATTTGTTGCTTGAATTTTTATCAACCCTTCCAAAATTTCGATTGTAATATTTTTTTTTTAATTGGTAGCCTGGTAGGTTAAAGTACATAAAGTAGCTTGACTGGGATTCAATCCCTGAATCAATCAATTAGCAAAGGAAATTGCTGTCACTTGAGTTTAGTTTCTTCGGCTTCTTTTGAACTTTTATTTGATACATGAAGATGAATTAACTTTTAGATTATAATTAATTTACAATTTACTGTTTTTCGTTTACACTTACACTCCCCTTTATCTCTTTCCTTTTGGATTTTGGGTCTATTTGGCCTAAATAATTAAAAAATTAAAATGAAAGCTCAATGCTCAGATCATGGAAATATTATTTGCGATATACTTATTCATCTAGTTCAGTTAATTATGTTTGTGATCAGTATATATATTTTGCATCTATATGGTCCGTTCATGCATGCATGTAATATATAGTCCAAATATTAAATATTTCTTTCCTAAATAACTTTATATCCTCCTGGCCTTAATTAATTCGAAATTTCAATTCTTTGGAAGTATTCAGTTTTGGTGCTTCATTGAAGTGTTATATTAAAATAGTTCATTATAAGTAGCTCTTCTATATTCAACTCATTTAGAAAATTTGGTTTCTTAAAAGGAGAAAAAGAAAATTCATGAACATGCGGTCACAGCAGAAAATTAATAATGTAGTTACAAAACTACTGATACATAATAATGCGTACAATTAAGATATATATTTTCTTAATTAGGATAAATCTCTCCTGCATTTTACATATTATATATTCACTGGTTTTACTTACTTGTAGCACTTCTTATTCGATTCATCTTATAAGTTTTATCATATCCTTGTGTATCCTTGTGTCTAGTTAGACTTAATCTTTTATCTGTTCATTATCTCTTACTCAAATAGCTTCAACAGCACTAAAGTTCTTCTTTGCCAAAGCTATCTTGGTAAAAATAATTTAAAACTCAATCACCCTCTTTAGGTATAGAAGCCATTTGTTAACAAACATAAAAAAAAAAAAACAATAGGAACATGTCAAAAAAGTAGGAAAAGATCAAATGAAGTCGGTAGTAGCCATATGTTCAGTGAAAAATATTTGCACAAAAATTACTCTATGAGGACGCGAGTGAAAGTCAATTACGTACCACTCCTTGTTACAAAGCTGTTGGATATCATGAAGAATAGTAGCATACTTGTGTAAATTAGTACAACCCTCAGTTATCATCCCACGAAATTCATGAGAATCTAATTCACAAAACAAACAAAATGTCAAACTACCAAGAATCCCTGCCTAATAGCTCGAAGGTCAACAATATTGGTATGTGTTTAACATAAAAAATTGTTAGACAGTGTCTCTGACGAAAACTTGCCTTCAACGTGCCAATTTGTTAAACGTGAAAATCGTCAATATCTTAAACAATATTGCAGTTCCAATTATCATACTTGGAAGGGAACCTACTCAATTAAATTCATACTTTCAAGTGATTTAAAATGTTGATTGGATAAAAAACGTAAAAAGAAGATGAAGATGACGATGAAAGCAAATAAAGGAAAGCAAGTAAAGCAATTCAAAGCAAAAGAAATGTAACAAAGAACCTGAATTCAAATTGCTTAAATGAAAGTGACGTGTAAACTTGAGTAATCCGTGTGAGTAATTTGTGTCCTTTGAGCGTTGCAGGGACTTTAGGATATATAAGATGTTTCAAGTCCCAACCTTTATTACATTGTTCTAAGTCGTATTTATAGAGAAATTTCCTACATCTAAATCCCTAAGAATCTGTCATTTGTTGGACATGCACACTACTAGAAAACATTGAATTTGGGATGGAAATTTTGGACGGAATAATATTTGTTTGGAACTGAAATCAATTTTTTGACAGATTAGCGACATATTCAGACAAAACACATGATGAAGTAGGAAAATGTATTTCCATTCGAAATCCATCTGTATTGAGTCACAAGTTTTCACTCCACATTGGCGCCAAAATATTTCGAACTAATTGGCGACGGATTAGGGACGAAATTGAGTTTGAAATAAAGTATTTTAGTATCCGTCTAAAATTCATCCCAAATTTCAGACACGTTTCACACAAACACCAATGGAATATAAATATGAATTAAATATAAACTATTTCGTCTTAAATTCGTCTTAAATTTCAAACGCATTTCACACAGATATCAATGAAATGTAGAATTTAATTAAATATAAACTATTTTGTCTAAAATCCATCCCAAATTTCAGACTCATTTCACACAGGAGTCAATGAAATGTAAATATTAATTAAATATCAGCTATTCCGTCAGAAATCCGTCCAGAAATTCAGACGCATTTCACACAGACGCCAAATGAAATTTAACTATTAATTAAATATAAGCTATTCCGTTTGAAATTCGCCCCAAATTTCAGACGCATTTCGCATTGAAGTCAACAAAATGTAAATATTAATTAAATATAAACTATTCCGTCTGAAATCCGTCTCAAATTTCAGACGCATTTCACACAGTCCTCAATGAGATAATAAAAATTATTTTAATATATTTTGTCCATCTAAAAACCGTCTCAAATTGTAGACGTGACATCAACAAAATATTAATATTAATTAAATATAAATTAATCCATCTCAAATTTCAGACAATTTGACATAGATGTTAAACTAATAAAAAATTTAATTAAATATAAATTATGTTGTATAAAATCCATCTCAAAACAAATTTTTTAAATGCAAATATTTCACACAATTTTTTTTTACTCTTAAACGATGTAGTTTTGGCTCACATAACATATGCTTCCTGTTTTGTTTTAGAGCTACTCTTTTGAAGACCTAAGCTCTCAAGACGCACGCACGCAAAGTGATTAGTATTGACTAGTTTTGTCTTCCTTGATAGTAGGAAGGTCCATAAATATTATAGGTAGATGGCCCCTAACATTGGCAATTTGGCATGTTTAGGGAAATTAGTAAAAGTTTCTCAAGCCATAAATTTAGACACATTTGTCGAATTTGGATAAATTGTCCTATAATAAATTGTGCATTGGTATTCTATTAATATTTTTAATAACAATATTATGCATTTATTTATATATATAGTATTTTTTTATTATTATATAGTATTAACTGATTTTGGTTTATTTTCAAATTACTTTTTAAATACTATTTTTTAATTTTAATATTGTATACTTTAAATTTTAAGTATTAAAATCAAAAGTATGACTTAAAATATCTATGTTTAAGTGTAGAAGAGTAGATTAGGACAACTCAGTTTCTTATAATTGCCCAACATCACAGATTCACAATGTCACCCAAACCATGCATATTAGCTTTTAGCAAATATGGGTTCCAAACTTTATGATGTATCCTATGTTAGCAATGTACTTATTCCGGGCTGTTGCTGATAAATCAGGATACTAGAGGAAGAAGCAAATCTATATGTTGACAATCTCCATTTCAATATTGTATGTAACAATGATGTGGGATTACAAGAAAATTTCACAAGCTTTATTGTTTCACAATATAAGCAGGAAGTGCAAAGCTCTCACAAATAACTTTGTCAGTTTCACATTTATGAAGAAAAAATGAAGGATGGAACACCAAATTCTTGAATTTATCAATCGAAAATCATCCATTTTGAATAAGAACAACATAATGCCATGGTAGCAGATCAATAGATTACACACATTTTAGCAGTATTCTTAGAACAACAATCTCATCTCATCTTGCATTCTAATTTTCATTTTATAGTAATCATAATGGGAATTTTCTAAGACTTTTAGTTCCTCCAATTTCTTCCTCTGCATTTCTTTTGCCTGATCATCCTCTGGAACCCTTTTGCCTCTCTCCTTGCTTTATCTGCCTTGGTTTGGGACATTCTAGCTTTTGCCTCCTTTATCCGCACAATGCTTTCCAAGCTTTCATATCCACCTTTCCTTAATAATGATAACTGCAGTTCTCAGGGATTAATAGCACTCCAATGCTTCCTATCTCAATGAAGTACTTCAATTCCAAATGCCAATCCTAAGATGTAAATACTTTATGTAGGAAAAAGATGCAAATAATGTCATACAAAGTCTGTAACACCCAAGCCATATGTGAACCATTTGAAGCATGCTTTCAATTGATTTAATCTCTGGACCTATAATGGTCAAACAATTTAATCATGGTCATCTACCAAGGCTGTAACATCCATA
Source organism: Styphnolobium japonicum (assembly GCA_023212625.1). Taxonomy (NCBI): domain Eukaryota; kingdom Viridiplantae; phylum Streptophyta; class Magnoliopsida; order Fabales; family Fabaceae; genus Styphnolobium; species Styphnolobium japonicum. Next base: position 12,632,899 of record JALBWW010000008.1, on the reverse strand, counting down.
CCAAATTAGGCATGAATGCTCAATGTAATGTATAATTCATTATTCATGCAAATCAAGCATCATAAGACCATAATCAATTGTTGTATAGACACTTCAGTGTTAAAAGAACATTCCTCTTCCTTTATTTCACCAATCTGTGATGAACAACTTATTGAACTCGATTGCACTGTGAACCTGCTGCACTACTACACTACTATGAACATGTTGTATTATGAACATTCCTACTACTATTGCAATGTGAACCTGCTGCACTACTATGAACATGTTGTATTATGAACATTCCTACTACTATTGCAATGTGAACCTGCTGCACTACTATGAACATGCTGTATTATGAACAAGTGGCAGGTGAAAATGCATTTCACTGTTAGAAAACAAGTGGTAGGGTTACTGTATTATGAACAAGTGGCAGAGTGAAAATGCATTTTACTGTTAAAAAACAAGTGGTAGGGTTACTGTATTATGAACAAGTGGCAGGGTGAAAATGCATTTTTCGGTTAAAAAATAAGTGGCAAGGTTACCTTGCCAACATACTAGGCTAAGTTAGTCTTATGAACACAATTGCACCCACAAAACATAGACTTGATACTTATTAGACTCGAACCAATGGTTGACTCGGTTAGGGCACTGAGTCAATGTGTCACTGGTTCAATCGGTGGGCCAATTGGTCAATATTTATTATTTCATACAAAAAGGCAATTTGGCCCAAGTACAGCAGATTAGGAAACAATTTATCAAAATGCCACTCATTTAAAACATATTACCAGCATACTGTCATTTTTGCCACGTTGGCAATTTTTTTTTAATATTCCACGTGTATAACGCCAAAGAGGTAGGCGTGATACACGTCATCACACCAACACGGATGGCGTGACATACGTGGCCACAACCTGCGTGATATGCACAATCACACGTTAAAAGCACTGACGTGACAGTACATAACACGCTGTAATAAATTGCGTGATAAAATATATCACGCCTAAGTCATTGACGTGATAATGATAGACCGGGAAAAAAAAATAGATTAAAGATAATCCTAAAATTTAATACAATAAAACCTGTATAATCAAATATATAAATCCAACCATCAATCTAACAAATAGATATTGTTGAAACCAATTTCTTATAAAAAGGTTTAAGTTCTAATTTCTTAAAAGCTATAAGCCTTCCCTGTTAAGTTTTGAGGATAACAAAAATATTTATTTAGTTTGAACAAGTAAGTGTTTCGACAATAGTTTTAACAAATCGCCATCGGTCGTAAGGCCCATTCTCGCTTCACGCTTAAAGTTAACTCTTCGTGGCCCAATATGCTATAACTCTTCATGGGTCCAATGAATGTATTATATACTTTTACTATTGGTGCGTCCAATACTTGAATGCATATACTGTTACTTTTTATTAGTTCGTCCAAGACGATCTGTCTGCCAAAGCTCGGACTCAACTCACTCTTTCAAAGTTCAAGTTCAAGCTCTCGTCCAAGTAAAATTTCAAAAATGAAGAACTGTTCCTCATTAAATGCTAGAAAAGAACTCGACAGCTCACTCACGGACGTAAGAAGTCAACTAAGCCACTTTTGCCGACATTGTCCCTAACAACTACAAAGATCACCGCAAATAAGAAACCGTCTCAATCTTAGACAAATCAGGACTTTTGTTTTCATTGATTGGAAATCTCGTAGAATAAAAGTCACCGCCAAGAAGTTCGGCACTTTTCCAAGAGATGCATTTAATGCTACTCGGTAAACGGTAATAAATATTTCCGTTGACGATCTAGCCCATGAAGTTGCTCAAATTTGTTCTTACTTATAAAAGAGAAGAAGCAGCACTTGAAGTAGTGAGATCTTTGCCACATCCTTTAAGAGTCTAAAGCTTTATTTCCATATTCGTAAAAAGAAAAAGCCTTGAGATTTCTATTGTCTATTCTCTCATGTGTTAGTGAGTTTCAACTCAAGCTTTCATCTACTTTCATTTATTCATCTTAAGCTTTGTAAGCCTCAAGAGGCCGTGTGTAAAAGAATACTTGTGAGATAGAACCCAAGAGGTTGAAAATACTTGTTACACGAAGAGGTGCATAATACTTGTAATCGTGAAAAAGATTAGTTGGAAAATCCTTCTTGTTGAAGGAATTTGGACGTAGCTCTTGGTTGATAAGAGTGAACCAGGATAAATCTTGTGTGTAAGCTTCTCCTCTCTTCTAGTGTGCTTTATTATTTTCACTAACCTCTGGGGTTTTCCATTGTGTTTATTAACAAAGATCTTTTATTTGGTTTTAGAACGTATTAACTATTTTATTAAAAGTCTTTTCGAAACCCTTGGAGTCCAATAGGACTAAGTGGTGTTAGTCCTAAGCACCTTGCTTGTTAAACTGTCTCTTTCGCTGTGTTCTACTTTCTTTTGAAAAGGAAAATCCTTATTAATCAAAAAAGGGTTAAGAAACACAATTCAACCCCCCTTCTTGTGTTTCATTTGGTTATTTCAGATATATCCCACAATCAATCAAACAAATTAATAAAACAAAACTTATATAACCATATATCCAACAAATATAAATCTCCAACAAACAAATTAATAAAACAAAACCTATATAACTAAATATATAAATCCAACAATATCCAAGTATAACCAAATATAGAAATGAATCTAGTAACCATGGATAAATACATCAAATAGGAATGCAATACATTGTTCATAATAATAATTATCTAATGTTAGGTAATAAAAAGTAAAACCTAAGATAATAATGATAATATATAATATAAAGGATGTCACTGTGGCAGCCTGTGAGGGTAGTCAGGCTGTGGAGGTACATGAGCAAGGTCTGCCTAGGGTGGTGGATGAGAAGAGCCTGTCTGTGATGGAATGTATGAAGAAGATAGAGCAGCATGTGGTGGATATGGATATCCTGGATACGGAAATGGTGGGTAATGATAAGATGGATAAGGTGGATAAGGATATGGTGACTATGACGGATAAGGATATGGTGGGTATGTAGGTGGGTAAGTATAAGGTGTAGCAACAGGTGGCTGAGGTATTTGTGGAGTAGGGGTATCTGATGGTTGAGAGAGCTGAACGTGTTGTTGTGATGACTCAACGCGTCTCTTCGAATCAGCTAACCCCGTTCTCCTCCTTCTCTGACTCCTACCCTCGTCTTCATCAACGGGTGGCCTGAGAATCTCACTTGCTGCAGGAGCTCTCTGTAGTTGGCTGCTTGAGATATGATCATGCTCATCTAATGCAGCTAAAATAAAAGAAGTTGATTCTTGAAGGCTGTCAAGGTTAAAGGCAGAATGACCCTTCGGTGTAGTCAAGCTATATTGTATCTCTGCAATATTAGCCTAGAAAATGTAATAACATTAGATAAAAGAGACAAATTGCATGTGCAAATACAATAAACAATCTACGTACCACAAGTCCAATACTAGCTGCAATAGGAGTAATCCACCGTCTAGTGACCCGCTTATACCATCTCTTGTACTCCGAATGTACCCCCAAAGGTTAAGTCAATGGCTCACCGGTAATGATATGATCCTGGCAACTATCGCAGATAGCTATGTACTGCCTGTGTACTCTAGGCCAATACTCATCATACCTCCCCTTCAAAGAAATGGTATGCAAATGGTTATACTGATGTGGTGCGCGAGGTATTGGCTGATTAAGACCAAATTGACGCATGACCCTCTCTGGTTGATGCCACTCAACAATGTGGAAGAATATAAGTGGAACCACAGCTCGCCACAAGTCTCTGTCAGCAACACAGAATGTTGGAAGCGTGGATACAAGCTCATCTGTATATGGCTGCCATGTGAACTACATAAAAGAGACAATTAGACATAAAGTTTATTGATGAGTCTTATAGTAAATTTAATCAGTGGATTGTTTACGACATTACATACCTCAGATTTCTTGAGACGATCCAGGTGGCATCGATAATAGGATAAGACGTGTAGTGGAGTCTCTGCCAAACTCTTACGACAATGCCACCTATTACAATGTGCAAGTAACAATGATATTAACAAATAAGAATATAAATCCATGTATATATTAATAAAAACAAATGATTATAAACTTACCGATATCCAAGTGGACGAAACTGGCCACGATCAATAGCATACTCAATAATGTCATCATCACCAGGATCTAACAATGTAGGAGCAAGGAGGGGAAACCTATCCCATGCCCACATCTGTACTAAGATACATGCACCACCAATCTCTCTCGTATCATAGTTAGTGGCCTTACATAGCTCCCGGTACAGGTAGGCTAAACATGCAGATCCCCCAACTATACTGGCCTGCAACAGTAAGATCCTCAAGGAGTAGAAGGTACATTAAGTGTACATATCTTCCAGACTTATTTGGAAACAGCATGCCTCCGATCAATCTCAGGATATATGCTCGCGCATGTCGCTGCAGGACTATTTCATCTACACCAGGTGGGATAGTGTGAAAGTAGCTACTCAACCATGACATACTAAGCCCTCCACCCCTCATCTCATCCTCAGGAGGTGTGACGCCTAATAATCTCTCACACAAATCAATCCAATTGTGATAAGTAATCCCAGTCACTTGTAAGCCATCAATCGGAAGACCTAACTGGATAGACATGTCCTCCAAAATGATGGTGCACTCCCCAAATGGAATATGAAATGTATGCGTCTCAGGCCGCCATCTCTCCACTAATGCACTAATGAGGTCATGGTCAACTAAGAAATAATTACAATGGGCTACGCCAATGAAGCCTGCTAGCTGTAGGTATGGAATGATAGTGTCATGTGGCGGATCGTGCTTATATTTGTGGGCACGTCTGACATGCAGTGATCGATAAGCCTGATTAAACATAATCAACAATTAGAAGTTCGTTGAAAGTTCAAGTTAAACATAATAACTCAAATTCAAATAATTATATAACATAATATACCGATCCATTCCATATATGTTGTGATATATGAACTGGCTGCAATACAAGTAAGGACGGATCCTCTGGCCCTGGTTTCATTTCTTGACGCGATGGATCTAAAGTCATGTCTCCTGGTAATAATTGTCAATTTAAATCATGTTCAGTCATCACACAGTAATAATCATACATTGACTAATGTATCATTAAAGTGAGTAATTCATTACATGATATATAAAGTACAATGACTAATGTTCAGTCATTATAAAGTACAATGATAATCATAAACTAAAATTCAATGTTACACATAAGACTAAAAATTAATCAGTACACATGAATATTACAAATAACAATTGGAAATCAGTACATATAATAAACTAAAGCTCAAATCAACTAGAAGGGCCTTTCTCCAGAAGTCCTTGATCTACGAGATGGACAACTACAACGATTATGTCCCTCTTCACCACATAAACGGCATCTTTGTCTTAGTCCTGATTCAATCCAATACATCTCATTCTTGATACGAGTTGACTTCGGCCGACTCCGTACCCGAAGCAAAGCTGGATCTGCTACTAATGTTATTGCTGGAGCTAGGGGCTAAAAAGGCTCATCCTTAACTGGATACCACTGATCCTGGTAAGCTTTGACAATGTTCTCCAACTTATAAACTGGATGAACATATTCCATAGGATTAATGGCCAAAGCAGCACATGCAGAAATAACATGAGAACATGGGTAATATAACGTCTGATAATCGCCACAATCATACCATCCTTCATTAAGGTTTAAAGTAAATCTTCGGCCCCCAGCTTGTGTGATAGAATGACGTGCCTCTTGTATGTCAAATCTTGTGGATTCTCTATTGTAATCGCACACTTGATGGGAGCTCGCAACTAGATTGTTTGCAGTCATAGATTTGACAAGATCATCGGTATACACTTGTCCATTTGTAACTTGTTCATGGACTTTTCGACTACGGCAAACAAAGTACTCAACCAATTTAAAAAATGTCATCTAAACCAATGCAGTTATTGGTAGGTTTCTGCCTCCCTTCAAGACTCCATTAATACACTCGGATAAGTTCGTAGTCATATGTCCAAATCTTCGGCCACCATCAAATGACTTGGCCCATTTCTCTTTAGGGATTGAATTAATCCAATTGGACATATCTTCATCAACTGTCAACTTCTCCAGCATGGATGCATATTTAGTCTTACTAGGTTCATATCCTGTACAACAAAGACTTTAACATCATTAGTTGCATGACACATTATTATTTAAGAAATGGAACCGTAAATGCAGAATATGAAATGTACCTGTATTTATCAAATGTTTTTTAAGTACCACATTCTTGAACCTGCTATTAAAATTGCTAGCAATATGTCGAACACAGAAGACATGATAGGCGTGAGGCGGCTGCCAACCTAAGTGTGGATTTCTAACTGCCTCCAATATGCTAGCGTGTCTATTAGAAATCAGACATAGCCCTTGTTGTTGAGTGAGATGTGTTCGAATGCAAGCTAGGAACCAACTCCAAGCATCCTTTGTTTCCCCCTCCACAATAGCAAATGCAAGTGGCAACGGATGTCGATCTCCATCTTGTGTTGTGGCAATTAACAGCTTGTGACGATATTTCTCATACAGGTGTGTACCATCAACTTGAATAATAGGCTTACAAAATGGGAATCCATCAACACATGGCTTGAATGTCCAAAATAATCAATGAAGCATTTGCTTGGAGGCATCAACACGATTGTGATGAACAAAATGATTTGTTTGCATCTCAACCACAGTGCCTTCCATGTACATTTGTAATGCACCTAACCATCTAGGTAACATATGATATGATTTCTCTCAATCTCCGAATACCTTAACAATGGCCTTTTGTTTAGCCTTCCAAGCTTTCCTGTATGATACTTTGTATGAGAACATAGCCTTAATCCTTTCAATAATTAAAGATATAGGCACGTCTGGTTTCACACTGACCATGTCTAAAATGCAAGAACAAATCATATCGGAGTCCAATTTAGTATGGTCTTGGGAAAGAGCAGGGTTAATACAAGTATGAGGGCCATCATACTTTGTAATTTGCCACACATTTGATTACTTCCCTAAAATGGCCCTAACCCTCCAGTTACAGCCGTTGCCAAATCTAGGACATTTAACACTTAATCTTCAGCTATTAGACTCTTCAACCTTGTAGCTCTGATGTCGTCTAAGTGAGTAATGCTTAATGGCCAAGTTCATGGCTTCTTTTGTAGGGAATTGCAACCCAATATATAGCTCTTCTGTTGAACTCCAAGTACCAGGCCTAGCTAATTCAAGAAACAAATCTGGATTTCTCAAGACATCCCAATCAATATTTGAGAACATAGGGGACGGAGGCATAAAAACATATACTGGAGCCGTTGTGACTGAAGGTGCATTATGTGTAGGCATTACAAATGATGGAACAGAAGACATCATAGGAATGTTTTGTCTTGGAGGATCTTCTTCTAAATTTTCATTGGCATCAAAGTCTCCTTCTATGTCGGTGTCACTATCATCACTATCAGGTAACACCCCTTCATCTTCACTGGTATCGGACAATGCATCTCTGATAATTGGATTCTCACTTGCCAAGTTCAAGTCACATGCAACTTGTTCATGGTTAGTAACATTGTACATGCTTGAAGGCTCATATTGTTCAACAGTAGTTACTTCAGCAATGTAAGAAGTGTGAAAAGGCTCATGACGTTCAACAATATTAACTTCTTGATATTGATGTATCGGATCATTTTGAGCCATAGACAATTGAGTGTTGATGGGATAAATTGACGTATCTCTAAAAGATCCAGCTTCAATACAAGTAACATAAGGAGCTATCACATTGACATGATCTTCAATTGTTTCCACCTCAACATACACTTGCATCGAAGCAATGTTAGGATATTGCTCATAACTATCAATCATACATGCAATATCTTCATCATCTTCCAATGGAAGAGCTATCCACCTCAACACGTTGCACCATTCAGCGGAAATACGAGGAGCCGTGAGATTACTTGATTTGGTTGAAGTTTCAATTTTAAATGAATCCTCCGCTTCAAACCACTAATAGTAGTTTTTCGTTTAATCAATATTGACTTAGGAGGAGGACCATCATACTTAACACCCTCTTCACCCTCACACATTCTCCCGTTAGTAAAAATTAGTACAAGGAGTGGTTTTCCCATTTTAAAATATTCTGAACACAAATCAACTAAAATTTAGGATCACAAAACATACAAATATATGATATACATTTCTTACACAATATAAATTATATATAGATCACACCTTCTATCACATTAAAATTTATGCTATAAAAAATATTATAAATACACTAAAAAACATACATCTTATACTATACCATAAAAACATAAAATATAGCATATAAACATCATACAATAAGTATCATAAATAAATCATAGCTTTCAACTTGTCAACAATACTATTTTACAAAATATACAATATACATATATCCTATCACAACATAATATATATATAATATAAGTATCAAATAATATAAATCATAGCAATCAACATATCAATAATGCTACATTACAAAATATACAATATACATATATTCTACCACAACATAATATACATAATCTAATTATCATATAATATAATATAAACTATAAATAAATTATAATCTCCACATATCAACAATAATAGCATTCAAAAAAATACAATATACATATGTTTTATACTTCATCATAACAATATTCCTACAATTCCTACAAAATAACTAATGTACAACTACAGAAACTTAAATCATACATATAAACAAAAATTATCAGTAACAAAATATAATTATAAGATGAATAACATACCTGCAAATAGGAATAATGGGGGATATGGTGAGTTGAAGGAGGAAAAATGGAGGGAGGAGGCGACGGCGGCGGCGGAGAGGAAAAGAGAAAGAAAGAAGACAAGAGAAGGAGAATTAAGGTTCCGCGTGTATCACACCAAAGCGGTAGGCGTGATACACGTCATCACGTCAACACGGGTGGCGTGATACACGTATATCACGCCTTCGTCATGAGCGTGTCCATGTATATTACGCCACCCATGTTGGCGTGATGACGTGTATCACGCCTACCGCTTTGGCGTGATACACGTAGAATATTAAAAAAAATTGCCAACGTGGCAAAAACGACAGTATACTGGCAATATGTTTCAAATGAGTGGCATTTTGATAAATTTTTTCCTAATTTGCTGTACTTGGGCCAAATTGCCATAAAAAAAACTTTATTTTTCCCTATAAAAGCCTCATAACTCACAAAATAAGGGGCTTTTAGGAATTCTGCTGGACTTTGGCAGTTTGTGTTGCACTAGCATAAACAAGTTATATGAAATCGACATAAAATGGTCCAAATCGGACAAACGAGTTAAAAATTATGACTTTTCAAAGTTTTTACATTTTTTTAATCTGTTGAATCAAATCGAACATTAATGGTTCAAAAAAACAAATTAACAAAGCCTAAGTAACAATATTATTCTCTTATTAAACCCCAATATGCATCTAGTCATACAAAAAAATGTACTACATGCTTTAATTGTTGCTAGCTAGCTATCGCACATGTTTTTTTTATGTTGCTTTGGTTTCAAAGCATTGTTTTATTCTATTCTTGATTTTCTATTCCCTTATTTTTGCCCAATTTCTATTTGTACAGCTTTCCCAATGTGGAACCTGATCCTGGTCATAACACTTTGTCTTTTAAGGGAAGGGAAGGTTTTAAGGCTACTTAGAGAGATCCCTTTGCATCCGTTGTAAGTCTAAGTTCAGCTATAAAGTATCCATTGCCTAAGATTTTGGATTGTACGTGATATTTAATGCAAATTTTCATGACACTTAGAGTGATGATGGAATGGTCTAGTTTATGATATAGTGATTAGCAAATATCATTGATGATGTGATTATAGAGCTTTATTCTTTATATGCTATTATTCTTTTTCATTTTCGTAAAACATTAAGTTTATTTGATATTCTTGTCTACTATATCTGACTTTAGTTATTAAGTGGACTGCAGTGGGAATTTCTCTTATTACTAGATTACTAATTCGAGGGAACATGTGTTAGGAGTAATAAGAATTCTTTAAAATTTCTAGTCTTTTTCCTAATGTAATTAACTATTGTCCTTCAAATTCATGAGCAAATGAGATCATTTGATCCCTCAACCAAGATGACAAACACAATTTATATGAATAATTTAGTACCTCTCATTGGTCTATTCTTACGAAATTATTACATATATGAAGTGAAAATTGCATAATTCCTCATATATTGGTTATGTTGTTACAAATTGAGCAAAACACCCGAATGACTATTCAAAGCAGTTGTTGAACCAAAATATCATGAAATTAAATGTTTATATTGATATAGTTCAAACGGAAGAGAAATGAAAACCTAAATTTAGTGAGTTTTGGGCTACATCAAATTCAGGACAAACTGAAAAATTCTTGCTCAAACATATACTTGGTTATTTGGTTATTCCTCAAGATCTAACCGTTGGATGCATCTGAAATTTTGATATGTCATTCATAACATCATCCTATACGACTTTCATACAAATGCATATTTTCATATTAGCACCAGAAGATGGTCAAAAATAGGCAACAAGTGGATGGTCGTCATTAGTGATGTAATTTGACAAGTTTCAACAAAACGGTCATATCTCAAGATCCAACTGTTAGATCTGGCTGAAATTTTGATATTTTCTTCACGACTGCATGTACTACAACTTTCATAGAAATGAAGATTTCTAAATTATGACGCGATCAATGAAAAATTTGGTGATCTTCGGAGGTGAAATTTTAGCTCATGTGCAGCAAAATTTGACAACGTTGTATTTGAATAATTCTAGCCTTTGCCTATAAAAGGAAGGCATTTGCCACACTTAAGGGCATTCTATATTCTGAGTTTTCTCTCATTTTGATTCTTTGTCATTTCTTTCTTTGTAATAAAATTAGGTTTAGCTAAGCTTTTAGTTAGAGTTAGGGGTGAAGCTTTCATAAATTGTGAGATTTATACTTTGATTTCAAGGTCAAATCTTCCAATTTGTCACAAGTAAATCCCAAAGCTCTAGTATTTGTATAATATATTCTTCATCTTCTACAGGATATTTAAGTTTCTTCATCTTCATGTCCAGTTAAGTTTCTACCTAGAGATAGGGGTGAAGCTTTCATAAATTATGATATTTATACTTTGATTTCAAGGTTAAATCTTCCAATTTGTCTAAAATAAATCTCGAAACTCTAGCCCGTTGTATTATTGTGAGTTAATACCAACAACCACCTTCATTTTCATCATTTTTTCACTTGATCTTTTATTTTCTTTAGTATAATGAGTAGCTAAACTTCTATTCTATGATTGCAATTTGAACTCACATGTAATTTGATTCGTTTATCATATCTAAGAGTATGTTGATTATCTTGAATTGTTTATCTTACTTGTTCCTAATGCTTCTAATTAATTGTTCATTAATTAAATTGAATTGATAAGCCTTAAGCAACTTGACAAAAAGATTTTGGTTTTAGATCTAGATAAAATAACATATGATCTTTGTGCGAAAGCCTTGAGTTTGTATAGGATAGACATATACCAATATGACATATGTAACCATTAATGAAATCAGAACTTAAATAATTCTTAAGTAATTGATAAACATATACATATAGTTTATCATTAATTAAGGATAATTCTATTTGACCATCGAAAGAGGCATATAGATAAGTTAGGATTTCTAGTTAATAATTCAAATAATTAATTGATCTTAGATAGAAGTGAGAGAATCAAGTAAAGTGTGAGGGATAATTGCAATCCTAGGCTTGGTTAATTTGATTAATCTAAATCATTAAATTTTGCGTATTGTTTACTTTAATTTTTAGTCTTTCATAAATCTTCTTTTATTAAGTTGTTTAAATAAGATTGAGTTTTGCAAGCTTTTAGTAGATAGTCAAATTTATAATTAATCCATGTGGGTTCGACACTTTCTTACTATTATATTACTTGATTTGCGATAACGTATACTTGCGTTTTGAATTTTCACATCACAAGACCAAACAATTAGGATACATGTAAAATTTCTGAATTTTTACTACTATATGCCTTGCGTCTTAGCTTTAATATATAACAAATGGCATGTAATTTAGACTTCTATAACCAAAGTTATGTTACACAATGTTCAGGTTGCCAAAACAATGATAGCATGTAAATTCTGCATAATTCATATTTCTATTTAGAAAATTTTACTATTTTATTTATGAGTGTTACCCAATCATATACCTTCACTTGCACTAAAATTCCACATATATTACCTCCTATATTTCAAGTTTTCAGTAGTTTGACCATTGATTTGAACCTCCAAAAGGCTATACTTCTTAGATAACATCAACATACGTTTAGGTCTGTCAAAACAGAACAAGTTACACTTCTTAGAATATTTAATATCAGTACATATAATAATTTTCAATCATAATTTATATGTATACCTTGCCCAAATTTGATGTGTGATGTGTGTCTCTACTTGTAGTAGTTGTTGATAATTTATTAGTGTTGCATTATCTAGTTCAAGAGTCATAATTTACTAGTAAGTGTTGTTGCATTGGTTGTATTATCTAGTTCAAGAGTTATAATTTACTAGTAAGTGTTGGGCTGCTACATTTGTTGTATTATCTAGTTTAAGAGTCATAATTTACTAGTAAGTGTTGGCTGCTGCATTAGTGTTGTATTATCTAGTTCAAGAGTCATAATATGGTTGTTGCTGCATTAGTGTTGTATTATGGTACTGCTGCATTACCATGTATTGATCATTAAGGTGCTGGAAATCCAAATGTTGTTGTTGAGTGTATGGAAGCTTTATTGCCGGCACTTAAAGGAGCTTAGCTGAGTGTATTGATCATGCTTTTATTTGATTTCAAGTTTAAATTTTAATATCAATATTTATCAAACGAGTGGGTAAATGACTGTGTGTTATATTTATCAATCACATATTTATGCTACTTTGTGTTAGTAAATGATTGTGTGTTATATTAACAATGTTTATTTATGAGAAAGTAAAATGTTATTTAACAATAGGTGTGTTCATTAGCATGTGCAAAAAGATTTATGATGATGTAAATTATGTATTTTCTTACTTAATACAAAATATGGAAATTCCAAAACATTGAAAACGGATGTATAATAGACTTCTTCCAAGCCGGGGGGATTAAGAACGCAATTTGTAGAAGGGGTTTGGGATTTTGTTAATCATGTTATGGGACAAACTCAATTTGCTCTTGATAATGGTAAACTTAGATGTCCTTGCATAAAGCACATAAACAAAGCTCTCTTAACTCCAGATAAGGTTATGGTTGATTTGTATAAATATGGTTTCAAGATATTGGTGTTGGGATTCACATGAGGAAGGTTATCTTAGTTTAAATAATTCAAATGCAAATATTGTGAATCTAGAAGCCACAAGTAGTCATCCCTTACATGATGAGACACAAAGAAATCTATATGAATCTATGATTTTTTTTATGCTGTTGGGCCATAATTCAAGGGTCAGTTTGAACAACACATGAAGGATCCTCCAAATAGAGAAGCAAAAATTTTTTATGATATGTTGCACTCAGCGCAACGGCCGCTATGGGAAGGATGTGTTAATCATTCAAAGCTATATATGGCAATTAAAATGTTAACTATTAAATTTGAAGAGAATTTATCGCTACAATGCTTTGATGATGTACTTCAATCTATGAAGGAAGCTATGCCTAGGGATAACTTACTGGTCCTTAATTTTTACAGAGCAAAGAAGTTGGTGTCAAAACTTGGGTTGGGGAGTAAACAAATAGATTGTTGTGTTAATGGTTGTATATTGTACTATAATTATGACAGTAGAGAACGAGAATGCAAGTTTTACCATGTTGCAAGATACAGGGTACGTAAAGGAGGAAAAGAGGTCCCTATGAAACGAATGCATTATCTACCACTAATCCCTAGGTTAAAAAGATTATATGCTTCCATGAATTCTACACCTCATATGATATGGCACTACGAGCACCAACAAGTTAATGGTGTCCTCGAACACCCACCTGATGCAAAACTGTGGAAACATTTTGATATGACACATCCACATTTCTCTTATGAACCACACAATGTTAGACTTGGATTGTATGCTAATGGATTCACTCCTTTTGGTCAATCTGGTTCGCAATATTCATGCTGGCCAATAATTGTCAATCTTTACAACCTTCCTCCATGGATGTGTATGACAACCCTTTACATGTTCTTAACCATAATCATTCCAGGTCCTCATAATTCCAAAAGTAGGATATATGTGTATTTGTAACCCTTGATTGAAGAGTTAAAGCTCTTGTGGGAAGATGGTGCATTAACTTATGATATTTCCATTAAACAAATTTTTTTAATGAGAGCTACATTAATGTGGATAATTAATGATTTTCCTGCCTATGGAATGTTATCAAGATGGATGACAACTAGGAAATTGGTTTGTCCATATTGCATGGAGGGAAGATATCATGGTTTGATTACCATAGACAATTTTTGCCAAACAATCACGTCTTTAGAAGAAATAAGGGTGCATTTTACAAGAATAGAGATGAGAGATCAGAACCTCTCCTCCAATGTTAACTGGGGAGGAAATATGGCATAGAGTTCATATGAATCCCAAGATAAGCGACTTATATCCAATTCAAATTCTAAGGTATGGGTCTGATCATAATTGGACAAAACGAAGTATATTTTAGGATTTTCTTTATTGGAGCACTAATTTAATTCGTCATAACCTTGATGTAATGCATATTGAGAAGAATGTATTTGATAATGTGTTTAACATCATTATGGATATCAAAGGCAAGACCAAAGATAATGTAAAGGCTAGAATGGATTTCAAAGAGTGTTGTAAGCACAAGGATGTAGAATTGCAAGAACAATGGAACAAAAAAGAGTAATATGTGAATGGGTGAAGGGTTCAAAGATGCCACATGGATATGCATCAAATTTGGCTAGTTGTGTGGACATAAAAGAGGGAAAATTACATGGAATGAAAAGTCATGATTGTCATATGTTTATGTGGTGTTTGCATCCAATTGCATTTAGTTCATTGCCATAGCAAATATGGAAGCCTTTAACTGAGCTTAGTTAGTTCTTCAGAGATTTATGCTCAACATTAGTGCGGATTGATGACTTACTTAGACTTGAACAAAATACTCCAATTGTGTTATGTAAATTAGAACGCATTTTCCTTTTTGGTTTTTTCAACTCAATGGAACATTTACCTATTCACTTGTCATATGAAGCATTGGTAGGTGGTCCTATGCAATACTAATGGATGTATCCTTTTGAGAGATATTGTTTAGTTACATATGTAACTTATTCCTTTTACAATTCAGTTATTTGTTAAATTTAGTCACATCAAACTATTCTCACCTCATGATAGGTTCTTGCATCACATTAAGAAGAAGGTTAAAAACAAAACTCGTGTTGAAGGATCTATAATTGAATCTTACCTTACAGAAGAGATCTCTCACTTTTGTACTTTCTATTTTGAGCCACATGTACACTCTCAACAAACTAGAGTTGGAACAAATGATGATAGGGGTGAAAATGATTTGATCCAACTAAACTTATCCATTTTTAATCTACCTGGCTGTTCTGCTGGCGAATGCAAAACTCGTTTTTTAGAGGAAAGAGAATTTAATACTGTCATTAATCACATATTAATAAATTGCGACGAGATTCAACCATAGATTAAGTTTTTTTGAAATAGTTAAATTAGCAATATGACTTTATTAAATTGAAAGCATTAATTCTATGAAATTCATGTAACCTAGAGGATCTTTGTGGAGACATTGCGTATGGTTCATCCTGATCTAAATGATGAGCACATTGATAAGTTTATTGAAGAGAATTTTGCAGTATGGTTAAAAGATTATGTAAGTCTATAAGCTAAAACACATTGCTATAGGCACTCAAATTTAAAATATTGCTATTAACACCCCTATTGTTTAATGATGTTATGTAGGTGAACAATCATGCAAATAATGTGCTAGATCCCAATATTCGTGCCTTGGCATGGGGTCCTTTAAGAGTTGTAAAAACTTGGCCTATTTACTTTGTAAATGGCTTCAAGTTTCACACAGAAGCTCACTCAGCTGGGAAGTCCACCATGTGTTTTGGCGTATGTGTTAAAAGAACAGGATTTGGAGAATATGAAAATAACTTCTATGACCAACTTGAAGTAATTATTCAAATTGAATATCCTGGGTTACCACTAATACGGGTCATGTTATTCAAATGCAAGTGGTTTGATCCTATAATTGGTAGAGGAACAAAAGTGAATGAACCATATGCAATTGTTCAAATTTGGCACAGTAGGCGCTATGGAAAATATGATCCATTTATTTTTGCACAAAAAGCAATTCAAGTGTATTTTGCACCATATCCAATATATACTAGGGACAAAGCAAACTGATGCTTTGTAATCAAAACCAAAGCAAAAGGCATTATTGAGGATGAGCAGATTGGTGACTTTGCATATCAAGAGGATTCCATGGATCAAAATTGTAGTCATGTCCTGTTTGGTCTTGATCTACCTGTTACTTTACTAGACAATGATGGAAGATTTGATGAAGTTTATGATAGAGACCATGTTGAAGAAGAAGAAGAAGAAGAAGAAGAAGAATGAGGAAGAGGAGGAGGAGAAGAAAAAGAACAATGAGGAGGAGGAAGAATAATAATTTAGTGGTTCCAAACATTGTTTACTAATATTTGTTTTCCATTTTAGAAATTGTAACAATGTTGTACTTTTCTCTTAATATTTGACTTAGAATTTTCATTTTGAACTTTAATGTTTTGTACATTCATATTTCACTTAGTTTTGTATCTTAACAATAAATATAATGTCATAAATATATTATATAAGATGTAAATGTGTATGTTATTTCAGATGTCAGGCAGAGGTTCAAAAAGAGGAGGGAGAACCTCATCATTATCTAAAGGTCGAATTTCATCCAGTAGAGAGGGGAGTAGAGGGGGAATCGCTTCATGATCTATTCAATTTCCCCCAGTCTCACCTACACCAGCGCTATCTCCATATTCCCCACCTACACAATCACCAATTACACCATCTATAGAAGCATTTACAGATCCATCATCAATTGTATCACCATCACCTCATGTGCCATCTATATCATCAACAGCGGTAGACCCTCAGGCAGTAGATGAGGCAGAGGAACTTGTAGTTCAAGAAGGGCTTCAAAAAATATAGCCTTTTAGAAATGAGTAACTACAATCATTCATGCTAATACTTATATTTTTGCAAAGTATGGTCAATATGCATATATAGTTGTTTACAATATTTGTTGACTTAACAGATTCAATCCATCGACTGTTGTTCATTTCTTGACTGCTGCCATTAAGAGCAAGTTTGACTGATTTTATCCTACTTGGGGTCATGCAACTAAGGAGATGCGAGATTTATGGTTTAACAAATTTAAGATAATAATGATATCAAATGATTGATATATGTCATTAATATATATCATATGTTCCTGTATACAAATTTCTTTACCTCTTGCGAAAGCATTATAGGTAGAGACCTCAATATGATGCAAGGATCCGCCAAAATTTTAATATTAAGGGAGATGCTCGATTTAGGGGTATTATGTATCAAGAAAGAAATAATTATGCAAAAAATTCATATTACAAGCCAAAATAAATTACTGATAGAGTATGGAGTCAACTGATACATCACTGGGCATCTAACAAGAAGTTTACGAATTGGTCAGCAGCAAATACATAAATCATGCTTCAAGTAAAGGTAGTTCCATGCACACTGGTGGTTCTATATATGCGGGTGAGCATGCACATAGAATGGTAAGATAAACTTTAATTTCTTTGCATGAATTTAATTTTAAATACAAAGTCTTGTGAATTCTCACATTAAATTTATGACACATGCATAAAGAAAGCCATTGTATGTGATGCTAATCCAAACTTGTTTCATAACTAATATTAGATAGTTTAATATTGTTTGTCAATGATTTGACTATCTACACTTACAATGAAATGATTTTGTAGGGAGACTTCAGAAAGAGAAATAAAGAGCTTTCTCAGGTGGCCTTGTCTTGTGATGGGGAGAATGATCATGACTCGTTCAATGGGAGTCATCCTATGCCAAATGACTTGAGTATTTGAAAGGAAGTAGTACGTAAGGGGAAAAAGGTGTTGTCTATGGTTTAAGTTCTGTAGGGTCACATCTCACTTTGGAGTCTGTTACAGGCACATGCTCGAGCACATCTAATGATGCAAACTTAAAACAAGAAGTTGCAAAGTGGAAAAAAAATTAGGAGCAAGAGCGTATCAGTTTGGAGCATAATAAAATGATAGAGGCAACTGAAAATACACTTGCTTTGCTATTTAAAAACCTAAATATGCCACTACCTCCAAACTTATGTTCTGTAACTCCTATCTAGTTTCATCCAAATGTGCCTAATGATGAGCCCCTTAATGAGGATGAGAGTGACAATATTGATTTAGATTGATGACTAATTTATATTTCCTTTTACTTTGTTATTATTGGATATAAATTTTATTTGGATTCTATACTATGTTATGTTTTATATTTTATCATGTTGAGTACAATATAACTTATTGACTTCAATTTTAATTTTTTTTATTATTACTATTATAATAAATCATGTCAAAATGTTATTATTAGCTATATATGATTGTAACTATGGATGTTAATAGGTTTCAAAGAAAAATTTAAACAGTTAAATGAAAATTTAAAATTTATTTAATTCTATCTCAAATTCATTCGAAATGCAACAACTGAATATAAAATAGTAATTAGATTTTCGTGTGAAATCTGTCTGAAGTTTATATATACTTCCATCCGAAATGCGTCTGAACAATATAAGCAAATAAACAATTATTTATTTATGTTCGTCACAAAACCTTCGAAAATATATAAATAATAAATGATTATTTTTTTCTGAAAGTCGTTCGAAATAAAAAAATTTTAACTTTCGTTTGAAATCTGTGGGAAATTGATGCATAACATTGCAAACATAATCCATGGGAAACGTTCTAGATTTCGTCCCAAATTCTATCCACAAATCATTTCAGACGAATTTTCAGACAAAATATTTTTTGCGACGATGGTTTTTCAGACAACAAATATTTCGTCTGAAATCTATCAGAAATAGTAAGTTCATTCGAAATCTGTCTAAAAATTGTCAGAATTCCATCTAAAATTCGTCTGAAAATTTGTCTGAAAACACAGCTTTGCTTACAGTGAGATGGCACACATACTACTAGACATGCTTATTCAACCACCAATTTCTATGTAACCACCAATAGTTTTGTTAGCGCATTACCTTGTCAATAATTCGCAAGTTTTTCTGTTGGTTGAGTATACACTTGGAGCTTTTGTCAGCTTCATATATTTGTTGAATGAAGCTTTGTTGTTAAGAGCTTTTCTTAGACTTGATTTATTGAATGTAGCACTACCAAATGTTGGCTTTGTCTTTCATCACAAACTTTGTCAACATAGTCTTTGATAACATTTCATGATTTCAACAAAGTGTAAATTGTCGAATAGTACATATACTCCATTTTAGACTTGTACATTTCGAACTTCAACCTTGCAAAGTCTTATGATTTGTCGGTTATCAATTTTGTCAAAAACTGGAAATTTGGTAGTAACATTATGTCGCCAAATCCATTAGGGGTTGCCCATTTTATGACATCATTGTTGGTATAACAACATTGTTTAGTGACATATAGAGCCGAGCCAAGATGATTCAATCAAGATCAGTCTTCTTCCTCTTGGCCAAAGGACATGCTGTTGGGAGAAGCTCAATGCCCTCTCGGTTGTTGACCAGATTGCAAGACCACACAAGGGCACGCGTCGACAAGTAATATAAGATGAGTAAAGAGTATTGTCTCATAGAGATTATGCTAAAATATGTGTCAATTGCCAACCAAGTACCACTAAGATCTTTATTCAAGCAAACAAGTATTTGAATTCAAAAGTAAACTAAAGCAATTAACTAGAGTAATCAAAATAAAGTAAAACTAACAAACTTGGGTAAGAGTGAAAAATCAATGAATTGAGGTCTAGGGTTCAACATCCTTTGTTACTTCACTTAGATTAATGCAAAATTTCATTACAAGCTCTCAATGAAATGATTATGTTAGCCAAGGCATATCATTACTCATAAGCCTCTCTCAATAGTCATACAAGCATATGTTCCTTAACCCAAAACACTATGTGTTTATGTGAATTGAATTAAGTTTCATTCATTAAGAACAAGCCTTAAACACTTGTTATGCAAGACCAATAGGTATATTTCTATCCTATTGGTAAAACAAATCACTCATGCATTTGAATGAATTTGTGTATGCATTACCCAAAATCCAAGGACAAAATCCCAAATCACTATGTCTAGATCAATGGGTCTCCCCAAATTAATACAATTGATGACCAAGTAATTGCAAGCATTAAGAGTAGAAATGTATAACCATAATCAATTCATTAATAGCAAGTAAGAAGAATTGCAATTAATCCAAGCTACATAACAAGTTCAATTGGAACCCTGGAAAATCAAATTAGAACCTCATGGTTACAATTAGCTCAATCAAAAAATACAGAAGTAATTTCATCAAGAAAACTAGAAGAAGTGGAAGAAGGGAACTTGATGCGAAGGTTGATGGATCTTGATCTTCAAGCGCTTCCTTGATCTCCTTGAATCCATTGTTTTCTCTCTTTAGAAAATCCTTAAAAAAAAACTAGAGATTAATTCTCTCTTTAAAATCCCCAAAAATATGCCCCAAAAATCTACTTCTCCACGTGATAGCTACGAACTAAAACTAAATTTGATTTCAGAAGGTGGGTCACGACCTTGCACCTTCGGGTATGCAGGGTGTTGTAACAGAGAGTGGGGGGGCCACGACCTCGAACCTTCAGGAATCACCAGTCAGAAGACCAAAAGCTTGAAGGTTGCGACTCTCGGTGGGGGAAGCCAAGGCCTACTTGCTAAATCTTCAAATCTTACTTCTTTTGACTTCCAAATTGATTTCCTTGCTTTTTAATTTCTCCTTGAAGTTTGGCCTTGAAATTCCATCATCAAAATTTACCAAATGAGTTAATCAACTCCAGAGATAACTCTTTTATGTACAATTTTCAAAAAAAGTTCTATGTATATGAGATGTATGTACAATTTGATCAATTAATTTAATACATTATAATTTTTTAATGACACACATGTCCCTAGTCATAAACCCTAGATACAAAAATGTCATTGTTTAATTAAATAAGTTAAACTGACTATTTTAATAGATACTCTATTCAAATAAATAATTTTTAGAGTATTTTTAATCTACAATCACTAAGAAATAAAAAATAATACTAACAGTAATTTATTTCGACTAATTATGTTTATCAATATATTAAAAATAGTAAATATTCATAATTAAATAAATAAAAATATGATCTAAGTAATTTTCTCTATTCTCTAATTTTCAGCTAACAAAAATCAGAATTCTAGAACATAATAGTGTAGAAATAAAAATATGAATAAATAAATAATACATATTTAAATGCTAATTAATTATTATTATTAAAAATTAAGGGAGGATATTACATTTCTTTCCCTATTTTAAAAAAAAAATCCCCAAAATTTAGTTACATGTTAAAATATTGCTGAATATTTTCTTCTCATTTCTTTTTCTAACTCCCAATTAGCTTCTTCTGAAGTTAATCATTCCCATCATACTTTAACTAAAGGAATAGTTTTTCCTTGTAACTGTTTAAGACTAGTGTTCAAATTTTGAATAAGCTTTACAGAATAAGTTAAATCATCTCTTATATGCATTGACTCATCCTCTATAATGTGTGAAGGGTCATTACAATATTTTATAAGCTGAGACACATGAACAACATCATGAAGGTTTGAAAGATTTGAAGGAAGAGCAATTTGATAAGCAACTGATCTAACTTTTTTGAGAATTGGAAAAGGACCAATGAATCATGGACACAACCTTTTGGATTTAAGAGACCTGCCAATACCAATTATAGGGAAATTAATTTTAAGAAAAACTTGTTATTCCTCTTGAAATTCTAAAGGTCTTCTTTTATCTGCATAACTTTTTTGCCTACTTTGTGCAGTAAGCAATTTATCCCTGATAATTTTGATTTGCTCTGAAGTCTGTAGGACTTATTCAAGTCCTAGTAGGTTTCTTTCTCCTAGGTCATACCAACATAAAGGGGACCTGCACTTCCTACCAATACTGGAGTGATGATTATAGTTATATGCAAACTCTATTAATGGTAGATTGCTATCCCAACTCATAGTTTGTTCCATTACACTGCCATAAGCATATCTTCTAGGGTTTGGATGGTTCTCTCAGTTTGACCATTTGTTTGGGGATGATATGCTGTACTAACATATAGTTTAGTTCCAAATGATTTTTTTAAACTTTCCCAAAATCTAGAGGTAAACGTAGGGTCTCTGTCTGAAATAATACTTGAAAGGATTCCATGCAATCTCACAATCTCTCTGATATGTAGTCATGCTAATTTATCAAATGGATAGTTAGCTTTGATTGGAAGGAAATATACTAATTTATTTAACCTATCCACAATCACCCAAATAGCAACATGCCCTATTGTTGTTTTAGGTAAACTCATTACAAAGTCCATAGATACACTATCCCATTTCATTCTGTATATCTAGAGGTTGTAATAAACTTGCTGGTTTTTTATGTTCTACTTTAATTTTTTTGACACACTAGACATTTGGCCACAAATTTAGCAATTTTTGTTTTCATTCCTAGCCACCAAAAAATTCGAGTCACAGTACCCTCCGAATACATTGTGACAACTATCAAGTGTCCCACTGGGCTTTCCATTTTGTTTATGGTGAAAATTTGTCAATGATTCTCTTGAAAATATTGTAGTGCTAGTTATCAATATTGGAAGAAAGCCTCCTCCAATGGACTTTTACTTTAACATAATTTGAAATGTCAAACCAAATAAGATCTTTAACATAAACGTAAAAAGATGGAAGAAAGAAAAAAGAAGCAAATAATGGATAAGCAAAAGAAATAAAGAAATAAACGGAAAGAGAAATAAAGAACCTGAAACAAATTACAAAATTAAAGCTGCACTGAAAACTTTAGTAATCTATTTATCCTGTAAGTGTCAAAGTGACTTTAGGATGTGTTGGATATTACAAATGGTAGCCTTGAATACATCGTACAAACTAGTAATTATAGATTAATTTTATAACGTCTACGTCCTAAGAGCATGTATTGTTGGACAGATGTCATATATACAATTTAAACATGCTTATTCTTCCTAATGTCCTAGTACTAGGGCCATCAAAATAGACCAAACTCGTCGGGTCGGCCCGTTTACCCTAATAAATTATGCGAGTTGGGCTTTAAAATTAGTCACCCGTAAAAATATAGATAATTTTGGATCGGCCCGTTTAACCCGCGAGTTAAACGGGCCAACTCGCGAGGCCCGCCGGCCGCACCATAAATTTTTATCTTTTAAAAAAATTTCAATTTGTTTGTATCCAAAGAAAAAGTTTCAATTTAAAAATTTAAAAGTTAATTAAACAGTCTTTTCACAAACAAAAAATACAAAATGTACGTACTCTACATGCTAGTGATGACACAACTCACACAAACACATTCATCACACTCCATAAGTTTATGTTATTTATTTGTTTAAATTATCCCTTAACTTTTTAAATGAGATTAAAGTATTCAATACTATATCTATGTAATGTAATATTTAATTTGAGATTATTAAATTTAAATTTTTATTAAATTTAAATTTATTTCAAAGTTTACACGTTTAAAAAAAAAAAGTTTCGCGGACTGGCCCGTTTAGGCTCGCGAGTTGATGTGAGGCGAGTCGGGTTGACTAATTTACAACCCGTTTAAATGCGAGCAATTTTGGCCCGGCTCGTTTAACCCACGGCCCGTCGCAGGTGGGCCTAAACGGGCCGAGCCAGCCCATTTAACAACCCTACCTGGTACTTCCAACAGCAGTTGCTTTCAAGCTAGCACTAGTAGTTCCTTGTTTCATGGATGCAAATGGTCACTTTAGATATGTAAGTGTAACCAACAGCCTTATGTATAACCACCATTTGCCTATGTGTATTTTGTCAACTTACCAAGTCATCAGTATAGTCTTTTTTGTTGGTCATTAAAATATGACACTTAACCACCATATTTTTTGCAATTGCTTATATACTTGCAAACTTAAATTTACCAATATATGCATATATATTACATATTTGTATTTTTAAATTTAAGTTAGTTTTGCACATTTACTTAGCAGGTACCCACATGGAAGTATATCATGATTCTCACCCATCCTCGTTTATTAAACAAAAACAAATTTTTTCTCGTTTGTGCCCCATGGGAGGAATTTGTTCCTATATCTGCCACATCACAAGACAATCCCCATGGATACACACTTAAATCAAAATCGAAATTTTTGTCATCCCTATCAGTAATAATATATTATGATAATCTATGTCTAGCATATAAAGAATAATTTGAAACGTGGTCATTACTTAGAAGAGCTAAGCTAGAAGACTCAAATCTTTTTTACATCGTAGACATACATAGTACATCAATTATTTGTTAGAATAAAATAAATACACATGAATTATACTATTCTTCATAAAATTTGTCAAATTATATCTCGTTTACTTTTATATTAAAAAATCAACTTAGTTTTGTATATAAGAAATCATAAGATTAAGCCTAAAAACTTTTGTAGCTCACTAATAACTAATAATTAGATAGCTTATTTTTCTTCTTAAGGTATTTAACGGTATTAACTTAAGAGTTAGTCAAAGAAAAAGAATTGGAAAGTGTAATTTATGGCTAAGCCAGGAGTTTGCTATGATTTTAACAAATTAAACTCAAGGTACTAGAGTGAAATTTACTCTACTTATTAAATAAAAAATATGAAGACATAAGAAAACCAAAAAAAGAATTGACATTAAATATTTAATATGAATACAACATTATATTTTAATTAAAAACAACCATTCTCTATGTTTATTTTCATTAGAAAACTTAAACAAAAAGGAATCTAATTCTAAATGGAGAGCTAGGGGCAGCTTTTCATGCACATGACAATTTACTTTTGTATTCATCCATAAAGATAAATATACACGGTTGTGAGTTTTCTATCCTCTTGTAGCTATGGAAGGAAAGGGCATGATTCAAATTGCAGCAGCGGCAATTTAAAACATTTTGTTTTAAGACAATTTCTCAAACTACAATAATTAATATATATAACCAAACCCATTGTTTATCTTAAAAATCACCACACAAAACTAATGTATTTTCATATATTTGTTTATCTGGACAAAAATAATTTAATCATAGCATTATCAGAACTTATCAGAAGATAATGACATTATCTTTAACTATCAAATTTCACTAGTAGTTTTTCAACGAAAATAAAGGCTCTAGACCAATCCCACACAATCTGATTTTCTAAAAATAGAGCCACAATGAAAAATCAATATATAATGAAAATCAAAATATCTTTCCTATGCCAACTTACAAAGATGTCTTCTCAATGAAACGCAACCATCAAATGGGTAGGCATAAAATTCTAGACAATAACAAAAAGCAAATAATGGTTACCTGAATATAAGAAGTTAGGAACCTAAAAACAATCCTTGGCATGAACCCATAAAAAATCCTCAATGATAGAATGCAATGTTGTCTCCTCATAGATGTTTCACCGTCAATGGCAATGTTGTCCACTCCTCATCAACAGCGCCTGTGACCTGGAGTTGAATATCTGTAAAAGATGAGGAGAAGGATTTTGATGAAATGGGGTTTGGAGTATAAGGAATACAAGGATAGATGATAAGTGAAACACATAACTAAATATTTCAAAAATTTTGTTCAACGCTAGTTATAGATGGAAATATTCCATATCTAACTCAAAAATTATTTTTTTAAATAAATAAATTTAAAAAAAGAAACAAAAAAATTTGAAAGTCAAAATCTTTTCATCTCTACTATTTTAAAAATATATATAATTATTATTATTTAGAGACGGATAATTCCGTCTCTAATAAAATGACAAGCTTATTAAAAAAATTAAATACTTAGTGACGGATTTAGAGAGGGATTTTCCCGTCTCTCATAAATTGATAAATTTCTATTAAAAAACCCTTATTTAGAGACCGATTTAGATACGAAATTTTCATATCTAATTAAAAATAATAATATTTTATTAAATTAATTATAAAAAAAAGCTAAAAAACATTAGAGACGGAACGTTCCATCTCTAATATTTAATATATATATATATATAATTGATATTATGTAGAGACGGATTATTTCCGTGTCTAAAAGAATTAAATAATTAGAGACGGATTTAGAGAGGGATTTTTCCGTCTCTAATAAATTCATTATTTTTAATGAAAAAAGAAATTGTTTAGGGACAGATTTAGATGCGACTTACGTTAGTGACGGACATTCTGTTGCTAATTCCGTCGCTAAATGGTTAAATATTTCGTTACCTCCACTTGTTCCTTATGCGTCGCCATTGCCATCGCTAGCAACGACGGATTTCAATCCATCTCTAAAATCCGTCTCTAATACGCGTTTTTCTAGTAGTGTCATTAATTGTGCTTGTGTCCTCAACTCAAGTGCAAGATGACCAGTATTCTATATTTTCTAACCCCGCTCTTTTGAAGAGACATACAGAAGAATATTGCAAAGGCTATTGTGATGTGTGGATGAGCAAATATCCATTTCTTCCTCACCTTTCACACCAATCTATGTACACTGGTTTTTTGGGGCTATGCAAGTTATGCAGTATAATTCTGTTCTGCAAATATGATTGTGCCTTAGAATTTGGAGGAATCACCGGTCATGTACTAAGACATGAACTTAGGGATGCTTTTAATAAATGTCAACATACTTGTCAGGTAGATATGTACTTTTGATTACGGCTAGCAATGAGTCGAGTCAATTCGTGAGTTTGTCATAGTTCGGTTCGTTAACAACTCAATAAGTTGATAATTTTGGCTCATTTGTTAAATTAGCTGAGTTTGAGTTTTAAAATGTTTGGCTCATTAACTCGTGAACTAACTTGATATATGTATATAGTCATTTTTTACAAATAATAATAATAATAATAATAATAATAATAATAATAATGCTTTAATTTAATGTATATTAATATTTTATTTTATTTTTGGTCTGACTAAATTATTTTTAAAGAAACATATGTAAAAAATATAAATTTTATTGAGATACAAATTCGAACCTAACTCATTGAGTAGTACAAGTTTAATTAATACAAGACTTGATATTGACTCATTGAGTTCAAATAACTCATGAACTTAAAGTGAGTCGAGCTTGAGCCAAGAAAATGAGATCGATTTCTTCGCGAGCCGAGTCAGGCTCGGCTCAACTCGGCTCATTGTCAACCCTACTTTTGATATTACATTTTCTAAAGTCTAGTAAATGACTTTATGTCGTTATATTAATTATCTTATGATTGTATTACTTTATTTTTAATCTATATAAGAGATTAAAGATATGAATTTTATCTAAATTATATCATATCTTTATAATTTAAATTTAAATGGTGTCGTATGATCTTATTAAAATTAAATTAAATTAAATTTAGGTAAGTTTAGATAAATTAACTTATGAATTTATGTAAACTTTGTAAAAAGAAAATTTTATTTATTTTAGACTATGGTTAAAGATAGTTTCAGTAAATTGAAGTTCATGGCCCAGCTTTTAATTTTCTTTTTTCTTTTTGTTAAAATTAATGCTTTTCAGGTGAATTTATATCCGAAGTAGACAAGGTAAAATGCTTGGATGGTTCATGTCTGTGTGCTTGAATATGTTTTTTGTTGTGGGCTATATGCAACATGTTATTCAGCTAGAATATCTTAGTCATTCACTTTTAGCTATGAGTAATGATACTTACACAAAAAAATTTCTCACAAAGCCTATATAAGTCATTGAATCAAGTCAACTAAAGTTATAGTGGGACTTAAACTTGATCCAATGGCTTGTGAGGATTTTATGAGAAAATTTTTTGTATAAATATCGTTATTCTTTAGCTATATATCTATTGGACAGCTTCATCTCTTCCTTTTGGGTTTTGTTTGCTAGATTATGGGTGTTTTAAGATTCTTTTCTTGGCTAGCTATTTAATGACATATTGTAAAGGAATTCGGTTATTTCAAGTATATAGTCTATACGGCCAGGCTTTCATGAAATTTCATATCTACTATAGTCCAAAACTATGTAATTTGGTTTTTTAACCTCCAATAAATACTATAATTAAACTTTTATTTTGTAATTTTCTCACTAATTTTTTTGAAGTCACATACAAGTCACGTAACTTTTATTTGTAATTTTCTCACAAAACTTTTTTAAGGCCTCCATTGCAAGACACAAAGGATACCACAAGTTTCTAGTCCAAGATCCATAATCATATTTGGCAAATGACAATACTTCAAACCTATCTAGTTCCTTCATCTATTTATCAAGCTAAAGAACTTCAATCCACATTGTCCAAGTCAAACCTAAGATGTTGAAGAGCAGAGGTCCCATCAAGGCCTTTTGCATCGAAGTAGGCTACGTATTCTGCAACTGTGGTTTCCCTGTATTTTGGAGGATTGTCTTCAGATAAGAGTTCTTTTATAGGTCCATAGAGCTTTGGCGATGACTTAAGACCCGAGCTGAAAAAGCATGCAACAGATATTCTTGGACCTATGAGATTTGCTAGTACTCTGTGTTCGACACTCTTGAATCTGTCGTTTGTTATAAGCTGCAGTTCAAGAAAAGTAATAATTAGCTCAATTTATAAAGGATCATTTCAAATATCATGAGAAGTTGTAATGTAACAAATTCATACGAAGCTTTTGCTGCACTGCTGTGGTAAAAATATTATTATTGCAAATAAGGCATTGTTTTGGATAGAAGGGTCTAAACCTTATAGCTAAACCAAAAGCAGCTAGCATATTAATGCCATGTTCAAACTTGGTATTGTTACATAATATGATACTCCTAACCCCAGTTGGAACATGTAAGGGAAACGATAAATATTAAGCATTAGAGCACCAAAATAACTTAAACTAGCCATTTTAATTTGCACCATGGCAATGTGTATTAGTTTGTGTTAATTAATCTTTTCCTTTTACAATATCCCCATAGGCAACGAAGCTGCAGATGCAATAAGCATCCACAATAAGTGTTGCAGGAAATACACACATGCAGAACAACAAAAAGACAACTTGCCTGAAGAAGATCAGCAATATTAACTACTAGTGCCCCAGGTACAGGGGGTATATCAATCCACTTGTCCTGATAAAGAACCTGGAGGCCACCAATATGGTCCTGGAGAAGCACTGTCAGAAAACAATTATCAGAATGCTTTGTGGTTCCCAAAGTTAATTCTGGTTCAGGGCAGGCAGGATAGTAATGGCAAAGAGCAAGAAGCCCCTCAACACAACCCATGTCTCTTAAATGGTCTGGATGCAGCCCAAGAGCTTCTGATAATAACTCAGAGTGAAATCCCTAGTTTCATTACATGTTCACCGTATTCTAGCAGGATGTCCCTGCAAGAACATGCAGTCATTAAGAAAGTAAATGCCATATAGAAAAGGAAAGATCATTTTGGACCCTTTGTAACTTTGTTTTTGTTAGCTTGCTATAGTTGTTTGTCAAACTTCATATTATAACCTTGACCCATATTACTATTTTAAATTCTATGCAACAGATAAGACTTAAGAGACTTGAGTGCTAGAACTTTTCTATTTTCTTTTTCATTTTCTCACTAACAAGTTTAGAAATAATTCTGCATGTAAACAATTGGAGACACAACTTATATCCTAGTATCCTACTGTCTCAGAATCTAATTCAGGAAACCATGGTTGATCCTTTGTTGAATTTATGTATAAATGCAAGTAATTGGTTAATCCAATCTTTCATTAACATACAAATATAAACTTCTAATGCTAAATATCTTGGTCCAAGTGAGCTAAATTTGAGTAAATATACAAAAACATACTCATACCTGCATACTACTGGCACGTCTTCTGGCTTGGGAGTATTAGGAGCCAGGTAACAGAGAAAACTATCCCTCCAATTGAGTGCTGGTGAACTATACAGATCAAAATTGCTATTATACACAAAGGGCCTCATGTAATCACGGGTATATAGCTCTTTTTTTACCTCATTATCTTGCTCATAAAACCTCCGCACCGCATCTTTCAGGTCCTCCAGAACACTCACAGGGATGCCATGATTGACCACCTGAAAGAAACCCCGTGTCTCGGATGCTTCCCTTATCCTGCTAACAATTTCTTGGCGTATACTTGGATCTTTACCAACATCTGCAAGGTCTATAACAGGAATAATATGTTCAGTGTTTCCTAAATTTGAGGCCTTCTCAAATTTATCAGGTGGATGATGAAATAAGCTTGGGATCTTTGCAACCCCTGCATCAACAAGACCTTTAACACCAGCTTTTGTGTCATCAAATGCTTTGAGCTCACACACTCTATCAGAGTCAGGCTTGACTGTGCCTGCAATTTCATTTGTCATAGTGATCCCCATGTTCCTTCAGTTTGTAGTGGCCTTACAGTACCGAGCAAAGAGTTATCTGGAACATTCAGAGCAGGACAAGAAGCGAGCAGCTAAGCAGCTTGTGTTCGTCAAAGTGGAAGGGGTTAGGTCTCTTCTAAGTATTTGGGTTCAATTCTTGAAATAGTGTGTATGAAGAAAATGTAATTTGGAGAGATTCCGCTTCATGCGCCTTACCGTATCTTGTAGTGGCCTTACAGTACCGAGCAAAGTCTTATCTGGAACATTCAGAGCAGGACAAGAAGCGAGCAGCTAAGCAGCTTGTGTTCGTGAAAGTGGAAGGGGTTAGGTCTCTTCTAAGTATTTGGGTTCGATTCTTGAAATGGTGTATATGAAGAAAACGTAATTTCGAGAAATTCCACTTCATGCGCCTTATCGTATCTTGTAAAATTAGTTTCTTGTCGTCTAAACGAGAAGATACCAGTTTACACAAAAAAAAAAAAAGTGAATATATATATATATATATATGGTAGATAAATTATGGTAGTAAGGATATACAGTAGGTTATTCGGATTTTTTAATCAGTTGACTCAATTCGCATTGGTGGACAAATTATATGAATTATATGTTATGCGTAACTGACACCGTTACGAAAGGGAACCTTGAAAATAATACAGTATTTTGTGACAATTATAGACATTGCAGGAAGTTCGACCTCCTTAAGATGAGGTGTATTAATCAAGAGAGAAATTTCATGACTGTCAGTGAAGTGTAGAATATTCGTAGTAGTTGCTGAAGTGTTGAAATTTGCTCTAAGCTTATACAGACGTTTTTGTTTGCACATTACCCATTTTAACATCTCACATTTCCTCTCACTAAATCATCAATGATGAACTGCATCATAAGACATCTGGATAATTAGGTCCACAAAAATAGCATTATTCTCGAACACAAAATTATTTCAAGTAATTGCCAGTTCTTTTACTCTGGCTAAATTAATTTCAAGATACTTATCAAAGAAAATTAATTTCAAGATGTGTCACCACGAGATGGGACCCTTTTGTTTTTAGTAGGTATATGTCAAAATCGTTGATGATGAAGTTTATGGGGAGAGAGAATTTTCTTACCGGAGTATTAGGAAAAAAAATTTGCTTTGTTAACCAAATTCTTACCACAAATTGTGTCAGCCATGTCTTGAAGGCCTGGCCTACAGACTTGACAAAGAAGACAGATTTTTTAAAATTTGTTAATCATATTTATTAAAACTAATTTTATAATATTAACTATAAATATATATTTAAACAATTTTTAAAAATTTACGTTTAAGTATAGTTTTTAGATTAAAATCACTTTTTCTTAGTAAAAAAATTATAAAATAATTTTGAGCTTGAGTAGCCAAATGAAATAGCACCACTTTTCAAACACCTTTTGAGTATCAAAGGAGATTACGTAATTACAAAAATCTAAAATAAATAGCACTAAATTTAACCACCTTCAGATCAAGTGGAAGAGTGACATTGCATAACTGTAACTGTGTTTGATGCTACTGAAACTTCCATAGCTTGAGACAAAGATAAGTGTTGTATCGTGTACATAATTGTTTGCACATTACCCATATTTACATTACTTCATGTTCACGACCGAATACATAGAGAATATAATCTTATGTGAAGTTTTGTGTTCTCGAGCTGTTAGAGTGCTCACTGGGAGAGGAGGTGGATACCTACAAAAGGCGCTCTAATGTTCAAGTTAGAATAGTCATTAAGTATCTTAGTGCTTAGGATTTCAAGATCATATCAGTAAGGTCAACCCTTTAGCTGTGTGTTTCCTAATGATGTTATATCATCAGCGTGAAGACTTCATCTAAGGGTCCTATCCTTATCTAGTATTTGTGTTGACCAAGTCTGAGTTGGTAAATCTTCTAAAAGTTGGGTTATAGGCCTAACACAAGCCCCATTGTAATAGTATCGAACATTGCTCCCAAATCAATGCTTGATGAGCTCATAAGAGGATCAAGTATTGAGTTCTAGTGACTCAAATTCTAACATCCACTTTATTGACATGTGTCCTTATTTGCACGTTCATTAACATTCGTGGACTTTTATTGCGCCATAATCATATGATTTTCTAGGGTATAATCATTTCAAACTTTCAAAATCTGTCTTGTTGGGTCATGCCTCCTTGAGTCATAAAGGCCATCGAGAATGGTGATGATTAATAATTGTTTGATCTTAGTTTATAGATTGATGTGGATAGATTCCTTGTTGTAGTTGGACTTTGTCATGTTCACTTGTAGAGAGGGTAGACTTATAGTAGAATTAGGAGTAGTATGTGATAAGGATTAGCCTTTAGTAGGACTTGAGTCCTGATAAGATTTTATGTATGTTGGAGCCTTTCTAGGTGTTAGGCAGAGTTATTGGCCCAGCTTTATGGGGCCTCTAATATCCATTGGAACATTGCCCCCCAGCTCATTATTTGACAAGTCGGTTTACTAGTAGAGTAACTGAGGTCCTTTCATTAAACAGGCTTGTAGAAGTCATACCTTAAGAATGACCGAGGTATTCTCATTTAATAGGCTTGAGTCTTCCTTGATTTCTTCTATGTGTAATTGGACTTATGTTCCATACTTAAGCAAATTTCCTTGTTGCATGTCAATAACTATTCTTTGCTTGCTGATCTGGTGGTACCTCGACTTAATTGTTCTCTAAGGGAGTTTTGAGGTTATATTCAATGGCACTTGGTTGATTTTTATCTGTCTCCCAACGACTTTGAATTTTGTCCTTGAGCACATAGACTTAGTTAGTTTTGTTTTTCATGTTATCGGACACTTTGGCTTCGGTTTTGGATAGTCACAGTTGGACTTCATAAGTTTGTTTATGCTTTTAGCCATGTTGGGGAGGTTGCCAGGGTTATCTCGATAGCTTGGTTTGATCTTGCCATGAGTCTGATGACTTAATAGCTAGGGATGAGTACTTAATAGCTAGGGTTGAGTTATATACTTAGCCTGATTTGGTTGTTGTAACTAAGATACTTTTTGCTTAAATACTCTTTTTCTTGTCGATTGTTCCTAATTGGGATGACCGAGGTCTCTTTTCTTGGACATTTGTACCTATTGGTTGACTTTAGTCACCTTCAAGGGAGTTTACTTTTAGAGTGAATTTTAGTCTCTTCTTTAGTTTGTTGTCTTCTCTTGGTGACTTCGGTCATCTAAAGGGACTTTACCTTTGGGGTGACTTTTAGTTGCTTCCTCAAGTTGTACTGCCTCAAGTGATTTTCAAGTTAAGTATTTTTCCTTTGGGTTAATTTTTTTAGTTATCTCCTCAAGTTATACCTTCTCAAGTGACTGTGGTCTCCTTGGGAGATTTTTTTCTTTGGGATAACTTATTTAGTTTCCTTCTTTAGATTTACCTCCTCATGTGACTTTGGTCACTTCAGGAAGTTTTTCCCATTTGGGTAACTTTTTTAGTTTCCACCTTCAGTTATACCTACTCGGGTGGCTTTGGCCCCTTCAGGAATTTTTCCTTTATGGTAACTTTTTTAATTTCCTCCTTAGGTCATACCTCTTCGAGTGACTTTGGTCACATCGGAAAATTTTTCTTTTGGGGTAACTTTTTTAGTTTCCTCTTAAGGTTATACCTCCTCAAGTGAATTTGGTCACCTCGAGAGATTTTTTTTCTTTGAGGTAACATTTTTTAGTTTCCTCCTTAGGTTATACCTTTTCAGGTGACTTGGATCACCTCAGGGGATTTTTTCCTTTTGGGTAACTTTTTTAGTTACCTCCTCATGTTATACCTCCTTAGGATGACTTGGGTCACCTCAGGGGTTTTTTTTCCCTTGGGTTAGATTTTTTAGTTACTTTATCAGGTTATACCTCCTTAGGTGACTTTGGTCACATTTGGAAATTTTTTCTTGTAGGGTTAACTAACTCTTTTTGTTTCCTCATTTGGTTATACCTCCTTGAGTGACTTTTGTCACCTTGTGGAATTTTTTTCCTTTAGGGTAACATTTTTAATTTCCTCCTTAGGTCATACCTCCTCGGGTGACTTTGGTCATCTTGGAGGAACTTTTCCTTTGGGGTAACTTTTGTAGTTTTTTCCTTAAGTTATACCTCATTAGGTGACTCCTTTGGAGTAACTTTTTTAGTTACCTCCTCAGGTTATACTTCCTCAATCGGGTGACTTTGGTCACCTTAGGAGGTTTTTCCTTTATGGTAACTTTTTTTTTATTTCCTCCTTAGGTTATACATCTTTAGGTGACTTAAGTCACCTTGGGGGATTTTCTTCTTTTAGTGTAACATTTTTAGTTTTGTCCTTTGGTTTTAACTCCTTGGGTGACTTTAAGGGTATGTTTAGGATGAAGGAATTTGAAAGGAAATGGAATGGAAGGGTAACTTTTCATTTATAACTTAAGAGAAAATAATAAGGGATGATTGAAAAGTTATATAATAATCTTTCATTTAAAAAAAATTCTCAAATAAAAGGAATGTTTATCTCCTCTTGGGGCTAACTTTAGTCATTTATTGAGGCTTTATCTCTTTGTGACTTTAGCCACCTCTTGGGGATTTTATCTCTTGGTGACTTTAGTCACCATTAAGGACTTTACCTCTTGGTGACTTTATCTTTTGGGTGACTGTAGTCACTTATTGGGGCTTTATCTCTTGGATGACTGTAGTCACTTCTTGGGGCTTTATCTCTTGGTGAATTAGTTACCTTATTAGACTTTACCTCATGGGTGACTTTATTAATCTCTTGGGACTTTATCTTTTGATGACTTTAGTCACTTCTTGAGACTTTACCTCTTAGGGTTATGCATGTAGCTTTTTTGGTTGAATTTGTCACTTTCCAAGGGCCCACTTGGCTAACCAAATTCCAAAACTTTGTAACCACACTACGGTGATGCTGGATATAGTTACATCTCTTTCACCTTTTTTTTTTTTAAGATAAACATTTAAGATAGACATTCTAAATTGATTAGTTTATGAGATTGTATTAGAGACAAACAGTTTTCCTTTGATAAGATTGATTGATACATAGATAAGTTGCCATTTGAAGGATCTTCTTTTGAGTGCCATTATAGATAGCTTGTGAGAATGGGGAATGTTTTTCTTAATTCACATAGATGACGCTAATGTTCACGACTAAATGCCTAGAGAGTAGAATCTTAAGTGAAGCTTTGTGTTCTCAAGTGATTGGAGTGCTTCCCAAGACTAAGGGGTGGGTACCTGTAAAATGCACTATAACGCTCCAGTTATAATAGTCACTAAGTATGCTAGTGTTTAGGGTTTAATGATCATACCTATAAAGGCTATTCCTTATTTATAGCTGAGGTGTTAGAGTCCTCTGGAAAGATTTTTTACCTTTAATGGCATGTTTCCTGATAATGTTAAATCATTGGCATGAAGACTTTGTCGAGGAGTCCTTGTCTTTATCTAGTATCTATGTTGTCTAAGTTTAAGTTGTAAATTTTCTAGAAGTCAAGATATGGATCTAACTCAGATGCAATTATAATAGTACCAAACACTTCCTCTCACTAAATCACCAATAAAATAACATTACTATAATGGTCTTAAGTAATTGCAAGTTCCTTTTTTCTAGTTAAGTGCTTTAACTGACCCTTTTTATGAAACAATTTGATCAATAATTACTAATCTTGATCCATGAAGAAACGTTTTAGGGTCTCAAAAAGAATATATATATATATATAGGTTATATTGCCTTCTTCAAGGCATAATGTTTTACATTGTGTTTGGAATAATTAAAAAATTAAATTAATTTGATTTAAAACTTATTATAAAAATATTATTTAAATTGAATTGCAAATCAATTTTCATGCTTAAAACACACTAAAAATAAATTCAATTTATTTTATTTTAATAATTTTACTTTATTACCCTTACTTATAATAAATAAACTAGCTAAATTAATAAGGACAAAATTGTCAATTCAAATAATTAAAAATCAAATCAAATCAATCCACTCAAATGCAACTATATTTGAGTGGATTTCAACACATTTACAATTTTAAATTATAAGGATTTCAAAATCAAATCAATTCATATTTTATAACTTTTCAAACGAAAGATTTCATGTATAAATCAAATCATTTCCTAAATTTTGTGGTTCCAAACACACTCTTTGGGTATATATCAAGTGATTAGGAGACGAGATGTGTGAGATTTGAGATGAGCAAATCTTGACTATTAAATAATGTATGAGTGGTTAGGATTAGAAATCACTTTAAAAGTCATATGACCACTTAAAATAGTTACATGATTTAATGATCTAATCCTTATCACAGATGTATAATTCAATGGTCATGATTTGCGCTTCCCCTTATTTAATTTTAAATAAACTCTTTTCTCCTCCTTCCCTCTAATTTGATGAGGAATAATTTTAGGGTTTGTTTGAATGATAGAATTAGAATTACAATTACAATTTAGAATTTTAATTTCAATTATAATTCTATCAAAATTATAATTGATTAAGAATCTTAAATTTTATGTTTGTGACAAATAAAGAATTGATACATAGAATTGTAATTCTAAACTGGACTTTATGGTTTCCAAAGAATGTCGTCGACGAGGGTGGCTAGAAGACGATGCCGTCAAGGGTGAATGGAGGACGTCTCCAGCAATGGTGGATGGAGGACGTCACTAGTGAAGGTAGCTGAAGTATGACACAGGAGATGGTTGTTGGAGGATGTCATAGGCAATGATGGCTAAAAGACGTTCGTGGGTGGTAATGGTTGCCGAAGTACGTTTTAAACATTGTTTGTAACTTTTTTTTTCTTTTGATATTTTCTAAAAAAGAATTTGTGCTTGAACTTTTAATTTTTTGGGTCTAAGCGAAGAATTGAGTGTAATGTAAGGTAGTTATTTTTCAATTTCATGAAATGACAACTTATAATTAGAATTCTAAATTCATTGTACACACAAAACAACATAATTAGAATTTAGATGACAAATTCCAATTCCAAGCACAATTCTATCTGCTAAATGAGGCTTTAGGGATTTGGGACAAGAGGAAGAGGAACCACTATTTTTTGGACCAAACTAGACAAGTTAGACTGTGAACCAACTAGTAAAATAATTTTGATTCTACCTTAAAATCAGATTCATAGTTAAATCGGATTGAACTAGTTAAAATTGACCAAAATTGACTAAATCAAGCTAAAATTAGAACCTATTATGAATTGACGAACATTGTTTTTTTAATTATTATTTTTTTCATAAATAAATTTAATGATATACATTAAAATTATCAATCATAAAAATATCAATTTAATATATATATATATATGACGTAATTATATGACCTAAAATTATTAATTATAAAAATATTATAGTTACTTTTTTCTTTCATAAATAAATATAATGATATTATTAAATTTATCAATAATAATATTATCAATCATAAAATTATCAATTATATATATGACATGATCTGGTTCACTGAGTTAAACCTTAATCAAAATTTTTTCCAATTCCTTGTCTCCTTCAATTTTAACAATACTAGAAGGAACATGTGCCTAATTCTCCCTTCATTCCTCTCCATAAAAATCTTCCACGTAAAAGTTGGAGTCACTTTTTCCATCTCTTGCCAATTAGCAAAAGAAAAGAAAAAAACCATAATTTATGAACTTCATTGGGCCTTGTAGCTGTAGTAGGCTTGTAGCCCATTCATCTCTGGTGCCGGGGGAAGAGAAAAAAAAAAGGATGGTGACTGTGTTCCACATTGAGGAGGGCACCTTCTTATTCTCTCTCCGCCATTGCTGAACTCTTACGAGCACTTCAAAAGGTAAAGTGCCTCACTCTCTCGCTGGATTTCCCTCTCCTTCCCTCAATCTCATTTTCCTTTCTTCTTGCAAATTCTTGGAAAAATAGATCAATCAGCTGCAGAGTTACCATCTGTTAGATTCAATCTTGGGTTGGACGAGTTTATTTAAATTCTTTATTTATTGAGTTTCTGATCTATCAGAATGGTATAAAAGAAAAAGTTTTCTTTTTTACGAGTTTTGAGATTTGGGTCTTTTTTTTTTTTTAGTATTTTGTTTTTCTACTAGATGAAGAACAACACAAAATTCTGACATTAATTTTGGGGTGGGGTTGCTGGCAAACACGACGAAAATGTTTGCATCTTTTTGAAACCCCCACGTTAGTGTATTATTGTTTGACCAAGATTCAGTGCACCAGTACCAGCTGGTAGAAGCTACAGTGATAGTATTGCTGAAGAGAACAAGAGTTTAATTTTTCCTTTCAATATTTGAAGCTCTTATGATATCTCTATATCGAGATTGGTATAAATATTCTTCTTCTTCTTTTTTTAGAGGCAGAGATAATCGGTTATTGTTCAACTTATGTAGGAAAATTATTTAAACTTTATGATTTTGATTATGCTCTTATACTATGACATGGCATTATACTTTAGCATAAGATGTACTTGTATCACTTTAATTAATAGCATTTGCTTTTTTTTGCTGATCTTGATGTAACCTTTGAGTGTTAAATCTTCTGTAATCAGATGTTAGATGGTTATGTGGTTGCTTTCCTTTTGGTGCTTTCATGGTCTGTTGAGGTAACAGATGCAAGTGCTGGTGATGCTGCTCCGCGTTATAGGTACTTAGCTCCAATCTTTCCCTAGTCTTCCTTTGAAAGTTGTCCATGCCAATCTTTCTAACTATTTGGAACACATCTTATACAGAATTTTATTTTTTGCTTAGATAAGAGGTCTACGACTTGGGGTCGGGGTTTGGTACACATAAATAAATTTTACGAGGCATGTATGAAGCTCGACATGCCCCTTTCATGTGAAAGCTGGCATCCTAATGTTTGCATTTTCATGTAATTTGCTAGACATTCTTATTAATTCTGTCAATACTTGTTTCTAATGTAAAATGCATATCTGTACTAGTGCATTTGCTGTAAAAAGATCAAACTCAGTCCACTTTACCCTCTGCAGGACTATTTGGTTTGTAAAATGAACTTTATTAACTGGTTGGTGTTTATTTCTGATATTTCCCACCAGTGTACATAATCTATAATTCTATATAATTGGAGAACGTATGATAAAAAGTCATGAATATATGGAAGACATGTCATGTGACTGACCTATGCAGTTTCTCTAATTATTACATGGTAGTTTACTCACATGGTAATCAAATAGAATGGATCCTCTTTCAATTCATGTTCAATAGTCAATATATATGTTCATTGCTGCTTACTTCAAACTGATGTGGTGAAAATTGCGGCCTTATTTGGGCTACATTTGAAGTTTCTTTTTTTCTGATTTTGAAATTCCGGGCTTTATTACACAGGCTTTGCAGAAAACATGGCAGTTTGAGGCTACTGTTTTGAAAATTGAATGATTCATTTCATACTGGTGGCAGAGTTCTACTAATTTGCTTTTGTTTCTTTAGGTTGACAGCGTACATTGTCATGTTTGAACTTCAAATTTCTTTGAGCTTTTATGATTTTTAATGCTGATTGCTTGTAGCTTGCCAAAATAATATATCTATTTGATATTTATTGTAAATAAAAAACCATTAGTCGTGGGAGTCCTACAAGGAAAATTTAGATAGTCTGTAATCATATTCAATTGTACAACAACAACAACAACAATAACAACCAAGCGTTATTCCACTAGTTGGGGTTAGCCACTTGGATCAATTGATGTCATTGGGTGGGCTAGAACAAAAACGAAATGTTCAATAAAACCATTTAGAGCAAGGTCTTTTCTAATGATTTCTTCTAAAGTTTCTTAAGTCTTCTTCTACCCCTTTTAATCAAACGATCTTCCATTTGATCCACTTTTCACACTGGAGCCTATATTAGTCTTCTTCTCACATTACCGAACCCCATTAAGTGAGTTTCTATAATCTTCTCCTCAATAGATGCTACTCCAACTTTCTCTTGGATACATTTGTTCATAATCTTATCCCTTCTTGTATGTCCATTCATCCATCTCAATATTCTCATCTCTGTTACACTTATGGTTTGCTCTTGTTGGCACTTCATGGCCTAATATTCACTACCATAGAGCATTGGTAGTCTTATTGTTTGATAGTCATTTTGTGATCACAAATTTACACCTAAAGTATTTCTCCATTTCATTCACCCAGCTTGAATCCTATTTGTGACATCTTCATCAATCTCCCCGTCACTTTGTAAGATGATACGATCCACAATTTTTACCTCTGAAACATTGCTAATTTGTGTCTCACTAAACTTGTAATCCGTCTTACTTCTACTTCTACTTAACCGAAAATCCCTTGATTCCAAAGCTTCTCTCCACAACTCAAGTTTTGAATTTAGTCCTTCTCTCAGACTCATCAATGATGACTATATCAACGCAAAAAGCATGCATTGAGGCACTAGCTCTAGGATGTGCCTAGCAAGTAAGTTCAATACCATGGTAAAAAGGTATGGACTCAGTCGACCATTCGCTCTTGGATATGCCCAGTACTCCGTTTCATTCCAGCTTCTATCTCCAGATTCATGAGTCTTTTGGTTTGTTTAAATATAGCCTGCCTATATTCATTATCTCCTTTATTTTAGACTATTTAAAGTCTACACAAAAGAAAAGCATAAGGAAAGACTTGCAAGCAACTTGACAAAGTCAAGTGCTGCTGCCATTTGTTATGATAGCCTCCTTGACTTATATCATTTCACTCTTACCTCAGACACTTTAACTATTCCAGCATCCCTACATGAAGCCTATAATTGTAAACCTTAGAAAATAGTGTAAATATACCTCTAATTTTAAAAGAAAGTTTTCTTGCTTGGAGTTTTGCTATGAGAAGGTACTAAAAAACCTGAAAATTTAGTAAAGAGAGAAATGTGCCAAAGAGTTATCTTTTAGTTTATCCAATTTTGAGGTTCTGTAGGTAATTTCCAAATGGTGTTTAAATTGCTTCTTTATTGAAAGGAGACTGAAGAAAAATTGACAGTTTTTGAGTTCATCACTTAATACCTTTTGTTCTTTTTCTTTTTCTTTTTTTAATATTCCTGATTTTAGTACATTGACAGTTGTTTTGCTTTGGATATCAGGGGTTGCGTAAGACAATGTGAGGAAACTGGATGTGTTGGGCAAAGTTGTTTTCCAAACTGTAAATTTTCTTCAGATGGAGCCCTTATTGATCGTCCATGGTACATGCAAGAACCACTTTACCTACAATGGAAAAAATGGGATTGCCAAAGTGATTGCCGATACTACTGCATGCTTGATAGAGAGAAAGAAAAAGAGCTACTTAATGATGGCCCAGACAAATATCATGGTAAATGGCCCTTCAGGCGTATCTATGGGATGCAGGTTTGTCACTGAAGAAGCCATAAACCTTATGTTTTCATTTGGAATTGGTGTCCAATGACATAAAAACCTTCTGTTTATAGATCTGACATGTCAGCCTTTTATTCAGGAGCCTGCTTCTGTGGCTTTCTCTGCTCTCAATCTTGCAATGCATTTTCATGGTTGGGTATCCTTTTTCATTCTTCTGTACTATAAATTGCCTCTAAAGGACGGCAAGAAGGCATATTATGAGTATGCTGGTTTGTGGCATATCTATGGGCTCTTATCACTGAACTCCTGGCTCTGGAGTGCCGTGTTCCACAGTCGGTAAGTTACTTATGCAGAGATTTTCAGTATTTTGTACTGATTCGAAATATCTTTATATGTGTTTTGCAATGTTATTTCTGCTTTGGTTATTCTAAGACTGCTTGCTATTTGACCTTAAGAGTGATTGATTGTAGATAGTGCCAATCAAGCTGTCTATTATTGCTTGTTGTTGAAGTGATACTTCTTAGGTCTTTGCTAGGAGTCAGAATCACCTGGCTACATTGTCACAATATGTGACTCAAATTGAATCGCAGCATATGCATATAAAATATTAATGCAGAAACTGGTATTTCCTATGTTAATTTTTAGTATATGAATATTTCTAATACTGCCCCTCGAATCCTGAATGAAACTTGTGGCTTGGTCTTTCCAAGACACATTAAAATTTATGAATGGCTTTGCTTGCTTTGAAAATCACAAGCCTCAATAAAAACCTTTTTGCTCAGTACATAATACATATATTTGGGTTTAATTAAAGGTAATGCTGATAGGGTTCTAACTTATGTTGATGCTCTTATTGTTCTTCAAAAAAACTATCTCGCTCATTTTTAAATCCCACCCGAACAGTGAAAAAGAAAAAAGCATGTCTTATTATCCATTGAATACAATTACATAAGTATCTTAAATATTTCTCTGCACTTTAATTTTTTGTTCTTTTTCCCTTTTCTTCTCTTTTGGCTTAAATTTTCATGATTTCTGTGCCTTATTGAACTGCAGGGATGTTGATCTAACAGAGAAACTAGACTACTCATCTGCGGTGGCTCTCCTTGGATACTCCCTCATTTTAGCCATATTACGAAGCTTCAATATTAGGGATGAGGCTACCAGAGTTATGGTTGCTGCTCCATTGATTGCTTTTGTGACCACCCACATAATGTACCTCAACTTCTATAAACTAGACTATGGTATGTCCTGTCATGTAATCTTTGTATTATTAATTCTGAGGCTGAGAGATATATGAAGGACCCATGTTTTCTTTATTTTCCTCTCTGAAAAATTTAACTTGAGCCATCTGTTAATTATCTATTCCATTCACTTTAGTAGCTTCTGCTTCTGTCACAAGATTATTGTCGGGATTCTTAACTTAGGTCTTCCAACCCATTCTTTGGGCTTAAGTGTGTTTATATGAATTTATTGTGGTGGCAGTGAGACTTACTTTTGAGAAGGGGATAGATTGGATTGGGTTTGAATAGCTACCACCTTTTACAAAATTGAAGTTATGGTTCTGTTGTGAATATGCTAATGTGGGAGTTTTTATGTGCACATGAGAGAGATATAAATTTTATTTTGTATTTTTCTTCATTATTTCTTTGTCATTTTTCTTATTCATTATTTCCTTGTGATTTTGATGGCATTCTCAATCTAAACTGTACAGGATGGAATATGATAGTTTGTGTAGCGATGGCTGTGGCACAACTTACCATTTGGGCAGTTTGGGCTGGTGTTAGTCACCATCCTTCACGGTGGAAGCTCTGGCTGGTTGTTCTTGCCGGTGGCCTTGCAATGCTCCTAGAAATATATGATTTCCCTCCATATGAAGGACTTCTGGATGCACATGCTCTTTGGCATGCCACCACTATTCCGCTAACCTACATTTGGTGGAGTTTCATCAGGGATGATGCTGAGTTTCGAACCTCTAATCTTGTAAAGAAGGCCAAGTAGCTTCTTTTTCCCACTTAGGTGACACACTACACTATAATGATCATGCTTTCACCCACAACTAAGCCTGAATAGATTCTCTTTGATGATGTACTTGGAAGTGCTTATTTCTCTTTCTGTCCTTAAAATAGATTTTAGTTGCTGAGTTTTATATTCATACTTGGGTGAATGATGAATGTGGCATTCTTGAGTGCTCTCTTCAATAGGCCAAAAGATCATTTCAGGATTCCCCTTCATGTTTTTCCATTTCTCTTCAGCTTAATTAAATGT
Organism: Styphnolobium japonicum; assembly: GCA_023212625.1. NCBI lineage: Eukaryota > Viridiplantae > Streptophyta > Magnoliopsida > Fabales > Fabaceae > Styphnolobium > Styphnolobium japonicum. The sequence goes on along the minus strand of JALBWW010000008.1, from coordinate 12,588,827 downwards.
ATATGAAACCTAATTTTTTTATTGGCCTAATGATGTCATTTTGATTCGAAGGATTCTATGCAGTGTTATCAGAACTGAACCGACGGTCCAATCGGTTTAACCGTAAATTAGATACTTAGACGATTATGATTCAGTCTTATAATCAAATTCACGATCAGACCATTCTGGACTTGTCAAAATTAGTTAAAATCTAGTTGAATCGTTTGATTCATCCAATTAAATTAATCGACTATTAAAATTATTTTTAAAAATCTCAATATTTCATAAGTGTTTTTATATATTTTAATTATTGTATGTGAATTATTTTGGTGACGTTATTTGGTTCAACCAATCGATTTAAACAGTTGAAGCTAAATCAAAAGTTTTGTTAGTTCACTGTTTGGTTTAGTTTTAACTGCATTTTTTAAAACATTGATTCTGCTTTTTTATTATTATTTCTCTTTTAGATATGCAGTTTTGAATATGTTTTGGCATGTTATGTGACAAGCACATTTCAAGTTTTGTTGGTGTTGTAAACTTACTAATGTCAGCTGTGTCAACACTCAATTCTGTTTATGCTATTTTTAAAAAGTAATATATATATATATATATAGAGAGATAGAGAGAGAGAGATTTATTATTTGGAAAAGTACATACAAATCCTCTAAAATTTGGTTCATTTGTAAACAAATATCATGAACTTTAAAACCTTTTGATTTAGCCCTCAGGATTAAACTAAGACAATTATTTCAATAAATCTTTTAATCCATCTTCTGTTATTATGTCACAATTCTAGCCATCCACCTATCTGTAATTTTAACCATTAATGTTATTTTTATTTTTTGAATCATTTCATGTATTTACTAATTATAAAAAAAATGTAAAAAACTAATAATTAAAGCTCATAACAGACCGCGCGCTAAGCACATGGTGTCATCTCCTACATCAGCACAATGGCTGTAAAATTTGATAACTCTGTGGTGTAAAGATGCTTAGCATAGTTTTCTTATTGGATGAATGGTAAAGTTACAACGTGTTTATCTATCGCAAGTTCTATTTATAGAACCACGGATAGTTTTCTATTATACAAGCCAACTAACAGTAGCTACTTTCTATTTAATGAAATAAACTAAACCAAACAGAAATATGGCTATTCTTTCACTCCCCCTCAAGTTGGCGCATGAAGGTTTATAATGCCCAACTTGCTGAGTAATGATTCGACTCTCTCACGTCCCAATGGCTTTGTGAAGACATCTGCTACCTGATCCTTGGTGTCAATTTTCAATGGTTCTATCTCACCCGATTGAACACGTTCTCGAACAAAATAGCAATCCATCTCCACATGTTTTGTCCTTTCATGAAAAACAGGATTCATTGCAATATGCAGTGCTGCTTGGTTGTCACAAAACATTTTGGTAGCTGCCTTCTGTGATACTGTCAATTCTGCTAACAACCATCTAAGCCAAATGACTTCACTAACAGTTGCAGCCATGGATCTATACTCTGCTTCTGCAGAAGACTTTGCCACTACAGTCTGCCGTTTTGTTTTCCAAGAGATTGGAGAACCTCCTAGCATAACCAAATAGCCAGTACATGACCTTCTAGTTAGGGGACAACCTCCCCAATCAGCATCACAATAAGCTTCTAAATTCAAATCATCTTTGCTGGAAAGTAAAATGCCTTGTCTGGTGTAGTCTTTAAGTATCTCAAGATCTATCTCTGCGGCATCCATATGTATTTGTTTAGGTGTTGACATATATCGGCATAATGTATTAACTGCATAAGTAATATACGGGACGTGTCACGATTAAATACAACGACCTTCCCAACAATCTTCTATATCTCGAAGCATACGCATCTGGTTCCTCTTCATTAATTCTCGAGATTGCAATTACGCTCCATGGGAAACCCTTACGCATTCTTTCATTTTGGCTTCCTTTAGAATATCCAAAGTGTATTTCCTTTGACTAAGGACAATCCCTTGTGGTGATCTTGCTACTTCAATCCCAAGAAAATATTTTAAAGGCCCCAAGTCCTTGATGCTGAAAGTTTTATCAAGAAACTTCTTTACCTTGTTCATTAATTCTGAGTTGTTTCCTGCTAGAATCACATCATCCACATAGATCAAGGCAGTAAGAATCAATTCACTCTTCTTGTAAATGAATAGTGAGTGATCTGCTTTACATTGCTTGAATCCAATGGAATTGAGTGCGCAAGTGAACTTTTGATACCAATTTCTAGAAGCTTGGCGTAATCCATAGAGAGATTTCTTCAATTTACAAACTCTTGTCTCCCCTTCCCTTGCGTATCCTTGAGGAATCCGCATGTAAATTTCTTCATCCAAGTCTCCATGCAAAAATGCGTTATTCACATCAAGTTGATGGACAAGCCATCCCTTCTTTGCTGCTATAGTCAGCAAACATCTCATGGTTACTAGCTTTGCGACTGGCGCAAAGGTTTCATGAAAATCCTCCCCCTCAACTTGTGTGAACCCTCTTGCTACAAGGCGAGCTTTGTAGCGTTCTACCTCTCCATTTGGCTTGTATTTTATCTTGTACACCCATTTTGAGTCTACAACATGTTTGCCCGGTGGTAGAGTTTCCAAAGTCCAAGTTTCATTCTTCTCCAATGCCTCAATTTCATTTTTCATTGCTTTCTGCCAATGCTCATTGGCGGCTGCCTGAGAAAAATTCTTTGGCTCATCTTGTGCAGAGATGGCCACTAAGAAGGCAATATGTGAAGCAGAAAAATTGTTATAGGATATATACTTAGACAAAGGATATGTTATAGAGGTACCTGAGAATGAGTTGGATGAGGAATGAGTGATAGAAGGCGGTAAGTCAACTTTGTAATCATGAAGACGCCTTGGAAGTTGTCTTATCCTTCCACTGTGTCTTGCCTCATGTTGAACCACATTTTCAGTTGTTTCATTCTCGCCTCTTTCAGCATGCATCTCAGTTTCTTGTGTGTCTTGATTATTTAAAGATGTAATTATAGGTTGTTTCTCATTTTCCTCTATATCATCTTCCCAGATTATGTGAGAATTTTGCTTCCTATCAGTAATTTTGTCTATAGGTTTTTTTTCCTTAAAAGGAAATTCCCTTTCAAAGAAAATTACATCTCTAGAAACATATATTTCCTTACTTATAGGATCATAAACTTTATATCCCTTTTGTCCTGAGGGATATCCTATGAACACACATGCTCTTCCTTTCTCATCGAATTTACCTTCCCTTCTGGTTTTCAATGCATATGTTAAACAACCAAACACCTTTAAATGATCATAACTTGGTTTTCTTTCAAACATGACTTCATAAGGTGTTTTGTTGTTTAGCACCTTTGATGGTAATCTATTGATTATATGCCTTTGCTGAGTATGCACTCACCCCAAAAGTGAATAGGTAAACCTGAGTGGAATCTTAGGGCTCTTCCAATCTCTAGGATATGTCTATGCTTCCTCTCTACTACCCCATTCTGTTGAGGAGTGTAAGTGCAACTTAATTCCATGATTATGCCCTTGTCTTCATAAAATCTTTGCATATGATTGGAAGTGAACTCTAAACCATTATCACTCCTTACACGTTTAATTCTTTTCCCAAATTGTGTCTCAATCATGCAAATAAACATAGGCAAATATTTTTCTACTTCTGATTTATACTTCATGAGGTACACCCAAACTCCTCTACTGTAATCATCAACTATGGAAAGGAAGTAATGTGCTCCTGATGTGGAAGCAGTGGAATAACGACCCCATATATCACAATGTATTAAATCAAAGCAAGAATTTGATTTTATTGAACTTAAAGGAAAGGGTAACCTTGTTTGCTTTGCTCTAATACATGAGTCACAAGGCATATTATTCTGTGTCTTAACATCAACTAAAGATTCTATATGCATCATCTTAGATTCAGAAGCATGTCCAAGTCGAGAGTGCCACAAATCTGCATCCTCAGACTTACCAACCTTCATTGCCATTCTTACATCCTTAGTTGGCTCAAGAAGGTAAAGGCCATCTTGAAGCCTACCCATGCCAATCAGGTTCCTCGAGGCTAAGTCCTGAATTATGCAAACATTAGGCAAAAAGGTGATAGAACAATTAAGATCATTGGTTAGTCTACTAACAGAAAGCAGATTACATTGGAAATTTGGAATGTATAGCACATTGTGCACCTTTATGCCATTAGGGAGTTTTGTTCTCCCTAATCCCTTTACTGGTACATTTGTGCCATTAGGAATTTTAACAGTTTGTCGATCAGAAAAGAGTTTTTCTGTTAGCAATTTGTCATCACAAACAATATGCTCAGAGGCACCTGAGTCTATGACCCATGGCCTATTAAACAAAGTGTTACCTGCCATGTTCACAATGGGTTTTCCTTGCTGTGTTGCTGTCACGTGCTCATTATCAACCTTCAACTGTTGCAATAATCTTTCATATTGCTGCATAGTCAGACCTGGAATTGGGCTACCTTCAGTAGTGACTTGTGCTACCTTGGATCCACCCTTCTTTCCACTCCAAGTCCCAGCTTTCTCTCTTTTATCACGAACTGATTTCCTCCAATCTTGAGGATATCCTACAATTTCCCAGCATTCATCTTGAGAATGACCAATTTTCTGACAATGATCACACTTTGACCTTTCCTTTCTTCCACCCTTGCGTTCTTCTGCATCTTTATATCGAAAGTTTTGAGCTTGAAATGCAGTGGAATCTGTTGTAGGCTTGTGCATTGCAGAAATTAGTCTTTGTTGTTCATCTTCAGCTACAAGATGATATGCTTGACCAAGGGTTAGTTTAGGTGCCATGCTCAAGATTTGTGTCTTGACCGTGCCAAAGAAGTCATCTAGGCCCATGAGAAAGTCATAAAGTTGTTCTCTTTCTCGCATCTGCCCAAGTTGCTTTTGTACATCACAATTACATCCTTTACAAGTGCATTTTGGCCATGGTGTAGTATGAGGGTACAGAAAGCTTTTCTTGTCTAAGAAGAGTAATGGCCCTCCTCAACTCATAGACCCTTGGTGCGCTTCCTTTCGCAAAACGTTCTTCAAGATCGACCCATATCTCTCTTGCAGTGGTTGCATACCTAACACTGTTTCTGACTTCTTTATCCATTCCAGTCTTGAACCAGCCTTTCACCATTGCATTGCATCGCATCCAATGTGCAAGATTGGGCCAGTCAACATCTGGTATGGTAATGCTTCCATCAACGAAGCCAATTTTGTTCTTGGCAAAGAGAGCATTACTCATATCTGCTACCCACTCTCCATAATTTCCATCATTGAGAGGCTCACTAATGAAAATCTACCCAGGTTGATCCGAAGCATGAAGGAAATAGGGAGACATTGTGTCAATGTTACCTGAATTCTTGTCGTCACTGTTGCGCTTCTTTCCTTCTTGTGAAGAAGAAGTGCTATCATCTGGTTTTGGTGGATCATCATTCGCCATGGTTTGAGATTCAGAAAGATAGTATCACGTCTTCAAGAACCAGGCTCTTGATACCATGTAAAATTTGATAACTCTCTGTGGTGTAAAGATGCTTAGCATAGTTTTTTTATTGGATGAATGGTAAAGTTACAACGTGTTTATCTATCGCAAGTTCTATTTACAGAACCACGGATAGTTTTCTATTATACAAGCCAACTAACAGTAGCTACTTTCTATTTAATGAAATAAACTAAACCAAACAGAAATATGGCTATTCTTTCAATGGCAATGGATTTATTAAACCGAAGCCTGAAAAATCTGTCCGGCGATAGAGGAGGCAGCGAATTTGGGAGCAGTGCGGTGGAGCCAAGCATGCGTAATCTATTCGTTTGCCTGGTTGTGCTTAGTGATAGCAAAGTTTGAAGTTGATGAAGGATTCAAATTTCATATTTCAAAATTATGCTTGTGGTCTTGAAACTGAAATCCACCTATTTTGGCGCGTTGCAGAGGAACACTGCCCTGCTCTCAACGCAACGCCTCCTACAACAAATTTTTTTTTTTTTGTATTTCATTTTCTTTTTTGAAAATTTGAAAAGGGTTTGTAACTGAATAATTATTCATTAATATTTGGATTTCACAGAAAAATGTTTCATTTGTTTAGAATATGTAAAAAGGGCATGACTCTTTGGCGGTGTGTGACGTGGTGGAGTGAAGCCTACAAGGAAGGAGAATGGCTGTTTCTTTCGTCTTTAGTTGAGTCCAAGGTGGTTTGTCAATGATAAAGGTAGGTTCCTAGTATATTTTAGTAGTGGTCGAGGCAGTTATCACTTTATTGGTAGGTGTTTAGTTGGTAGATTTCATGAGCAAGCTAGGATTGATCAGATTAAAGATTGGGCAGATTGGCATTGGAAATCTTATGGTTTAAAGGTGGCATGTATGCTTGATTCCCTGTTTCTCTTTTGCGTCGGAACAAGAAGCAAGAAGTGTTTTACATGAAAAGGAGTGGTGGTTTCCTAATGCTCATATTCTTTTAGATTGCTGTCAATGAAAATATGGTCTTTTGGGTTCGCTTGGTTGGGTTACCACCATGATTTTGGAGTCACGATCTTTTTTCTTCTATTGCTGGCTGTTGGGGAGAGTTGTTGGATATTGATGTTGATATCTCTTTATTTTAATGACTGTCGTTGGGCAAAGATCTTAGTGAGAGCAAATATACATTGATGGTTACTTACAGGGAGTGCAGGAGCTTTTTCATCAAGAAAGTGTTCAGGTTAATGAAATTTTTAGTTTAGGCTTCCAAGATTCCAGGAAGGGCAAGACTAATTTGGAAGATGATGAAGGTCTACTTCTGGATGGTTTAAGGGCAAAATTTGATCGACAAAAAGTTGAGGAAGAGTATCTTGACTTCGATGGTAACTTACAAGGAGTGAGGGAGCTTTTTCAACAACAAAGTGTTGAGGTTAACGATACTTTAAGTTTAGGCTGTCAAAATCCCATAAGAGGAGAAGAATAGTCTTCTCGAAGGTCTTTCTATTAATGTTGGTTCTGAGAAGGGAATTTTGCTTTGTACAAATGTTGAAAAGCCGAAACCTTTTGGCCAAAGTGAAAGGGCATTGGATAAGGGAGTTATTTCTATTAGGCCTTTTGGCAATGCAAGTGATTTGCATGATCCACAATCACTTCTTGATTCAATGGGGATAAAGTTGGTTAATCCTTTGGGTAAGGAGGTAAAGGTGGCTTTTTCGCCAAATACCTATAGTACGCAGAAGAAGAAGGTAGAAAAGGAACCTCAAATGTATAATAGACGAAGTGTTGAACCAAAGGTATAAAGCAAGTAAAGAGGGACCCAGTTGCAAAGGAAGCTAAATCAAAATAAAGGAGAAATGTTACCTTGCTTCTTGGAGTTTATGGTGCAGATACCAATATGAATCTCAATGTATTATTCTCTTTTCCTTTATGGTCATCCATTCTCACTTTCCTTTCAATATTTGTAATATTGTGTTTCCCTCCTATCTTTGAAGGCTTTTGGCAATTTATAACTTAAGAAAATGGACATCGTAATATTTAATCAAATCATAAATTAAGATTTTTTTTAATCTATTTGGATTAATCTCCATTGATTTTATCTTAAATTATCATAATTAAATTGTAAATCTTTGATTTACGTCTTTCCCAAATCTCCATCACTATTGAGCTTTTAAATTGAAGCCAATCAATATCAAATTATCTAAATATTTAACTTTGAATGCTCCATCATTTATGCACAATCGTTGAATGTTCAATCAAAATTAATTAGGGTTAATTTGCACAATCAGAATTAATCCATCATTTATACTATAAATCATTATTAACGAGGCATTAATTATAATACTTGAATTCAAATTTATTTCTTTATATGTTTTTTCTTAGTAAACTTTGGAGAACTAAGTTTATGGCTCAATAATTGATATCAAACAATAAATATCTCTAAGGTCATATATTTTTTTTAATTTTTAGAAATAGCCCAAGACAAAATTAGTTGTTGACACACCCATCAATTTAAACATTTAAATTTGGCTAACAATGGAAAAATTCAGAAAGGATTCAGATACCGTTCAATAAAATCTTCCTAATACTCTTACTATTAAATTTTGTGAAGAGAGCTGGTGAGGTTTAATTTTCACAATTAGAAAAAACAAAATATTTTAATTAAAAACCAAAACATTAAATGTGAACAAATTCATATAACCCAAACTTTGTGATTCCGGTGAATTGAGATTTTATTTGATCATTCATTATTTAAAATAATTATTCATTCTCAAAATCATTCATTTTAAATATATTTTTTTCATTTCTAAAAATAATTATTTCCATTAAAAAAAAACATTTCCTTATAAATCAGAGTTTCAAATTCACCACTTTTGCATAATATTTTGTGGGCTTAAATTTTGTTTCGCAAAATGACTATTTAGCCATATATTTTTGTCAAGTCATTTATTACCATTGATAATATGCACAAAAAAGTGAGACATTTCAAAAATAAAAATAAAAATGAAGTTTCATATAATATAAGGTCAATTTAATTAATTGGATTTAATTTTAATTCACTATCAGTGTAAAGTTTTTTTACACTATCATCCAATCATATACTGACATATCATTAAAAGTGTTAGACTTTTGAGGTGGTTGTTATAATAGTCAAACTCTTTTAATGAGTTGGAAATACATGATTGGGTGACAATGTAAAGAAACTTTATACTGACAGTGAATCAAAATTAAACTCTAATTAATTTTGCAGATAACATGAGATTAAATGGATAATCATTCTTAAAATGGATGATGTAGGGTACTAATATCTTCCCTACTAGTAATCAACTCTCGAACCTAAACTTTGTAATGAAGACTATTTTTAATTGTTTGATCGCACCATTTAGACAACGTTATTTAGTTGTCTACTGTCATAAGCGTTGTCTAAAATAAGCTAAATAGCGTTTGGATAAACACTTTGAGAATCACTTTTCATAAACACTTTGAAATAAAATATTGAGCATTTGAGGGATATGTTATGAATTGTGTTAATTCCTTAATGTTAATTTTGTCAAAAATTATTATAAAAACAACTAGTATCTAAGGTATTTTTAACTTTTACAAAAGCTTATTTTCATAAGCTTAAATTTTTAGCTTATAAATAAGCTTAAGTTTTTAGTTTATGAAAATAAGCCTAAAATAACTTATATTTATTTTATAAAATGTTTTAATAAACACATTCAAACAGAATAAAAATATTTTATTAATGCTTATTGTAATAAATAAAACAAAATAAACTACATATAAATCAATACAAACAAAACTTTAGTATCAAATGTTGATCACTCATCGTATAAAATTGACAATATTGTTGACACCATTTTTGTGAGCTTAATTTTTATTTATTATTATAATTTAATTATGTCTTAATACATTGTTAAAAAATTTAATTCACAATAAATTAAAATTAAAACGTTTTGCTAATATGTTAACAAGGTCTTTTTATCCATTTAAAGCCCAACTGTGAAGTAATTTTTTCAATTTAGAAAATAACAAACCATATGATAGATAATGTTCTTTTAAAAAAAAAAATCTTGTAAACTTTAATACGTAGCAAGGGGATGAGGATGTCGACAGAGATAATGTTGAAGTTGAATTAGAATATCAAGTGCTTAATTTTGAGGATATATATATTTTTGGTGTTGTAGTTTATAAATCAATTTTCACACTTATAATCGCTAGTAAAATAGTCCTTACTGTTAGATCCAGTTATGACATCGTTAATTTATGATATGTCGTGAAAAACGAAAGCTGAGGTGACATTGTCCCTAATATTAGTATATAGATTAAATTAAAAATAAGATAAAACTATAGGGATCAAATATATAATATATTTTTATTGTCTATATATATTATGAGATTAGTTTAACTTTAAGTATGATAAAAGTTATTATATATTCTTAAAAATTATAAAATGAATAGACGATAAAAAGAAAAACTACGAACTTGTCATTTTTTTCATATATATATGTGTGTATATCTCCCATGGTATTTTTCAGCATAGAAGGCGAGAGATTAATCTACCGAGATATTGTCAGGAGGTTAGAAAAGGGAATCTCTTCCAACTATATTTTTTCATACACACTGTTCCAAGGATCGAACCTAAGACAAGATGCTTATAGTGATCGAGCATTTTTCACTAAGACCAATGCAAGTTGGTATCTTATTCAGTGTTCTTATGTTCCTATTGTTTAATTTAATTTTTAATATACTTTCAATCTTTTATATTTATGTAATTACCACTAGTTTTAACTTAATGTAGTTGACCTAATGATTAATATATAATAAGGTGTGTTTCTTACCTTAACTACTCAAATTCGAATCTTAGACCAATTAATTATCTTAAATGCATCATTCCAATGTGGAGATATGCCCTTAAGATCGTCAGGGAGAGACTAAGTCAAGGTTAATGTGAAAGCTAGTTCGATGATACTTCTACGTATAACAAAAAAAAATGCTATTAGTTTTTAAGCAAAGATATTTATTTCTTAGTATGATATAGTATGTTTCTCTCTTTAGAAGCTTGTATGCCAACATAAAAAATTATAGTGATAAAATTGTACTTAGGGACATAATACTTTAAATATAATGTTACACATTATACAAAATGAGAAAGAAAAATAGCTAAACTGAAATGTTCTTAAAGTATATTATTCATTTGGTCCTTATAATTTTATCTCATTTTTAATTTAGTTCATATAATTTTATCTTGTTTTTAATTTGATCTCTATACTAATGTCAGGGACGATGACATAGATAAAAATGGTGTCACTTCAGTCTCCATTTTCCACATTAGAATATAAACTGATGGTGTCATAACTGAATCTAACGGTAGGGACTATTTTACTAACGATTGTAAGTATAAAGACCGATTTATAAAAAAAAGTATAAAGATTAAATTAAAAATAAGTGTAAACTATAAGGACTAAAATTATATTTTAACCAAAAATTAATTTTAATATTAATTGAAACTAAATTTTTTTGAGATAATTATAAACTTCACTGACGTACATTTAAGAGAAACTGACCCAAAATTCCAACTTTAAATAAAATAAGAATCAATTAGCTGAGAAATATAATTTTTTATTCAAACTATATCTTTTCTAAAAGGATTAATACAGTACCTTATCCTGACAAAAAATAATAATAATTTTTGTGTGATAATATTCTAAACTCTCTCTCTAAAGGAACTTTTCTGAATTCTCTCTCTAAATATCGGATCAACCAAGGCCCAGGCCCAGACCCAATCCCAGGCCCAGGTCGGCAGCAGCAACGCATTTACTATTGTCTCCACTTCACTTATAAAACATTATATAAATAAGGAGAGAGGGAGTTTATAGATACTCATAGAGGCTGCACCTTCTCCTTCGCCGCCTCTCTCTCTGTCTCTCTCTTAGGTTCGAATCTCATCGATTTCTCGTTTGTCTTCTTCCAAACAGATCTGTGCCAATTTTTCCCATGGTTTTTAGTTTGATTTGCTCAAGATCTATGCTTTAGTTGTATATACTTCGATTCCTTTTGGCAACTTTTTTTTTCTTTTGTATGTTTTAAATTTGATATCTTTTTGATTTAATAGCTCTCGGAACACTGGGATTTGTGGTAAAATTATGTAGCTCTGTTTATTTGCTTGGTATTTATATGCCATGTTTAGTGGGTCAACTGGGATCTTGTTTTGCTTGCAATATTTATTATTTTTGTTATTTTTATTATTTTTACAGCACCTTGTTGTGAGATGGGTTTTGATATTTGATAGTTGTGATGTATGCAGTGTATTTTTTGTTTCGATGGGTCCTTGCTTATAGTTGGATTTTTATTTTTGCAATATATATTATTATATTATTTTTACAGCACCTTGTTGTGAGATGGGTTTTGATATACGATAATTGTAGTGCGTGCAGTGTGTTTTTAGGTTTTGTTGGGGTTAAGATTTGATGGGTTTTTTGTTTTTTTTTGGATTTGTGGTCAACTGATACTTTGGATTTTTTTGTCCTTATCTAAGCTTCCTGTTTTCAAGAAATAGATCATGGTTGAACATACACGCTTGTATATTATATTGAAGCCTTAGAGAAGTATGCTTGTTTTGGGTCTAGTTGCTGCAGGTCACTTGTGTGTTTTGAATTGATGATTTTGGGTTTTGTATTTTCTTAGAACAATTACAAACTGAGGTGAGCGCTTTTATGGTGTCATCCTTTGAAAGTGTAGACAAACTTCTTGAATCAAGCGCAGCTAGCCTATATATATCTAATAAGTTGTCTGTTGTGGTCTGAGTGTCTTTGGAGTGGAATTTGATTAATATTAATGATTCGTTTGTTTGCACTTAGCAGTAGTCATATTGAAACGATGATTATAGTTTTTGCTAATTTTTGTTGTATTTTTATTTTAATTTATAGCTGGGTAATCTTGATAGCTCTTATTTATTCTTTTTCTGCTATTGAGATATTTTACTATTTAGCTAAATTTTATGTTTTGATGTTTCAGTTCTTACAGTCTCATTTTGTGGAAAATAAAGATCAGTCAAAATGGTAAGTTAATGAACGCTACATGTTTTTCTAGTTGGTTTATTATTGTTGAATTTGCATCATATGAATTGAGATTTGTGTCAATGTGCGCAGGTGAAGTTCACAGCAGAAGAGCTTCGTCGCATTATGGACTATAAGCACAACATTCGTAATATGTCTGTCATTGCACATGTTGATCACGGTATGGATTGGATTAACCGGCATAGCTTCTATGTATTGTTACACTCTTATGATACACTTTACAGATTGTCATTATGTTCTCATTCTACATCTTTTGTGAAAAGATGTAGTTGTGTTTCTGTGTTTGTTCAACAGCACATCATTAGAGTTATACGTAAAACTTATGTACTGTGACATTTTAGAAAGTTCTTTTGATATTTTATGGTGAAAAAAGCTTCTTTGGTATTTGTTTCGGTTTCTTTATACTCTTTAGAATTTTGGTATACATATGATGGCATCAACACTAACTGGTTTGCCGTTTATCACGATTCACAGCGGTAATGCAATGATTTGTCATGCTATATAATTATTTTAGTCTACTTTGCCTTTGCTTGTCTGAATAACAGTTTATTGTTTGGCTTTCCAAATGCAGGAAAATCAACCCTCACCGATTCTCTGGTAGCTGCTGCTGGTATTATTGCACAAGAAGCGGCAGGTGATGTCCGCATGACTGATACCCGTCAAGATGAAGCTGAGCGTGGTATAACAATCAAGTCTACGGGTATCTCTCTTTACTATGAAATGACTGATGCATCTCTCAAGAGCTTTAAGGGAGAGCGCCATGGGAATGAGTACCTCATAAATCTCATTGACTCCCCTGGGCATGTGGACTTCTCATCTGAGGTTACTGCTGCACTTCGCATCACTGATGGAGCACTGGTAGTGGTGGATTGTGTTGAGGGTGTCTGTGTCCAAACAGAAACTGTGCTGCGACAGGCCCTTGGAGAAAGGATTAGGCCTGTTCTGACAGTTAACAAGATGGACAGATGCTTCCTTGAGCTCCAGGTGGATGGAGAAGAGGCTTACCAGACGTTTCAAAGGGTTATTGAGAATGCTAATGTGATCATGGCTACATATGAAGATCCCCTGCTTGGTGATGTGCAGGTCTATCCAGAGAAAGGAACAGTTGCTTTTTCTGCTGGTTTGCATGGCTGGGCTTTTACTCTGACAAACTTTGCCAAAATGTATGCCTCAAAATTTGGGGTTGATGAGTCAAAGATGATGGAAAGGCTCTGGGGTGAGAACTTCTTTGATCCAGCCACAAAGAAATGGACCAGCAAGAATACTGGTTCTCCTACCTGCAAACGTGGGTTTGTCCAGTTCTGTTATGAGCCTATCAAGCAGATAATTAACACTTGTATGAACGATCAGAAGGATAAGCTGTGGCCTATGTTGCAGAAGCTCGGAGTCACCATGAAATCTGATGAGAAGGACCTGATGGGTAAAGCATTGATGAAACGTGTCATGCAAACCTGGCTCCCAGCAAGTAGTGCACTCTTAGAAATGATGATATTTCATCTTCCATCCCCATCAACTGCCCAAAGGTATCGTGTTGAGAATTTATATGAGGGTCCCCTTGATGATCCTTATGCTGCTGCTATCAGAAGTTGTGATCCTGATGGACCTCTGATGCTTTATGTCTCAAAGATGATTCCGGCATCTGATAAGGGTAGGTTTTTTGCTTTTGGCCGTGTCTTCTCTGGTAGAGTGTCAACTGGTTTGAAGGTCAGAATTATGGGACCAAATTATGTCCCTGGGGAGAAGAAAGACCTGTATGTGAAAAGTGTGCAAAGAACTGTCATTTGGATGGGGAAGAAACAGGAAACCGTTGAGGATGTGCCTTGTGGTAACACAGTTGCTCTGGTTGGTTTGGATCAATTTATCACTAAGAATGCTACATTAACAAATGAGAAGGAAGTTGATGCCCACCCTATTCGAGCTATGAAGTTTTCTGTCTCACCTGTGGTCCGTGTTGCTGTTCAGTGTAAGGTTGCATCAGATCTTCCTAAGCTTGTTGAAGGTCTTAAGCGGTTGGCCAAGTCAGATCCTATGGTTGTTTGTACTATTGAGGAGTCTGGAGAGCACATTGTTGCTGGTGCTGGAGAACTTCATCTTGAGATCTGTTTGAAGGACTTGCAAGAAGATTTCATGGGTGGAGCTGAGATTATTAAATCTGATCCTGTTGTGTCCTTCCGTGAGACTGTCCTAGAGCGATCTTGCCGTACTGTGATGAGCAAGTCACCCAACAAGCACAATCGTCTGTACATGGAAGCAAGACCCTTGGAGGAAGGGCTTGCCGAGGCCATTGATGATGGAAAAATTGGACCAAGGGATGACCCCAAAGTTCGTTCTAAAATCTTGTCTGAAGAGTTTGGTTGGGACAAGGATCTTGCCAAGAAAATCTGGTGTTTTGGACCTGAGACACTTGGACCCAACATGGTGGTGGATATGTGTAAGGGAGTGCAGTATCTGAATGAAATCAAGGACTCCGTTGTTGCTGGATTCCAGTGGGCATCAAAAGAAGGTGCATTGGCTGAAGAGAACATGAGAGCCATCTGCTTTGAAGTCTGTGATGTTGTCCTGCATGCTGATGCTATCCACAGAGGTGGTGGTCAGATCATTCCTACTGCTAGGAGAGTTTTCTATGCTTCCCAGTTGACTGCCAAGCCCAGGCTTCTTGAGCCTGTTTACATGGTGGAAATCCAGGCTCCTGAGCAAGCTCTTGGTGGCATCTATAGTGTCCTTAACCAGAAACGTGGACATGTCTTTGAGGAAATGCAGAGGCCTGGTACCCCACTTTACAACATCAAGGCATACCTCCCTGTCGTTGAGTCCTTTGGATTCTCAAGCACATTGAGGGCTGCAACATCAGGGCAGGCTTTCCCCCAGTGTGTCTTTGATCACTGGGATGCGATGTCATCTGATCCATTGGAGTCTGGATCACAAGCTGCACAACTTGTAGCGGACATTCGCAAGAGGAAGGGCTTGAAGGAGCAGATAACTCCACTCTCTGAATTTGAAGACAAGCTTTAATTATTTGGACTAATTATGAATCCAGTTGAGTTTTCCCTGATGAACCTTTGTTACCGTGACTTTTAAGTTCAGCATCTTAAATTTTGTTTGTGGTAATTTTGTTATTTAATTGTTGTACTTCGAACCTCGTAGGTTTTTTTGGGGGGCCATGGATTGCATCGTTGTTTATCAAACTATTTATGCGAATTTTGGTTAAAAGATACTCTTTCCAATAATTGTGTTTCTTTTTTCTGTTTCTGTTTTTCCAGTCAGTATTTTGTATAATTTTTTATGATCTTATTATGGGAGTTGGTATTGTATTCTAGGTTTTTTTCTAAGTACCAGTACTCTTGATTAATTGTCTAACATTTATTGGTTGTTGGTTCTCATAATAAATGTTTGGAGTCTTCAAAATATAACCAATAATTAATAAATGTTTCACAATTTATCAGGACCATACCCAGGAAAAAATGGTTATAGAGTAATGAGTAGTTCTCTCTTTTTGTACTATAATATTATTCATCGAACACTGTTTTTTGTTGGAAGATACTACACTTTGCTGTGGGGAGTTGTGTGGGAAATATAGGATCATTTAATTAGTTATGATGGGGTGCTTCTGAGTTCTGATGATGGTCAAGTGTAGTATCTGTTCTTATCATCAGTTCTGATTTTGACCGCATGCACTTGCCATTTTATGATTGTAAATTTTCCTTAGGATACATATATGCTTGTAGCTAATTCTTTTGCGGGTCTAGCCTTTGTTCTTCCCTGTACCTCTTTACTTCGTGCCACGTCTTTACGTATTGGTAAAAAAAAGTTAAAGAAAAAAACCACTCGAATTTCTGTTTTATTATGTTGACTAATCATAAACAACTTGATAAAAGCCTCAAGTCATAGTTCTGTCTTAACATGCATGGTTCCTTTTCATAGGAGAGGGGTTCCCATCGAAAGATTATGCTTTTCTGTTGCAGTTTGCTGAGTCTTTGGATTTAGAGATGATGCTTCTGAATTCTTATGCTAGCCAACCTGTGCTTGACTCGTTAATTAATCTATTATGTATATGCAAAGAGTTTTGAGAAAGTTAGGTCTTACAACCTTCTTGCTATCTGATCATTGAGCATTATCATTTTCTAATTATTGACCTTACACGCCTTAGAAAGCTATTTTATTATACAAATTTATGCCCCCTGTATTTCTGTGGTATGTTGATTTGTTACGAGGTAAGAGCGCATTTCTTTGAGAAATATATGGTGGTCTAAATGTAGTGGGGGCACACTCAGAAAATGAAATGTGATAGACACTGAAATACAAGCCTGATAAAAAGTAGAGCAATATAGAAACCTCCTTTCTTTAAGTATAGCCCATTGGCTATTTTGCATCCAAAAGTAAGTTTGTTTGTTTTTTAAAGGCTGTCTTCAACGTGTATGGGATAAGATTTGGCATGATTTTATTGTTTTTTTTGAATAAAAGAAATTAACGAGGAGGGGATTTCAAAAGGATAATTCCTGAACAAAAGTAATATCAAGTTTAAGAGCAAAATCTCTTGATATGTATACATCATTTATTATTTTTGAAGTATTAACAAAATCTCATCAATTAGCCAAGTGCTAATATTGAGTAAATTTAGTAATTGATTCCGCCAAAAGAATGAGAAAACATTTAAAAAAATTATTAAGCTCTTGCTTTCATAACTAATAAGATTAAATAATTTACTAATGTGATAATTTGTAAAACACATGAGATTAATATTATATTTTATCATAAATTGTGGGACTAAATTTAATAAAAATAAAATGCTATATATGTACTTTAAGGTAGAAAAAACTTCTAAGTATGTTTAGAACTTGTTTGATTATATTTAAAGTGGAATGAGGTAGTTCTAATCCGGTGGTCCTACAATTTTAACCAAAAGACTAAATGTTGTATGTGCTTATATCATTTAATGCTTATGTTATGTATTTGAAACTTATTTATCTTGATTGCCTTATATTGTTATTGTTATTTGAATTTGAGACTTATGTTGTGCGTGCGAACACCTTATTCTATTCGGGTCACCTTATAATATAAAAAAAAAAAATTAATTGGTTAATCTATAAATTTAGAAAAAAAAAGGGAGAAAAGATTTGAATAAAAAAAAAAGAATTTAAACCCAAGTGGCTCAATTCAACCCAAGCCCAAAATGTCTTTCAACTAAAGCCTATGACCCTTACTTGCTTAATCTAACATACTTCGCCCAATTCAATCCAAGTCCAACTATTTTTTACATGACCCATCTGCTACTCCTTTAGGTGCCATCAGCACAAAATGGTGGGAGGCATTGAGTATAGCAAGTGAGAGTGGGAGGATGGTCATCAAGCAAGGGGAGGAATTGACATGAAAGGACCTCAACCACCCCTTGATCATGATCATCATGAACTAGAAAAAAGGAGTGTGTCTTAGGGGGTTTGAAAAGAGAAATAAAAAGAGCTTAGCTTAACCAGAGGAGAGCATTCGAGAGAGGAGGTTTGATAGTAGGAGGAGCTTTTTTTTTGTTTTTTCCTTTTGTTTGATCTTTCCAACTTGTGCTTCCAAGAGATAAGTTCTTTGGTTTTTCATGTCTTTGACTTTTGATATCTTTTGTTCATGCTTCTAAATGTTGTTATATATGTGTGTGTGTGTGTGTGTGTGTTGTGGTTGTAATATTGTTTGTGATCTTGGTTCTGTTTGGTTTCGAATGAATTTCTTTTCTCTTTTCCCTTCATCACTAACATGGAAAGCCAACCTATCAAACGCTCCCAAAACAGAGGCCCCTACAAACATAAACAACAGTTTACCTCAACCCTAGCCATCGAACTTGTAGCACGTTCCCTAACCTTTTACTTCCATCCACAACACCCATTTCCCTCATGATGCTTTCTTATCCCCAAACAAATCCTCCCACAATCCATGCACATCACCTCAGTACCCTCTCCACGTTGCAAAGTTCTCATACACTCACTCGCTACTTGCCTCACCCTCGCTTTCTATGCCCAGCAACGCACTTAAAACAACACCTCACAAACCACTAGATAGTAGTACCCTTAAAACACCAAGCCCAATAGCCCTTGCAGGCATCTGCAACGTTGTCCTTCAGCCCTTCATCCATACCAAAAGCCAACATGCCTAGCCATACATATACATGCATGAACCCCTTCGCACCATGCTCCACCCATGTGCCTGCAACACGTCCAAAACCAATAAAATACTACAGAACCACTGCTCACCGTCACCAAAACCTGTAACCACCCTTAATCAGCCACTAAACAACACCGAGAGACTATCCCCTGCACCACTGCACCAAAATAGAGCACCTCTACGCTCACCAAAAAATACCACCCGAAGCCACCTACAAACAACTAAAACCACCACAGTATCCCCTACTGCCTCGCCTCCAAACTCAGTACCCACATAGCCCCGACAACCCTCAAACAATACCCCAAGTCAGCGAACACGAATCCAAACCTTTCTAGTGTTTATATCCAACCGATCACCCTTTCCTAAGATCATATCTAACTGACCTCTTTAGCCCTTGATCATCTACCGACCATTCACCCTTAGCCATGACCATCAACCGACAAACCACCTTTACTCATGATCATCTCCATTTTTTACCGATCGTCTTTTCCTATGCTCTCCATTCCGACCGATCAAACCCTTCCCTTTTATCTCCACTTAACTGGTCGTAACTTCGACTGATCAACCCCCATTTCCTATGATCTCCACAAACCGATCATCCTCTGACCGATCAAACATTTTCCCCTATCTCCAAAAACTGATCGATCAAATCTAACCCCCAATCTATCGTCCCTAACCAATCACTCTCTTTCCTTTGATCTCCCTTGGCCAAGCATCATTTCAAACGGACCAATCATCCCCCTCCCCATGATCTCCAACAACATAACTGGTCGTGCTTATCATACCCATTTCCCACAATCTCTACCGATTGATCGTATCTGACCAATCAAACCCCATTTCCCTTTATCTCCAACAACATAATCGATCGTGATCTGACCGATCAGCCCCTTTTCACATGATCTCATGTAACCTATCAATTATATCTGACCAATCAGACCTTTGTTTCCTTGATCTCCAGCGACATAACCTACCAATCGTGCTCCGACCGATCAGCCTCTTTTCCCATGATCTCATATAACCTTTTACTAACTTCATCACCAATCGGTTGACCGATCAGTCAAATCCTCCCATTCTCATCATCGATTGTATGACCGATCGATCAGATCGTCCTTCCCATTTCACAACCGATGGATTGATTGGTCACTTCCCAATGTGCTCAGATGACCGACCTACCGATCAGTCCTTTCATATTTTTGTTGTTTTCATGATTTTCTTTGTATTTAACACATTAAATACAATTTTTAATTATCCATGCATCGACCAATGAGACTGATTGTACAACCTTGTGTCATCTTCAGTATCATTTGGATTCATAAGGATTTATTATGCGGTCCAGTGTCGTCTTAATTTCCGTGTAAGAGTGGACTTAATTTGGAAATAATTCAACTAATCATGTTTAACACTTCTTCTTAATGAGCTTTCAACCTTTCTAATGATTTTAAATAAATATCCATGCTACAACTAATGAGACTGATTGTACGACCTTGTGCAATCTTCAGTATCGTTTGGTTTCGTAAGAATTTATTGTGTTATCTCGTGCCGTCTCGAATCCTGTGCAAGAATGGATCAAATCAAATAACACTTTTAATGAATCTTAAATCCTTATTATTTGATTTTTCAATCCTTTCTCTTAATCTTTAATCCTTTAAAGATAATTTAATCTTTTCTTAATTTAAAATCAAGCAACCAACAATCATTTTTTAAAGAATTACATGACTTTGAATTTCCCATTGTATCAGGGAATACGTAAGAGCGCGAGTCAAGTCAAATTTTTAATTTTTATAATTTAGTTTCTTTTTAAGTTGTGAATAATTGTTTGCTCTTGTTTAATTTCTCTTTTTGCTTTAAAGGTAAAATAAATATCATTTAGGTTATAAAATTAGCGTAATTAACTTAAGGTAACCGTCTTAAGACGGATGTGTCAATGGTGTAGTGGAATTAAGTTTCCACCATTCCCTGTGCTTAATCGACTCTTGAACCTTACTTAATTTTGTAGACCATTTTATTTTTAAATCATTTTAAATGATTTTGTCAGTCATTTTTCTTATCCAATAAACGATTGGTGGCGACTCTATTATTTTTAATTTGTTATTTCTCTCGCCACTTCCCGCACGATTTTTCTCAGTCGTGACAATGTATAATGGATTTCAACTTCTATTTTAGTAGGTTATTTTTTTTATGCTCAACACATGGGTCTAACCAAACCTAACTCATACATGTGTGGGTTGGTTGAAGGGAATTTTTTTTTTGAATCTAACCCAACTCAACTCATTGCTTTTATACGTATGTCAGGTCTAAAAATACCATAAATTTAACTTAACTCATCTCGTGAACACCACTAAGGGTTGTGTTAACCTACAAGCCCACATAAACTGACTCAACCCAACCACAAAGAACGGGTTAATTCAGGTCTGCAGGTTAGGTTGGGTTTGAAATCTCCCTAGCTAGAGAGGTGAGGTTGGGTTGCGGGTTGGAACTCTCCTAACCCATCCAAACCTAACTTAACCCACTTAATTTCTTTTTTGTGTTTTTTATGTTGGAATATGTTATCACTTTTTACTAGGTTTAAAAAATCTTATAATAATTTATCTTTTGAGAATATTTAAATTAAAATTACTATTCAATATCCATGAGATATTATCAAATCATGATTTCTAAACTTTTAGTATTTGAGAGAAATCCACACTATAAAAAACATAATTCCTTAATAAAAGAAATATCCAGTAAGATAAAATCTAGAGCAAAATCTCTTACTTCATAATTTAATACAGATATGAACACACCATTACTATTTTTAAAGCATTAACAAAAACTCAATTATGCTAATTGCCAACATTGAGTAAATCTAACAATTTATCCAACTAAATGAATGAGAAACAAATATTCAAAAAAATTGTTTAGGCTCTTGCTTTTTTTATCCATGAGATAAAACAATTTATCAATGTTATAGTTTACAAAACACATAAGATTGAACATTATATCTTATCATAATTGGCGGGACCAGACTTAATAGAAATAAATTGCTATAGATATACTATAAGGTAGAAAAAACTTGTAGGTGCATTTAGGCTTGATTGATTATCTTTGAAATTTCTACCTCACGAGTGGTGTTTCACTTAAGCAAAAAAAGAAAAAAAGAAAAAAAAGAGGAGTGGAATAAAGTTATTTCACTCTAGGGATTCAACCCACAAGTCAACCCAAAAGACTTATGTTATATGTACTTATATCATTTGAGACTTATGTTATATTATGTCATTTGAAACTTATATATCTTGATTGTCTTATATTGACATTTGCATTTGAAACTTATGTTATGCGTAATGAATTTCGTCTTATATTTTAGTAAGTTAATGTTTTTTGGTATATTCAACTCATAGGTTCAACCCGACCCAACCCAACTCACACATATGTGGATTAGGTTGGGCCGGATTGAAAGGAAAAGTTTTTTGAACCCAACTCAACCTACTCTTTTTATGAGTGTGGGTCGGATCTAAAAATACCTCAAACTCAACCAAACCCAACTCAACCCATGAACACCCCTACATTGCATATATATCTAAATTGTAAGACCAATCTTACCATTACTAACAAATCTTGAACACCAAGAGGTTGACAAAATTCTTCATTTAATCTACAAAACAACTACAAGTTATCCACATTATAAATTGGAATCTTAACAAATGCATGATAAGCAATAACAACCAGAATTACTAGACAACTAAACAACTAGTCGACCTTATGCCTCTCCTCAAGGGAAGCAGGATAAAAGAAGTCAGGAGGTTGATCATACAAAACCATGGCTCTATAAGTTAAGAAATAAAAATTAGATAATTTCACTGTTCACAACAATATTTGTGTGTTACAAACATTATCTTTGAACTTTGAGCTAACCCTCTTACTTAATTCCCCAGTTTTGTGCCAACTCACTGCATTGCTTTTGTTACACAGAGAAGCATATGCCATTTTCCCATAATGCTTCTCAAACCTACATGGAGCCAAGAAAAATTATCACATTCTGGAAATGCAAAAATTCATTGCAAACCAAAGAGACAAATATTCATAAGCAAATGTGAAATTGGAAGATGTTAAACTAAGGGACAGACCAAGGAAAGTATATCCAAAATTATGCCAATCTATGACAAATGATGAATGCCTCAACCAACTAGCCTACTTTTTTGCTACCAGGGTTGGAATTGAAGGAGATTCTATACAAACAAATGAGTGTGTAAAATGAAACAAGAAAGTATGAAAACAAACTTACTATCGTTTCTAGTCTTTTTTCTTCATTTTTCAATGAAGTACTATAGCTAATAAAAAATTTAGATGACATTATCGATACAAGATAACAAAAATTTAGGTACCACAGAATTCCTCTTATAGTAGCCAAAACTGATCTAACACAAACTTATTTGCAAAGATAATTTTATTATTTATTTTGCTTTTGGAAGAAATGCTTCTCACACAAAGACCACCGATCCACAACAATTATTAATTTTCCAAATAAGTGTTTGACAAGTGACAACATTAAGTCTAACCTAGCAAGAATAAGTAAAACTAGAATCTATCAAGTAAAACTTAAAAAATTACGTGGTTAAAATGTTTTTGGGGGGGGGGGAAGAGAATGAATATATGGAAGGCTAACCTGGACAATAAAAAGATCATAAGAAGTTATTTTTTAGTCTTAATAAACTCGGACCAAACTGGCCAGTTCGACCAGTGGACCGGTTGGTCTGAGTGACTATTCAGATCGGTCATGTAAGAGAACTAATGGAAACCAGTCTGCCTCGGCTAGTTTGTACAAAACTGGTGACCCAACCATGTTAATGTTACTTCGCCCAAGTCATGTAGTTTTGCTTTATATATATAGAAAAAAGTTGAATTTGAGAAAGAAAAAAAGGAATCTAGAACAAAAGAAAGTTAAGAAGCCATTGATGTCAAAGGTCAAAGAACGGAAGAAGCATCGCTGTTGTGGGAAGTGGGAAGTGGGAAGCTACCACGGTACCACCACCTAAGACTGTCGCGCCTGTGACCACTTGAACGCCTGGCTGAAGAAGGGAACATCACATGTGAGATTGCTCAAATGCAACCGCCGCGCCTGCCAAGCCAAGGTGTGGCTCTCCTTTTCCTTTGAGACTTTTAGTAATGCACTTGTAAGGAAGACAACTTTTATTGTGATTTGTGATATCACCCAAACAAAAAAGTTTATCATAGTCAGCGGCTTTTCCCATCACCCACTTCCAACCACCATCAAATAATATTACTATTAAAGATGACTACTATATCTATATGGCTATCAATGTTCCAAGATGCCGCTGTAACACCCCGAAATTTCTATTTTTAATTGAAATATTGATTTTCTCAATTTTTGTGATTTATGATGATTTTTGGGAAATTTTCTGAACTTCATTAAAAATTAGTATATTTTCTTGAACGCTATGTGTCGATTCGGGCCAATTTCAGAAAATAAAAATAAAAGTTTATATTTTCGGCATGTAAATACCTTAACTATTTATTAGGGCCGGGGAAAGTCACGAAACTTGATTCTAAGACCGTATTCTTAAGTTTTCTATTTTTGGGAATTTTTAGTTTTTGGTTTAATCTTATGTGTTAAACCGGTATTTCGAATAATAAAATAATAATTTTA
The DNA here is from genome assembly GCA_023212625.1 of Styphnolobium japonicum. Taxonomy (NCBI): domain Eukaryota; kingdom Viridiplantae; phylum Streptophyta; class Magnoliopsida; order Fabales; family Fabaceae; genus Styphnolobium; species Styphnolobium japonicum. The sequence continues at coordinate 12,564,535 of JALBWW010000008.1, read as the reverse complement.
AAATTTTGACCCATAAATGCTTTGACCATTTATTAGAGTAGGAGAGTTTACTGAAACTCAAAACCGGAACAGTTTAGAAATTTTCCATTTTAAGGGATTTTATCATGAAACAAAATTTAGGCGTATTTTATTTTTCATTAGACGATACATACTAGTATTTATACGTAGAATACACATGCTTCTCCAAGCTTCTCCAAACTTCTACAAGCTTCAAGGTGGGTGGACAAACAAGTGGGAGGGATGAAAATGCCATTATCTATAAACTTTTAATTACCAAATTGTCCTAAACTTTGCCTATAAATAAGCATGCAAGCACCTTTGAAAACTCACCAATTTCCTCTCCTTTCTCTCTCAAATCCACGGCCAAGCCCTTGAGTTTTCTTTTCAAAGTTTGTGATACAAGTTCCATCCATAGTTTTAGAATCCAAACATCATTTTAGGAAGATCTTGTGTAGAAAGTTTCTTGAGAAGAAATTGTTCTCAAACCATTTTCTTGAGAAAATCCCAAAGTTGAAGAATCAAAAGGATATTTGTTGGTGGAAGAACAAAGAACTTTCACAAAGTTCTCTTGAGGAATTTTAAACCAAGGTAAGGGAGAGTTTTCTTTATCAACCAATCTTGTGGTAGGAAAATATGATTATGGTTCATGTTCTTAAATTTTCGTGTGAGTAGTTATAATTGATATTTAAATTGTTTATGCTTTATGTTTCTTGATTTATGATTTGTGTTTTGTGTTTATATGCTTTATTTAGTGTTTATGTGCTTTATTTAGCCTATGTGTTTTTATGGCTTTGAAATATTGCATATATGGTAATATTAGATGCATAATATTTCTTGGACATACATATGGTTGGTTGGTGTTATGGAAATCATGGTGGAAAAATGATGGATTTTGGTCCAAAGACCTTTGAACATTTTAAACACTCCATAGTTCCAAAGGAGTTCATTTTATTAATTGTTTAACTTAATTAATTAGGGGATGTTTTAATTAAGTTAATGATTTCTGTAAATAAATAGAAAAGAGCGAAATTATTAAACAAAGCCGAAATAATGCTTTAATTTATACTTATGCTGTTTTAATTGATCTTTATCAATAATAATGATAATATATTGGGAAATAATTAAATAAGCTCAAAATAGCTTCGCTTTACGAAAAACACTTTCACGCGATTTGGAGTTGCGTAAAACCCTTTCGTAGTTGAAAAGTGATTTTAAAAGCTCTACGCGATTAAATGGATGTAAAACACTTTACCCGATTTGGTGTTTACGTAAAACCCTTTCGCGGTTAAAAAGTGATTTATTTATGCCTTATGTATTAAAATGGACAGAAAACACTTTTACCCGATTTGGTGTTTACGTAAAAACCCTTTCGCGCGTTAAAAGTGATTTATTTATGCCTTATGTATTAAAATGGGATAAAACACTTTACCCGATTTGGTGTTTACAATAAACCCTTTCGGTTAAAAAGGGATTTATTTATGCCTTATGTATTAAAATGTACATAAAACACTTTACCCGATTTGGTGTTTACGTAAAACCCTTTCGCGGTTAAAAAGTGATTTATTTATGCCTTATGAATTAAAAACTACAGAATATGTTTTACGTAATTTGGAATTTACAGAAACCTTTCTTGTTAAAAGTAAATCTTTAAGCCTAGACCGATTAAAATATGATATTTATGTCTTACGCGATTAAGAAATTACAGAAAAAGCTTTATGCGATTGAAAAATAATTATTTTGTCTTACGCGATTGAAAAATATTAAACTTGAAGTTACCCGACTTGAAAACAGAAAAATAGTTTTACGCGAGTGAAAAACGTAAACAGTAATGTTACATGACAGAAAAACTATAACATGAGGGTTATATGTTTGAAAACCGTAACTATAGTGTTACGTGATTTTGAAATTCCTAGGGATTGTTTTATTCCGTTTATAAATAAATTGCATTTTTGTGTGTTGCATTAAGAAAAGTCTCAGAAGATTTGTGGTCAAGGCTTTAATGCCGAGGAGATTGAGTGACACCTTAGTAAGGTGTGCGAATTGTGTAGTGAAGATCTATGAATGATCTTGGGGACGCTTGGAGGGTGCGGAAACTCCACAGGGGCCGTTGGAAGCACCGCCGTGCGTGGTAATATGATTGCAACACACCGAACGATCCCGACCGTACACTATCCTATTCCCGATTGGTGGAGAGTGTTCTCGTGAGCCAAGTTGGCAAGAATTGAGATTATATTGCACTTTTGAGGCTAATGAGATACGGAACATGTACTCCCAATCACTCTCTCCAGTTGTGTATAGGCTCCATGGGAGTAGGGTCAATCATTGAGTTTGTGCATAGTCGGTTGTTACACGTTGCTTTATCTTGGTCTATGTCAAACTTGATGTGATAATAGGTATAAGCATTAAATAGTTATTATGTTGTGTAGATTGATTGTACTATCTTTTTCTATACTTGCTTGATTGGTTTATGATGATATTAGAATCTCACCCGCTCTATTATATTATTATATTTGTGATCTCGGTTATGAAGACCAAGATGGGCGACAGCGTGAATTCTTGGGATTCATCCAAGTCCAATTCCATGGAGGTCCACAAAGGGCGTGGCGCGTACACTTAGAAACTAATGCGTAGAGTATGTAGGAGACATATCTCTCACACTGTAGGGACCCGTCATGGGAATCCTATTAGTTCATTTACTATTACTTGCTTTGTAGAAATGTTGATGCCAATAAGGGATCTCTGTGGGGTTTTGGCACTGAGTATACTCCTCCCGGGAAGACTCCGGGTTTCTTCCGCTAGAACTCCTAGGCGTAGAACTGCTAGAATTTCTGTAAGGAGGCCTACTAACTTTGGATGGCTTGCACCGAAGGCCCATATCTGGGAGGAGGATCCGAAGAAGATCCCGAAGAGGATCCTGAGGAAGATCCCTGAGGAGGATCCTGAGGAGGACCCTTCTCCGTAGGTAGACTTTAATGGCCGATAATATTAATATATTAGTATTGTATGTTTATTTATTTTCTTGTCGAAGATTTATGATTTGTATTATGTATTACCGATAAACTTAAACAGTAAGTAATATAAAGTATGCGTATTATTCATATCTCAATATGTAAATTATTACTACTCGCTTGATTAATGTCTTATCCGCGAAAAGAAATTTTAGAACTCATATTTTATATACAGATATTACAAAAATTTTTATTAAACTTAAATTAATATTTAGTTAAATGTGATATCCTACCGAGGGTGTTACATTAGTTGGTATCAGAGCTTTGGCTTTAAAGCTCGGATTTGTGGGGTTCTGCGGTTATGTTTGTGTTGTGTTCTCTCGTGTTATTGTGTCCGAAAGGGGACAATATTGTTTGGAGTGGTTACTTTTGTTTCCACTATGTTTTGATTTTTATTAGTTTTCAAGGAAGCAATGACTCGTAGTGGAGGCACTCATGTGAACACAGGACGTGACAATAACAATAACAATGACATATGGCTGTTCGCAAAGAATGCAACCGAATGGTCGATGTATTAGTCCAACAAAATCAAAGAGTCGCACAACGACAAGAAGCGATTACGATACTCTAAATTTGTCTCGAATTTACTGTAACAATCCTCCCCGGTTTAAAGGAGAATTTGATCCCGGAGAAAGCTAGTCTTTGGATCAAAGAGTTAGAAAAGATTTTTAGGGGAATGGGTCAGTACCGATGAGCGTAAGGTAACTTATGCTACTTTTATGCTTGTTGGCGATGGTGAAGACTGGTGGATAGGAGCACAACAACCGTTGGAAGTCGAGGGAAGAATTATTACTTGGGAACTTTTCCAAAGAAATTCCTGAAAAGTATTTTCAAACGATGTATTAGACATGCTAAGGAAATGGAGTTTCTTGGTCTAAAGCAAGGAGGATGACGGTCAATGTAGTATGCACAAGTTTGAAAGTTTGTCTAAATTCTCTAGATACTTTCACCTCCACCATGAGGAGTGGAAGTGCTCAAGTTTGAAGAGGGGTTGAGACATGATTTGAAGAGGCAAAGTGTTATCTTTGGGAATATCCGAGTTCCCAACAATTTTAGATAAGTGTCGCCGAATCGAGGAGTTAGATCGATCTCGGATACTAGACCTCGCAACTTTGGACCAACTCAATTCCAAAGGGGTGGAAGTAGTAGTAGTTTTCAAAGAGGGGAGTAACAACAATAACAACCTGGCCCAACAAAAACCCTATTCACGACCACCGGAGTCAACAACAACAATCTTATGGAGGAAACTCAACAATACCTCCATTAAGATGTTTAAAGTGTGGAAAAGGGCATTTGGCTAAAGATTGCACGATCAAAGGCATTCTATGTTTTAGATGCGGGAAAGCGGGGGCACATGGCCAAGGATTGCATGCGACCAAAGGCGTAATCTTCATCGCAATGTACGTGCTTCTAGACCACAAGGCGGGGAAGAGTCTACACCATGAGTGGAGCGAAGCCTCCCAATCAAGATCTCGATTAAGGGGGATTGTGACATAGGAGGTAAGCCTTTAATTGTACTCGTATGATTAGCAACACATTCTTTTATTTCCTATGACTGTGTGGATCAATTAGGATTACCTCGTGTCCTATTTGCCATTTGATTTGATTATTTCTACTCCTACGCCAAACCCGTGGATAACTCAAGTTTGTCTAAACTGCCCTAATGCACCGTTAGAAACCGAAAATTTTGGGTTGACTTGATCTGCTTTACCACTTTCTCAAATAGACATAATCCTAGGAATGGATTGGTTATCTTCTAATCATATCCTATTAGACTGCTCCAATAAAACCTTGGTATTTCCGAGGTTGAGAATTTTGGATTTATAACGGCCAACCAAGTTAATGCTTCTTTTTGAAAGAAGGAGCTCAAGGATACATGCTACTATTTTCTTCTGAGGTCAAGGGTGAGCGGGATGTGAATACTATTCCCGTAGTCGTGAGTTTCAAGTTTTTCCCGATGATATTCCCCGGATTACCACCAAATAGAGAGATAGATTTTTCTATCGATCTTGTATCCTGGATCTGGTCCTATTTCTATAGCACCTTATAGGATGGCGCCGTCGAGTTAATTGAGCTTAAGAAGCGAGTTTAGAGGAGTTGTTAGGAAAACAGTTTGTGAGGCCTAGTGTTTCACCTTGGGGAGCTCCAGCTTTGCTTGTCAAAAAGAAGGATGGAACTTCTGCCTATGTGTGGATTATCGACAGTTGAATAAGATTACAATTAAGAATAAGTATCCACTTGCCTAGATAGATGATTTGATGGATCAGCTTAAGGGAGTCATTGCTTTCCTCAAAGATAGATTTACGATCCGGTTATCACCAAATTCGTGTAAAAGCGTAAGATGTACCAAAGACTCCATTTAGAACACGCTATGGTCATTACGAGTATTTAGTGATGCCTTTTGGTGTGACTAATGCTCCAAAGAATATTCATGGACTACATGAATAGAATCTTTCGTCCCTACCTGACAGATGTCGTTGTTTTTATCGGGACGACATTCGATCTATTCTCGTAATGTCGGGATGAACACGCCTAACATCTTAGTGTGGTTCTCCGCATTCTTAAGGAGAAGGTTTTATACGCAAAGTTGTCTAAATGTGAATTTTGGTTGGAAGAAGTTCAATTTTTGGGTCATGTGATCTCGAAAGAAGGAATTGTCAGATCCGTCAAAGTTGAAGCGGTACTTCAATGGGAGAGACCTAAGACCGCAACGGAGATCCGAAGCTTTGTAGGATTAGCCTGCTATTACGGAGATTTATAGAAGGATTTTCTAAGATAGCAGTGACCTCCGACACAACTCACGCGAAAGAACCGACTTTATTTGGAATGATGCGTGTGAGGAAAGTTTTCAAGAATTAAAAAGGCGTTTGACTACCTCACCGAGTTTAATTTTACCTCGATCCTAATGAACCTTGAGGTATCTTCGTGATGCTTCACATCAAGGTTTAGGATGTGTGTTGATGCAAAATAGAAAGGTAGTAGCTTATGCTTCTAGGCAATTAAAAGTGCATGAAAGGAATTATTCTACCCATGATTTAGAACTAGCAAATTGTAGTATTCGCATTAAAAATTTGGAGACATTTTCTTTATGGTGCAACATTTAATGTTTTTAGTGACCATAAGAGTTTAAAATACCTGTTTGATCAAAAAGAGCTTAATATGAGGCAAAGACTATGGTTAGAATTTTAAAGGACTATGATTTTCAACTTCAAGTACCATCCCTAAAAGCGAACATTGTAAGATGCTTTAAGTAGGAAGATAATTAGTGTCTCTAATATGATGATGAAGGAAAGAGAATTGTTAGAGCAATTTAGGGATATGAATTTATCTGTAGATATAACACCGGAAAATTGTGTTTTAAATATGACCACCATCTCAAATGATTTGATGAACGATATTAGGGATTGAACAGGAGGTGACCAAGATTTCTTAATGAAATTGAATTAATTAAGCGTAATATGGTATCAAATTTTAAGGTAGGATCGTGATGGAATTTTGAGGTTTAGGGATAGAATTTGTTTACCAAATGATCATGAAATGAAAAGGATAATTTTAGATGAAGCCCATAAGAGTAAATTGAGTATGCATCCTGAGCCGACCAAAATGTACCAAGATTTAAAGCAATTGTATTGGTGGCAAGGGATGAAGAGAGACATTGCTAATTATGTAGCATCGTGTTTGATCCGTCAAAAGGCGAAGGTAGAACATCAAAACCTTCGTGAATGTTACAACCTCCAACTATTCCCGAATGGAAATGGGATGGCATTAAGTGATGGATTTTGTAGTTGGACCGCCAAAGACAAGAAAGGGTTTTGATTCCATTTGGGTAATTGTTGATCGGCTTACGAAGTCTGCACACTTCTACCTATCAACATCGTATATTCAATGGAAAAGTTGGCTCAAGTGTACATTGGTGAAATTATTAGACTTCACGGTGTACCTTCAAGTATCATTTTCGATAGAGACCCCAGATTTACTTCGAGATTTTGGCGTAGTTTACAAGAAGCTATGGGGACAAAACTTCGCTTGAGTTCTCGCATACCATCCACAAACCGATGGTCAATCGTAAAGGACAATTCAATCATTGGAAGACTTGTTGAGAGCTTGTGTACTTGAACATTCATTCCGGGAGTTGGGATGAATTTCTACCTTTGATAGAATTCACCTACAATAATAGTTTTCACTTAAGCATAGGAATGGCACCCTATGAAGCATTATATGGACGACGATTCGAACACCTTGTCTTCGGTATCGTGGATGGTGAGAATCTAGCATTAGGACCCGATCTTGTACAACAAACCACCGAGAAGGTAAAGATGATTCAGAAAAGATGAGGGTAACTCAAAGTCGAGAAAAGTTATGCCGATAAGAGAAGGAGACCTCTTGAGTTCGAGGAAGGTGAGCATGTGTTTTTGAGAGTCACACCCATGACCTGGGGTCATCGGGTAATTAAATCCGTAAAACTCACTCCAAAATTCATCTGACCATGTCAAATTCTTCGTCAGATTGGTCCCATAGCCTACCAAATAGCTTTACCACCTTTTCTCTCTAACCTACATAATGTTTTTCATGTTTCGCAATTACGAAGTATATTTCATCCAAGTCATGTCATAGAACCTGACAAGACAATTGAAAGAAAACCTAACCTATGAGACTTTACCTCGTTAAGATTGATGATAGGAGGGTGAAGCAACTCAGAGGAAAAGACATTGCTTTAGTAAAAATAACTGAACGATGTGACCTGAAGCAACGTGGGAATTGGAGAACAAGATGAAAGAACAATATCCGTATTTGTTTTAAGATACAACAATTTCGAGGACGAAATTCTTGTTAGAGGGGAGAGTTGTAACACCCCCGAAATTTCTATTTTTAATTGAAATATTGATTTTCTCAATTTTTGTGATTTATGATGATTTTTGGGAAATTTTCTGAACTTCATTAAAAATTAGTATATTTTCTTGAACGCTATGTGTCGATTAGCCAATTTCAGAAAATAAAAATAAAAGTTTATATTTTCTACAGAATACCTTAACTATTTATTAGGGTAGGAAAGTCACGAAACTTGATTCTAAGACCAGATTCTTAAGTTTTCTATTTTTGGGAATTTTTAGTTTTTGACCTTATGTGTTAAACCGGGGGTATTTCGAATAATAAAATAATAATTTTAAAATTTTGACCCATAAATGCTTTGACCATTTATTAGGAGTAGGAGAGTTTACGAAACTCAAAACCGGGAACAGATTTAGAAATTTTCCATTTTAAGGATTTTATCATGAAACAAAATTTAGGCGTATTTTTATTTTTCATTAGACGATACATACTAGTATTTATACGTAGAATACACATGCTTCTCCAAGCTTCTCCAAACTTCTACAAGCTTCAAGGTGGGTGGACAAACAAGTGGGAGGGATGAAAATGCCATTATCTATAAACTTTTAATTACCAAATTGTCCTAAACTTTGCCTATAAATAAGCATGCAAGCACCTTTGAAAACTCACCAATTTCCTCTCCTTTCTCTCTCAAATCCCACGGCCAAGCCCTTGAGTTTTCTTTTCAAAGTTTGTGATACAAGTTCCATCCATAGTTTTAGAATCCAAACATCATTTTAGGAAGATCTTGTGTAGAAAGTTTCTTGAGAAGAAATTGTTCTCAAACCATTTTCTTGAGAAAATCCCAAAGTTGAAGAATCAAAGGATATTTGTTGGTGGAAGAACAAAGAACTTTCACAAAGTTCTCTTGAGGAATTTTAAACCAAGGTAAGGGAGAGTTTTCTTTATCAACCAATCTTGTGGTAGGAAAATATGATTATGGTTCATGTTCTTAAATTTTCGTGTGAGTAGTTATAATTGATATTTAAATTGTTTATGCTTTATGTTTCTTGATTTATGATTTGTGTTTTGTGTTTATATGCTTTATTTAGTGTTTATGTGCTTTATTTAGCCTATGTGTTTTTATGGCTTTGAAATATTGCATATATGGTAATATTAGATGCATAATATTTCTTGGACATACATATGGTTGGTTGGTGTTATGGAAATCATGGTGGAAAAATGATGGATTTTGGTCCAAAGACCTTTGAACATTTTAAACACTCCATAGTTCCAAAGGAGTTCATTTTATTAATTGTTTAACTTAATTAATTAGGGATGTTTTAATTAAGTTAATGATTTCGTAAATAAATAGAAAAGAGCGAAATTATTAAACAAAGCCGAAATAATGCTTTAATTTATACTTATGCTGTTTTAATTGATCTTTATCAATAATAATGATAATATATTGGGAAATAATTAAATAAGCTCAAAATAGCTTCGCTTTTACGAAAAACACTTTCACACGATTTGGAGTTTACATGTAAAACCCTTTCGTAATTGAAAAGTGATTTTTAAAAGCTCTACGCGATTAAAATGGGATAGAAAACACTTTACCCGATTTGGTGTTTCTGTAAAACCCTTTCGCGGTTAAAAAGTGATTTATTTATGCCTTATGTATTAAAATGGATGAAACACTTTTACCCGATTTGGTGTTTACGTAAAACCCTTCGCGTTAAAAAGTGATTTATTTATGCCTTATGTATTAAAATGGATGAAAACACTTTACCCGATTTGGTGTTTACAAGAAACCCTTTCGCGGTTAAAAAGTGATTTATTTATGCCTTATGTATTAAAATGTACATAAAACACTTTACCCGATTTGGTGTTTACAAAACCCTTTCGCTGGTTAAAAAGTGATTTATTTATGCCTTATGAATTAAAAACTACAGTAATATGTTTTACGCAATTTGAATTTTACGTAAAACCTTTTAACGTTAAAAAGTAAATCTTTAAGCCTAGACCGATTAAAATATGATATTTATGTCTTACGCGATTAAGAAATTACGAGAAAGCTTTATGCGATTGAAAAATAATTATTTTGTCTTACGCGATTGAAAAATATTAAACTTGAAGTTACCCGACTTGAAAAACAGAAAAATAGTTTTACAGCGAGTGAAAAACGAATGTAAATGTTATACGATGTAAAAACTATAACATAGGGTTATATGTTTGAAAAACCGTAATTATAGTGTTACGTGATTTTGAAATTCCTAGGGGATTGTTTTTATTCCGTTTATAAATAAATTGCATTTTTGTGTGTTGCATTAAGAAAAGTCTCGTAAAGATTTGTGGTCTAAGGCTTTAATGCCGAGGAGATTGAGTGACACCTTAGTAAGGGTGCGAATTGTGTAGTGAAGATCTATGAATGATCTTGGGGACGTCTGGGTGCGGAAACTCCACAGGGGCCGGTTGGAAGCACCCATTGCCGTGTAATATGATTGCAACACACCGAACGATCCCGACTGCACACTATCCTATTCCCGACAACAGTGGAGAGTGTTCTCGTGAGCCAAGTTGCGCAATTGAGATTATATTGCACTTTGAGGCTAATGAGATACTGAACATGTACTCCCAATCACTCTCTCCGACGTTGTGTATAGCTCCATGGAGTAGGGGTCAATCATTGAGTTTGTGCATAGTCGCTGTTACACTGCATGTTGCTTTATCTTGGTCTATGTCAAACTTGATGTGATAATAGGTATAATCAAGTTAAATAGTTATTATGTTGTGTAGATTGATTGTACTATCTTTTTCTATACTCGCTGATTGGTTTATGATGATATTAGAATCTCACCCGTTCTATTATATTATTATATTTGTGATCCTGTTATGAAGACCAAGATGGGCGACGCGTGAATTCTTGGGATTCATCCAAGTCCAATTCCATGGAGGTCCACAGCGTGGCGCGTACACTTAGAAACGGAATGCGTAGAGTATGAGGAGACATATCTCTCACACTGTAGGACCCGTCATGGGAATCCTATTAGTTCATTTACTATTACTTGCTTTGTAGAAATGTTGATGCCAATAAGGATCTGTGGGGTTTTGCACCGAGTATACTCCTCAGAAGACTCAAGTTTCTTCCGCTAGAACTCCTAGGCGTAGAACCGCTGTAATTTCGTAAGGAGGCCTACTAACTTTGGATGGCTTGCACCGAAAGGCCCATATCGGAGGAGGATCCGTAAGAAGATCCCGAAGAGGATCCTGAGGAAGATCTCGAGGAGGATCCTGGAGGAGGACCCTTCTCCGTAGGTAGACTTTAATGGCCGATAATATTAATATATTAGTATTGTATGTTTATTTATTTTCTTGTCAGTACTTATGATTTGTATTATGTATTACCGATAAACTTAAACAGTAAGTAATATAAAGTATGCGTATTATTCATATCTCAATATGTAAATTATTACTACTCTGTTTGATTAATGTCTTATCCGCGAAAAGAAATTTTAGAACTCATATTTTATATACAGATATTACAAAAATTATTATTAAACTTAAATTAATATTTAGTTAAATGTGATATCCTACCGAGGGTGTTACAGCCGCAAGTTTGTTTCTCAGTCAACCTTTGTCTAATCAAATTTTTTTGGGGGACCAAGTATCAAGTATGTATTGATTGTAGTGATATTTTTTATTTTTAATTTATTTTTATTTTTATTAAATATTTATATTTATATTTAATTATATGTGGTTGAATCAGTGACTCACTTGTTGAACCAGTAACCTAATACTTCAACCGAATCGATGGCCGGGCCGAGTTTAATAACTATAGTATTTTCACACAAAGGAACCAAAGTGCATGAAAAATTGAACTAATGGCTTTAACTAGGGTTGTCAGACAGGCTAGTCTGACCCATTTAAGCCTAGCCTGTGATGGGCTGGGCCAAAACTGAGTCAAGAATGACGGACTTGTAAAAAGTTAGCCCAATCCGTTTAAGGCTAGCTCGCGGGCCTAAACTTTATTTATTTATTTATTTTCAAATTTGTAATGTAATATGAAATCTATAAATTACTCAAAAAAGGTAAAGTTAATCTTCATCCAAAACTTTATAATTTACATTACTGAACAATTCTTCTACTTCTTCCCTTTTATTTTTTACTTTTTAACAAATTTATTAAATTTAATTTGGCATGCAATAATAAAAGTAATGATAGGAAGTCGTATTAAAATATAACAAATTGATAACATGAAACCAAAAAAAGAGAAAAAAACAAAATGTTATTAGATATTATTTAGATTTCTATAAGAAAAGAAATTAAAGGTAGAAACTAGCTTAAAATTTGGGCTGGAGCTGGATGTTGGGTGCCTGGGATCACTTGCTGCTGAGCCTGGGTTAGGGGCATCATGTAGATGCTGATTTTAATACTAAAAAAAAAGATTTGTAAAAAAAAAAAAAAACACAAGTCAATGGGCTATGCACAGAAATAAACGAGTTTAGCCCATTTAACTTGCAGGCTAAATGAGTTGGGCAAAAAATGAATTGATTTAAATGGGTCAATAATTTTAAAGCTCAACCCATATAATTTTAATAAGTAAATAAGTTGACTTGACGGATTTGATCCATTTTGACGCCGTAGGATCGAAGTATCTTCGGTAAACTTTGACGGACTGTTGGCCACTGTTTCTGAAAATTTGAAAATGTTTCATCAATACATTAACTTTAGTAATAGCATGAGGATAAGTTGTCCTGAAAGGTTTGTCCACATCTGTACCATTATGTGAATATGAATAGAAGAGTTGGCAAGAACTAAGTGTGGGGCTCTAAACCTGTAAGAAATTATTTAATTAGAAAATTTACTCCTGCTTAAAGTATTTGAAAATTAGTAATTAACTCCATGGATTGCTGTACTAATTAAATGTAACTCTAATAATTCATTATAAACAATGTGAAATCAGAAAAAGTACCTCAATATGCAACAATGTCTACCTCCAAGCAAGCCTACAATACCAAATAAAAAGCCAGTAAATCAATCAACAGGACAAATTCAGCAAAAAATTGAAATATTTAAGCATTACACAAGAACTCATAAAACAATATTAAATTGTATGAAAAATACATAATCTTTATGCCTACATGTAAAAAAATAAGACATTTAAGTTGGAGAATCATGGGGGAATAACAGAGAAGCTAAAACCAAACTTAATAAAGGATGTAAACAATATATTAGCAAGACCGAGATGGTAGAAGGGAAGTTGTGGTAGTTGGAATAAAAGCTATGCTCACTTCAGGAAATTCCAAACAAAATTATATATAGATTGAACAGACTTCACAAGTCCATGCTAAATTGGCTAGGTTTTCAAAAGCCAGGATCTAGTATTGTCACATAAATCATCAAGACCACTTAATAACAAAATCAAGGGCTTCCCAAACATAAAAGGAAAGAAAAGGTGAAGTTCTGAGCATCAGTTGGGTCTCGAAAACGTATAATAGCCACCAGATCAGAAGCTCTCACAGTTAACAAATAAAACGTGGAACTCCATCAACTTTGCCTTAAAACTTAATGGTATGATCTATTATGTCCAGTACAAAGCCCACCAATCAGATAAAATGGATTTTACCCAACATCTGTAGAAACTTAGCTCTTATTGGTATGATCTTACTTAAAAACATAAGAAACAATAGCATCATTGATTCTTAGTCAAGTATATAACTTCATAAATAAATAAAAATGACTCACAAGTTCTTAAAACTTTGGATTGAATTATTGAAAAGAACTATTTTTTACCATGATCCTGGCTCTAACAAAATTAAATTCAACTCAAAATAAGTCACACTCAGTTTGGCATTAAACCAAACAAGAAAAATGAAAAAGAAAATTCAATTTAAATTATTACATCAACTTATAAAAATGGTGGAAAAAAAACCTGATTGGCAAGTGAAAGAGCGTGGTTAAGTTTTTGAGGGCTACGTCCTATGTTGCCTAAAACCACGTGGCACGCCCTTCGTCTTCTTTCTTCTTCCTTCTTTTATTTGCTTTTTCCTTCAGAAAAATAAAATTTGCAATTCATTGAAGAAGAAGAATAAGGGAAATAAAAGAACAAATGATCTAAATCCATTTTCTCGAAAAATTGAAAAAAAAAAATTTCAACTTCTATCATAGAGAAAAAAAAAATCAAATTCCAGTGTCTTGCAGTGATTGACAATGATGGAGTCTAAGGTTGGTGAGCTTTTAGGAAAAAAGTTTTTTTTGGAAAAATAAAACTTATTTTATATTTAGATATAACATTTTAAAAGACCTTTTTTTATGTTTGAACAATTTATTATGTTATAAAAAATATTTTTTTTATAAGTACTAAAATCTAACACAAAAATACAAAAATGTGTTTCTTTTAGTGTTTTATTTTTTTTAAAAAAAAAACTTATTCAAACACAATAAATATAACAAAAGTACTTGTTAAAAAAAATATTTTTCACCAAAAATAAAATAAAATCCAAATGAACACTAAGTTGGAGAAGAACCGAACCCGAACAATGAACTGGATGGTGTGGGATATGATCCAACTTGAAATTCGAGTCGGTCAATAATTAGTCACCAAAAACACAAAAAATTAACTAAAATACAACTTTTTACAAGAAATTAGTCAAATACCCTAAAAAAAACTTTTTTTTAAAATTCTTCAGCAGGTCCAAACTGGTAAATATCCATTTCCAGGTTTCATTTCCCTTACCACAGCAACAAGAAGTCCATTTTTTTTGGTTGCAGCAGAGAATATAAAACAACACCCATTACCATTTCCAACTTCTTTTCTTTTCTCTCTGCACACCTCTGATCTGATGCTTCGTCGTCTCCAACAAGGACCAACCTCAAACCACACCCCATGTTCCATTTTGATGTCCACTAGGCAAAAATCCAGCGGCGGAACAAGACCCAAGAAGAAAATCTACCACAGGGTCCCACAACTCGACAGGGTCATGAACCTTCACAAGAAGCCTTCCTTAATTCTCCATCTCAAATCCATCATCCAATCTCACAAGAACCAACGCCTTCTCCTCCGTGACCTCGAAAAAAATGTTGGGTTTGTCCAAAAATGGGACTTCATGGCTCTCATAGATAGGTACCCCATGATTTTCCGCGTTGGTGGTGGTGCTAATGGGGTACCCCCTTTTGTTTGTCTCACTGAAAAGGCAATGAAGATTGCTTCTGAGGAAGGTGAAGTTAGAGAGTTGATGGAACCTATTTTGGTTAACAACTTGAGGAAGCTGTTGATGTTGTCTGTTGATTGTCGTGTACCCCTTGAGACTGTTGAGTTTGTTGAATCTGAGTTGGGTTTGCCTTGTGATTTCAAGGAAAAGTTGATTCCAAAGTACCCTCAGTTTTTTTCAGTGAAGTGTTTCAATGGGAGGGATTGTCTTGAGTTGGAAGATTGGGATTCTTCATTGGCTGTTACTGCCAGGGAGGCTAGTTTGGCACAGGAAGGAATTGTCAAGGGATTTCAGAGGAAGGTGAAGGTATCAAGAGATGGGAACTATGTGGGTCCATTTGCTTTTAAAGTGAATTTTCCTGATGGGTTTAGACCAAATGTTGGTTATCTTGAGCAGGTTGAGAGGTGGCAGAAGTTGGAGTTTCCTTCTCCTTATTTGAATGCCAGGAGGTTTGAAGCTGCTGATCCGAAAACTCGAAAACGTTCTGTGGCTGTGCTTCATGAGCTCCTCAGCTTGACTATGGAGAAGAGGTTGACATCTGCACAGATGGATGCATTTCATGCTGAGTTTCTTTTGCCATCAAAGTTACTGCTTTGCTTGATAAAGCATCATGGGATCTTTTACCTCACAAATAAAGGTGTTAGAAGTACTGTTTTCCTCAAAGATGCATACCTTGGTTCCAACTTGGTAGATAAGTGTCCTTTGTTGCAATTTAATGATAAATTTGTAGCGCTTAGTGGTAGAGGAAATATTGATCTATGTGACAGCAAGAATTCTTTACAGACCGTTGTGTAGAAGTTGAATTTGTTTTTTCAGTGGCACAGGCACTGCATCTCTTTACCTATTTGCGAAAGGATCAGGAAATTTAACCTGGAAATGTATGCAGTACACAAGCATATCATTCCTTACTTGAAGAAAAACCATGAAAATACATTCTCCTGATACTTTCACATTAACTGTTATTGGAAGTATTGCTTACAACTAGAAAAATTGTGATAAGAAACAAATATTGACTTCATTAAATTAGATGATTCCAATTGTTCGGGAGTTGCACGTTTCAAGAACAAGGTGATGTAGAAAAATTTTACCATGTCACTTTCTGACCCTTACAATAGTCTTGGTACATTTAGTTGGCAATTTGCAAAGCCAAGCCAATATATATGCCCTGAAATAATTTCATCATTTCTCCTATTTAGATCTTGTCCAGCATGATAAAATAATGGCATTCAGGGATCTATCAAAAGGGGGTGGGGTGAGGATTTAGGGTATCATTTTGCTTTCAATGCTCTAGTTTGAGTTCTATAATGAGATTTGCCTACAGTGGAGGTTTTTGGATGGAGACCTTGGCACTAGATGTAAACATAACCTTTTACAGGGTGGGAGGGGGGGGGGGTCTTACCTTTCATGTGCTCCTCTTATAAGTGAGTGTTGCGTTTATGTCTTTTGAGGAATAAAGTGGAAAAAAATTCAATAAATATCTATGGATGACAAGTTAAGAACCTGTAGAGCAGCCATCAGAGTTTTGGTGCAGTAATTGTTCTAAATGCTTTCCCCATATGTTTGAATAAATGTTTATCATGCTGACCTTAGCCATCAGTTCTGGTGCGGCAATTTTTCTAGATGTAATATTTTTCCCCACTATATGTTTGCATATATCATTATGTTGCATTAGATGATTAAATAATTAGAGAAGGTAAAGTATTATAGAATGGCATTCATTATAGGATTTTGCTTGAATGATTTAGTATGATCTTCAATTTGATTCACTACCCAAAAAGGCAGGTGCTTGGATGGAGAGCCTGGGATTGGATGTAAATATATCCTTTCTTGGGGCTCCTGTCTGACAAGCTCCACCCTGGTCCTGACTTTAGTTATTTGCTTACATGGTTGCTTTCATACGTATGTATGGCTTCTGAGGCAAGTACCTTCAGATCAATTGAGATGCAGTTTGAAATGTAATAGTTTTTATCCTAGTGCATGATCTATCATATACTAAGTGGACAGCTTACATATCTACAGTTCTTCGTATTTGAAATTGATGATGCTACTAGGAGATCATGAAATGAAGTTTAAAATTATATTGCATAAGATGATTAAAATAGCATAACAATCTAACAGTAATTTGGTTTTATACTTCAAAATAATTATTGCTGTTGTATACTAGATGCAATTTGGCCATGTAAATAGCAGGTCAATACTGAGCAAGAATTATATGATTGCAAAACACAATATGTCCTGGCTTGAAGTTGATGCTGAGGATCTGACCCGGCTGCTTTGACAATGGTGAGAAACTATACCTGGGACATAATTATCTGATGTGAATTGATTTTTAAAAAGATTGCATGATCAAGCCGGATGAAGTAACAATCATGTATTTGTGTTTTGTGTGTATGTATATCTGTTTTAAGCTAGTTAAATTAAAACTATTTATAGTGAGAATTTGTAAGAAATTACTCTCTGGCAGTGGCATGTATTTCTTATTGATTTATTCTTGGAACACTAACACCCACTAACCACACAAAGCGGAAGACATGACTGACACTGGATATAAACCAGCAAACAAGATTGCATTTAGTCAGTTACAGTCGGGTTAGGGAGGTCTATCCATTTAATGTATAAAGGTGTAATTGATGAATTGATGTGGTGGGGTAGCTGTTTACAATAAGGCTAATATGTTATGTTTCCTCTGCCTGATGGTTCTAGTACATTGCTCACTGATCAGGATTTGCTGAAGAAAACAATGTTAACAACTTATGTGGTACTTTTAAAAATGATTATACTTTTACAGATTGCTTGATTTATTCCTTGATTATAAAAATGCCATATTAGTGTAGTTTCCAAATGAATCTAAGTAAAAATAAAATGTGGAAAGATGTCACCCAAACATCTGTTACCCTTTGTCAACATATACAGAGTATCTTGGAGTGGCAAGCTAACATAGCTTCTAAATGATGCAACTCTTGTAAACATCAATGTCTTTGCAAGACTAATTTTAGTTGAATGATGTGATCATGGTTGTCAAATTCTCAAATTAACTCTTAAAGTCTTACGAGTTTAAGATCCTAGGTCCCAAAAACAAGTTAAATAACATGTAAACACTTTTAATCAAACTCTTATGAGTTTAAGAAAACTCTGACAGAATTGGTAAACTCTTGATTCTACCGGCGAGTTTACAAGTCTGGATTTGCACCTAGTTTCGGCCTCAAAACATACACCTTTGGTTGATTTTGGTGGGTACGTGGGTTGAGTTGCCTTTGTTCTGCGATATGCATTAGGTTTATGTAGTTGATTTTATGTCTAAGTCAAGGTTTTAAATTGCGGTTGTGGTCACGGTTGCAGTCGTGGTTGCGTTGCGGTTGATGTGGGCCACAATCACGAAGTGTTGCGGTTGCGTCCTGCATCAGGTGATGCTGCCCTGTATTTAAAACCTCGGTCTAAGTATAATATAATAGTTGGATTAAGTATTTAGTTAATAGTTATGTTTTCACTATATTATTTTTGCTTGCTTTGTTATGGAGTTGGAATATTGAATATTGATTATGGATATCCTATTAAACTATGTTTGGGTACTCAGATATGTTTTTTAAATAAGTTTTTGAAGTATGTTAACTCTTCCTAGTTTATGATTTGAGTTTACTAGGGCTTCACAAGTTTACCTAAACTTTCAAGTTTGACAACCTTGGATGTGAAAGCAAGCCGGTTTTAGCACTTAAAAGGGGAGCCTATTTGCATGAAAGGGAATTTATACTATTCTCATGTTTGCTCGTGGCGTAAATATTTCATGTTGTATGGATAATGATATTGATGTCAGGAAATTGTCACGACCCAAACTCAAGGGCCATTGCTGGCTCATAGGATGGACTAGCCAACCTAGCAAGCCTAACATTTTTTTTATTTTCCAAATAAATTAACAAACTAAATCTACCAAAATGTCAGCAGAGTTTCCCCTGAAAACTCAACATCCCAAAAATACTACCAGTTTGCCAGAATTTAGATTTTGATATCCTCCATACCTCCTAATTGAACAAAGGTGTCTCTGTACATTACTAAATACCCCACATAACCCTTTTTCAACAACTGTCTCACTCCCTAAACAGAGATCATATTATATGGGACTATACTACGGTCACCCTGCTCTTGGAAAACCGGCTTTCCGGAAATTTCAAGCCTAACTACCTTAGAATAGCAATCAAGAGTTACATGGCACGAAGCTAACTAGTCCATGCCTAAGATTACAACAAAACCCATCATACATAACACAATCAAATCAACTAAGGTCTCATCACCATTCAAAGAGATAATCCTTTAGCAACTAGTATTGAGTTTGGCCACAGAGGCAAAAGTTTCTTGGTAGTCAATGCCATAGGTCTGAGTGAATCCTTTAGCAACAAGTCTCACTGTGTAGCAACTATTGCTTCTGTTTGGATTATGTTTGACAGTAAAAGTCAACTTGCATCCCACTGGTTGTTTTTCTTTTGGCAAATCTGAGAGTTCCCGAGTGTCATTTCTCTTGATACCATTCCTCTCTTCTTGGACGGCATCCTTCCATTCTGATTTTCCTGGTGCATCATGAATATTCTTTGGGATTTCTACATTGGACATATTAGTAGCAGATGCCTGATATTCTGGTGAGTGGTGATAGATGTTCATAAGAAATAAAATTGTAGATTGGATGTTTGGTGCAGGATGTCACTACTAAGATCATCATTAGCATTGATTTCAGTTTGAGAAGTGTGACATGGAATATATGGGCTTGGATTTGGATTAGATTCATGGTTATGCTCAGGAAGTGTGCGGACCTCTATTTCCTTTTGGGCACTTTTCTTCCTTGAATAAACAATTGGCTCTTTTTCACCTGTAGGTTGTGTGGTTAGGAATAGGGGTGTTTGGTTCTGTTTTTGGAGGTGTTTGAAGGATAGATGACTCGGCTTTTGTTTGTGTTTGGTTCGGTTTCTCGTTGAGTTGGGAAGTCAATCCAAAAACTGCATTTTTGACTGACTGAGTTCTCCCCCTGAATGGAAATTTT
Organism: Styphnolobium japonicum; assembly: GCA_023212625.1. Taxonomy (NCBI): domain Eukaryota; kingdom Viridiplantae; phylum Streptophyta; class Magnoliopsida; order Fabales; family Fabaceae; genus Styphnolobium; species Styphnolobium japonicum. Next base: position 12,544,481 of record JALBWW010000008.1, on the reverse strand, counting down.
TGGGAAATATGACTGGTTTTCAAAAATGGTGACATCCATAGAAGTGTAGAATTTCCTAGTGGTTGGTGAGTAACATTTGTAACCTTTTTGTGTGGGAGAGTAGCCAAGAAAGAGGTATTTGATGGCTTTTGGATCAAGTTTGCTTCAGTGATGTTGGTGCATATCAACAAAAGCTGTACACCCAAATACTTTTAACGGTAAGGTCGAGATGATCTGGGTATCTATGTTGGAGAGAAGAGATTTGCTGGGTGTTTGGAATTTTAGGACCCTTGATGGCATCCTATTAATGAGATATAATGCCATGAGGATTGGCTCGCCCCAAAAATGCTTGGGAACATGTGTAGTGAACATAATAGATCGGGCCATTTTGAGGTGTCTGTTTTTCCTTTCTGCCTCTCTGTTCTGCTGAGGTCTGCCAACCCATGAACTCTGATGCACTATTCCCTAATTCATCTGATATTCTCCTAGTATGAAATTGAAATAATCCATGGCATTATCTGATCAAAACACCTTTATTTTAGTCTGGAATTGTGCTTGGATCATGTTGAAATTTCTAAAGATGTTGCCCTCCTCTGATTTTTCTTTCATCAAGTATACACGTGATATTTGAGTGTGGTCATCAACAAATGAAATAAACCACCGAGCTCCCGAAATATTATTGACTCTAGATGGTCCCCATATATAACTGTGGATCATTGCAAAGGGTTGAGAGGTTTTGTATTCTTGGGTTGAATAGCTGTTTTAAATGTTTAGATAGTTGACACACTTCACATTGAAAAAATCAGGACTAATATAATTGAATAATGATGGGAACATCCTTTATTAAGTACTAGAAATTGGGATGACCTAATCTATTGTGCCACAACATGATTGCACTATTTTTTTTTTTTACATGAAACTCAGAAAATTGGACATGTCGCATTACTTGCAGCTTGAGCTTATTCTTCATGATTGTTTGGATCGTTAAGAATATAGAGCCCCACACATTCTTAGCATTCCAATCATCCTCCCTGATTCAAAATCCTGAAATTCACAATGATTCGAGAAGAAATCAGATAGACAATTCAAGTCTTGGGCGAGTTTGCTAATGAACAACAAATTACAAGTAATATTTGGGAACCAAGAGAGCAGATTTTAAAGTCAGCTTATCAGTGATATTCATCGAGCCTATTCCTACCACCATAGGTAAAGACCCATTAGCAATTCAAACCATGAGATTTTCAAAACTTGACCTTTAGGTATTGAATGGTTTAGCATTACCAGTCATATGGTATGATGCGCCGGAGTCTACTATCCAGGAGCTGTGTTTCTGCACTTGGGTGTTCTGAGCCAGGTAAAATTACCTGTTTGAGCAACAAAACCAATTCCTACAATGTTTTTGATAGGAACTGGAGATAATGTTTGATGGCTGAACATCTTTTGAAGAAGCTCCATCTGCTCCTTGCTGAAAAAAATGGCTTTAGATGGTGGTTTTTCCTCACAGTTGGTCATGAAGCCTTTGCTTTCTGATGGTTGTCTAGGCTTGTTTTCGTCTATCTTCCAACAAATGTCCTTGGTGTGTCCGGTCATGGCCTGAGTTTGGGTTGTGACACAAACGATCTCGAGTTTTCTCCTCCACTTTCAACTAAAAATGTTAACAAATCAACATTAATCATTATACACATGCACACATTTCCCCCCCCCCCCTTTTTTTTCTTTTACTTAAACATTCAACTGGTATTATTTTGATATTCATTTTTTTTTTAAGGTATCGGTACTCAGGGTGAGTTGTTTAATATTTATTAGTTTTTATTTATATTTAATAAACTTTTTAATATTTATTGTAAAACGAACAGTCAATAAATAATTAACAATTCATTTTAAGTACTAAATTTATCAAGATATCATAACAACTCTAACATAAATTTCCGAGGAGTCTAGTCACATTAGTTCTTGCTCTGACATCAAGGTAGCTATTAGATTCACTTTCCTGCGCCCCTCAAGATAAGGCACCAAAAAAGAGATGAAGTTGAAGAATTGAAACAATGTCTGTCTAGGTTTCTGTGCATGTGAATGTTCCCATGCTAACATGTTTTTTATTCACATTGGCAGCAACTTCAACAATTGTAGTTTAGATGTCTACTGTTTCTACACATCACGAAGCTATTTGATCATGCAGTGAGACATTGCGTTATCTCATTAACATCTGTTCACATATGCAGTGGTCTTCTTTTGAGGCCAGTGGTTGGAGACCCATGTTCTCAACCTATTTTAAAGTAGGAAATTATTCTTATACTCATTTTTTTTTAGGGTATTAGCAAGATAAGTTGTTTAACATTTATTAATTTTATTTATATTTAATAAACTTTTTAATATTTATTGTGAAACCAGCCGTTAATACATAATTAACAACTCACTCTGAGTATTAAGTTTATCAATGTACGATAGCAACTCCCATTAAAAAAGTAACGCTAGCAGTTCCCGCATGCAACTCTTCCCAAGTGAAATGATATGAAAAGTTGCTTACTTTTTAGGATAATGAGTCAAGCCAACTCGTGAGCTTGCTCGTAGTTTGATTCGTTAACAACTCAATAAGCTGATAATTTTGACTCGTTTGTTAAATAAATCAAACTTGAGCTTTTATATGTTCGGCTCATTAACTCGTAAGCCAACTCGATACATGTATAGAGTTATTTTCTTACAAATGATAATAATAATGTTTTAATTTAATGTATATTAATATTTTATTTTATTTTTGGTTTGATTAAATTATTTTTTAAATAAATATAAATTTGGTTGAACTATAAATTTTAATCTAATTCATTAAGTAATACAAATTTAATTAATATAAGATTCGATATTAGCTCATTAAATTCGAATAGTTCATAAGTTTAAAGTAAGCATAACTTAACTCAAAAAAATAAATTCAATTTTTCTGTGAACCTAGGGCTTAACTTGGTTCAACTCCACTTATTTCCAATTCCACTTTTTATTGTGATTACAACTCCACTTATATCCAATTCTACTTTTTATTGTGATTAGAACATGTGAGAGAAAGAATTGTAGTAATACATTTTGTGGATGGACAGCGAAAAAGTACCATGATTGTCTCTGCTTTATTGGCCCAATTACATGCTGTAGCCTGGAAATGATGTGCTTTGAACATGCCGTGGAGCATTCTTACTTTCGAATTCATAGTCACGTACTATTTCACCAAATGGTGCTACCATAGCATTTTCAGGTACCTGGCCACTTTCTCTTGCTTATTGGATGGCGCTATTGCGCCATTTACTCTTATTTTCTAGTATTTTCTCGGTGTACTCAACCATGATATCTTGTGATCGAAGTAGTCTTCTTTCTTCCACTATTCATTCCTAGTCCTGAATCTGATACCTCTGGTTTGCATGCAGAATGTCATGCATGTATCTTTCTGGTGAAATTTTTCCTCACTGCTTTTTCATAAAAGATGTGCCATTGATAATTATATTACTGATTTGTGCTTGGATCCATCTAGGGTATCGACAAGCAAAAATCTAACTTGAAAAATGTTATTTATGTCTATCAAATCAAACTAGACAACTTGATCAGGGAGGTTATGACAGAAAACATCAAGAGGTCAAACTCAATAATGCCTTTCATCTCTAACGCGTCCTTAAACAGGTTATGTGGAATTTGATTTTTTTAAAAAAAATAAATCAGTTGAAAATAGCAAGTCGGCAAAATCTCTGCACGCATGATGACATGTTGAAAATATCCAATCAATTAATTTAAAAAGTTGAATTTTCACATTAGGATTCAATAATGACCGCCATCCCTAACATGCACCCACAAAAGGAGACAGTAATGGATTTAGAAAGATGCAAAGTTGAAAATGGCAGATTGGCCAAACCATTCGACGGGTAAAAGACATGTAGTAACTATTGTTGACATATGGATGATAGTGTATAAGTCAAGCATTAAAGTCGTTCTTCTGAAAATGTTCAGGTCTTGCATTATGAGCAGGTATCTATTAAAATCCCATTTGAACGATGAAGATTTCAAGAACACCATCTCTGACTGGCAAAGGCATTTATTTATCAACCAATAAAGCCAAACTTCAAAAGCACTTCTGGTGGGTCTTTGTGTCAAAGCTAACACATTAATAATCAACACCTCTCCATTTTACTGAATTTATGTAAATTGCATGACTATAAATTGTTGCAGGAATCCTATACCATAACATGAATAAGCAGTCTCTAGATGGCATATTATCTTTAAGCTCTTTTTACAGCATATTTGGTTCTAATTAGCCACTTTGGTAAAATACTTTTAAGAAAGAAGGCCATTAACACCTGACTAGTGCAAATCAAATCAAGCCCCCTCCCCCTCCTTTTTTTTTATTTTTTTCTTTTGGGTTTCTTTTCTTCTGCTTTGTATGAATTGGAAGAGACTACTGCTTAAAGGAGAAACATCAACAGAAGAGGCCTAAGAATATGAATATATAAGGTTCCACTTGGAATATTATTTGTAGAACATTGATTGATAAGCTACTATAGCTAGGCGAATCTTGTTATTGCTCTGAACTCGGGACTCTTGCGTGTTCTCTGGTTTGGTGGATTTGTGGGCATTCAAATTCTTCCACTTTGGATCCTGATATGATACTTTCATATAATAAAGGAGTTTCTTTATTCCTTATATCATTTTATTTATAAAAAAAAAACTTGGTATATATCCGTAGATCTGCATCAATTGTCCACCATTATAATTGAGTATTCATTATTTATTTGAATCCCTTTCACTTCACGTAATATAGTTCATAGTTCATACACTCAATTTCACTGATGAATTGACCTTTCAATTCAGTGGGCCACCAAAAGAATTTGGAAACTAAATCCATAACCATCAATTGAGGTAAGATATTGGCCTAAGTTATCAGTTCTGATATGATATTTCTAATCTGTACAATTATTAAATTATATATATATATATCTTCAACGCTTCTCCAGCATCACCGAGTATGCCTTTCCAAAGTGGTCCTCATCAATTGATCCCATATCTATATCAACAACAGCCTAGACAGCAAATCTACTGGAGAACTATGATTTGTCTCTTGGGATCGTTTTACTAGACAATGACTTGTAATAAGTATTAAAAAATATCCTGAGGCATTTAAAATTTTGGGAAATAATTAGATTAAAACTTCTGATTGAGGTGGTGAAAATGGATACAGCTAAGAGTAGTAAGAACTTCTCTTTTATGAAAGGTCAGATATTACACATGCAGAGTGTTTTCATTGCCATTATAAAGACAAAAACAAGCTTCCACTTCACTCTTTGAAATAATAAAACCAAGTGGTTCTTTTCTTTCTTTCCTGGCTTTTCTGGTGTGCACATATCAGAGGCCCCCCAAAATTAATGTTGTTCAATCAAAATCCTATTAATTGCGGTTGGTCAGAACACACTTTGCGACTTTTCATTCTTCTTCCCTCAATCAAACTTCATGTAATTAATATAAGGATTTAATTGTTAATGTAAAGTTTTTTTTACACTGTCATTCAATTATGTGTTGTTAAATCATTAAAATAGTTAGACTTTCTAGGTAATTGTTGTGATAGTCAATTCTTTTACTGATTTTGTAACACATGATTGGATAACAGTATAAAATTTTTTTACATTAACAATGGATAAAAATTAAACTCTTAATATAATTAGATTCTTCAAGGAAAGAATTTTTGCTTTTATGGATATTACTATCACTCTATGTCTTCTCAAATGCTCAAATCCTAAATGCATGACAAGCCAGTGTTTCATAAGGTTTTTGCTACCCTTGATTAGCTTTTTTGGCTAATTATTTGGAGTATTAAACTGTAAGAATAAAACCATTTACACACAAATAAGAAGATCGAGATAGAGTTAATAGATGTTTGGTTTTTATATAAAACAAAAAAAAAACTGTAAGAATGAAATTGAAGTATGAAAATTCACCCTTATTTTTGTTGGGATATATATACATTTATTACCTAATACCCTTATAAACATTTGTATTCAGAAATGTCACTTTCAAGTTTCAAAGCAATTAAATTACTACGATATATGTAACTAAAAGACACTCATTTCGACGTTATCTCATATCTGTTTGTATTGACGTGTGTATTTTGTATTCTTGTATGCTTTTCGCACACACTTCTCGGCTTCACATGCATATAAATGTTTTCGTTTTTTAGTTAACACTAGTACACTACTATCAAACAAATGGTGTCTAATATGTCAGCATCCCAATGATTCATCATTTGCATCACTAATTGAGCACCGACTTAGTATTTTATTATCAGTTTGTTTAGTACTCATTATTTTATGACATGTAATTATTTTAGGGTTATCTTTAACTTTAGTTGAGATATAAACAAGAATTGTAACATCAGTTTAGCACTCATTCAAGATTTGTGTTCATGTTGAATTAGAGTTAATTGTTTTGTGTTGTTCCGGGGGAGGGGCGGATTTTCATCTAATTAAGATTTTTTCAATTTTCTCGATTTCCATCCCATAGACATATTAAGTATGGTAGAAATATACCTTCTAGCCTTCTTTAATATATATATATACTCGTCAGTTTGTGACAATAAATTATTCATAGAAGAGGCCAACAATTATCTGCATTTTCATTCAATTGAATGTGTACGTGCCACTATTTATTGCTGGGATATCACCCACATAACATCAATGAATGATAAGCACATGGAGAGTGTAAACCTCATAGTGCACATTCTGTGATGACCAGGTAAGGTGGGGACAAGCCTATACAGTCACAATCTATTATTCCAGTACAAGACTAATAGAGTGAGTCGTATTAAAATAGGGACATTGCTTGATCAAAGAGGTCAGATTGTTGTTGCTATTCAAGTGGATCCTAGTGTCACTCAGGCCCAACACATTAAATCACACCTGTCCTCATTTTTTTTCAATGTGGCCCTATTGTTTTGTCAGATCTTGAGACCTTGAGATGGAAGTACATAAACTAACTTTTTAGGTTGCTGCAATATCATTAGAAGTATCAAGTGGCATGTGGGTAGTTGCTAGACTAGACCTCAATTATGGGTCCATAAAAATGATAGAAATTGAAAATACATAGGTTGAGCAAAAAGGCAATTCCAAGATGGAGTATGCAAGCACTCGAGCACTATACATAATTGGGACATACTATCTAGTCCCTATTGTAGGGCATCCCACTAGGGCCAACTCAAAAAAAGAAAAAAAAACAAATATTACAAAGATCAAAATTAAGGTCTACTTCCATAAAGTTTTGAAGATAGAATTGGAACATGAAACATGTTACCATTTTAGTCCACAAGGCACCAAGAATAGTATATCTGCCGTCCAAGTCTGAATTGAATGAATGACCATGATATTGAATTTGATGACATCTTTTGATCTTTCTATTGTTCCTCCACTAAACTATTGAATTATGAATTGATTGGATATGCCAATAGTGGAATGAAAATTGAGCAGGCAACTCTGAAGTGTGAAAACACTAACTCCTTATAAAAACGCGGGGAAGAAAAAGTAAAACTGATGGTGCTCATGTTATTGACTAGAATAATGCAATAAACATGGCTTTAACTTCTTCCTTTTAATCCAAGAAAAAAAGAGTTAAAAACAGAAGCTTGAGTGATTATAGAAAAACTACAAAGAGAAGGGGGAACAAAGTCATACTCGTCAAATTGAAGTTTCAACTCCAACAACAAAAATTTATGGTCCATTATCAATGTGGGCCAGATATTCCTCATTTACAAGAAGAATTGTGGACAGCACAATATGATGCACTCCCATATTGATGATAATACCAAATATATTTTCCCCCCATATATTCGGCCTAGAAGTGATAGCTGGTCGATTTTCTGCCATGTCAATCTCAATTCTCTAGTACATGACTCACGGCTAGAATGTGTGACTTTCAAAAAAGGGAGAATAGGGAAAAAAAATATTTTCCTCTTTTCACTGCTATATTTTGTTCTGGAAGATTATCTTGATACCCTCTTTGTTTCCTATGAATATAGTATTTAATATGAGTTATAAAATATTCATTAATTATTAATTATATTTAATAAATTTTTAAACTTTTAATGTGAAATTAAACGTTAATACTGATTCTGAGTAACTTTTACTATATAACAACTCTTTTTTCAGTGAGATGGAGGGTTGCATATTACACATCTATGTCAACCTGGCTCTTGATTGGAGATCAATCACTAGAATAACTTCAATTTTTTTATGCCAATGGTTAGTCCAATCCCATGATAACTTCAAAGGTCCTATCCTTTTCCTTTACACACTATCCACCCACATAGAAAATCCTATCTATATGACACTAGATATCATGAGTGCCCACTTACCTCGACCAAAGAGCATCCATGGGTTTAGCGGTTAGCTTTTGTAGGAGTGCCTAATGTAGACAAGAAGGAACTATTAAAACACTTTTGGACAAAGTCCCCACTGATAAGAAAGAAAGGGAGAGGGAGGATGGCAAAAGCATAATCATTTTACCCAAGATGGGGGAGTTGGGTTTGCAACCACAATCCCCAAGAACCCATTAATGGGATGAGTAAGACTACAAGGCCTTGGCACATGGATATTATATTAGTGGGGGAAGCTGATGTTTACACTTGCACACACCAATCTGTCTAAAGGCCAGAGAAAAAGAATAGTTGCAAACGTTTCTCCTTTTTACTTTTTTCTGTTTTCTTTAGTTTCTTTTTTACATGTTTCATCCATAGTGGGGGGTTGTTTCTGCATTCAAAAATGCAATAAATAATGTCCCTATCTTTAACCTTACTCCACCCATCACACCAAATCCATCCTTGTAAAGTAGACTCATGGCAGGTCATTGAAATTCCCCCATAAAGCAAATTTCATCGTGTGAGATATGATTTCTAGGTGAATGGTTTATGCCCTCTTTCTTTTCGGAGCTTGTGGATTCTTATCTTGACCCACCATGCCTTTTCTAAAAAAAACAAACATATCAACCCCATTATCCTTTCAAAGTAAAACGAAAATCAGAGGATATGAGAAGGAAAAGATATATAGACGTTAGCAAGGCTCTTGCCAATAGGGTTGCATCATTCCAAAGCAATGCTTAATTATCATGAGTGAAAAAAAGAGAAATAATGAAGAGAGGAAATTGACAATGGTACAGCAGGGTCAAGCTAGCGTTTTTTTTTTTTTTTCATGACATTTTTTGTTGAGGAAAAAAATAAAAAAGAAAAACAGACAGAATAAGCCTCACTCACATTAGCTTAGCAAGAAAGCAAATGAACCTTCAGAAAATGCCTCTTGAGTATGACCATCCGCATTAATTTCAGAAAGAAATGTGATTTAAGGTTAGGCCAACCTCAATTAGCAATACGTCATTGGTGATTGAAAACCAAGAATTCCATCTTTGGATTTCTCAATGCCTTTCACTGTGGCACCTTTAGACTTTGTGATTCACATTTATTGTGAAGAAAGAATTGGAGATGCTACTTTGGATGCCAGCTTCATTTCAAATTCTATATAACCCTAGGCCTTATCAATTTTTTCTTTCCTCAAGTGGCTTGTGATATGGGAGAATAGTAGTGGGGTCCTCCTTTTTAAAGAAGAAAACATGTATTAGGATAGAACAAAAGGAAGCAACAAAATCAATTCCAAGATGATGGACTAGTACATAAGTGGCCCCTTTCACAAGGTAAGAAAGTCAGAGTCCCCATCATGGGCCCCCATGCCTTCTTTAATTAGATCCATATTCTATGCTTTGTACTATCCCAATACTTGGAGCAACCCCACCTCAACCCTCCAACTGAAAATTTGGAATATGTATATCAACGATATGGACAACTTATGTTATACACATTTCTAACCCTTTTGCACTAAGTCTAACACATGACACATTCTTGAGCCAGAAAGATAAAAGAAAGCAACCAACAAGCATGGGTCTAGATACCTTGAAGGCTTTCCTTTCCCTTTAGCTCCTCGAGAAAGGGAAAAAAAAAGGTGTTAGGTTAAATGTCATTCTCCTAATTGGTGACCAGGTGCGTAGTGTGTACGTGACGATGGATTTGAACTCCCCCTTGGTATTTTCAATGCTATAATTAACTATGCCTATGTGTGGATAGATAATGATGTTTAATGAGCAATTTACTTACCCCAAATGAATATCATTGGGAGGAGAAGAAGATGGAGAAGGTTGGGATGAAAGGTTGTGACCCCACATGAAATGGATGTGTGATTCTATGCAGAAAAGGGACCAAAGCAATGAAAGTGGGTTAGTTTATTCACACGTCTCTTTCTTAAAAGGGAGACATGGAGCACTGTAGGTTAGTGTTGGTTTGCCTTTCCCTTTGGCAATAATATTATTCATATTCAATATTGATATGGGTTTTGTTGTGTGATTGGTTGATGTTGATGATTTGCGTAAAGTCATTTCAAAGCTTAAAAAAATTTGGGGGATTCCAATGTGCAATTTACCACTCAACCAAAACTCTTTCATGAGATGTGCCATTTGACAAACTCAGGTACTTGAAATCCCCCTTTGACAATCCCAATTATCTTCAAAGACACCATTTTTTAACAAAGTTGCCCTTTTTTTTAATCAGCAAAATAATGTCTATATTGTTTGTTTCTTAAATTAATCATGTTACACCATCACCATCTATTCAATCTGATGACGGTATGCAAAGGGTCCCACACACATTCATTAACGTGGATGCACTAAATAAGGGATTATGCTCAATTGGTGTTAATTCAACCGTCCTTCTCACTTACAAGTTACACTTTAATTCTTCCAATCAATTATAATTATTCATTATATGTATAGGTGTTCTTTACCTTGTTTATTTATGTTTAGATTATGTTTAGTTTAAATAATTGAACTAGAGCCAAATGTTCAATCATACATAGGTCAAATTCTGCAATAAAGAGAGATGGAGAGATTTTCTGAAATGAGTAATCAAAGCAAACAGTTTGAAAATAAGATCAAAGTTCATTGTAACCAATTTGGGGGGGGGGGGGTCCATAATGGCTCAAACTGCTTTAAGTAGTCGCCTAACTAGTAGTGCTAACGTTGAAAGCATATAAAAAACCTTTTAAATATTATCAACTTCTATTTTTTTAATATATATATATATATATATATACACACACTAACACTGGACTCATAAAATGGAAATTGAACTAATCACCACCTTTAAAAAAAAAAGAAACAAAGAAGAAAATGAAAATTATGATAATCATTCATTATGTAATTGACTCAACCATATATACCTCCAAAATGATTTATAAGATGTATTTTAAGTAGTAAGTAAATTTGAGTTTAGTGATTAAAAGACTTTTACAATGTTAAAGGTTGGAATTCATAAAAAAATACTTATAAAGAGAAATAATTTTAGTATCTCAAATTAGATTAGATTCATATATATATATATATATATATATATATATATATATATATATATCTCCAAAATGAATGCATAAGAAATCAAGAACAATTTTTTAGCCATCTATTTTAGTGCTCCCTTTCTAAGCAATCTACTGGAAAGACAAGCATATGACCTAGTTAGACAAAGATCTCTCAATTTTAAAGTCCATAATACAAGTTAAAATTTCCAATAAAAAATGTGAGAAAGAAAAATCACCACCAAAATAGACTATGATATATCTAGCATAGCAAGTTAGGGCAATCAAATCCCACACGGCAAACTGATGGTAAATAGAGAAAAATTATAGATCATACATTTTGGGTGACATCATCTCCATTGCAAAAAAATAAGAGATGATCCAATTGAATGCTTCCACCATCTACCTGTGATTGAAAAAGGAGAAAGAGAAATTAGTCTATTTCATAGAGCGCAGTATGATCCCCGTGGAGGTGGGTGGCGCAGACAAATTCAAAGAGAAAAGAAAGTGTGATTAAACTTGGGTCGAGTTGTCCATGAATTAGAAAAGAAAAAGCCTTTTATCAAAAAAGAAAAGAAAAGAAAAAGTCTCTATCACAATAAATGCTAGAAAAACCAATATTATTGGACAACCTATTCAATGGCCTTAAGTGCAACCAAATGCAGGGCATATTTCTGCATCAGAGATCATGTCCACTAGTGCCCCAAAAAACCCATCAAGGTGTCTGAATTCTGAAGCCTGCAATTACAATATAATAAATATTTTTAAAGAAACAATTGCATTATTTAATAAAAGCATACCAAAAGGGAACCATTTTTTTTTTAAAGTAAAATGTTCGGTAACTTTTGCCTAGATTCCTAGGAAGCAACATCCGTTTTATTTAAAATAATGAGGTATTTTTATATTTTTTTAAACATGGCATTAACTTTTACTTAAATTTTAGTTTTATCTTAACTGCTAGATATTTTTAATAAGATTTAAATTTTTATATTATAAATAAAATTTGTCGATATAAAATTTGATTTATTAATTGAGTTATACTTCATTTTTTTTAATTTGTTTCAATTCTTTATTTTATTTTGTATTTTGTATAATTATTTAGGTGATATAAGTCCAACTGCACTCGATGGCTATGATCACTAATCAATTCTCAAAAAAAAAAAAAATGCACGTTAATTCTTTAACAAGTGTATGCATCGTTATCACTAAAAAAAATGGATCATTGTTGATAAAATAAAATAAAAATTTAATATAATACAAATAATTTAATGATGAATTATTCATTATAAAAGCTAATATTCTTAATTTTTTATTGATAACAAAATCATTCTACAACATTTCAGTAAAACCAAATCTTATGAGAGTCATTTTAATATTTTCGAAAAATAAAAATAAAACATTTCTTCATTATTTTTTATAATTTGTTTATGAATTTCTCATATTAAAAAATTGTTTATGAATTCTTCATCTCTCTTTTTAAGTGACATTAAGCTCAGTCTTTGAAGGTAATTATTTTATTCTGCTTAAAGGAGAAAATAATGAATATGTTGATGAAACTTAATTGGTTGATTACCTTAATTAATTAAATTAATTTCTGGTGATAAAGATAACTTGCTAATAATAAATAATAATGAAGTTGAAAAGATTAAAGGAGGTGGGGCCGTGATGGGGAATCAGATTCACGTGTTGTGGAGGGTCTGCCGGTCATAAAGGGACAGATGGTCCTGATCCGGTGGGGGCCCACAGGAAGGGCAAAAGATCCCATCCCCACACAAACAAAATCTCCTATTATTTTTGTGTTGTCCTTTTTAATAAACTATGTGGGACCCTCTCCTTCTGTCTCCCAAATGAATCAAATCAACAAACATTATTTTTCTGCTTTTTTAAATGAATGCATAAATTTCTTTTGGCCCATTAGCGTTAGCAGTAAATAGAGTTCTAGATGCAGTGGATTTAAGAGAATATTCTATAATAGTTATATTATATAAATTATTGTTGTCACCAATTATAATTATTAATGTATAAATAATAAGATATATAAAATCGATGATGGAACAGAAATTAATTTCATATTTAAAAAATGTTAAGACTCCTCATGTACTTATAAAATAAGATATAATAATATCTGACATAATTAACATAACACTTTCTTAGTGATATAATATGAAGAAAAAAAGTGTCTTACAACTGTTATATCTAAGAATATCTGTAAACATGGAATTGGAATAAATGTGCAGCTAGCTATTAGGTAATTGCTTTTCATAAGGAATTGCTTGGGACTACTATATAGTATTTATTCTTACTATTTTTATTGTATCTACTATGAACTAGATTCAAATGTGAATGTGACCAAATATAACTGGAGCTGATGCGATTTACATAGCTACATTGGAAATTGTCCCTTTTATTTATTTTGCTAAACTTGGATGTTGTCCCTTTGCTGATTCTTTGATTGACAACACTAATTTAATTAGGAAATCTTATTTGTTTATAGGAATGGTTTTGAGTCACATTTTAGTCACATTTTCACGGTGTACAAGAACTTGCACCCCTTGATCTAGGTTATGGGATGCTGGCTGAGTTATCTTAAATTCATGTACACTACAAATTAGTTAGATAACAAAGATAGACTGTATTTAAATGGGAAAAAATGTGTATATAACACTACTCTTATTCTAATACGTTCCAATACAATTAATTAAAATTGTGATGTATTTGTATTTAAATTTGACAAAAAAGATTATATAGCTAGGACTTTGGATAAGTATATTTATTTATTTACTCACATTAATAATTATATAATTTGTTTTAAAATATCTGTGAAATTTATAATATCATCTATTTAAAAAAAATGTGAAATTTTTTTATTATAAGTAAAAAAAAATAGTTAGTATAATAATGATATTATACTTTTTAATATACTGATAGTGTAAAACGTTTTGTATTAATAATAAATTAAAATTAAAATTATTTATTTTTGCCCTAACCCTTTTACATTGCGATATTATTTATTGAGTCGAGCCCTCCTACCCTTAACCCCTTTGCATTGCGATATATTTACATCTCTAAAATAACCCTTTTGCATATGATCCCATTGAACTTGTTACCCAGTTATGAATTTCGAACATAAGTACTATGAAGGATGGTCTAGGAACGTGATCCTGGAACAAGGTACTTTTGGTGCCGAATTAATATTGTAGCCTATCTGCCTCCTTTAATTTCTCTTCGGTATAATTTTTTTTTAAGAGATGGATAGATTGTTGTACAATTAAAATAGAATATACTGTAATTAGTGAATGTTTATCAATAAAGAAATATTAACAAAAATTGAATCTAAGACCTTTTCACCATCCAGTTAAAAAAGTGCCTCACATTTTACTCAAATACAAGAAAAAATAATTTTATATATCTAATTTTTACATATGATATTTCATTTACTGACAACATTGAGAGTTATTAATTTGTTTCCTTTTGTTTTCCTTTAAACGTTAGTTTATAACAACATTTTCAATACATACGTATAAACTTGAACTTTTATAAAGAATAATATTATATGAATAATTTTTAAAAAGATAAAATGAGACAATAGATATGCAGAGATATAACTCAATTATGTTCATGAATATAGATTTAATGATTAAAATTCATATACTATTTAGTTTTGTCTTTGATTACTATGATGAATAGAGAGGGAATCATATTTAATGTAATTAAAAATTTCACATTTCTTTAATGGGAAAATTTTAGACAATTATATCTTGTGAGAAAGTTCTCTGAGTTTGTTGCCTTAAGTCAACCTCTGAAGTATTTAATTTTAAATGCAATTGTTAACCTAAGGGTCATGTAGAAAAGCACGTCAAAAAACATAGAAAATGTCACAGGAAAAGGTAGGGGGGGGGGGATGTTAACCCAAAGGATAGTAATCGAAAGGGTGTAAAAAAATTATAAAATTTATTTATAATACCTCCAATAATATCCTTCTTACATAAAAAGTATATCAATATCATTTGAATGATATATATTTTAATGATATTTTTAAATTTGAGAAAACATCATTTTTATTCTTATAACCAATTAAGAAACTCAACTTTAAAACTTACTAATTAAGCATCTAAACTTTAATAGAAAATATTTTAATAATATTTGTTAATTGAAAAAAAAATTACCTTATATATGCCATGTGTTTTGTTGATATTAAAAACTATTTTCATATGTTAAGTCTGGGTATTTTTGTCTTTTTAATCTTTTTATTAATAATTTTTAAAAATAAAATTTTAGGTCCTTAATTGATCATAATAAAATTTTAATTTTTTAATTGATTTATCATAAAAGTTTAGGTTCTCAAATAATACTTCACTTTTAAAAATTGGTTACTTAATACAAGATAATGGATATACAATTCAGTCACATTAATCTAATTAATTAAGTATTTATATTATTTAATTAAACTCGATTTGGGTGTTGATATACGGCTCATTTTGTTATCAATCGACCAAGTTATTATTACAACTAATCATTCAAATATTTAATTCACATTTCTCAAGTTGGCAGGTTAGGAATCTTTCAAAAAAAATAAAATAAATAAAGATATAAAGATGAGATAATACATGGTAGAAAAATGGAGCTTTCTTCAATTACCCTTGCATTTCAAACAAAGAACAATTTGTCAAGAAATAATAGATTACTGAATAATATTAAAACATATTTATTAACATGCAACAATACACTTTAAAGGTTAAACACAACGATAATTTATTGTGTTGACAATCATGGTCATGCATTAAAAGTTTCATTTTTCTTGTGAACAATCAATATGGAAATAGTATATTTTCCATTCATTTTATTTTTTGTTTCTTTTGGTTTTGGTTGAGTGACCTTTTTACATTAATTTATAACATTACATTATTAAACTTGTAGGTTTTGACAATTTATTTGGTTAAAAAAATATTGCTTTCAGCCTCTCATATACTAAAAACACCACATCGTTTTTGTTTATAAAAGAAAATGTGTTATCCATGTGGGGGCTATCCAAAATCCAAATAACCTTAACATTTCGCATATATAGTTTGTTGTTTATAGCTATTTTAATTTATTGGCTTAATTAAAATTTTATATCAATGGTGACTCATTGCTAATACTGACCTGTTTTTGCCAACCAAACCCGCACGCCTCCCATCTCTCTCAATCACTTATATTAGAATTATCCATCATCTTTTTCATCATCTAAAATGCCTGCGTTGTTATTCATATACAAAATTAATTAAAAATTTATTATTATATTGTTTTTATCATGAAGAAGAAACCCAGGTTCCCATTACCAAGGATCTATTCAAAGAACCCTATTATCTTAACAAAACAAAACAAAAAATAGTGATTTTAAAAGGTAATAAGTCACTCCCATATATTTATATTAAATATTATGTGCATGGCAGATAATAATATAGATATTTGTAAATCCCACATGCATGTCACGATCTAGTATTGCTTGGAATTTTATATTTGTGGGGTTGCTTCGATGAAATCATGAAAGCACTCCTCCATTCTCTCTCCATCACTCACTCCTTTTTTTTATTTCTTTTAATTTTCTCTAAAAATGTATTGTCCTTTTTTTCTCTCTGAGTCATTTATTAACAATAGTAACGATATATTTCACGGAAAAAAAAAAGTTTCAGATTTGGATTCCCATAAAAGGCAACCGCATACCCCCGGATCCTCTCCTCTTGCTGGTGATCACTGACTTTAATTAGTGGTCACATATAGTTTGAAACAAAAACAAAAATAAGTAAAATGACAATTGTCTTTAAAAATATACTATGCTTGTAATTTAATTTTTATTTAAATTAATTATAAATTTAATTATTATTTAAAAATGCTACTTTATTCAAACATAAATTATAACAAATTCACCACTCACGTGCCACTCGCATGGAATGCATTTTTAATTTTTTTTTGTGATTCAGAAATCACTACCATTCATTCTTCATTATTAATGGCCAAAAAAATTAAAATCAGTAAAAAAAAAATAATTATTATAATAATAGCATAGCAGGTATGAGTCTTCCTAATGTTTTTAAAATCGAATTAGAAGTTGAACCGACAAAACTTTCGAATTATAATTTGATTGGTTCAATTAGTGGATGAACCGGATAAAAATAAATAAATAAATATGCATATAAATAAATCTGAATTATAAAAAATTCATATAACTCAAATCCACAAAAGATATATAACAAGTAACACAATTTTCTTCAATAGAATTTAATTGGCAACATACACCAGTTGCATACTCTCTTCCTTGTTTTCCCTCATTTCTTTGTTTGCAATTATATTATTTAAAAATTCTTTCTCTTTTACTTTTTATAAAGAATTTCATTTCAATCCACTGTGTAAAGTTTTTTTACACTATCATCCAATCATGTGTTGACACATTATTAAAAGAGTTAGACTTTTTATATGGTTGTTGTGATAGTTAAACTCTTTTAATAATTTGGCAATACATAATTGGATGAAATGTAAAAAAATTTTACACTGACGGTGGATTGAAATTAAACTCTTTTATAAATTACATCAACAAATGCAATAGTTAAATTCTTTGAAAAATAGCACAAATTTAACATCAATAAGTATTACAATTTGATAACAATATAATGCTAACATTTTAAAATGCCAAAAGGAACCAATTCAATATCAAAAACTTAGACTGACGCACCACACCAGTACATGGAAGAACCAACAAAACCAACCACAACCTTACAAAAAGCAAAAACCCAAGACTAGATCTTGCTATCTTAGTCATCGTGTTATTGGGATGGCCTTCAAAACATAAATCATAAGCCATTAACATTCATAAACCCATAAGTCATGCTATTTGATAAACATTTGATAAACAAATTAAAGCCATAAAACATATATAAAAATTGTACCAGAACGAAGAGGTGTGACCAGACGATGGCATGATTAGCTGATCACACGACGACGCAACCAAACGCTCGCAAAACCAGACAGCAACGGAACGAATGGTGAGGGGGAGATCAAGCTACATCTGTAGAGGTGGAGTGTGTCATGAAGTCGTCGAAGAGAAGACAATGAAATCCTTAAGCCCAAATTTTTATGAGAAAAAAAGCTCATAATGACTAATTTTTGAAAAATTGCTCTGTTTTGAACGAGTGAAGCCGTCAAAGCAATTCGATAGCAGTTCGATTGCTTAGCCGAATTTTAAACTTTAACCGAACTACAAACATGACCGATTCAAAGTTCAACTGATTAAATTGATCGATTCGATTCAATTTTTAAAACATTGTGTCTGCGATGGCAGCCTTGCTATTTTTAACCGGGTGCTGTAAAATCTCAACTGCCGTATCTTATGTGTACCCACACAATAATAATTAGTCAAAGGACCACACCCTATCACCCCGTATTACACTAATTTATTATTGTTTTTTAAATATTTATTTTATTTTTTAAATAAATACGTAATATGATATTAAATTAATTTTTTAATAATAATTAATAATATTAATTTTTTATTTAATAAATAATTTAATAATAAAGTTATGACATTTAAAAAGTAATTTAATAACATATATAACATTAAAAAATTAATTTAACATATTTATAAATATACAATAAATGTGACATCACATGTATCTTAAAAAAATAAATCTTTACTGATATAACAATTATCAATTTTTTAATCATGATAAAAAAGCTTTGTTTCTATAATTTTTAATTTTAGAAGAATTTAATTTTAATTTATTGTTAGTGTATAATTTTTTACACTGTCAATTAAAAGAGTTAGACTTTTAAAATAATTATTATGATTGTTAAACATTTTTAACGATTTAAAAATATATAATTACACTAATATAAGACATAATCATTCTTATACTATTTAATAATTTTTTATTAGATAACTTTTTCATAAAATTCAATGTTACATTACAAAAAAATTATCATATTAATTATACTTATAAAATTTTACATTTATTTAAAATTATTCTATGACTTATTGATATACATTAAAATTAACGTAATATAAATTATTAAAATATATAAAAATATGAATTATTTAATTATATTTTTATTATTATTTATTTTTAAAAAAATATTAATATAAATAATTATAATTTAATAATTAAATTAATAAAAAAATATTATTAAATAATATAAATAAATTAAGTCAATTGATTCCCCTCTTACACTAACAGTTAAATTAAAATTAAATTTTTTTTATAATAATTAACGTACGATGTGGTATTACCGTGAGAGAGACACAACAAAGGAGAATATAACTGTCGTGCGTAGTGGCCAGTGGGTACTAGCTGCTCTGGACTCTAGTGCCTATTTGACACTTGACAAGTGACAATGAACGAAACTCCAAAAAAGAAAGATGTGGTCACACAGTAAGCTGCGTAGGACGCGCCTCGTTCAATCACCGCCCTTCCTTTTCCCTAACGATGATCTCCTCCTACTCCTGGCACCGCCTCCGATTTTAACACAACCCTTTTGTATTATCCCTAAAATCACACATCAGGAAAACGCCGTCGTTTTCTGCACCCAATATACTGCTGTCATAATAATAACCATGGCAGATTCCCAGACTTTTCTGCACACTGCACCTCCATCACTTTGGATCTTTCTCTTTTTTTAAAAAAATAATAATAATAACGTAAGTAAATTAAATAATTAATATTAACATTATTTTGGCGGAGTGTTCCCAACAACTAGTTCCCGTGTCGTTTTGTGCATTGGCTTTTGGTCCAAAAGGCACACACTGTTGCATAAAAGAAGAGAGAGAAATGGCCGTCGTCGCAGGCGCTATTCAGCGAACAGCGACATTTGCGCGCGTCCTACGTGTCAGATTTTTTCGCACACCTGTCGTTTTCAGATCACTCGTTGACTCCACGCGTGTCCCTCACGTTCCAGGTCCTACCTATCTAATCGTAGTACCTAGTTTCTCTATTGGGGGGTGTACTACTCTTCACATAGCTGTCGTTTAGGTGCGCATTGGGCCCCACGTTACTATTTTATTTTATTTTTTTACCTTAACCCATTCCCACAACTCCAAACTACCTCCGCCTAAAATGCGCCACACCAAATCCACCACCTTATCCATGATGTCCTTTTACGATGAATTAATTAAAATGAACCCAAAACGTTTCCACATCACCAAATGCACAAATGAATTTATATTAAAAAAAATCATCTAATGTGCTTGTGTGTGTAATAGAACATACAAAAAGACAAAAGAATATAGACAAGCAAATTGAAAAACTTTGGGACCAAAATGAACCCTTTTTTTTTTTCCTTCTCATTTTACTGAAATTTTTGTGGGGGGTATTAGATCCTATTATTTCTCATAATTAGGACATGTTAACATGGACGCTGGCATTTTTGAAGGACTGACAGATGGGACAAGTGTGGAGAGTAGACCCACAAACAGTACAAAGACACAGGTGCCTGCACGGCAAAATCAGCACGCACGATTCCTCTTTCCCACAGTTCCTGCACAATCTTCTGCTCCCATTACTGTTCTTGTTACCGCTTTTACTACAAATCACTTTGCTCGTTGTGCCTTCTCCATCCCCGGCGCACCCCGCTAACGTGCGCCACCCCTCCACGTCATCATCGTCGTTGCTGCCACAGCATGACTCGGCATCGTCCACCATCGCCGCCGGTGCTCCGGCGGCGTGTGCGACGATGGCGCAGTCTTCGTCGTCGTCGTAGTAACGGTCGTCCTTGACCTGTGCCAAGACTTGCTCGAGGTTGGTGCGCAGAGCATTGGCGGTGGCCTCGTTGGTCTGCGCCAGCTCACGCCATATCTGGTTCTCTATGCAAAGGGACTTGACCCTATCTTCGAGTGCCCAGTTCAATTTCCCAATCTTTTCTATTTCGTCTTCTTTCGCTTTCAGCCTCTTTAACATGCCAACTTCGATTGCCTCTATCAACCTCCTCGCTTGCCTCTTTCGCTTTTCCTCTATTTCCATTCTCACCTTCTCCGTCTGAAAAAAAAAAGACAAAAATAAATAAATAAATACTAAGAAGAGAAAGAGGTTAGTGTTTTTTGTGAAATGAGATGATGAACTTACGTGTTGGGTAATGAGTTGGTCGATGTCGAGGTTTTGTTGGTGGATCTGGAGGGAAATGTCTTCGCCGAGGAACGAGAAAGAGGTACAATTATTCTTGTGGGGTTGATGAGGGGTGGTGGTGGGGTAGGAGGGGAATGAGTAGTTGATTGAATCCCTGGAGCGTTTTCTTTGGACGGGAACGTTGAGATGGGTGAGACTGCTATCGGATTTCATGGCAGTTTTCTGAGGGACTGAATCGGCGATGAGGGAATTGTACGCCGCAGGTGGGAACAGAGTATCTGTGGTGGTGGTGGTGGTTGATAACGGTAGCACCGAGGAGTAACCCATGTGGGTGTTGTAGAGATTGATGTTTGCGTCAATGGGGTTCGTGAATTCTCTGCAGATTCATTCATGCAACAACAAGAGTGAGATTTTGAGAGAAGCAAACCCAACAACAGAGAATAGGGTAATAGAAAATAGAGAACAAGAAGAAGAAGATAGAGGAGACGTACCGGTTGGGTATGAGTTGTTGAGGAGAGAAAAGGCTGAGATGGCGAGACTCAACAGCCATGTTGAAAGGTAAGAACTAAGAAGAATTTACTTTGTTTTGTTTGGTATTTGTATTTCCTTCGTTGCTCGAGCTGCTGCTGCTGTGTCTATGCGTTTTTAGCGTGGTTCTTATTTTGGAGCCTTTGCTGGAGTGGTTTCAGTTTTGGTTTTGGAGATGGAGAGAAGATATGAGGGGAAGAGAGTCAGAGAAAATGAACAAAAAAAGCATGCAATTGAGGTGGCAACAAGGCTGTCTGGTGGGGTTTATTCAGGGTTTGTGGCTTGGTTCCGTCCACACTTTATTATTATTTTTTAAAAAAAATACTTAAATAATTCTATTAAAATTTAAAATTAAAATACAAAGCAAAAGGAGAGAGAGAGAGAGAGGGTGTATTTTTTACTGTAAGATTTTGTCTATTTTATGGATTCCCAAGTTCCTAACCTTCACCCAGATTTGATATTTCCAGCTATAGTAATGGTCTATTTTCAGGGATATTCCAGTAATATATTCCTCTATCCTTCGCTTAAATAACGAAAATGAATTAGTAAAAAAAATAGAGATTTGAGATTTTTAAATGACTGACAATTCGGGTAACTGCCACGTAACACCTGCCGACTAGGGATGTCACGTAGGCAGCACTACAGTCCAACACAGCTCCTGTTTCCACATTGCACAGTTTTTTTTTTACTTTTTTTTTTAAGAAAGAGAAGAAGAACAACGTGTGGATGGTGGGCCACGGGGGAAACACGTGCGTGGCAGGGTTGTGGGGGAACAGTACAAAGGTGACGCGGGTAGGCACGTGCGAGGCGAATTTGCTTTGCTTTTTCCAGAAAACTGGTTGAGGGGTCATGCTGGTGGGATGGGAAACGTTCTTTGTGTTGTGAAAGGGTCTTGTTTATTGGTGTTATAAAGAAATTGTTTTAGAATTATTTAATAAAGAAAATATTAAATATTTTTAAAATTTTAAATATTTTATTTTTATATTTAATACTTATCATTTTAATTTATTAAATTTTACATTTGTTTTAAAAAATATTTAATATTATTTTTACGTAATTATTTATTAAATAATATGATTAATACAAATATTAAATACTCCTTTGAAAATATCGTAAAATTACTTGTTAGCAACATTTTTTCCGTCGCATGGTGCCGTTCTAGTTGAAGCACTCTAATTTAATGTCTGTGCTGGTCCACACCCATTACGCTACGCTACAAACTAAGTCCTTTGACGAAGCAATCGCAGCCGTTTGAATTTCGACAGTCTCGATTCCATGTTACGTAGGGTTTGGGAACATGAAATTTCCATTTTTCAACGACTCGATCTAAACAAATACCGATTAATCTTGCGTATTAGTAGTAGTATTTATTTTATTTTGTTTTCTTTTAATTTTTACGGACTCTATCTCTTTTCTTGATATATAAGAAGTATATAAACATTTAGGTAGAGAAAGGAAATAAATGATGTAATGGGTGATGAAATCTCGATCATCATTATTATACTCTAATCATATTAATTGAGTTACAAATTTGTTGAGAAAACTAAATTGTCAACTTAATTTAAGTGCTTTAATTGTTTTCCACATTACACTTATTTGTTATAACTCGTCAAGCATGAAATAAGTAATTAATTTGTGAACAAAATTCGTGGTATTAAAATCAATAAATAGATGTGCATTGAACTTAGCTGAGATAATTCGAGGGACATGAATTCATGTATGGAAAGAAAAAAGAATGTAATTTTGATCCACTGTTAGTGTAAAGTTTTTTTTATATTGTTACCTAATTATGTATTGTCAACTCATTAAAAGAGTTTGACTATTATAACAACTACTTCAAAAGTCTAACACTTTTAATGATATGTCAATACATGATTAGATTTACACTGACAGTGGATTAAAATTAAATTAAAAAAAAAAGCATAAGAATATAAGCATTAACTGCATGGTTTACTTTTAATAATTAATGTTCAACCATATGTGAGGATATCAAATTATCATGTGCTACAGGTTGTTTTTTTTTTCTCTAAAATTTTGAAGGCCGGATTTCACGTAGGCTTTGGTCACTTTTATTGAAATTATCTTCTCCTGTTATTAAATGTACAACTTTAAACAAATCTGAATTTATAGAAGGGGCTAATTAATCCGAAATTGGCAAGCTTTGATATATATATTCTGTGAGTCTCAGATTTTGTCCATATTCTCCTAATAATAGAATAGGAAAAAAATCTGAAAGTTGTGGACAGACATGAACATGTTGAATCCACGATTGGATTTTAGCTAGCCTCAATGGTGTTATATATATATATATATATATATATATGCAGTGCTTGTGGTTAAAGAAACTTAGCCACTAAGGTTTAACTCCAAAGGAAAGAAGAATATGCAATTTTTTCCTTTCGAGTAGTCTTCACTTTAAAACCAATCTTACACGCCTTTCCAAAAGAAAATTTTGTAAAGAAATATAGAAGATATTTTGAACCATATAAATGAAATATATATAGTATATCATTTAATTTAAGATTAAAATTTTAGAAAGTAATTAATCTTTTTTATTCTTTTCAAATCAGCCAAATTTTATGTCAAAGAATTTTGCTTTCAATACGAAAAGAACATAAACTAGTATAGAACGTGTTAAGAGATATGTAATACCACAGATATAGAGTAAATATATTACTATACAATTTTCTTATATATATATATATATATATATCCTTGCAACAGAAAGGAAAATATATATATACTATATATACCCTTTTAATGGAGATATATAAATAATTGAAGAGTGATAATTTATCTCCATCTCAATTTGACATCCATCTACTTTGTGCCCCCTCGAGACAGATCTATCTGGCTTTAAATTATTAGTGTACGCATTAATTATGCACATATGTTGGTGCCGGTTTAGTACGTAAACCCCTTATGTAATTAAGGCTTTTCTGTCGGACATGATCATCGACACGATCTTCACCGCGATACATAAATAGATAAATAATTTTATACCTTTTTAACGAATTAACTTAATAATTATCTTAATTATTTAAAGAGGTAAGAATTAAATATTTTTTTGAGTTTATGAAATATTAAATACTTCTATTTTTTTTTAATATTTTTTATTTTAAGTAATTAAAAAAATATGTTAAGAAATGTACCTTTCTTAGAAAGATGATTCCGTATCCATTATTATTAGGCATATGATAATGAGTATCTTTATCTTTAATGGTTAAGAAATTAAAATAAAAAATATTAAATATATAAGTAGAATATTTAATATTTTAAAAACTTAAAAAATATTTAATATTTTTTTATTAAGTAAGGCAAATACTAAGGAGTGTCTTAAGGATTAGTTAAGAAATTAAAATAAAAAACATTAAATGAAAAGTAAAATTATTTAATATTTTAAGAATTCAAAAATATTTAATACTTTTTTAAAGTAATTATGTATTAAATAATATGATTAATGAAATGTATTAAATGCTCTTTAAATAATATTTTAAAAGTACTTGTTATCGGCACCCATTAAGTATTTAAGAGATTTTATTAAAAGATATGAAATGTCTCTTAAACAATATTCTTAAAGTACTGGTTAACAAAACTCGACATTTGTTAATGAATACTTTTAGTGTAATGATTAAGATATTAAAATAGAAAATATTAAATAAAAAAATAAAATATTTAATATCTTAAGAACTAATAAATTATTTGATATATTTTTAATTAAATAATATGAAAATTTTATTAATAGGTATTATATGTTTCTTAAACATCACTCTTTATTTCCCCACTTAATGTTAGTTGATCCATGAACGATTTAAACTACAAAGCAAAATCAAAGTAGTAGTGACAACTAAGGATTCCCCAAGTTGGTTTCTTACATGCAAATTAATTAATTAAGTAGTACGCTGCGGATCAATTGAGGAGGCTTAATCTTATAATATTAGGACTTGAAAACTATGATGATTAATAGTCACAAGGCTGACTGGGTGAGATCAATTTAATAGATTATTAAGTTAATTGTAAACTAAAAGTTAGCTGCAGGAGGCAAGCAGACCGTACATATATATATACAGAGTCACCGGGCATTATTAATGCATGGAAACTGACTTGATTTTTTTCTTCTCATTCTCGATATTCTCGATTGCTTAATGTGACTTCAAATTTGAAGTTAATGTCAATTAGAAATGAATGTTTAAGAAAAGCTGGGGACGTTTATTTGATTGAAATAAATAATTTATACGAGTACTTAGTTAACTATAATTTATTTAATTAATTTTATTGTTATAAGTGTAGTTTAAAGTAAGTTAAATAATATTTATGTAGATATTTTGAGAAGTATTTTTTTTATAAACTCTTTAAAATAATTATTGTGTATTTAAAGAATATATTATGAATTATATCAATTGATTAAGATTAATTTTGTAAAAAATTAATATAAAAATAGTTAGTGCCTAATCTGTTTTTAATTTTTGTAAAAGATTTATTTTCATAAATTTAAATTTTTGACTTATGAAATCTAATTCAAAACAATTAATAAAACCAACATGTATTGGTCAGAGTAAAAAGAGTCTAAATATTTTAAGTATCTTATTTTGAGTTTAAAAACTATATTAATAAGCTCATTTAAATGAAAAAAAAATACTCCATTAATACTTATTAAATTAGATAAGGTCATATAAACTAGTTATAAGCTTTTTCTTACTTAACCTTGTTATATCACAAGTGATGGAAATGAATGGGACGTGAATACGAAGTTACATAAATTATTGTTACATATGAGTCTTGGCAACAAAAATAATATTATTGCATATGGAGGGCTATCTTTTTCCATGATTTGAAAACTATAACCTTTTTTCAGGTATGGCCTTAGGCATTAAATAAGACGAAAGTAAGAGAACTTTCAAGCTGATTAACCAAATTGGTTAGCCAAGAATTTGAGGTTTAAACAATTGCCAAGCTTATCATGATAAAGTTACTTAGAGAGAGAAAAAGAGAGAAGTCTTTGCCAAGACGCGTAGGTGAGAAGTAGCTACTAGATTGATTCCACCTCCTCAACTCTCTTCATCTTTCCCTTTCATTCTTTAGTTCCATTATTGCTCATATATACTCCATCTATATTGACCCTACTTTAGTTTAACCACCGCCAAAATGAATACAAAAATGAACAAGTTAAAAAAAAGGAAAGTAAGGAAAAGTTGGGAAAAAGAAAAAGAGGGGTCACAAAACAACTACATTTTGTTTAATTACTTTAGAGGAGGATGGATATTAGGGAAATCATGTGTGTTTGTGCTTGCCCCTGTTTTCAGGGCAAATTGTTTGCATCTTGACTTGTGGAAATACTTTCTTTATGCATCTTCTCTTTTCTCCATTCAACTTAAAGTTCGTGATCTCCACCCTTCTAACTCACATTATGAGAATCTCTCCTTCTCTCTCTGTGGCTTTGTTTTCTTTTCTTTTGAGAATCTCTT
This sequence comes from Styphnolobium japonicum, assembly GCA_023212625.1. Taxonomy (NCBI): domain Eukaryota; kingdom Viridiplantae; phylum Streptophyta; class Magnoliopsida; order Fabales; family Fabaceae; genus Styphnolobium; species Styphnolobium japonicum. The sequence goes on along the minus strand of JALBWW010000008.1, from coordinate 12,517,019 downwards.
TCATCACGTCCAGAAAACAAGCATATTAAACCTAACTTTGAACATGTCAAGCCTCAATCTCATTTTCTTTCTCAGCAGTGTACAGGTAGAAAAGAAGGCTGATAATTAATGAAGGGGGATCTTCTCCACAACAAAAGGGGAACTGATCAAAGAACACTTTCTTTTCTTTTTGTTAGGTTTTCAAAGTTTTTAATTAATTGGGAGATGACAAACTTGAAGGGGTGGTTTTTGCTAATGGGTCTGTGAGTTGAGCTATCATTATTTCTTGTATTCGAAACATACCTTACTTGTGCTCAGGATACTTGGAAAGAGGGTAGCTTTATATCTATCTTTGGCCAACAAAACATTTTTGACCGTTAGGTTGGGAGAAGTGAATTTCAGAGAAATTGCATGCACTCATTCATGGGGTCTTTGTGGACCCCCCTATTAAATAAAGCTAAGAGTACATGATTCTTTTTCCATCTTTACTGATAGGCATATTTACATATCTTCAGCTCCAAAATCTTCGTTTTTTTTTTAATCGTTGGCACTTTCCTGTTCAACAGCAGCATGTAACTTCACTATCAGAATTCAATTCCCATGAAATGAAACTACCAAAATTGAATGGGGGTGTGCCAATGAAAGGGAAAGTGGGAGATTTTGGGAAATGAAGTTTAGATATGGTCAATGAAAATACTTGGGGGGAGTCCTTTCTCTCAAGTGAAGAATACATTTCCCAATACCTGCTCTAATATTTTTGCGAGGCTTCATAGTTCCCATGTGCATTAGTACGTTTCTTCTTCCCACAACAGGACAAGTCATTTCACATTCATTTCTCACACATTGTATTCAATAAAAAAAATGTGCTTATTCTAGAGGAACCACATTTGCTGGTAAGGATGATTAGTTTGCAGTTGCAAGTTGAGAGGTTTGTCTATACCATTTCTGTTGACTCATCTACCACGTGAAGTTCCCTGCTTTTCTTCTAAATATGCTTTTGGGGTTCTATTGGAAACACCCACCCTTTTAATAACACTGATCATTGCAAACCTTATAGCATAAAACAAAAACGATCAAGACAGATAAAGATGAACAACAGTGCATGCATGTGAGAAGAAATAAAAGTTTCAACCAACCTATTGGTTTAGTGGGTGGGTGAGTTGATGAGTTGATTATAACTTGAATATAAAGGTGTTAAATTTAAGTCATAACAAGATCAAGTGGCACTTGATAGAAGAACTAGAATAAGTGAAAGCTCCCTTGATACAGCAAAAATGCTAAAGCAAATATCATTCTACTTCCCATGACACCCTGTATATCACATTAGCAGCAAAATGTTAATATAATCATATAACTATTTTGTGTTGACTAAAACATCTTAAAATATCTTTTGCATTTACTATTTATTTGTATTGCATTGTAATTGGAGAAAATTACAAAAGCAGAATACAAAATTGATAATTGTTCTATTATTTATTCTCCCTAATTACTTTGGTAAAACAATTTTTACTGATTTAATTAATTGATTTTTAATTTTATTGCTGATTTCCTATCAACCGTAACCCTCAAATAACATAATAGCCACGGTTTAGTCTACAGTTACGTACAATGCATGGTATATTTGCTGCTACTTGATGATACCAATTAGCAAAAGAGAAGAGAACTTGATAACTCCCTTTGGACTTTAAAACTTTTGTTATAAAATTTCTGTTCCGATTGGCCAAAGCCCAAAAAGTGGTGGGTTTTTATTTAGCCCATTAACATTACGCCTTCAATTAGCCTCGTGATGTTATGATGATATGGGCAATCTAGCCATAAACAGGGCTAACTTTTGAAACAAAACATGGGCATTAAAAATGTATAGAATGGTCATGGCTCATAAGCCTACTTCGTCTCATGAAATTCAATATCCCCAATAAAGTTCATTTGTATTCTACCCATCATAATCTGGTCTATTTATTATATATTATTAACTTTGTATACAATATAATAATTTTAATTAAGTTCCTAAGCTTATTTAGAATCGTCAGTTACCTATTTAAAATCTTTTATATAATGTAGACCTTTTAAATAAATTTTTAATTTCAGTTCAAACCAAAATTTTACATTTTTACAAAAAAATAAAATAAAAATTCAAGCTAAGCCAAAAAAAAAAAAAACGAAATTGCTAAAAGTGTTTTGAAAAACAAACTGTGTCCTGTTTAAAGCAAAGTTTCTCCTAATTTAACTTATTTCCACCTATGCTGTGACTAAAAAAAAGTAATCCAAGTGCTTTGATCCTTTTGAAGGTAAAAGCTATTTGATCCAATTTTTTAGTAACTGTTATCGTTCTAGTTGTCTTTGACCACATGCTTAAAGTCATCGTGCATCAACTAAGCCACTACAAATCAAAGGCCTGTATGAGTATTTTTATAAAAGAAATAAATGAATGGATTTTATGATAAAAACGTACTTTTTAAAAATATTAGATTGTTTAGATATGCTGTTTGAAGAAGCAAAATCAATATATATATATATACACACACATATATTAGATTGTTTAGATATGTTGCTTGACAAACTCCCACCCATGTTCTTTGTAATCTACAAGATCATCTAGCAGTAGTTCTAAGAACCATTTCTATGTGTCTTTGGTCTCATCATCCAGCAGTAGTTCTAAGAACCATTTCCATGTGTCTTTGGACTCCAAGTCCACGATGGCATAAGGAATAACATAGAATACATTGTTCTCATCCATCCCAATAGCTGTTAGCAATTGACCCCCATAAGATGGTGGAGGGAAAATAAATTCAAGCTCACATCAATGATTTCAATAAGCTAATTATGGATTTGGAAAATATTGAGATCACATATGATGATGAGGATAAGGCTTTGGTGTTACTTCATTCACTACTAAGGTCTTATGACACCTTTGTGAAAATTCTACATCGTGGGAGAGAAACTATAAGTTTGAATGATGTTGTTGGGGCCATCAAGGCCAAACAACAGAAATGGAAGAACAACTTGGGTGAGCACATGGGGGGATGTTTGATTGTTAGAGGAAAACTAGACAAAAAGGAGGCAAAGGAAAGGCAAGGTCCAAATCCTGGGGTGGCAAGAAAGATGTGAAGTGCTTTTTATGTCATGAGAAAGGACATTTCAAGAAGGATTGTTCGCAAAGGGGAAAGGACAAGAAGCCTCAAGGTGAAGTTTAAGCTGTCATTGTGCAAATGGATGACAGTGAAGAAGACGCCGATGTGCTAGTAGTTTCTTCTAGCACTCAAGGCGGATAATGGATCATGGACTCGGGATGTTCATTCAATGTGACTCCAAACGGTGAGTGGTTTGAAGACTACACAGAGATCGATTAGGGTCATGTAATGTTGGGGAACAACGAGCCGTGCAAGGTGACCTGTATTGGTTTGGTGAGGTTGAAGACTCATAATGGGATTGAAAGAGTCCTATTGGAAGTAAGACATGCTCCCGAGCTAAAGAGAAATCTAATTTCTCTAGGAATGCTTGACGATCATAGTTTTGCTTGGAAAGGTGAGAAGGGTGTCTTGAAGGTTACAAAGGGGTCGCTAGTGGTAATGAAATGAGTAAAGGATATAAGTCTTTACATGTTTCAAGGGAGTACCATAGTTGGTACGACGATGACAGTAATGGAACCTAGGGAGAGCTCTTTGGCAAGCCTATGGCATAAACGACTCAGTCACGTAAGCAAGAGAGGATTGCAAGAATTAGAGAAGCAATGATTGATGGGAAGTGAGAAACTTGGAGAGCTGAAATTTTGTGAACATTGCATCTATGGCAAGGCAACACAGGTGAAGTTTAGTAAGTCGTCTCATATTACAAGAGAGACATTTAACTATGTCCATTCAGATTTGTGGGGACCATCACAAAATGAGTCTCTAGGTGGAGGAAAATACTTATTGTCTATTGTTGATATGTTCTTAGAAGGTTTGGGTGTACATTCTAAAGAAGAAGAACGATGCACTCAGAAAGTTCAAGGAATGGAAGAAGACGATCGAAGTCCAAGTCGAGAGGAAAGTGAAGAAATTGATGATTGACAATGGGTTGGAATTTCAAAACCAAGAATTTGACAGATTTTGCAAAGATGAAGGGATGGAAAGGCACAAAACCATTCCCTATACTCCACAACAAAATGGGGTGGCAGAGAGGATGAATAGAACACTTTTGGAAATTCATGATGTTTGAAGGCGGAGTACCTAAGAGATTTTGGGGAGAAGCCGTTAACACGGCGGCATATCTTGTGAATAGGTGTCCTTCAACGACATTGAAATTCAAGACTCCGGAAGAAGTGTGGGCCGATTATCGGCCAAATTTTGAGAACTTACGAGTATTTGGGTGTGTATCTTATGCGCACCAAAAGTAAGGAAAACTTGATACGAGAGCAAAGAAGTGCATGTTCGTAAGATATCCAGATGGGGTGAAGGGTTACAAGCTTTGGTATAAAGACGGTGGATCTTTAAAGTGCATCATTAGTAAAGATGTGGTCTTTAGAGAGTCTGAGTACTATTGGCCTAAGGAGACTCAAATGGAAGTCGTGAAATGTGACATGGAGCAAAGTTATGTTAAAGACCGAGTTCAAATTGAGGTGGGGCCTTTGGGAGAAGATAGTAACACAAGAGATGAAGACACGACTAATGAGGAAGGGAACTTGCAGGTAGAAGATCAAGGTGACGACCTTAAGAGGTACCAATTAGCAAGAGACCGGACAAGGAGAACCCATAGAGCACCGGAAATGTACGGATATGTGGATTTAGTTTCTTTTGCATTGCTAGCTTCAAAAGATCTACATGAGTCGGAGCTGAAGAGTTACAAGAAAGCAATGAACATCTCAGAGAAGAAACTATGGACTCAAGCCATGGAAGATGAGATGGAATCACTTGACAAGAACTTTACATAGAAACTTGTGAACAAACCGAAAGTTCAAAAGATTGTTGGGTGTAAGTGGATTTTCAAGCGAAAAGAATGAATTGATTGAGTGGAGAAGCCAAGGTACAGAGCAAGACTTGTAGCAAAAGGCTTTACGCAAAGGGAAGGAGTGGACTACAATGAGATCTACTCACCGATAGTGAAGCATACATCTATTAAGGTGTTGCTAGTCTTTGTCACTCAATATGACTTAGATTATAACAAATGGATGTGAAGACGGCATTTCTATATGGCAACCTTAAGGAGAGAATCTTTATGGATCAACCAAAAGGTTTTATCAAGGAAGGTGATGAAGGAAATGTATGTTTGCCCAAGAAGTCTCTTTATGGCTTAAAACAATCCCCAAGACAATGGTACCATAGGTTTGATGAATTCATGGAGAAAAACAAGTTTGTGAGGAGCAACTTTGATAGTTGTGTGTATGTCAAGTGGGTCAAGGAAGGCTTGGGGGTATTTCTCCTTTTGTATGTTGATGACATATTGATTGCATCAAAGGACAAAGAGGAAATCTGGAAACTCAAGCAGTAACTAGAGAATGATTTTGAAATGAAGCACATGGGGTCGACGAAGAAAATCCTGGGGATGGAGATCATTCGAGATAAAAGACAAGGTACATTGTTTCTTTCTCAATGTGGTTATCTTAAGAAGATATTGGCCAAGTTTGGTATGAAGGAGTGCAAGGCAGTGTCTACACCGTTAGCAAGCCATTTCAAGCTCTTTACCGAAATGTCTCCCAAGACCAAGGAGGAAAGGAAGAAGGTGGAGCGAATTCCTTATACTAGTGTAGTGGGTAGTCTCATGTATGAGATGGTCTGCATTAGGCCAGACTTAGCATATTCTGCAAGTCTTGTGAGTAGGTTCATGGCAAATCTGGGGAAGGATAATTGAGAAGCTGTAAAATGGGTACTTTGGTATATCAAAGGCGCTTCTGACAATGGATTACTGTATAACAGGATGAAGGTTGACGGTGCTAAACTTGTGGGTAATGTTGATGCTGATTATATAGGAGATTTGGACAAGAGGAGGTCCTTATCAGGGTATGTATTTACTTTGTTTGTGTGCACCGTAAGTTGGAAAGCTCAATTGCGACCGGTAGTTGCATTATCTACTACGAAGGCTGAATACATTGTAGTCATGGAAGGAGTGAAGGAAGCTCTTTGGTTAAAGGGGCTAGTCGGTGAATTCGGGTGTGTGCATGACAAGGTGAAGGTGTTCTGCAACAATCAAAGCTTAATTCATTTGACGAGAAATCAAATGTTCCATGAGAGGACGAAACACATAGACATCAAACTTCATTTCATCTGAGAGGTGATCTCCCAAGATACAATATTGGTAGAGAAGATTCACACGGATGAGAACCTGGCGGACATGATGACCAAACCAGTGACAAATGTCAAGTTCAAGCATTTCTTGAATTTGATCAATGTCACTAACCTTTCTACATGAAGGGAGGTGACATGGTGACTTTCAAGTATCCCTATTATCTTGTTAACTATGAGCCAAGGTGGAGATTTGTGAGGATGTCTCATAGGTGCTTTGAGATGTTGGACAAGTCTTGGAAACCATGTTGGGAGTAGCAGCAGGGCCACGCCATGGCACAACTTAGTTCACGCCGTGGCATGGATCCATGCCCCAGCGCAAGTTAGTCCACATCGCGACACAAAAGCTTTGGCCAAGTTTGCTTTCAAGTCCTAAAAGTTGGGCGCTGCGGCTCGAAGTGTCCCACACCGCGGCACAATGTTTTGTTATTTAAATTCTAGTTCTGTTTCAATAGAACAATAGGTTAACTTGCAAAATAGAGGTAAAGGACGAGATAGACCAGTGAGATGCAACAAAATATGGTTATCTTGAGAGGGGAAAACATTGTCAATGTGAGATTGCTAAGAGGGAGAGAATTCAAGAGAGTGGTGAGATTGAGAAGCTTGATAGGAGGATGTTCCTAATGGATAGCTTAATCCAAAACACTTGTAATCTTGTTCTAATATTAGTGGAGGATCTCTAATGCTAGATGTAGGCTATACTGGCTGAACCAGGGTAAATCTTTTGTGTTGTTTCTCTTTATTCCTCTTTACTCTTCTTTACTTTGTCATTTTTCTATTCTTGGGATTGGTTTCTATACAACTTTTCTATTTCCGCATTTGTGTGCTTACTATGATTGCTTGGTGTTTACAGAGTGGTATAATCACAACATTTTGCATGATCTCATTTGAAAAATAAAGATTTGAATCGCTCAAAATTTCAAATTTTATTCAGACCTCTTAAGGATATCAACAACCATTGCAAATTAACATAAGAATCATTCATTGAAAGCATTAAGAAAGTTAATAAGCAAATCCTTAAGTTCAATTATGAATAATATATATAAGTGACCTGTATCATAAATCAGATTCCAAATATAATATAATCAAAATGCTGCATACCATCTTGGGTTGGTGGGAAATTGAAGCACGGGCAACTGGGTCTGTTAAAGAGATGATCAGTTGGATGAGATCTTTGCATAAAATCATCCACTGGAATAGGAAGCTGGATCTGAGCTTCAACTTCATGACCTGTAGCTCTCATTTCTGAACAATTAAGACTAGTCATGGATTTAGGCATGAGTTTGAAGACTAAAGAGCAACGTCCATACATATTAGCCTCTATATTAATCTCAGTTTTGTGCAATACTGGGTTCACATAGCCTACGGTTGCATGATAGAGAGCAAGCACGAGATAAACAACAGCTTCTTGAGGCCTCAGGTCTTTATCCATAAGAATCCACCGACCTTGAAAGTCTCCTACGTGTAAACCTGCCTTGTCTGACTTAACAAGAGATATCAAGCTTTTATCAACTTGGTGATCATGGTCAGGATACATAACCAATTGGCCATCCTCTTGAGTGCCTATATTATGGTGTTGTGCCCTTTGAAACTATGGCTTTGTATGACAGTAAACCGACAAGATTGAAGATGAAATTTCTCTATTTCTCAGGGGGAACATTATCTAGTATTTATGTAAATGGAGAGCTGCGCAAATTCAAATGGAAGCTAATTGCATCCAGAATATCCCTTATTGCTTTTCCAAATAAAGCAAATATATTTGGTAAACTTGCCGAAGGGAACTCAATTGAGTTGTTTGGTTTTAAAGGAGTTAAGCCTGGTCTATAATCATAAGTTTCTTGCCACAAATGAGGATCTGCATAATAACCAAATGTTTTGCACCACTCACGAGACTAATTACTATGGATTATATCTTCAGGCGGATATGATGCTCTTTGATGGAAATAGAGGCGAGCATATTCTAAACTAGATCTTAAAAGAGTCCCATCGCTTGGTGGAAACTGGATGATGATAGCTGGAAACTGAGCCAGTGATTGTGATAAGGTTGAAACAGATATTTTATAGGAATCAGTCGGTAACCCTTCAGAAGGAACTAAATCAGTGAGTTTCACACGACCCAAAGATGGCAAGCCATTGCTTGCCATGAAATCCGTCAGTCGGCCTACTACCTTAGTTTAGATAGGTGGAATCGATCAAACTGTCAACACAGACAACAAGCAGCAAATCTCAGACCAGAAACTCTTACATTTGCATCATATTGAAAGATAGAAATGGATTGGGGAAGCTTAAGATCACAAAATTGAGAAGAATTCATCCACTGAATAAAAAATTACAGATTACAAGAATACAATATCAAAGTGTTGATCCCTAACAATTGAATAAAATAAAACAAGAACAAACTTCAATCCTCAATTTATTGGGGTAGACTATATGAAGTTATAAATTAACAATATTATCAATTCTTATCCACCAGAATCCACATGGTTTCTTTCATTTCATCATCATATCATATCTAAGCTTCCATCTCCACTTGTTATTGTATCTTCTTCAGCACTTATGCTATCTTTGAAATGTTTTTTTATCCACTGATGGGATTCGAGTGATAACACAGAGAAATGAGAAGAAGAATAAAGAACGAATCAAAGGAAATCAAGATCATGTTTACTTTGCCAAGGGAAATTCCTTTTTTTCAACCATGAAGGTTTGGGTTACAATTGATTAAAATGAATGAATGAATCTTTCTTTCTTTTACAAATGTATATAACAATTTTCCCCCTTCACCCCCTAACTAACTCTAACTTCTGTTACAACTGTCTAACTAACCCTTACTCCTAACTGTTTCCTCATGGAATACACCTTCAGTTTAGGTGTTGCCTGGCTCCTAACAATATCTCCTCCTTCTTGTTGAACCTTGTCCTCAAGGTTGCTGTCAGGAAACTGTTCTTACATAACCTCAGCATCTTCCCAGGTGGCCTTCTCTAGAAGTCGATTTTGCCACTTGATTAGCCATTGCACCATTTGTGAATCATTCATGCTGATCACCTTTTTATTCAGTACTTGCTCTGGTATTGCTACCTCAGCTCGAATCTGTATTTCAGGTGGCAAGGTCTGCTCCATTGCATGCTGCTCCACTACATGCTGCCCCACTGCTTTCTTTAATTGTAAGATATGAAACACAAGATGTACTCTAGCTTGGTCAAGCATATTCAGCCTGAAAGCTCTAACCCTATCTGTTGTAACATCTCAAAGGGCCCAAAATACCTAGCTGCCAATTTTGGGTGAAGTTTATGCCTAAGAGTGCCCTGTCTGTGAGATCTAACTTTCAGGTACACCCAGTCCCAGTTTTGATGTTGGTTGGCTTCTTGTGCCTATCTGCAAACCTCTTGATATGGTCTTGTGCCCGCAAGGGATGATACTTTAGCTGCATCAATGCTTCATCTCTGTCAATTAGATCATGCCTCACAGATTCTACAATGACTTCTCCTGGGATATATTTAGAGAAGGAAGGAGGAGGCCTCCCATATACTAGTTCATAAGGTGTGCACTTAGCTGAAGCTTGAAAGCTAGTGTTGAACCAAAACTCGGCCCAATGTAGGAAATTTGTCCACACCTAAGGTTGCTCTGTAGAGAAGCACTTTAGGTAAGTTTCTAGTGTTCTATTAGTGACCTCAGTCTGCCCATCCGATTCTGTATGATAGGCAATGCATATTTGTTCAGCCTGTCTACAATAACCCATATAGTGTCAAACCCTTTAGATTTGGCCAGTTTTGTGATGAAATCCATGCGTAGGTCTTCCCAAATGGCATTAGGAATTAGCAAGGGTTGAAGCAAACCCTCTAATGATGATGGTTGGTATTTACTTCTTTGGCAAATGTGGCAAGCAGTTATAAAGTCAGTAATGGTGCCCTTCATCCCCTTCCAAAATATGGACTGTGCTATTCTTCTATAGGTTTTATAGATACCTGAATGTCCTCCTATTGGTGTACTATGAAATTCCTGTAGCAGCCTTGGAATCCATGTGGAATCATGTGCCAATACCATCCTTCCCTTGTAGAACAACAGATTCTACTCTATGGTGTAATGTGGGTGGGAATTTGGGTCTTTTCCAGATTTGACCAGATTTTTTCCAGCTCAGGATTTGCTTTGACCTCTCTATCCACAAACTCATAGTCAGCCCATAATGATTTGGATATTGTTGCCATCTCTACTACTTTTTCCCTCTTTCTGGAAAGTGCATCAGCCACCTTGTTGGTTGCTCCAATCATGTATACAATATCAAAGTGATAGCCCATCAACTTAGCTAACCAATTTTGCTGGTTCTAAGTTGTAATCCTTTGTTCTAGCAGATATTTCAGACTTTTCTAATATGAATTCACGGTGAATTTCCTCCCAATCAAGTATGTTCTCCAATGCTGAATGGCCAACACCAAAGCCATCAATTCTTTCTCATAGACAGACTTAGTAATGAGCCTTTTTCCTTGGAATAACACAGCCCCAATCCCTTTCCCTGAAGCATCGCATTCAATGGAGAAAGGTGAATGAAAATCAAGCAGAGCCAATATTGGAGCTGTAGTAACAGCCTTTTGCAGTCTCCTGAAGGCTTCTTCTGCTTCAGCATTCCAACAAAAACTCCATTTTTTCATCAAATCTGTCAAAGGCTTAGCAATCCTCCCATACTCTCTAACAAACTGTCTGCAATAACTAGTCAAGCCCAGAAAACCTCTAACTGCCTTCACATCCTTTGGGATTGGCCATTGCAAGATACATTCCACCTTTTGAGGATCCATAGACACCCCCTCATCATAGATAATATGGCCTAAATAATCAATTTGCCTCTTGCCAAAGCTACACTTCTTCTTATTGGCATAATACTATGACTGTTGTAATGTCCTTAACACCACTTCCAAATGTTGTACATGTTCAAGCCATGTCTTACTATAAACAAGAATTTCATCAAAGAATACTAAAACAAACTTACAAAGATAAGGTTGTAAAGTAGAATTCATGGCACATTGGAAGGTAGATGGTGTATTGGTTAGGTCAAAAGGCATAACCAAGAACTCATAGTGTCCTTGATGAGTTCTAAAGGCAGTTTTGTGAATATTTTCTTTACTCATTCTTATATGATGATACCCAGCTCTTAGGGCAATCTTTGAAAAGAACTTGGCTCCTTGTAGCTCATCCAATAACTCTTCAATAATAAGTATAGGGTATTTATCCGGTACAACTAATTATTCAATGCTCTGTAATCTACACAGAAGAGCCAACTTCCATCTTTTTTCTTGACTCAAATGACTGGACTGGAAAATGGGCAGCTGCTGGGTTGAATAATACCAATGGACAGTATTTCAGTTACCAGTCTTTCAATCTCATTCTTCTGCACATGAGGATAACGATATGGTCTTACATTGATTGGATTAGTCCCAACTAAGAGTGGAATGTGATGATCCATGACTCTACTAGGTGCTAATCTTGCTGGGGTGGTAAAAACCGAAGCAAAACTGCCCAGCAATTCTTGCAACTATTGTTCTGTTATCCCAGATTTTTCCCTTTGTCCCATTGTAGCCCCCTCTTCTGTTTCAGCTTGATTTAGCAAAAAGAAATATAACAGTGAAGCTTATTCCACTTCAATGAGTTTATGCAATGACTTCACTGATACATAGGAGTTTGACAAATGAGGATCCCCTTGAATACACACTAACCCCCCATGTTGGAGGAAAGTCATACTATAAGTACTCCAATCAGCCAAGACCTTTCCCAATGTGGCCAACCAAGCTACCCCGAGATGGCATCCACTCCTCCCAAATCAAACACCAAAAAATCTGCTTTTACCACATAATCACTTAATTCAACTTTTAATCCTTCACAACAGCCCTTTGTTTGCTTTAGGAATTCATCTCCAAGTTTAACTTCATGAGATTGATTGCTAGTAGCTGAGAGATTTAATTTCTTGACAACATGTTCTCGAATAAAGTTGTGGCTTGCACCACTATCAATCAAAATCTTAATCTTTTCTCCATTTATGATACCCATTACTTTCATAGTCTTAAAACGAGTGGTACCTATTGCAGAGCACATTGAAAGCTCCATAGTTGTACATTCCAAGAGTTTTTCCTACAGCTCCATTAACTCTCTTTGTTGAGCCTCCAATTGCAAGCGTTCTGCTTCAGAGCTCTGTTTCTCATCCTTCCCAAGTATCATCACCCTCAAATTCTTAGCAGGGTAGCGATGTGTGAACAACATTTGTCATATAGAATTTTGATGATAACCAAACAAAGGATTCCGCACCAAGAAGACAAGAACAAGATCACAAGGAGTACTCAAGACTTATAGGTTTTTACTTATCATTGTAAGAGTATTTAATTGCTTAAATCACTTAGCAAGCATTTTATTTTAATCTTACAAAACTATTCCTAAAATAAGGTTTGATAAAAAGATAGTTATCTTTAAAAATACTTTGGAAAGAAAGATTTTTTAACTTATCAAAAATGAGTTTTTAAGTCACTTGTAGTCGACTGCAAGGTTGGTGTAGTCGACTACACAGCTGTAAATTGTTAAGTTTACAACGTTTTCCAAAAGTCAAAACAAACTTGTAGTCAACTACACAAGTATTGTAGTCGACTACAATAGGCAAAACCTTAAAATGCCTGTCATTTATAAATGTCCCGAGGATGCTTGTAGTCGACTACAATGCTGATAAAAATACTTTTGTTAAATACATGTTAACCCGAGGACATTTGTAGTCGACTACCAAAGTTATTGTAGTCGACTACATCGTTTTAAAAAGTTGTTCCTTTTTAAAAGCGCATAAACCTGAGGAGACATGTAATCGACTACATAATATCTGTAGTCGACTACATAATATCTTTGATAATATATCTCAGATGCCTTTGCTTTTAAAAAGAGTCCGAGAGCTATTGTAGTCGACTACCTTGTAAGTGTAGTCGACTACATGCATTCTTTTAATAATAAACTCTCATGTTTTTAAAAGTCAGAAAGGCATGGTAGTCGACTACAAAGTTGTGTAGTCGACTACACACGCTCCAGAAACTTTTCCAACGGCTAGTTTGAACATTGTTTTGATACCTACCTACTACCCAATGGATCAAAAAATTGTAAGAGCTATTTATAGCTCATCTAAATTAAGTTTCAAAAATACCCATGGTCAAAAATTCATTTTGAAAGAGCTTTTTCTAATCTTCAGTTCATCATACTCTGTTTTCTATTTGAAAAAGCTTGCTTAGTGATTTGATCAAATACTCATCTGTTCCTCAAGTTGTATATCTGCTCTTGTGAGAGTTACAAACTACCAAAAACCATTAGATTATCTTGTGTAAGTTCAAGGAGAGAAATTCCTTGTTGTATTGAGGGAGGCTCTTGCAAATAGAGGGTGAAGGATCCCATACTAAGTGAAGAGTGCTCTATATTGTAAGGGTTTTTATCAAGCACCCAAGTTAGAAGCTTAAAGTATAGTTGAAATCTCGGGTGGACGATCTCGAGGACTGGACGTAGATCACAAGAAGTGATTGAACCAGTATAAATCTTGTTTGCATTTTCTCAACCCTTATCTTTTACTTATAAGTTATATTCTATCAACTTATCTAGCTTGATGTTTTTAATGTTGTGAATTCTTGTCTTATATTTTATGTATTAAAAAGCTCATTAATCTTAGTCATTATCCTTTACAAGTCCATTGATTCAATATAATTAGCATCATTGAAACAAACTTTGCGAAAGTTTTTGAAAACTCAATTCACCCCCCTCTTGAGTTATTGAAGCCACTTGGTAACACGATGGCCTGGGGAAAAATTGTCACCATATCTAAAGCATTTCCCCTTTTCCCTGTGTTTCATATACTCCTGCTATGGGAGCTGTTTGGTTCCCACAGAACCAGAACTTCCTGTCCTCGAAGCGGCACTTATCTGAGGTCCCTTCCCCAACAACCCAGAACTTGTTGGAGCTCTCTGTTCAGAACCTTTTTGATTTGCCGCAATCATATTCGTCCCTGTCGATGCACTCAATGCATTTGATCTTGGAAATTAACTCGTATTGGAAGAAATTTGAAATTGAGAGTTCGTGTTATGAGTGAAACTACCCCTTTCATGTTATTCTCCCCCTTTATGTGTCAAGCGCATATCATCTTCAAATCCTCGCACAAGATCAATCGCTGCAGACAACTCCTTTTGATCATGGATTCGCACCTTACTGCGCAATTCAAGACGCAATCCCCCTAGAAAGTATCCTAACAATTGTTCTTCTTGTAATGAGCCTGCTTGTGCCACTAACAACTCAAAATTCCTCACATAATCCTCCACTGTTTCCTCTTGTTTCAAGGTCGCAAGTCTTTCAAAGACATTTCCTCCCATTCGATCCCCAAATCTGTGAATCAAATCCATGGTAAACGATTCCCAGGACATGTTTGGATTCTTTTGTTGCCAGAATAGAAACCAATGAATTGCAACATCATCCATGCTTACAAACGCCAACTGCAATTTCTCCGTCGCTAAAATTTGTTGAACTTCGAAGAACTTCTTCGCCCTTGCAACCCAGTCGATTGGATCGCAACCTTCGAAACTAGGCAACTCAACTTTCTTGAACCATTTCAGGCTTTCCTCGCTAGTCTTGATATTGGATTCCCTTATATCGAGTCACTGATGACTCGTCGCACTGCCATTCTCACTATTGTCCTCATCGTCGGCGTCCCAATCTACGCCTTGTTTTTCCATCCAAGCCTTGAGCATTTTCTTGATTTCTCCAGAATACATTATATGTTCCTTCAATTCTGCAAGTTGCGTTGTATGTTGTGACGCCAATTTCTTGAGAAACTCCATTGATGACTCCAAGCTTTCCACCCGAGGCTTCATCCTTGCAATTCACACTGGCACTAACTCGAGAAAACGGCAGGTCCAGACCATTTGATGGGATTTGAGTGATAACAGAGAGAATTTGAGAGAGAAATGAGAAGAAGAATGAAGAAAGAATCAAAGGAAACCAAGATCAACTTTACTTTGCCTAGGGAAATTCCCTTTTTCAACCATGAAGGTTCGGGTTACAATTGATTAAAATGAATTAATGAATCTTTCTTTCTATTACAACTGTATATAACAGTTTCCTTCTTCACCGCCTAACTAACTCTAACTTCTGTTACAATTGTCTAACTAACCCTTACTCCTAACTGTTTCCTCCTGGAATACACCTTCAGTTTAGGTGTTTCTTGGCTCCTAACATCCACACTAAAGCATCTGTACCTCTATGTTGTACACGAGCAAATCACCAGTTATCTTCATTGGAAGCTATACCTAGCTTTGACCAAAAGACTTCATCTTATATGTTATTATTCCTTGAGTAGCTAAATATCTTGCTCAACATTCTAATCTAAGCTTTTATTAAAAAAAAAGGAAAAAGAAAAAAAAAACCATCTAGGAAGAGGTTAATAGACTCGGTTATCTCTTAGAAGTGATAAAATAAAGCACAGTGAGACATCATGCCATATATCAAACAAATTTACCTTCTAGCTTGAAGGAAGTTTTCAATCATATGAAGCCCCAAAGATTATACTAGATTTGATCTAGTCAACCATAATTTCATTAAAAAAAAAAAGAAATCATTTTCAATATGAGTTTATTGTTATTTAATTTAAAAAAAATTTCCCAAGGAGTTTTTCAACAGTATCATATTTTATTCCTGAACCACTAATTTGAGCCATAAGCATTATGTGCAAAAGTACAAAAGGGATTCAATATATGCCAACTATAGTGTTGACAGGACTGGTTCAATTTGGTTAGTTTTGGAACCAATGGTTAACAGAATCGACGAAATTAGCTTTGATAAAATCCAAACTGAACAGGAGTTGTTATTTTTGTAAAACTAATCCAAATTAATGTTAAAACTATCAGTTTAATATAACTGGTTCCATAGAAAAAAAAACATAGCGAAAAATAGTCCTCTTCCTCACTTCAAGAACACTAGTTGAAGAAGAGACATGGAGAACAAAACCCATAGGAAGTGTGTGTTGTCTGATTTCATGGAAAAGAAGATTGCACTACCAAATAGTGAGACTTACAAAACGATTTTTTTTTTAAAAAGGCTAGAGCATTTATAGTGTTTAAATTAAGCAGTCTACAGTCCCTGAAAAAAGCATGTCATACTGATGCTTCCTGAACAACTTCCAACTGATGACAAGTTACCCAGAATGTGATGAGTATGCAGTGAATTGAAATGAATCCAGTTGAGATATTTGGAGAAGGAAGTGAGGGCAATTGAGTTGTAGAGGTAGAACTAATAGAAAAAGAGCTTCTCTAGTGTCAAATTCAGTTGAACACAAAGGGAAGAGCTGTGACAAAAAGAATAAATGGACAAATGGTAGGACATAGTACTCCAAATTCAAACAAAGCCAAACAGAGAAAACCAAAATTCAAATAAGGGCAAACAGATACTAAGAGTAAGGTGTCCAATGCCACTGCTAATACAATAGACAAATTGAACTAAAATCTTTGAAAATTGCATTTCCAAGTTCAATTCCAATAAAATTCATGCTCAAAATTTTCTACTTGAATTGCTATAAAAAAATTGATACCAAAATACTAACCTCTAAGCTTCAAAGTCTTCAATAAAAGTATATGATAAAATAAACAAAAAAATCATAAAGAAAAGAGGAGAAAGGTGTCATGACCCGATCTTAGGTCATGACTAGTGCACAAGCTAAGTTAGCTCAACATTTATCTAGTCTGGCAAGCCTAACAAAAAAATGCTGATAGACCACTTTAAAAACTTAGAAAGGGGCTATCGAAAATCCGGCAAAATCTCCCCTTAAAACTGAATAAACCAAAATTTTCAATCATCCTGAAAAATAGTATAAATCTCATAAATCACCACAAGCATGAGCTTCTCTTATGCACCATATATATATATATATATATATATATATATATATATATATATATATTAGAATCAACTCTATAGAATGTGACATAACCAGGATAACCATACTATATACAACTCAAAAAAAATTTACAACACTATCTCCTATAACTGCAAAATACTGGAGTCAAAAATACAATTTTAATCACTAACAAAGATGAAAATCTACAAAAAGACTACACGCCTCTGAAAGGGGAAACAAATAATAACATGAATATTTAAGCTTTCAAATAACATCAAAATATGTTGACCGATAAAATAAAATTTATAAATGAAAATATTATGTCAAATGCTTTCTTTTCTCTAAATTGTACATACACATAAAGCTATTTAAAATTTTTAGTTATCAATAGAGTAATCCATATGGGTAACACTGAAAAAACTATAATACAAGTTGAGGAGTTAACACCACCCAACAAGTCAAATATCATGCTCATCTCAAGCTAGGAGTTTCGTTAACCTAGAACAAATCTCGTAACTAAGGTCCACTCACCCTAAAACCATGTAAATGGGCTAAGGGTCCTCTCACCCAATAGCCAAATTGAATCAACTAACATTGTCAAGTTTGTCAATATATCTGAATCTACTATGTGCACATAGGTCGTTATATCTCTTCGCTAATGAAAAATTGTGTTCTAACACGTAACCCATAATGAATGTTGAAAAATAATAATCAATTAGAAATATAATATACAAATATTATCTAACAAACCAATAAATTCTAATTTTTACAATTCTCAATAGTAAGATCTGAAATCATTTCTAAATATTAAAATAGCTCATGAAATCAATAACATTATAACTAAAATATACTCATCATAAAATTTCATATTTGCAAACGTGAAGTGGAAACAAATATAATTTAATCACCATTTTGTAATAAATCTCATTGAAGAAAATTCAATTTCTCTTGGAAGGTTTGTCTCCTCAATTAAAAATAGTAAAGATACACCAAGTAAACTATCCACTTACATAAACGAAAAACTAATTCAATTATTTCCAACAGCTCCCGTGAACACAAGTGGAGTAGTATCTTGCGAATCTGACCACAAATAAAAATACTTTAATCGGTCAAGATAGGCAAACAAAGACCTACACAAAGTTACAACCATAAAAGAGAACATTTTCCTAATATAATATAAGCAATGCCTCTAAAATTTGTAAAATTTTCCATGAAATATGATAGTGTGTTTGGAATGTTAAAAAATGGGAATTGATTTGATTTGCAAATCAAATTTTGTGTTTGCAATGTTAAAAAAATAAGACTTGATTTGATTTTAAAATCTTTTTGATTTAAGTTGTGTGTATTTAGAAATCCAATCAAATTTGATTGGATTTGAGTAGATTTGATTTGATTTTAAATTTAATTATTTAGATTGACTATTTTACCCTTACTAACTTTTTAATTTTATCTTACTAACTCACCAATATCATTCACAATTGTATAAGGTTAAAAAAGTAAAATTATCAAATCAAATCAAATCAATTTCACTTTTAATGAGTTCCAAACATAAGAATTGATTTCCAAATAAATTCAAATCCAATTTTTTATAATGAGTTCCAAACATAAAATTTGATTTTTAAAACAAATCAATTCAAATCAAATCAAATCAAATCCATTTTTAATTGATTCCAAACACAACCTTAGAAATTATTTTCAATCCTTACTTTGTTATTGTTCCTTCAAAATATAAGATTATCCACTATATATTAGAACTTTCATGACTAAATGATATAAA
Organism: Styphnolobium japonicum; assembly: GCA_023212625.1. Lineage (NCBI taxonomy): Eukaryota > Viridiplantae > Streptophyta > Magnoliopsida > Fabales > Fabaceae > Styphnolobium > Styphnolobium japonicum. The sequence goes on along the minus strand of JALBWW010000008.1, from coordinate 12,498,124 downwards.
AAGAGTAAGACTCAAAGATGAATAATTCACCTAAAGCTCTAGAAACAAGTAGGTTGGTGCTAGAATAGAGAGAAAATGAAAGAAATCTTGTTTAGATGGGCTCCTATGTTGCCTAATGACTGTGCTGCCGACTTCCATTTTAAAATCATGCTTATTCTTTTTTTTTTTCAAACTTAAATATAAAATTCTTAAAATACCCTTAAAAACAAACTTAACCTCTGTTATACCCCTTTCTTTGTTCTACGTTATTACAAAAGGCAGGTTTCTTTTTTATCCAAGTGCAAGGTTTTTTTTTTTAATTTTATTTTACCTTATTTTGAATTCCCTTTTCATTCTGTGAACATTTCTTTGCAAAATTGGGTGGTGTGGGGATCAGATGTATTAAAAGACTTATCTGGAAAGGTCCACTCACCCTATAACCATGTAAATGGGGTAAGGCTCCTTTCTCCCAATAGCCAAATTGAATCAATTGGCATTGTCAGGTTTATCTATATCTCTGTATCCACTATATGCACATAAGTCGTTATATCTCTTCGCTAATGGAAAATGGTGTTTTAAAACGTACCTCATAATGGATGTTGAAAAACATAATAATCAATTAGAAATACAATATACAAATATTATCCAACAAACCAATAAATTTTAATTTTTACAATTCTCAATAGTAAGATTTGAAATAATTTCTAAATACTCAAATAGCTCATGAAATCAATAACATTATAACTAAAATATACTCATCATAAAATTTCATATTTCCAAACATGAAGTGGAAACAAATATATTTTAATCACCCTTTTGTAATAAAATCTTATTGAAGAAAATTCAATTTCTCATCGAATGTTTGTTTCCCTAATTAAAAATAGTGAAGATACCACCAAGTAAACTATCCACTCACAGAAACAAAAAACTAACTCAACCGTTTGCAACAGCTCCCGTGGATACATGTGGAGTAGTATCTTGCAAATCTGGCCACAAATAAAAGTACTTTAACCAGTCAAGATAAACAAACAAAGACCTACACAAAGTTATAACAAGCAAACAAAGACCTACACAAAGTTACAACCATAAAAGAGAATATTTTCCTAATATAATATATAAGCAGGGCCTCTAAAATTTGTAAGTTTTTCCATGAAATATGAGATTTCTACTCTCAATCAAACTCCAAAGTCTCTAACAACCCCTTAAAAATTATAAGGCTACCCACTATATTTTAGAACTTTCATGACTAAATGATATAAAAAGAGCAAGACTCAGATGACTAACTCACCTAAAACTCTAGAAATAAGTGAGTTGGTGTTAACATAGAGGGGAAATGGAAGAAATCTTGTTTAGATGAGCTCCAACATTGCCTAAGGAGAAAGAGAAAACTTTCTCCTCTTCTGTGCTGCTGACTTCCATTTCAAAATCATGCTTATTCTTTTTTCTTTACTCAAACTTAAATATAAAATTCCTAAAATACTCTTAAAAACAAACTTAACCTCTGCTATATCCCTTTCTCTGTTCTATGTTATTACGAAAGGTAGGTTTCTTTTTTATACAAGTGCAGGGTTTTTTTTTTGTTTTTTTAATTTTATTTTACCTTATTTTGAATTCCCTTTTCATTTTGTGAACATTTCTTTGGAAAATTGGGTGGTGTGGGGATCAGATGTATTGAGAGACTTATCTGGAAAGCGTCCTCGTTCTTCATTACCTTGTTCAATTTTCGTTGCGAGCAGCAATTGGAAACTTTGGAAAGAATCGCCGAAGCAAGAGCAATTTGTGAATGATGTTTTAACACGTACCTCATAATGGATGTTGAAAAACATAATAATCAATTAGAAATACAATATACAAATATTATTCAACAAACCAATAAATTCTAATTTTTACAATTCTCAGTAGTAAGATTTGAAATCATTTCTAAATACTCAAATAGCTCATGAAATCAATAACATTATAACTAAAATATACTCATAATAAAATTTCATATTTGCAAACGTGAAGTGGAAACAAATATAATTTAATCACCCTTTTGTAATAAAATCTCATTGAAGAAAATTCAATTTCTCTTGGAATGTTTGTTTTCCCAATTAAACATAGTGAAGATACCACCAAGTAAACTATCCACTCACATAAACGAAAAACTAACTCAACCGTTTGCAACAGCTCCCGTGGACACAAGTGGAGTAGTATCCTGCATATCTGACCACAAATAAAAATACTTTAACCAGTCAAGATAAGCAAACAAAGACTTACACAAAGTTACAACCATAAAAGAGAATATTTTCCTAATATAATATATAAGCAGGGTCTCTAAAATTTGTAAGTTTTTCCATGAAATATGAGATTTTTACTCTCAATCAAACTCCAAAGTCTCTAACAACCCCTTAAAAATTATAAGACTACCCACTATATTTTAGAACTTTCATAACTAAATGATATAAAAAGTCATAACTAAATGATATAAAAAGAGCAAGACTCATATGACTAACTCACCTAAAACTCTAGAAATAAGTGAGTTGGTGTTAGAATAGAGGGGAAATGGAAGAAATCTTATTTAGATAAGCTCCAACGTTGCCTAAGGAGAAGGAGAAAACATTCTCCTCTTCTGTGCTACCGACTTCCATTTCAAAATCATGTTTATTCTTTTTTTTTCTCAAACTTAAATATAAAATTCTTAAAATACCCTTAAAAACAAACTTAACCTCCGCTATACCCCTTTCTCTGTTCTACGTTATTACGAAAGGTAGGTTTCTTTTTTATCCAAGTGCAGGGTTTTTTTTTTTGTTTTTTTAATTTTATTTTACCTTATTTTGAATTCCTTTTTCATTATGTGAACATTTCTTTGGAAAATTGGGTGGTGTGGGGATCAGATGTATTGAGAGACTTATCTGAAAAGTGTCCTCGTTCTTCTTCACCTTGTTCAATTTTCGTTGCGAGCAGCGATTAGAAACTAAGGAAAGAATTGCCAAAGCAAGAGCAATTTGTGAATGAATATATCCTTCCAAGTTCAAAGCTAAAAAAAACTAAACAAAAAGATTATGGAAAAACCGAACCGAAGAGTGTGATGGTGCAATGGAGTTGAGAGCGTTGGAAGAACTAGTCTAGAAGCAGATGAGACGAGCATTGTTTTGTTTTTTCGGCCATTAGATAAGCTTTGTGATATAGTGATAGATAGGCTTATTAGGATCCAAAACACATTCTTTTCTTAATTTCATTTCTTGGTTTCTTTTTCACGAGCAAAGCGTAAAATGGCTCTATTTTGAGTTCTGTTAACTCTATTTTTTTAAAAAAAAATGTTATGATACCTTACCCTAATATCAAAGAAAATTTATTAAACTTTGATAAAAATATATGCTTTGTAATTACTAATAAGAACAATTGTGTAAACATGTCAACTTATGAATTGTGTTTATTTATTTATTTTTATAGGGTTTCTTCCTTCCAACATATTCAAAATTTAAATTTAATGATAAGTATTGGAATTAACAAATTTATTACATAATGAACTATTGGTTTTAAAGCAATTAGTATACTGTAAATTAAATTATACAAACTATATTATGTAAATTTATAAAAACATGAAATATAAAATAGAAAGAGGGTCTTTTAAGAGACTGAAAATTGGAAGCCTCGTTCCTGGTTTAATATAATATGATATATTGTCAATTTATTCATTTTTCCCTTTCCTTTTCTCACTATTACTCATATTAAGTAACACTCTTATCGTGCCAATAACCTCATGATTTGATAGCACTTAATCTCCCTCGCACTTCATGCAAAATTCCCTTGGATCTTATTACTCACACTTTACCCATTTTCCCCCTTTCTTTCCCTCACTAAATCATAAGTAGCAAGTGAAAAAAAAATAAAACTATCAATCTGCTTTGATTAGATGCATTTTTATAAATTATATATAGCTATAAGATTTTATTTTCAGACAACCTGAATGTGCACCGTACAAAATTACTTGAATCACTTTCGTTCAGGGTTGAGGTTTTGTTTTGAAATACCTAAAATCACAAACGCTATTAAATTAAAATGGAGCCGAAGCATTATTTGACTGGACAACTAATTCAATGAATACATTTTTCAAGTAAATGTATACTTATCTATCAATGTAGTATAAGTAGATATTTTATTTTAAACTACTTTTATATAAGGTTCAAAAATAGAACTAAATATTTTGATGTTTATCAGGCAGTCTCCCATCAGTTTCGCATATCTTACTAATTCTAAGAAAGGACATTGCAGATGATTTGACTTTATGCACCTACAATTTATAAAGAAATTAAATTTCAGTTACATTGAATTCCACTACATTTCTCAAGAGAATCATCCAATTTTGAAAGCTAATCGATCTGCATGAAAGAAATCAGAGCATTATCTCCAAAATTTTGCATTTCATAGCACAATAACTGAAAGCAAAGGACATTGTCCCCCATTCGCAAGCAAATGGAACGGCAACTTCCCAAAACACTATTAATAAAGGTAATAAAATAGGAGTTAGCGAGTAGGCAACATATATCCCCGAGCTCATTACAGCCAGGATAATTTCTCATAACTGCTATCAAATCTTGATAAATACATCAAACAAGTCAACAGATGTACAGGAATTATATCTATGGCTTGCGAGCTGGTGGTGGTGAACTGCTACTGCTGCTGTTGCTACTGCCTCTTCCTCTCAAAGGCCTACAGTTAAGAAAATTTAGCATAACAAAGAACTAAAATTAAGATACAATTCATTAAAACAAAACGTAAAATTAGAAACATCAATACAACATTAATGAAATTAAAGTAAATACAATCATAAGCAGATTTTCAAAGTTGAAGTTAAAGCAGCATTGCTGATAAACATTATCCTTTATCAGCAATTAAACCCTAAAAAAACACCATACTGTTTTAACAAGCTAGGAGTTTGTCATTGACAATTGTGCACATTACTTCAAATATTTCAATATGGAAATATCACCAACAAAACCCTTGTATACATTCTGCTGCCCAAAAATTCTATTGCAGAGAAAACATGTGAAATTGCTTGATAAGATTACCAATCCAATTAAGATCATGCATATCTGCAATTCTGTATTTTGACAAATTTTAAGGCTAACCATCTGAAAAAAGTTGTCTGCCAGGCTCCAAAACTATACATTAAAGTTAATATTATTATTTGATATTTTCTGGCATTACAGCTTTCACCCTTTCCATGCAATCAGTGGTATTTTTCATTTACATGAAAAATTTGAAGTACCATTTTTTAATAAAGAAAACAAAACCTTAAGTTAGCAAAATTTATAATCACCAGTAGATAAGTTTCAACACGATCAAGTTTATTTCATTTTTGTTTTAGGCCAGAAATGATTATATAATAGATGTTGAAACAGAAATACACAACAGCAAAAGATTATATAACAATAACAAAGGAGGGAAAACGGCACCAGATCTTGTGTTGTGAACAGAAATTTCAAGGGAATGTGCACAGGAAAAAAACCAGGAATTTTACCAAACAAAAAAAAAAAGAATTAAAAATGAAAACAAATATATAGATGGAAGAAAAGATGTAAATTACCTTTTTGGACTGTGACTCCTTGACCTCCGGGAGACCTGTCAAAATTATGAAGGACTGAGCATAGAACATTCCAAGCAAACACAAGTAAACAAAAGAGAGACAAACCTTGCGCGGACTTGGTGAACCAGAGGATGATGACCTCCCACGTCTCACAGGTGGTCGACCCCTGTTAAAGAGAGATTCACACATTCCATCTCACTCAATTGGATTAATTTGTGCATAACTAGAATTCCAGGAATAACAATATTATTTAAAACTTCTCAAGTATCCTCAGATGAATATGCATACAAAAGTTGAAACTTGCAAGACATTGAAGTAGACGGTGAAGTATTCTGTGATAAGCATTTCTTAATCAGAAACAGTATTCTTACCCTATACAAAGCACTTTCTCTTTATCCATTATTTATTTGGTAATAAAGTCATTTTTTAACACATGCAAGACTACATGCTTAAATACTTGTTTTATGCATCAAGTTAACATCTGTTAGGTCAGTGTATATGAGCATTTGAAAGGAACTTGATAACTATAAAACCCATCAGATCAATGTAACGAGTTCACAGGTTCATTGACATCCCACACACCCTATTGGCTTCTATCAAAACACTCTAATGCATGAAAAGTAAATGAAATGGAAAAACTATGGTGTAATAGACAACAAAAAGGAAAAGTAACTCATTTTGGTGAACTGAGAAAGGATATGCAGTAAATTTACCTTCGTGGTGAGAAGGATCTTGAACGTGAGCGTGCAGACCTACGTATTGGAGAGCGACTGCGTCTACGACTGATTGGAGACCTTCTAGGAGGACTACGAGCTCGTCTAGGTGGTGAACTGGAGGAAAACATTTATTGCTTCAATTGGTTATCAATAGCATGTATGTTATGATCTAAAAATGCAAATTAATAGTTAATAATCTCAATTTCCAATTGCATCTATGAGAACAAAGTAGACATGCTTACACAATGACTACAAGATGAAGAACAAGACATTTCAGAAGATAAAATATAACTATTTTTTAGACCATGGGAAGGAATCAAACCATTATTATGATTTATTTTTCACGTCCTTGTTATCAAAGAGTGCAGGATTAGATTTATTCTTGGAACAGAATAACTTGAAATTCCCATTAGTTTTAATATAAGGTTACTAAAAGATATGGAGATTTACATGTAAGATGTAACCAAACATTCAATTAGTATTGCTCACCATATTGATAGCATGTATCATGCACATGTGCATATTTACTAAAACTAATGAGCTATAGAAAACATAAGAGCAACAGACTTAGCCATCTACAAGATTTTTGTCAATAGAAATATACAGGCACTCTATCCTATCATTAAATCTAGCAAAAATCATGCACATGTGCATATTTACTAAAACAAATGAGCTATAGAAAACAAGAAAAAATGGATTGGTCTTCCACAAGAATTTCATTGAAAGAAATATGCCAGCACTCAATCCCATCCTTCAATTATGCTAAACTAAGGTAAATATACCCTAGGGCATGCCAGGGCTAAAGACACATGACCCTCCCTAGACCCCACAATGGTGGGTAGCCTTGTGCATTGGACCGCGGCAGCCGCCCTTTTTTTATCTTGCTAGATTTCCCCAAGACAATAAATGGTAGAAACATGCAGTAAAATATACTTCTAACTTGCAACTTCAACTGTTAACCAAGCACATATGGAATTGCAAGCCTAATGTGATTCACTTATTACAAGGAAAATAATCAATAAATATAGTTACCGGCGCCTTGGAGGAGGAGGAGGAGAACGTCTACGACCTGGACTTCCACGCAACCTTCTAGGTGAGACCCTAACAAGATGAGAATTAAATAAGTATAAAGAAGAATAAGGAAACTGTTAACCAAGCATGTACGCAATTGCAAGCCAACCTTGCAGGGGATCGAAGGCGCCTTGGTGGAGACGGAGAACGACCTCCTCTTGCGGGAGACACAGGCCTCCTCCTAGGAGGTGTGTCTCCACGACGATAAGGAGAGTCCAATCGACGACGGACAGGAGAATCTGCACGACGGCGCGGAGAATCTGGTCGTCTTGGTGATCCAACCCTTCGAGGCACAGGAGATCTCCTTCTTGGGGAAGGTGGTTTTCTCCGAGGAGAAGCTGGTATCATCAAATTACAGTTTAGTATGCATTAAAAACCATGAATATAATCCATATAAATAAATACTGCACCAACACATCAGGCATATACATTCTCTTTGCCGCTTTGGCCCATCCTTTTGAACATCTGCACTAGCATTATCAGTCCTAGGGGCATCTCTCTTTGGAGCAAAAGCAGAAGCCTTTGGGGGTGGTGAATCCTTCTGTCTTGGAGGAAGAGTAAATCTTGCCTTAATGACATTCCCATCTATTTGGGCCTGCATTGTTAAAAATAATGGCATCAATTTCCAAATGCAGCAATCTTGAATATAGAAACTAGTCTAGCTCATCCAGAGAGACCTACACCATCCATGTACAGTAAAGCTTTTTCAGCATCCCCTCTTGTCTTGAATTGCACATATCCATATCCTTTTGAAAGATTAACCTGCATATGAGAAAGAAGTTGAAAATACCAGATCAAACGAAATCTATCCATCCATTTGTACTATGGGGTTACTCCGGTACCCTTTTTTATCTTCAAGGTATCGATACCTTGATTAGTAGTCAAATATTTATCGGTTGCTGATTATGCTTAATGGACTCCAAACATTTATTGTCAAAAACCAACAACCAATAAATGTTTGACAAGTCATCAAGGGTACTGGTACCCAAGAAAAAAATTCAGGGTACCATAGCAACACCCTTAAACTATTATAATATATAAAACATGCATAGAAAAAAACTTTTGATTTGCCTAAAGTACCCTTCTATTCAACATTAATCACTATTTTACTTTCTCTAATTATCAAGGTATTCTTTTTTCATTAGAAGGAGAAGATAATTTTTTACAATTTCCCGATTGTAACAGAATTATACTTCCTTGTATAAAATATGCATTAGGTTTCATAATAGATTTCTAATGTTAATTACAATATTACATTTTCTAATTGATAGGATAATTTTTTTACTAGTAAACATTGAACTTCGCATGCAAGGCATGTATCAAAAACAGTTACTCTAAAACTATGATTCCACACCAAATGCAAACTTACAATTCGATCCATTGCCAACTCCACACTTACTACCTCACCAAAGTTACCTGAAAAATTAATGCATAAAGGTCAGGTCACAGAAAAATCTAATAAAATATTAAGAATATAGCTCTTAAAGGACACCAAAAGCAATGTCTCTTTCAATGACTGATATCCAAGCATGCAATAAGATAAAGCAAATATGTCTCATCTGTTAAGAATATTATTATTGAAATCACAATGATAAAAAGCAACAGTTTAATGATGTGAAAACACAAGTATCCAAGGAACAGAATAGGAGTTTCACTAGGCTTACTTAATTCCTGGATGCTCATTGCACAGCAACAGGACATTGCTTAAAGTGTTATATACCAGACCAATTAGATGTAAATTACCAAATACCAACTAAGAAGTAAGAACACATCCAATTATTTGGCAACCATGAGGGTATTGACATAGAATCTCTACTAACTCAGCAAACACAATGTTCAATGAAACTAAAAGTTGGAAAGAATTGAGCATACTGAATATTTCTTTCAAATGGCCTTCATTGACATTCCTGCTGAGTTTGTCTATGTGAAGAACAAGTGATTCACGAACAGGAGAAGCTTTCCTGAGATCAAGCATAAGAAGTGAACACATGAGCAAAAGAAGATAGTAACACAGAGAAAGAAAATCCTATCAATTGATGAAATTCAAAGCTTCACATCAAGAGGATGACGAATTGAATTAAAAACCTATATGAAGTAAAAGATCAAAACTAAAAAGATAAATATTACAAGATTTTGAAGGATATAATCATATGAAATTGAAATTACAATTCAAAATTCTAATTTCAATTCGAATTTTGTTAGAATTAGAACTAACTAAGAATCTTAATTTTTATGTTTGGGACAAAAAAGGAATTGAGACAAAAAATTGTAATTCTGAACTTCTATTGATTGAATAATTTACCAAGAATTTATGAAAATATAATAAATAATAGAAATTTAAAATTATTATAAATAAAATTTTCAATGAAGCTTGCGTTGTCGGATTACAATGGCAGCGGTAGTTGCCAAAATACGTCTTTGACGGCGATGGATGCCAAAGAACGTTGGCGGTAACAATGACCAAAGGACGCCGACGACAAAGGTGATTGAAGGACGCTCACGGCAATGTGGCCAGAGCATGCCGAAGGGAACGGTGATTGCAGTCAGTACCTGTCAACATCGGTGGCTGGAATATGCCAGCAATGATGGTTACTAGCGACAATGGTGATGGATAGTTTTTAAATTTTTCCTTAAAAAACCTTGGTGCTTCAAATTGTAACTTTTGAGGTCTAAGCTAAGAATTTTGTGTAGTATAAACTAGTTATTTTAATATTTTTTAATTCCATGGAATTGGGCTCAGAATTGGAATTATAATTCAAATGTACACACCAAACAAAATAATTAGAATTGGTGGGTCCAATTCCAATTCCAATGTTCAATTCCAAGCCCAAATTTGTCTGCCAAACGGGGCCAAAATGAAATCTCAAATCTAGCAGATGCAATCTGCTATAAATAAATAAATATGTTCCCTATGCACACAAATAATAAGGACTTGTCACTACTGACTAGATATCTTCCCTAGATTACATTAGCCACTAAGGAAGTTGAGATCAAAGTGTATACAATGTACCATTTAAACAATAGACAGTTATGGACAAAAGAAAAAATAGACCATCAACACCTGACACCATGTGGGAATCTGTGTCAACTGCAGTGTTCCACTACTAGTTTGCATCTTATTGACTTACATGAAATATCTTGTTAAATTCACTTTAAGGCATTGTTTAAACAAAAACAGCAAGAACAATTTCAAGTCTCCGCAACAATAAATTGAAGAAAATCAAAAGATTTATTTCACAAATAAGTAGAATAAAAATAGTAAATTAGAAAAACAGTTTACCTTGGGGGAGGAGAAGTCCTTTTAGACTGGGGTGGAGGAGATCGACCTCGTCTAGCTGCTTCAGCAGGACTACAGGACAGATGATGTAAACACAGTATCATATCAACCTGGTCCACAATAATTGGCCAGAAAATGAAGGCAAATAAGAAGAACAAAGAAAAATACTTCCACATCTACCATGGCCATGTTTCCAAATTATTTTTACCAACTGAACCATGATTTGTATATTTTATTTGGTTGAAAATGATATGCTGTACTCTGACTAGCCATTTATTTTTCGCCAGTAACCATAAATTACCCGTCATGCTAGAAACTCAAGACTAAGGGATAAAAGAAGTGGACTACTGATAGTTTTGGATGGCCAACTACGTTAAGTTAACATTAGAACAAGTTGCAGACCAACTTTGACTTGGTCATCTAATTAGAGCCCACATCTCATCAACCACAAAGAGCAAGAAAATCCAATAGAACATTAACATGCTAAGCCAATACTTTTAAAAATCAACAAAAAAGAATAATCAATCTCAAGGATCAAAACAATATCATTATCAAGATTCAAGAAGAGCATTGAAATAAGAATTTTAGCAAGACTACAAGGCTAAACTTGAGCTTTTTGGTGACTGTAAGCAGAAAGTAATGCTTCATCCAGTCAAGCAAGTTGGAAGAGAAAGTTCATTAAAATCGTGCATTTTCAGAGCAGTTTCCATGAGTCCTTCTATTGAAAATTTGCACCTCTGTGTCACTCAAAACTGCAAATGAAAGAGAGAGAGAGAGAGAGTGCATTCTCACTTTTCCAGCAATCAAGAGAAAACAATTCTATACCTATATCCACATCTGCATCCCAGATTCTCAGATTCAACGTCAATTAGCTGCTGGAATCCCTTAGGTGTCATTTCTCACAGCTTGGACAAAAATAATTAAACCTAAATTTTCTAGATGAGTTTTTCATCCATAATTGGGTAACAACCACCACCAAGAAGTTCTAACAACAGCTGATGAAACAACCAATGGTATCAAATATCACTTCCATTTTTTGATGTTATAGAATATTCTAATCCATTAAAATGAAAGAAGTGAACAGAACTGCAGGACAAGACATTTCACAGCAAAGCCAATCCTATCCCTTTGATGATTTAATGATTCAGATTAGGACAAATCCAAGTGCAGGGAAAAAAAAAAGAGTTACAAGTAAAAGCACCAGAAAGAATCCCAATGGAAAATTCAAGAGAATAACTCCAAGCACAAACCCAACTGCAAAGTGGACATATTATTATTATTATTTATTTATTATTTTGTTAAAAAATTTGTAACCCAAGATAAATGACCCCTAAGGGTATGTTTGGGATGGAGGAGTTAGGGGGGATAATTTTTCATTTCTAAGTTAATAGAAATAGAGAATTATAAAATGTTTATATAAATAAATAAGAGATGATTAGAAGGTTACATAATCTCTCATTTTATTCCTCTCATTTTTTAAAAAATTAATATAAAGAAAATGTTTGGATAGAGGAGTTTGTAGGAGGAATGGAGGGGAGGATTAATTTTTTATTTCTAACCACAATCGCAATAACCACAACGCAAGCGCAATTTAAAACCCTAACTACCATCATCAATACCATTCCATCGAAGAAGAATGAAACGGTTACTCTAAGCATCATTGCACAATCACAGATAATACGAAGCCCACTCATGCATTTTTATAGAAAGATCATAGAACACCAAGCTCTAAGCATTCACCGATTTTTCCTACATTTTCAAGCTTCAACAATCCCAGACCCCAAACCAACCCTCGAATTCAAAACCGAAAATTGTAGAAACTAGTACACAGCTCAGTGGGTTACCTTTTTCTCCTCTGCAGAGGAGGGCTTCGGCTCCGGGAGCTGCGGGACGGAGAGGAGGAGGAGGAGGAGTGAGAAAGGGAACGGGAGCGAGAATCGGAGGGAGAGGAGGAGCGAGAGCGAGAATCGGAGCCAGACGGTGGCGAGCGACGACCTCGCCCTGGTTTCGCCATTGTTAGGGCACAGAAATCTTAAACCCTAGCTAGCTAGCTAGTAGGAGTAACTGGAGGTGAAGATGAGAAAGAAGAAAGAGCACTCTCTCTCTGTTCCGAGCGGGTGAATGTAATTCCTGAACCGGGTCTATCCGAATATTCATGGGTTGACCCGCAGCCCCATTCCATCTATTTTCCTTTTCCTTATGATTCTAACTCTTTTTGTATTTTAACAAACACTAAAATTAATTCTTCAAATATACATGTGACATCAGTTTAATCGTCTAATAATTTTTAACATCAAAATAGTTATCAAATATCATTTTTAACATTAAAATAGTCATCAAATGTTATATCAAATTAGTCTTTTAAAGTTATTTTTTAATATCAAGTTAGTCCCTTAAAATGACTCCACCATAGGCTCTTGGGAAACCCTTGTAGGGAACTCACGGGAAAATGGAGGATAGGGGATGGAATGGGAAAGTATCGGAGGGATTGAACTCCCATTTTTCATACTTCAAATGTCTAAATACCACTTGAGTCAAAGGCTCGTAAGTAGCTCTAATTTTTTTATATTCACTTTTTGTCAGTCTCTTAGATTTTTGAATAAATCTAGCCTCTCCATAGAGTCTTAGGAAATCCCTGTGGGGACTCACGGGAAAGGGGGGATAGAGGAGGGAATGGGAAAGCATTGGGGGCATTGAACTCTCACTTTTCATACTTCAAATATTCAAATACCACTTGAATCGAAGGCTCGCAAGTAACTCTAACTTTTTTATATTCACTTTTTGCCCGTCTCTTGAGATAAAAGATTTTTGGATAAATCTAGTTATATAAATTAAAAGATTTTTGGATAAATCTAGTTATATAAATTATCACCATGATTGGCATTGAGAAAATTAAATGAAGTGATGAAAGTTGAAGATGATAGTGACATAGTGCATGTTGAGTGGTGTAGTGTGTAGTGTAAAAGCATTACCTTACACAACAAGTATATCTAAGAATATCTTTGTATCATAAGTGACATCAAAAGAAAGTTTTAAAGATTAAAGTTATTATGGTATCATTATGAATATAGTAAAAATGAATTGTCAATTATTTAAAAGTCTATTAAATATAACTCACCGTTAATAAATATTTGATAACTTAACTTGAATCCTAATAATAACAAAAGTAATTATAAATACCTAAATAAATCCCTTCAAACACTTTTTTATGTTACCGTTCAATTATATATTAGCTAGAGTGTTTCACTTGTTAGCTAGTTGCTCACTATATATTAGCTAGGGTGTTTCACTTGTTAGCTAGTTGCTCACTCTTTAATGATGTAGACTGAATAATGGTGAATATGAAAATTAAAGTCAACTTTCAAACCATTGTACAATGCCAAAGACCAAAGCTATGCTTTTAAAAGTAGTCCATCCCAGATTATGATTATGTGTAAAACCATGTAGCTAATCACCTTGGGCATTTCTCGCGAGACTTCCCACAACTAGCACTACCAAGATTTCCTCAAATGCTCCATTTTAATGTTGATTTTCACTCATCCCCAAGGAGGTTTTCCCCAAGAAATAAAGGCTACACTTCTCCTTGCCAATTTTATTTAGAACTTTTAGCCAGAATAATTTTGCAAGTTTCAATTTTTAGCCAGAGAAAAAAACGAAAACTCAGCTATTAAATAATCCAAATTCTTTATTCTTTCTTCCTTGCCCATTGAAAAGCCATGAATGTTAATTGGAAGGTTCAGAAAATCAAACATTTCACTAACTGAATGACTCTAAAAACCAAACTTCTTTTCTTATCCCACAAATTCACTAGAATTCCATTGACAAGGTGAACTTCCCTCAGATCATTGCCCACTGTTAGAGCTACTATGCGATAAATACAGTATTGCAGTGGTTATAAATAACAATCAAGGGTGAAAAGGTCTCAATAAGCTAAATTTATATGCTTAACAAGTCAGTTCCTCCAGATAATGCAAATAATCCTCTTCATTGAGGTTGCTCAGTACTACTTGAAGCTTCAGAACGCCTTCTCTTTGCTTCATTATCACCCAGCTGCAGTGAAACACACAAATCTTCATTACAGCCATGCCTCAATGAAGATAAATTCTCTGTTGCAGCTCTGTCCTTCATACTGATTTTGTGCAGTGGAGACCGCCCGGTGAAATTTGGGATAAACTGGTGTTCGATACTGGGACCTACCTTGATTCCATCTTCAACTTGAAATTCAGTCTCAATAATTGATGGTTTCATGTCTTCGCTACTCAGTTCAACTCCTAAAGGGATGGACTGAATTTGAAGACCAAGTGGCTCAAATTTGTCTTCAGCTTTGTCTTTTGTAAGAACACCATCAGGAGTTGAGGAGTCACCAATGGTTGAGCCAATTCCCGTAGCTGAGGCTGCTCTTTGTTCTTGCACTGCCACTATATGTAACAGCAGCACAACTAGAATCAGGATTTATAACTCAAGATTTTAGTAATTAACCTTTTCTTTCACTACATGTAGGTCATCCTAATCAATACAAGGAACCATCTTTTCAAACATTTCGCCATATTATAATGTGAATTTTGTCCATTCACATTATCTTTATTGTAAATGAATAATTTATAGTATATACTAATAGGTTTAAAGAAAATGATGTTATGGTAGTTTGGTTTTAGATAGGAAAATGAAGAAACCATCCCTACCAGATCATATCAGATCTGAAGGTACAGTTACCCATCACATCCTCTGCCTTCAAACATTAATATAATTTCAGACGATCAACATCACCAAAAGTTTTTGTTGACATTTTTTAAGCTCCATTTTATATTTGAAGAAGCCTTTTGGTGTATCATAAGTGAGAATCACGCAGCCTAGTATTATGTCCTGATGCCATATATAGAGAATTCTATAGAATAAAATAAATGAAAGAATAGAGGAACCAAAAAAATTATCAAATGACAAATGACAAACCTCTAAGCCCTTCATCTGTTGTTATCAAATCAAGTTCAAGGAGATTCAGAAGACGCCCAAGATCAACCCCACTAGTCCAATTTTCAGGAGGTTGCCCAACTTTTAACTTAAGGCGGCCCCTGTTAGCAGTTCCTCCCCATATGATCCCAATTGGTCGTGGCTTCTCACCATTGTCACCTTTTAACATGATAAGGCTTCCACTGTCTCCTTCAAGATCAAAAGTTTGTTGGTTCTCACCCACAACAAGAAAATCAGTGAAAAAGCATATTCCTTTCTCATCATTGTACTCTAGGGCATATGCCAAAACAGTTCCCGAAGTCAAGCCAGAACTTCTTCCAACCTTCACCACTTGTTTTCCAATAAGGCTACTAATTGGAGACTGTAAGTCAATGATTTTCACATCACCAACATCTCCAACACCTTTCACAGAAGTAGTAACAGTGGACATGTCAAAGTCATCGGCAAAAGTAATGAACGCGCCATCAGCTCTCACAAAAGTCTCTGCAGGAGAATCACACCATGATGAGTATGTGTGGTGAACAAAATGCAAATGACACAACTAAATCAATCAGACTCCTAAAATTGTCTTGCCTGGGTTGATTCCAGCAAATATGCCATACCAAAGCTCATCCGTTATAAATGAAGTTGCTCTCTCTACTGCACCAAGATAAACTCCAGGCCCCAATGTGGGCGGAAGGGGATGAAACATCTTTTGATTTGGATAATCTAGGTCAACTGCAACATGCCGATTTGTGAGAAATCCAACTTGCTGACTACCTGTTTGACTCCTAACAATGGCACCCAAAGTTCCATAAGTCTCCTGGTTTGCCACCTGGGCAAAGGAAGTAAGTGGTTAGAGATCCAATATATTCATCAAATAGACCATGACTACATGAATCTACTACTGGGGATACTTCTATAAACTGCATTGATGTCTGAAACTAGCAAGTGAACGCTCTTCCATACCAAGATTGGTATTCTATGATAAAGTAATGATGGATGACTTAAAATGTTGACATTCAGCTCCATCAAGAATGCTCCATTAAAATATGTAGGAGTTAATTGTATTTTCAATGGTAATTTTCATCAAGAGACATGCTCCACTTTTAACCCTAGTAATATGTTAACATAACTTAGCAATCACAGTTTTCATACAATAATCAAATAGAAAGCCCTCAGCCACAAAAAGTTTATTTTATATGGTGTAACTACTGAGCTCCATAGCAAGTACCAAAAGTGTTAACAGTCTAGATTAATTTTCTAGGGCATAATAAATTGTTTATGGTTATAATGGGAAGAAATAAGTTAGCTGCAGAGGCTAGCCCAGGAATTGAATGTAATCAGATTCAGAGAAGATTACTGGGTAGACCAGCTTAATAAGCCAGAGGGCATTATGAAATGGAAGTAGAACACATATCTTCTTCACACTACCAATCAAAGCATCAATTTCAGTATGCCACTAAGAACAATATGCCAAAGATACATCAGATGTTTAATCCTGTTTGATCCTCAAATTCAACAAAAATCACAGATTGAAATCAGTATTCAAAGATCACATAATTTAATTTAAGATCATTAAAACGTTAACATGGCGTTTCAGTTATTTAAAGCTGAGCCTTAAAGTAAATTTGACATATTAGATGGATGATGGTAAGCTGAAAGTCTGACTCTGATTACTTTTCAACTAGAATATTGTTCCAGCTATGTATTTAGCAATTCACTCTACCTGCTGATAATCCTCAAGACTCAAGAGATTTGTGGATCCTATTGTTTCACTCTTCAAATATCTCAAATGACTGCTTTTGACAAGACCAACAATACCACATAATCTGTATAACTGGTCTTTCTAAAATAAGAGCTAATTCAGGTCAGAAAATTTGAATAGAGTGGAATGCGTTCCAAAAATATAGGCTAGAAGAGATTAGGTTGAAGGAGCATAGAAAGAGGTGCTGATACCCTTAAGGATCAGGCAAGTAGCACTCCAACAATATGATTGTCAAAGTAAAGACATCAATAACCAAATATAGGGTTAAATTCAAATTAAAAACAGGTCCACAAATTCAAATCAGGGAGGAAAATAAATACTTAAACCATTGTATTAGATTTTTGGGTTGTCCTCCTTGTGAGGATTGTTAGACCTCCATCTACAGCTATCGATTAAGATTTAAAAACAAGTAGAGAAAAAAATAAAATAAAATAAAATAAAATAATTGCATTAACGCTCCAAACAGAATTAGATAACCATAGGAAAAGATGAAGTATGAAATGTAAGGTATGCAATTTGAAGAAGTCATGAGTTAATCAGAAGTAGCTAATCTCTAGCAGACTATCATAGAAGGTCAAGTTCATCCACACATAAAGAAACCAGCACGAAATTCTGAGAAGTTAAAGTGAGTCTTGACAAAACTTAAGATGCTTTGTTGAAGTTACACATACAACCTGGAAATTTTAGGCTCATGTAGGCAAGGCTTTTTCTGGCTGGATCAACAGCATCATGGCAAACAAACATGATACTTGATAAAATAAAAGGATAGTAGTTGCAATATGCTTTTAAAAGGAAAAAGGTTGCCAATTATCAGGCTCAAGGGATTCTTTCATCATCACATATATGTAATATTAATTCAATAAAAAGCCAATCTTTCTAAAACTGAAGCTGTCCTTCCACAGGAAACCTTAATTAAGGGAGCATAGAAACACCTGAGAGCCTGAACCAATGCACGGATCACCCCCACGCAAGTCATCTACAATCTCTGTATAAAGCTGTTCTTTAGGTGTTGGCTCAGGTGCACCAAAGTACGAGAATTCCACCACATCTACATCACACCATACTCCTCCAGGTCCCTGATTGACATATAAAACATTTATTTTACCAGCAGCACTAGGCACTAGAAAACAACTAAATACCATCTATGATTAAAAAATAAACTAAACACAAAAATTGAATCAGGGAGGTCCAGAATGAACATCTCAGAGAACCTCAAGAGCAGTAGGTAGACACTGGATTGGGCTGAGCCATTGCTTGTGAACTTTCCTGGAAACAAAAACTAGAATGGCAGGAATATCTGTTAATACACCTCGCCTAATGCGAAAACCAATTGCTGTTCCAAGGCTGTAACAACGCAGTATCTTGCTGTGAAATGCCCTAATTGTCATGAGTTCAAGCAATGTGGTTGCCTGCTGCCCCTTTGGAAGCCGACCAAGGGTTTCAGGTAGCACCCCCTTTTGTAGATTTAAAAAATAGTTTGCTCTCTCTTCAGCAGCATCATTCAAGCGGCTAGAGGTAGGCCATGAGAAGTAAGCAGCATTGCTCTCACAGTGCTGTCCAGCTGAAGCAAAGGGGTGAAGCGTTGGCGGACTCATCGAAGGCAGATTCGAATGACTGCAACAGTTTCTTTCAAGATCCAAAGCTGATTCCTCTGAAGGAGTTGAACCAGAGCAACGAATCCTCACGTTAAGTCTGGAGCGCTCCATATTTTGATTAACCTAAAATAATGGTCTATTTCATCAAAAAAGGACTAACAGAGTCCTAAAATTGTCAAAGAAGAGCATAACAAATAGGATCTCTAGCTTAGTCCAAAAGACAGTAAGAATGGAGACAAACTTTAGGACAGAAGAACTAAAACTCAGCTATTAATTATATAACACGTTAGTAACATAAAAAGGGACCTGCAAAGGAGAGTCTCTGCAAATAAGCCTATACCTTCTGATTCTCAGATTCAAGCAAATGAAAATTTTCAAATTCAGTATTATACCTTGAATATCAGTAATTATCCTAAGCTAAGCTAAGTTTCAGGCATGTTGCAATCATAGTTACTGGGTTCTCTCACCAAGCCTGTGAATTGTGTATCAATTCCTGCTTACCAATTTTTGGTACCAATTCATGGTACTTCCCAGAGTAAAAAAATTCTTGAGATGATAATTTCAAAAAATAACGTACTACCCTTACTCGTACTAGAGAGTATCTCTGGTTGCAATTAACTTCTTCGGCAAGCTCCCATACACGCCAAAAAAACAAGGGAAAGAAAAGCAAACGATACATGGCCATGAGTTTAGGATATTTCATCTATTCATAAAAAAAAAAATAAAAAAATAAAACTGGACCAATTAGTTTTCTTCAAATAGACAAATTAAGGTCCTCAAAGAACTAAGGTTATTTCCTTGGTGTATTTAATGAGTTATTTTCTGAAATTTTCGATATGGGTACTCTTAGTCTAACAACCAAACGTCAAAAAACCAATAGTTAGCAGGTGTTCAGTGAACCCAGTGACCCAAAACAACCAAATACCTTAATATAAAGCCAAACCCAGAAAAAAAGAATAGCATATTCGCATGTAACAGAACTAAAGATGACCATTTCATGCTCAAAAGCAGAAAGAAAATGAAGAAAAAGGAAAAAAGTAAGAAAGAAAACAAACTCAGTGTCACTTACAGGCAACAGGCCAAGGTGGGTTTCAGTTCAGGAGCAGAGTAGAAACCACAACACCCTCATTGAGACACCCAGTTCATCCAAAAGCCAAACTGGAGTGAGAATCTGCAAAAAAGTTGCAGAATTTGAAGCTTGCTTTGTATGGGGCCAGGTGGTGATTGCTGTTCAATCCCATGAATGGCAAAGCTGCATAGAAATGCGGTAAAGTAAGCCTTGTTGTCGGGCTGTGTTGTGTTGGAAACAACTTTCAAAGGTTTTTTTTTTTTGTTGATGAATAACAACTTTCAAAGGTTATTTGATGTACTTGGTTGGTTTTTTTTTAATAATAATCAATGTATTAAGAATTTAACTAGAGATCGAATCGGTGAGACATTCGAATTATGGTTTGATTGGTTAAATTGGTAGTTGAACTGGATGATATAATAATTATAAATATAATTACATACATAATTATTTATATACATATTCAATTAAAATAGCTTTATTTTGAGAGTAACAAGAATTTAAGAAAAAAAATTAAGGTTTAATTCTTATTTAAAAATATAATTATTATTATTTCTTTTTAAAATATTCATTACTACAAAAATAATTATTAATTTTTTTTGAAAATCAGTTGGTCCAAATTTATTAGTTCATTTTTCATCGCATAGATCTTAAAAAGCTATGTGAAATCGATATAAAATGCATTCAAATATGACAAACGAGTAAAAAATTATAACTTTTGATAAATAGATCTTAAAAAAATCCTAAAAAACTAATTTAAAATCTTAAAAAATAATTTAAAAATCTGAAAAAGTAATACAAAATTCAAAAAAAGTAAAAAAAAAAAAAATAAATTGGCTAGTTTTTAATAACTGGGTCCAGTTCATTTAGGTTATCAGTTTTTCCCGGTTCAATGGCTAAAACGATTTTTGGGACCAACCGAACCAGCCAGGCATGCAGGTTACAGTCTAACCGGTTAAACTGGAAGGTCGGGTCCAGTTTGATTTTTCAAACCATGATAATATAATATTAGTATATTATATCCGCGCAACGCACAAATTTATATATCAAAATACTTTTTTATTAAAAATTATGAAAGGTTAGAGCAATTTTGTAACATAATTTTTTTTCCTTCATTATATAAGTAAAAAATTACTTTCATTAGGGGTGATTTTTATGAAAAAAAATTATTTTTTAAAAAATAAAACAAGTCAAAAATTACTCATACAATAATTTTTATTTATGTTTTTAAATTTTAAAATTATAAAATTAAAAGGAAAAATATTTTAAGAAATTATCACAAGTTAAGATGATTTCTAAATTAAAATATATATATTTTTAATACATAAAAACAAAAATAAAATATCTTAATAAAAAATTAACAATATTACTATTTAAAAAAAAACCCGTACTTTGACTGAGGTTTGGTGGAACAATTATATAATGCCAACAACTTCAATTTAGAACTATTAGGCTTCTGGATGGTCCTACTTTTAACCTTTTGTCCTTAATATGTTATTGTTTCATGCACCTATGCTTACGTTTCAAAAATTAATAGATTTAAATCTTTTTATGTAACAAAAAATAATCATACCATGCTAAATGACAGTATTTCGGTAACTATTTTTTTAAAAAAAAATTGATATTTTAGGTGAATTGTTAAACATGCTATACTTTTATATTTAATAAACTTTTAAATATTTATTATAAACTCAACAGTTAATAAATAATTAATAATTCACTATGGATACAATGCTAATTAGAATACCATAGCAACTTCTCAGGCTAAAATAAAACAACATATTAATATATTATCAAACATTCTTAAAAATGATGTTGGATTTGAATTTGTAAACTTGAGGTTATAATTTTAAAACAAAATTAAGGACCTGTCTGTTACAAATTTAAAAAATAATAATTTTAACCTTCAATAATTTAGAGATTTTAAAGAAAAACAGAAGTTATTTATGTTTGTTTACAATCATAAAAATCATTTTTTAAATGAGAGTAGCTTCTCTCTCTTCTATCGCAAGAGATTTTTTTCAAAAGTTAATGAAAGTAGTTTTTCATTTTAACTATAAAAATGATTTTTTTAAACAAATAATTTTTTTAATAAACTTAAACAAACAGAATCAAAATCATTAAAAATGATTTTTTACTCAAAAAAGTGATTTTTTAATCAAATAATATGTAACAAACGGGCTCTAAATAATTAAAAATTTAGTTAAATTTATTGTAATTATAATTTGGAAATAAAATTAATTACACATTAATCGTGTTAGCTGACAATAAAGAGTTATTTTTTGTATTAAATAATTTTAAAACACAACCAATAACTACTTTATCACTTGAGTTATAAATATAAGTGAAGATTGAAACATTTATAAATAATAAACATATATTTTTAAATCATTCTGAAGATTTAATATTTTTTCAATCAAAATTAATATTTGATTTATTCTTTGAAATCTATTTACCTCTTCATGTTTCATTGTATTACCTACTTTTTGAGAGAATTAATATTTGTTTTTCTTTGTTTCAAACACAAAGGTTGAAAAAGGGTGAGGATTTCCTCTAGATTTGTAACACAAAGGGTTAGACATCCCTCTAAATGAGTTGTGACAAAGGTGGGGTATCCTTTTAGTTGTTGGAAAAGAAAACATAAAAAATGAAAAGACTATCAAAGTAAGGAATTCTTTTTTCTCTAATAAAAAAAAGCTCTCATAAGATCTATAATTGATTCATAAATTTTGACTAATATTAATTGAATTTAACAAAGATTAAAAAAATAGTTAAAGAAACAGTAAGAAATTGACTTTTAAATATTGTTATTTTCTTTTATTAATTAGATTGTGTTGAAAATTTTGAAATTAGGAAAATTAAACGTTTGATGATTAATTGATTTATATTCATAATGATATTGAGTAACTCATGAAATTGATATTGATTAATCGATTTACAATTATAGCATTTTATTTATGAAATACAATAATGCCAAAGCTAAATAATAAAATTAAAATAAATAAATTAGCATACCAAGAAACAATTAATATAAAAAAATTTAAATCTCGTGTATATCGTGTAATCGTTTAATTGTGAATAATATGAGCATTTATTATAATTATCTCACTTTATATTTTAAATTATGGAATGTATCAAATTATTAAAATTTAATATTTAAGCTAAATAGGATAATTTTATTTTTTAAAATTATTTAATAATATTTTAAATAAATCTAAATTTTAAGTAATTAAAAATGAAATAAGTTATAAAAAAACTAATAATATTAATAAGGAAGTACAAAATCACGAAAATTCTATTTTAATATAAAATTTATTTTAATAAAACTTAGTATACTAATAAATTATCCATGGAAAAAATGCTAATAAATTAAATGAAAAGTAAGATGATATAAATTTCAATTTTTAAAATAACACATTGACGTAATCTCCATTTTTTATGGTTGAATGAATATTTTATTATTAATAATTTCGATTTTAAAAAGTAAGAAATAAATACATTATTATCAAAAGTTAAATGAAATCAAATCAATTATAATTGAAAGAATTAGATGTTAGCTTCATTATTCAAAATTATTATTTATAATTTTAATTTAAAAAACTTATGAAATTCAATTCCGAATAGTAATTTTGGGAGCCATTAAAAAGGAGTTGATATGTACATTTGGAAATAAATTAAATACATAAGAAAAAAGACATATTTATGATTAACATCTCCATCAATGGCTACAAATTTTAGAAGAAAAACTTATTATATCAGTGACACATGGCATTGGTGAAGCTTGAATGGACTCTTTTTAATAATACTAGTTTATCACTCATATGATGCACGAAAGTATATTAAAATGTGAAAGACAATACAAAAAGAATAATAATAAAAACTTATCAGAGATGAAGTAAACAAGTGAAACACAATAAGAGAGTTGAATTGTGTTCATTGACCTTTTTAGAAAACTTTTTGTAAGTTGGTTCACAGAACAAAACTTTGCTAGTTTCCAAAACAGAATGGACGATTAAAAACAAGTTTAGTAAAACAGACACAAAAACGTTTTTAAAAGAAACTTTGGGCGCAAGCAGAAAGTTATAAGTCCAGATAAAAGAATTGTTAAGAACAATAATGACAATCCCCAAATGTTAACAAATAAAAAGTAAAGCAAGGTAAGAGATAAGAAGATCACACCAGATATTTATACTAGTTCACTTTTATAAACCAAGAGCTATATCTAGTCCTTTCTACTTGAAGGATTTTTCACTAATCTTCTTAATATTACAAGTATTCTTCACAACGCATCTTCAGACTTACAACCAAGTAATCTTAACATCTTCAGGTTCTAACGACAAGTATTATTTACTAACAAGCCTCTTCAAGCTTAACACAGAGTTATAAGAAGAGTGTTTGAAAATACTTAAGATTAACTCACGATATGTGAGGATAAAACAAATAAGCTCAGAATAAACTGAAAAACTCTATACATGAGTATATGAAGGTGTAAGTAAATCTTATATTATATCTCTTTTCTCTTGGTGTAGTTATGTTTGGTCTTTCGAAGACTTCATGTATATATAAGCTTGTGAGCTAACTTTGTCTTCTTAAGCTTATTTGTCCAACGACAATAAATGTTACCATTCTGATGAGCATTTCATTATGTTTCTAGTTGAAGTTTTCACACCCTTACGTTTTAGATGTTAAAATATATGAATAAGCATCCAAGCCATCATACACAATACCTACCTAGCCTATGCTGAAACCCCATGAACACAAGCTTCCACCTTTAGCCAGAAACCTCATCAAAACATTAATACTCCACACTGCGAACCACCCTTTGAATCCCATTCCACTCCATGTAGCATAGTTACCCCAAAACACCATAGAAAGCCCACATTTAGTCCCACAAAACAAAACCCACCAAGCTCACCAAAAAATACTCATCTCCTGAACCTCCCAGTCCCATGCCACCTAAACCAGACACAGCAACATCACCCACAAGCCACAACAATAAGCATCGTCTTCCTCTAACGCCTGCACCTAAAGCAGCACCTAGACCACACCACAGAACCTGCAGCAATACTCCAATAACTTGCACCTCCAAACTGTAGCCCCCAAGCCACACACACCAGCAACCGAGCCACCAAAATGCAACATCACCAGCCCCATGTTGTTCCCTAAGAGCTCATGTCCATATGCACCCATAAAACAAACTTAAGCCACCCTCCCAGTTTTGAGTATTGAATCTCTTAAGTTAACCTAAAGCCCCTACAACAATGAGCAAACTCCTTCACACCCCTGCACCAGCAGCTAGTCACCATGAGAACCATTCAGCTCCATCAAGCCTTCACAAACCATCAATCTGAGACCCAACCTCAACACAGTACCTCCACCCCTAAGCCAACACTCACACCTAAGCACAGGAACCACCCAAGCACCTACAACGCTCCCATAATTACGTCCAAGTTCTTCAACTTCTCTACATGCTCTTAACTAGGGTTTTAAATTGCGGTTGTGATCACAGTTGTAATTGCGTTACGATTACTGCGAATGCGTGCATTACGATAACTGCGATGCATGTTGTGGCCGTAAAATTTTTCAAGTTGCAATAATGAAATTTTTTATTTTTAAACAAACGTTGCAACATTGTGCCTGATGTGTTGCGATGCGACCAATGCAGTTGTGATGCAGTTTCATTGCGAGTGTGTTGTGGTTCCATTGCGATTTTTTGTGTGAATAGGAATCACCCAACAATTGCGGACTGCTGCAATATTGCAGACAAAGCTTCACTAAACTATACACACAACCCCACGCGCACCTTTCCACTAGACACTTCACATCCAAGACATCACTTATTCACACGCACACGAAGCTTAACACACACTCACACATTCCCTTCAAAGAGCCTCACGCAGCACCCACCTACACAGCGCACATAAACTCCACTCACCATGCTGCACACAATCCACGTAAATTCAATTAGTTTTGTTTAGGTTAGGAGTGTTATTGGACCTTAAATTCAGGAAGGGGAAGAGTTAAATGATTTTTGTTGGGTCATTTGCTACAGTTAAGGTTTGGTTAATTTAGTATAAGAAAGACTTTAGTTTTTTTTGGGTTTTAATTGGTAAGATTTAATTTATCTATTAGTGTGTTTTATGTCTTGTGGACTTTAGTGGCACAGTTTTATTTCCTATTAGTGGGTTTTAAGTTTTGTGAGTTTATGTTTGTTTATAGGTTTTAGTTGAAATAAGTTTCCATTGGGTTCAAAGGGATTTCTTTAAATTAAGGTGATAAAAGGAGAGTATTTTCTTTTAATAAAATAAGATAAAAATAAAAAGGTTGCTAATTTTTTTTAAAGCTAAAAAAGGACTAAGTGAATAGGCCAAATAAAAAGAATAAAGAAAATTAATTTTTGAATCTCTTTTGTGTTTAATTATGACAAGTTCTTTTTTTTTTTATATTTTGCTTTGTTTAATTATTTAATGTTATTGTGTTATGTTTAAAGATCTTTATTTTTATTATTTAGTGTTAGTTACTTTGGTTGTATCATATTTGAATATATTTATCTTTACTTGATGCTAATTATGTTGTTCTTAAAGTTTAAAGTTCATCATTTTAATTTTCACACTTGGTTTTATTATCTAGTTGTTAAATAAAATATTAATAAATATCCACACAACAAGCAATGAGATTGATAGTATGGCTTGTTCCGTCCTCAATGTCATTTAGGTTTGTAAGGAGTTTATTGTAAGATCTTGTGTTGTCTTGGACCCCGTTCAAGAATGGATTTTAAATAATTATTCACGCAACGTCTAATGAAATTAATTGTATAACTTTGTGTCGTCTTTAGTATCATTTGAGTTCATAAGGGTAAATTATATGGCCTCGTGTCGTCTTGAACCCTGTGCAAGAGTGGATTTAATTTGGTAACAAAGATTTCAATTAATCCTTTCAACGAATATTTTTTTCTTAATTCATTTAATGAGTTTTCAATACCTCTTAATGAATTTTAAATTCTTTTTAAAATAATTTAACCATTCTAATTAAAATCAACCTGCCAATAATCATTTTTTAAAAAATTACGTAACTTTGAGTTTTCCATTGTACTAGGAGATATGTAGAAGCGCAAGTCAAGCTAAAATTATAATCTTTGTAATTTAATTTTGCTTATTTTTTAATTTGTAAATATTTCTCTTTAATTGTAAGTAATTGATTTTTATTTAATTTTATTCTTTTGTTTAAGGGGAAAAATAGATTTTTTTAGGTTATTAAATTCACACAATTAACTTAAGGTAATCGTCTCAGGACTAATGTATCAGGGGTGCAGTAGGATTAAGTTTCTATCCTTCCCTATACATAAATTGACTTTCAAACCTTACCTGGTTTGCAGACAATTTTGTAATTTTTTTAATCCATTAAAAAATATTTTTTCAATTATTTTTCTTATTAATAAACGATTGGTGACAACTCTATTTTTTTATTTTATTTTATCTCCCGACACTCTTGTCGCGATTTTTTCGATCATGATGATGTCAAAAGAATTTTTGTTTTGTTCTTTAACTTTTTAACATACATCACTCAAGCCATTGGCAAGTATGTTATGAAACAAATAGCAGTTTCAATTCAAACGTACATGGTTTCTTTTACCTTTCTCTCTCTCTCTCTCTCTTTCTCTCTTTTTTAGAATTTGGGCAGTTACATTCAGAAACAACTATCAGTTTCAATTCAAATGTACATGATTTCTATTTCCTCTCTATTACTTACACCAATTGTTTCTTAGAATACCACTTGTCTCAAACATAACCATCGTCCTTGGTGAAATCGATGTAATTTTTGCTTTATTCTTTAACTTTTCAACGACTTACATGAGCGTTGAGGCCATTGACACATTCTAAAATAGCCAGTGGTTTTAGTTCAAATGTAAATGTTTCTATTTTCTCTCTCTTTCACTCTCCTCCAGCATCTTCCACCTCTCTATCTCTCTCTCTCTCACACACACATACTCTTAAGAAAATCATATATTATTAGGACGTCATAAAATCTTGCATTGAAGCTAATTTTGAAATAAAAGATGTTTTGCTATGTTTAATATCTAAAGTGCTTGAAAATCATGATTCTTTAGGAGGTTTTATGACTGAAACCAGAATGCTTTTACTATTCATCTATCATCTGACAAAAATTAGAATTACTTGAGTCCCGTTTGGGTGGTTTTTAGTTTTATGTTTTGAAAATTTTAAAATTTAAATTTAGTTTTAGTTTTGAGTTTTGAGTTTTAGTTTTTTTTAGTTAAGCCACTTTCTTTACTTTATTTCACTATGAATTCACCCAATATTAAAAAAACATTGACACATAAAAATAATTAAAAATGACAATAAAACAATTAAGTCGGGAAAAAAATACTTAAAAAATTAAAAGAATAATATAAATTTTGACAACAAAAATAAATATTATAAAACTATAAAAATAATAAAAATGGTAATCATGAGTAGTAAGACTAACCACGATAACTAAAAGTCATACCATTAGAAAAATACAAGTCTTAACTGAAACAAAATATAAATATTCAAACATAAACATAAATATAAATATCCATCATACACACGTCTTAATCCAAACATAAACATAAATATTCATGTCTTAATCCAAACATAAACATAAATTTTCAGAGATTGAGGACAATATCTTTCTTCCGCTCATCTGATAATGCCAAAAACACGTCCCTCCATAGAGGGTCTTCTTTTAGCATCTTTACTGCCTTTGTAAAAGGAGCAGCACCAATGCCTTCAAGTTTGTCAAGGATGTTCAAACATGTCATCAATTTCTTATTTGCTTCATTGTCTTGTCCATCTACTTCCCCCGTAGCATTAGAAGATGACCCTACAACTTGGCTGGTGCTCATATTCTCCAAAATATCATCTTTTCTTTTGGAACTTTCTCTCATAATTGTCAAAGCATTAACAAATGCTATTTGAATGTTCTCTCTTATTTTCCTTTTTTTGGAGTCAGAACCAACGTTTGCTTTTTTTTTTTGTTTGATAGCTATGTTCCTCTTGATCAAAATCATTTTCTCCTTCACTATCATCATTACTTATCGAAGGACTTTTGATAAAAGAGTACTGATTTGTAACAGATGCATTTGTGTCCCCAAAAATGATGCAAAATTTATCATAATGAAAGCATAATTTGTTCTTAAATTGCATTGTTGACTTATACTTCTGCAAGATCATATTTGAATTATTAGTATTTTGTAAAATCATAACATACCACAAATATGTAAATATCAAATTATAACACACCTCACATAGCTTATTCCATTCATCATCTGAGGCAATAATTTATCTAGTGGCTGAATTGTACCATAATCCAATCTCCATTTTAATTAAATTAGTCAAATCTTTCCATTTTCCTCTTAACTGATTTATCTATTCTTGAATTGCTCCATTGTATATTCCTTGTCAAATTTTGTTTTTAGCTCTTCCTTGATATGTTTCCATGCCGCCTTTGTAAGAGTAGTTGTCTGTCTATTACCCTTCTTAACTTCTTCCTCCAATAAAGCTATGAAATGTGATTTAACATTTTATGGTCATATATCTTTTTTAATTGATATAATCTCAACCACGTCATCTCCAACCGCTTCATTCTCATTTGTCATATAATAAAGTTGTCCTAAAAATGCGAGCTATTTTTATATCTAACAAACTAATTGACATGAAAGTACTTCATGGAATGAAAATTGTAGCACAAACATCATAAATCAATCAATAATTATGAATAAAAAAGGTTAAATGAACCAATAATATTCATAACTACTGCAAGATAAGCAATTTCACAATATGCTGGAAAATGCAAGAGAGGTGAATGAAACCACAATTACCAGAACTAATATTATTATCTCGTGAGTCATTTTACATCAATAGAATTAGAAACCAAAACTTATTGGTGAATGAAACTTAACTGTAACTATATCGTGAGTCATTAACATCATTAGAAACCAACAAAATCAAAACCATAACTGTAATAACATCAACCTTGTTGAGAAAGGGAGGGAGAAATGATAAGAAGAGTCTATAAAAAAAATGAAAGGGTGGAAAAAAAAATACAACAGAGAAAAAAATGAAAAAAAATAACTAGAGAAGAGAAGAGAGAAAAGATGGAGGGAAAATATCTTCACAAAAGCAAGATAGTCAAGAACAGAAGAGCCACTAGTATAGAAGAGTGGTGAATGGGCACGAGAGAGACGTGAAGGGGCAAAAGAGAGAAATACATGGTTTTAAGATGAAAACTAAAACAAAAATCACAAAACTTATTTTTATAGTTTTGTACTTTAGAAAAAAACTGTTTTAAAATTAAGTAAAAAACTAATTTGAATCTATTTTACTCGAACACATTTTGTTGTGCCTTTAAAACAAAAACACATAAAACTTACAATCACCTCCGACGGTGCCTAAATTAGTCATTCTATAAACGAAAAGAATGAGAATACAATCCACTTATGTGCCAGCGCAATTTCAAAAAGTGATTATTTCAATCTAGAATCTTGAATTAATGTAAAATCTTTACCAAGAAGAATTCTGATTATGTTTAAATATTGTGCATACGATAAGTTTTCTTTTATTAAATCTATTTTTTTTAATGTTTTAGGAAAAGTATTGTAAATACAAGTGAAAAAATTAAAAGAATATATTTGTTATTCAGCTACCTAATAATGAAAAAAAATCACATGATTTTAGTTGACTTAGAACATTAGATTGATCAAAATAAAAAACTTATTAAAATGTTAATTTTTATGCTATGCATTATATATATATATGATATAAAGGTACTAATGTTAGTTTTTTGCGGAGGCCAAATATAATTTGAATGAAAGTTAGCAAATTAAAAATATAAGAATTAAAATAATCACATAATAAAAATTCAGCCACTAAAAACTTAATTAGACCTATCTTCTATGCAAGAATTCAAAGAATATAAAAATTCAAGAATATAAATCCTCTTTAAATATCAGTAAAATAATCGTCCTAATTACTTAAAGATGAAAAAAAAAGATTAAAAAGATATGTGCATTTAATACATTTAAGAATCACAAATTTGCATTTTTTTAGTTTTTTTTTTATTTTTTTTTCTTTTATGTAACTAAGAGGATTGCTGAGTTGATATTATATGGTTTAATGAGAAGAAATCCAACACTAATCACGTTGTACCTTCCTAGAGATCATTAAAGAGACGTTACAACGTCACAAGCCTTTTAATTTGTACATATAATTCGCGTTTTCCATCTCTGGAGGTGTGCTTCTTCCATCTGATATTTGGACACAAACCAACAAACTACAATAAATCAACATTCATCTGATATTGAAACAAACATGAGCATTTCTTATCTGTGTTGCTTTTGTTTAATTGTAGAATTAGTTAAAAAGTTACTACTCTCATTGGTTGCTACGTTCGTTGGTGTGTGTTGAGCTAAATGTGTGCATTCCATTTATAAGAAAATGCCCTATGAGCATAGTTGTATGAACTAACTTAGCCAGTCCGATCAAGAAACCTGCAAACCGGCATCTTGACCTGTCCTGATCAGAACTTGAGTTCATTTTTCTCATCAATAACTCATTTTTCTCATCAATCTGGTCAAACCCGCTTGACCTACGTGACCCGCTTTTCATTAAAAAAATTTGTTTGAAAAGAAATTTATGTTTTAATTCATCTTATTATATTTATGTTGTTATTTATTTAAAAACATGTGGAAAATGGTTTTATTTGTGTTATTAGTTGGTTAAAAATAGGTTTGTGCTCTTAGTTGGTTAAAGGTTTTATTTATTATGTTGCATTGGATTGTAATATTAAATTATGTACTCTTTAAATATTAGATCTAAGTTGTATTCTATTAAAAGTATGAGGTATTTTTTTTATATAACATGTTTTGCTTTAAATAGGTCAACCCTGTGTTGTAAGTATTTGGCTTAGCCTGTCTTATTACTTAATATAGGCTTTCTTTGGGCCTTGACTTGGTCTTTTTAAGAAAATATCAAAGTCTATCATAACCTGAACCTATTTAAAAGCTTACTTTGCATGTTTATGCAAATTCATGTTTCTCAATTTTGTGTGGTTTTCATAAATAAAAACTTCAAATATATGTATAACTAATAATCAACTGCAATTACAAGGTCTGAAATTCCGAATTGGTTAATAGGAATTAAGGGTAAGACCAAATGGTTGAAGCAATAAGCAAAAATTGCCATGCCCAGATTATATGTGTTGTACGGCAATTCTTATCTTACATTTTGTTCCTCTGTTGAATCAATTGTCACTTGCCATTATGCCATATGAGAATATATTTCACCTATTGAAAACTGATTTAAAATGGTATAAATTAGGTAGGGCTAGGTTTAAAAAATGTATTTGTTAAAAAAAGTTTATTAATTATAAAAATAATAAATTATGAATATACTAATATTTTTAATTATATATTATTATTTATATCAAAATAAACATGTTTATCTATTTTACTAAATACACTTTGTTAAAAGCTTAAGCATTACTTATTTAGTTAAGTAGACTTTTTTAAAAAGCCTTAACTTTGCTTGTATGATAAACATGCTAGGTAGGCTAAATTATAAGCCCCGTACAGACTGTCTTGCATATTTCCGTCCTTATTGTCGATGATTTTTTTTTTGTGTGGAAAATATGGGAACTTTTTAAAGTTATAACGTAATATTCCTCAAGAAATTTATTAATTTAATTCTTTATTACAAATTGCTTTTAAAAAAATTAAAAAAGCATCCTTAACAAATTTTTCCGCCAAAATGCGCTATTTAATTTCTTTTTCACACCTCGGTGACATTTCCTTTACACATAGATTAAGATATCGGCCACATTCTCATTTTGATGCCCCATTTCCATATTTATTTTTTAAAAAAAAAGCATTTGAACTCATTAAACAGAACCAGTAAAATCCTAAATTTATGAATTTAATATAATAAAGGGAAAATTTGGGAAAGGAGGAATAGTCTATCAACTTCAAATTGGCTCATCGTCCTTGTTGCACTTACCGTTGATCCATTTAACGTAAAAAGACAAAAAAGAAAGCAGGGACATTAGTATCGAGTTAATGACATTAACTGATACATAATAATAATAATAATAATAATAATAATAATAATAATAATAATAATAATAATAATAATCAACTTGGAGATAACTTAAAAGGTCCGAGATTCACAAGAAATCATAACCAAATCATAACATTCACATTTGTAATAATCCTAATTGTCTAATTGCGCACATTCACACGGTACTACAAGTGGAATCTAAATTGAGGAATGAAGTTTGCATAAAAAGGAAATCATCTGATGCTAAAATTAATCATAAATGCAAATAAAAATAGAAACTATTAGGAAACTTGCAACAAACTTTTCGAAAGCCTGTTTTTTCCTTTCTTTATATTGATTACATGGAAAGTTGAACCTATAACATACAAATTACCCAAACTCCTAGCTTAGTTTGTTGTAAGTACTAAAAGAATGAGTGCTCATTTGAATGTGTTTTTCTTGTTATAAAAAGTTTTTAAAACCAAAAGTATTTTTCTTACATTTTAGTCTGCATTTAGATTTTTTTTTATTTAAAAAAGACAATTCTATAAGTTTTTAAGTGTGTTTGGTTGCAACTTAAAAAGAAAGAAAGAAAATGTTACAAAAAGTCAACTTTGACTTTTAGAGCTAGGTTTTAATATAATTTTTTGAGAAAAATATTCTTTACTTTTATTGTAAATTATTTTTACTCAAGAAAAAGAAACTCCTACTTTCATGTATAACAAATAAGGAAACTTGTGGCGTATTCTTTGTTTACTTGAGACTTCAAAGTTTGAGTTTTGTGCCGCCATTAATAAGTGTTCCTAGCTATCATATATGCCAAGAAGGAGAAGTGTTTCTCCTTGTCACTACTCAAAGCTTCCTCTTCCCTACAATTATCAGATCATGAAACCATTTAACATCATATTTTACATATGAGAATCCAATTTCTAGAATTTGACATTGAATATGACCTTTGATGACATCGTATTTGTATTGTATGCTTATTTGACATGAATAGACATATAATACGATTTTCTGCATATTTTTAGCGTATTTCTATGATTTTTTTTATACTCACATCCCACGAGATATTGCTACGAAAAAATTGGGATACGAAAAATCAAATTGTGAATTGTAATATGCTTCAAGTTTACGATTTATAGATTATAAGAGAACTAACTTTCCCTTAAGTCTCAACATTATTACCTGAAACTCTTCATTCTTGCCCTTGAAAATATCGCAAAACCTAAAATAAAAAAAGGAAACAAGTGATGGTGAAGACGAATAAGGACATGAGGGAGAAGAAGAAGAAAGCCTCCTCTTTCTGGCTTTTTGGGAAAGATATTTTTGAGAATTTACTATTTAGGCTACAACTGTAAACATGCATCTAACATTTTTTTTAATAACTTATAAGTTATAATATATTTTAAATGAAAAATTAGTTAAAAAAGAATTTGAATGGGAAGAAATATTTTAATATTTAAAAATTTAAAAAATTTGCATTTTTCTTAAGTTTCAAATAATAAATAAAAATATTTATACTTGTTGTAATGATTATATTTTGTTAATTTTGATTTGTGACATTAGGGATGATTATAAATATTCAATATTATTATAAATATATAAAAATAATTATATTTTATTTAATATATATTATTGTACATGTATCTTAATTTTTTTAATTATTATATTCGCATATCGTATCGTATCCGATTCACATACCCGTATCCGTACTCGTGCAATATAGAATATGACCCTTTTTTATATTGAGGCCATTCACCTAAAACAAGAAGCATAATGGATTTTGCCAAGAATAGGGTATAGAGGGTATCCCATTTGGGATGTTCAAGAGGTTATTTATCAATGTTGTTCATTGCTTGTGACATGGGTTACCTGTTGGGAAAAAGGAACCCTATGTACAGAAAACAAGAAAACAAGCATTTAGTAGAACACAGTACATTTAACGTGGTTCGTGTTAGGAATTCAAGTGTGAGTGAGATGTGGGTGAAAGACGTCTCACATCAAGAAGGAATGGACTAAGTGAAGAACATATAAGTGGAAAGACCCACTGTCAACACTCAATTTTGTCTAGACTTTTTCTAAAAAATAAAAAATATATAGCCCATAGAAATTTTTATTGTTTGATATCCATTGTTGAGCCTTAAGCTCAGTTCCTTAAAATTTAATAAGAAATAATATATAAAGAGAACCAAATTCGAATTCAAATATCACAATTAATGCCCCATTAATGGTGATTTTGAATATAAATGATAGATTGATTATGATTGTGTAAATTGATCATAATTGATTCTCATTAAACATTCATTGAGAGATTGATTATGATTGTACATAAATTATGGAAATTGATCCTAATTGATTCAAAAAGTATTTAATTTTTGAATTGATTGGAGATTGAGATGTTCATATGCTTGTGTTATAAATAATTAAGAGTAAAAAAACCCTAGGAGGAGGCCTTAGAGATAGAGCTGCAACACAACATAGAGGTGATTGAGAAAATAAGACGATGAGAAAGAGGGAGATAGAGATGAAGTGAAGAATAAGGGACAATCTTTGCAAGCCTGCACCCCACTCTTTACACATAGAGCACCATAAGAACCATGTCTTACACTAGCTCATAGCCCGCTCAAAAAGCCACCTACACCAGAAGTAGACCCAGAGCCAACTTCCCCACATTGGTCCATGCCAAGTCTAACATTCAAATAGTCTACAAAGCCATCATGTATCAAACGGACCGGCCCTTGTATTCAAAATCTAAAACATAGCTTGTGTTTATCTTTGTTAATATTGTACCTCGACCATGTGTGACACTATCTCATTGCATGCTATCATGTCTCTTATTCTTTCTATTTTAATCTTCGTTTTGATATTCAATTGTTTTAGTATTCATCTTATGCATTCATTATGATTCTTGCTAGCATGTGTTGGACAATTTTCTTCAAAGTGGGTAGAGAACCCCTTGGCCCCACGTGTGTGTTTTTTTTGTCATTATTATTATTACTATTATTATTGGTTTTATTAATTAAAGCATTTACTTTTATTAGCTTTTGACTTATTTATTTATTTTAAATTAAGATTGGGATATATCTTTACACTTGCTAGAAGTGTTGGCGATGCTTTATGCGATCTCCAATAAATATCATTTTCCATATATTATTTGTCATACCACCCATTTAATTGTCATTCCAAAAAAACTTAAGATACCCCGACGATGGAATAATCAAAATTAGCAAGGTTGTTAAAATCGAGTTCTAAGGCGTAAAATCGTACGCTTTTACGATTTTAAGTCATGAAAACTTGCTGAGTGTTACTTAAAATCGAAATTTGATAAACTCGTTTGAAAACGCGTTTTGGATTTGTAAAAGCGTTAGAATCGCTTTTTTATACCAAGCTTTCACGTTTTCATGTTTTAACTGGGTAATTGTCATTGGGCTGGGTATTTTTTGGGCTATTCGACTATGGGCCTTTGGAGCATGGACATTAAACCGGTCCGGTTTAAACTTTGGGTCTGGGCAAGTGAGCAACCTGGTTTTTTCATTTGTTTTGGGGCTAGGGCACGGGCACCAAGTCACCAACAGAGCCATTCTTCATTTCTTCATCCTGCCGTGGTGCTGGCTGAGTGGCTGTGCTGCTCGGCTGCTCCTTCATCATCTTGAGATTGCACGGTGGCTGGAAGCTTGGTGCGGTACTACGGTGGCTGGAAGCTTGGTGCGGTGGCTGAGGAGTGAGGACCTGCGGTGACTCCGGTGAATCTTGACGAGGACGACGGCGTGCACCTTGTTGTTTGGTGGTGCCCTGTTCTTCGTGGCTGTGCTGCTCCTTCAAGCAAGGTAATGAGTAATTGACCGATCCCTATTTGGCTATTTCTTCAATAAATTGAATATTTGATGTTCTGTTTATGCCTAATTAATTGATGTTTTGTTATGGCTTATGATGCTTAATTGCTTATGCAACAACGATTTATGTTCAAATTAGCTTATGCTTACATAATAGTTAGCTTATTCAATTTATGTTTTGTGCTACTGTGCTTTGGATAAATTTAGGCATGTCAAGTGGTTCTGGACCTGCTGGTACTAGTGAATATGTTCAATCTACCCAAAATCGAAAGACCAAAAGAAAAAATGAACATGGTAATAGGTCTGACATTGGATGGGAGCATGCTATTGATGTAAATGGAGACTCAAAAATTGCAAAATGTAAATATTGTAGTGGTTCATTTAGTGGAGGAGTTTATCACTTTAAACACCATTTAGCTAGAACTAGGAAAGGTGCAAGGGCTTGTCCTAGTATGCCAGATGAAGTGAAAAAGCATATGTTACAAAATTTAGCTAATCTAGAAGAAGAATCAATTAAAAGGAAAAGATAATTTTTTGAATGTAAGGACAAGGTGGAAGATGAGCAGGCAGGGCAGCAACAACAATTCACCAATAAAAAGTTGAAAAATACAATTACTGATTTTATGGCAAAGAAAACTTCAGGAATCAAGACTCAAGCAACTATAAATGGAATGCTAAAGAAAGATTTAAGGGAGGAAGCTTGCCAACAAATTGCTAGATTCTTCTACACTAGTGCAATCCCTTTCAACTGTGTAAAAAATCTTGAATTTGGAAAGATGTTTGACTTGGTTGCTAGACATGGGTTAGGATTTAAACCACCTTCCTATCATGAAATTAGAGAAACTTATCTTAAAAAAGAAGTTATTCGTACAATGGATTTGCTTGAGGAATTCAAAGAGGAATGGAAGAAGACAGGTTGCTCAATTATGTCTGATGGTTGGACCGACAAAAAGAGGCGTTCCATTTGTAAATTCCTTGTGAATAGCCCAAAGGGTACTACTTTCTTGTGTTCTATTGATACATCTAACATATCTAAAACTGCTGAAAAAGTATTTGATATGTTGGATAGCATCGTGGAAAAGGTTGGAGAGGAAAATGTTGTACAAGTAATTACAGATAATGCAACAAATTATAAAAGTGCTGGAGAGATGTTAATGGGAAAAAGAACAAAGTTGTACTGGACTCCTTGTGCTGCCCATTATATTGATTTAATGCTAGAAGATTTTGAGAAAAAACTTAATGTGCATCGTCAAACCATAGCTAGAGGGAGGAAGATTACTACATTTATTTATTCAAGAACTATGCTTATTATGTGGTTGAAGGAATTTACAAATGGAAGAGATTTAATTAGGCCTGCTGTTACTAGATTTGCTACTGCATACTTGACATTAGGGTGTCTAAATGAGCAAAAGGCAGCATTGATGAACTTGTTTAGTTCAACAAGATGGAAGGCTAGTAGGTTTGCCTCATTACAAGAAGGCAAGAAGGTTCAACACATTGTTATGGACAGTGGCTTTTGGAAGTGTTATAGCTTGTTTGAAGGCTGCATTTCCTCTTGTGAAGGTGTTAAGAATGGTAGATTCAGATGAAAAACCAGCTATGGGATTTATTTATGAAGCAATGGAGCAAGCCAAAAGCAAGATACAACACAATTTTGGCAACAAGAAGAATAGGTAAAGTAAAACTTTCTAATAAAACTTTATTATTTTGGCAAAAATTTTTCAAATAAATCTACAATGTTTTATTTTATATTGTTATTGACTTATTGTGCAGTTATGAGCCAGTTTTGAATATTATTGATCAAAGGTGGGGACTTCAACTTCATAAGCCATTGCATGCTGCTGCATATCATTTAAATCCTCAGTTTCACTATAGTCCAGGATTTAGAACTTTTGATCCAGAGATAAAAGCTGGTCTCTACCAATGCATAATGAGACTGGTTCCTGATGCAAGTGAAAGATTGAAAATAGATGTTCAGCTTGATTCCTTTAGAAATGCTACAGGTTTGTTTGGTAATGAAATGGCAAAGGCAGCAAGGGAAAAAAAAACTCCTACTAATTGGTGGGTTTCTTATGGAGACCATTGTCCCGAGCTCCAAAAGTTTGCTATTCGAGTCTTGAGCTTAACTTGTAGCTCCTCGGGTTGTGAACGAAATTGGAGTTCATTTGAGATGGTACTGTCATTAATTTTTTTTTAAGTTAGCATTTAATTTTTTTTCCTTATAAGTTATTTCATTTTTAATTACATTTTGTTTTATGTCTAGGTTCACACGAAAAAAAGAAATCGCTTGCACCAAAAGAAGATGAATGACTTGGTTTTTGTGATGTACAATTTGAAACTTAGAGAAAAGAATATGAAAAGGGAAGCAAACAATATCCAGCATTGCCTTGATGATTTATCCTCTGATGATGAATGGATAGTAGAGAAGGAGGATCCTGTTCTTCCAATAGATAAGCATTGGCTGAGTGTTCTTGATAAAGAAGCTAGAAGAGAAGCAGAAAAGATTCTTGAAAGAGATGAGGGAGAAACTTCAAATGCAAATATTGGAGCTCAGTCAATTCATGATGACTTAGAGATAACTGACGATTTTCAAAATTTAGATGATGAAGATGGAGGAGGGCAAGAAGACAACATAGGAGAGGATGAGGACTTAGAGAATGATAGCACCGAAGATTATGGACAAGAATTGGCTATTGATGATTTATTTTAGATTTTTGTCATTGTTTTATGAAGTATGAGTTAAGAATTTATGGACACTTTGCTTGTTGGATATATAGTTATATCTTATTATCAGTGTTATGAGTCTTATGACATGTTAAATTGCATTAAGTAATGAAATTTGTTAATGTAGTATTTTTATATACATATTTTATATAGTATGTAACATCTACGCTTTTACGTTTCGCTTTTACCAGAGCCTTCAACGCTTTTAGGTGAACTCTCGTTTTTGACAACCTTGAAAATTAGCCAAAGAGATGACGAAGTTTTGGCGTTCTGGAAGTGAGGAGCTTCTCTTTAGTTTTATCAGAAGCTTGGCAGGACTTTAGATGATCTCCAATATAAATATCTTTTACGTTAGTCAACCATGATATTAACCCTTAAATCTTACCGATGATGGAAAATTTGGGAGAGGATTG
Organism: Styphnolobium japonicum; assembly: GCA_023212625.1. NCBI lineage: Eukaryota > Viridiplantae > Streptophyta > Magnoliopsida > Fabales > Fabaceae > Styphnolobium > Styphnolobium japonicum. The sequence continues at coordinate 12,458,090 of JALBWW010000008.1, read as the reverse complement.
AAGGGACGATCAATTAAACTCTTCTCAATATTCTTGAGGCATTTATATTAGATTTTGCCAGAAGCGCTCATGAGGTCTAATTCTCACAAGTAAATAAATCAAATATTTTCATTAAAAAAACAAATCGAACAAATTAGTATAGTCCTAACTTTGTGATTGTGGTAAATTAAATTTTTATTTGACAAATCGTTTTGAAAAATGTCTTCTCTGAAAATCATTTAACAAACCAATTCTAAAAATTTCCTATTTTTGAAAATCATTTTGAAATCCCTTATTCTATATTTTCCTAAAAATTTAAATTTTTAATTTGCCACATTCACGCAATATGTTGTTGGCTTACATTTGTTCAATTAATAATGGTTATTTAGTCACTCATTCCATGTCTTAGTCATTTATCATTTTTTTGATTTTATGCTAGACACAATGAGACATTTAAAAATAAAATAACAAAGTTTTTTGTTTAAAATAATAAAGGACCAAGCCCTATACCCGGGCTCAATACCTTGTAGGTTCAAATAGAGGGCAAATTAATGTTGCTTTGAGAGACATTCGGTCTCCGTATAGGCACACAAAACCCTATCACTCAAATTGAACACTTTCCACTTGTAACTTGCATGGGTAAGGATTGGGGGCCTTGCTAACCAAAGTGTTGGCGAAACCTTTTGTCCTATATGAGTCAGGGTAAAGTAATGTTGCTTTGAGAGACATTCGGTCTCCATATAGGCACACGAAACCCTCTCACTCAATTTGAACCATTTCCATTTGTAACCTATCTGGGGACCCTACTAGCCAAAGTGTTGGTGACAGTAGGGGCAATTTCGGGACCTTTTGTGTAGTAGGAGTCTAGAATTCAAACCATCACTGATTCGTGTAACATTTGAGCTATCCTGATTTGTAGAACTTATCTTTTAGGGTAGATCATTAAGCCTAGGGATTTCCTTACATAGGGCACTTTTTCCATCCTTTGCTTTTTGTATTTCATTTGAATAAATTTATCTTTTGATTTGTTTCTTAAATTGACATTATGTCATTATTTATTTAATAATCCATCCAATTATTTTTTAAATCACATTTTTACACTCTTTAATTATTTTCTAAATAAAAGATCAAGTTTTTATTTTTTGTTCCCATTCTTGCATTCATTTTTTTTCAAAATAAAAAAGAATAAAATTTAAGAAAAGATGAAAAACGAATTGAAAAAAAGCTTTGTAAAAAGATTTAAAAAGTAATAAAAATTGCACTTCCCATTACGAATTGTTTTTCCAAATTCTTAGAAGTCACCATTGTACCACATCACAAGTTTGTTCAGGCTCATAATCCAATCCAAGCTCAATTCTTAATCGTTTGTCAGTTGCTAATTGTGAACCCTAATGCCATCTTGGAGCAAATATTAAAAGTTGGAAAGAAACATTAGCCAAACTTTGGAAGAATGTTGTTGAACTCAATAGACCTATCATTTGCCACGTTTTCTCATTTTATCCACCTCATCCCCAAATTTCTTTTCCAAGAATTCTTCTATTGTTTAAACCCTTCAGATTGCTCTTAGTTTCATTTGCATCCTTCTTTTACCCCAAGTATTACAGGAAAATTGTCAGATCCAAGAAGTTATGGGTTAGTATGAAAGTTAAAGAGAATGTGGTAACGGAAGCTTCAATCTGCATATATCATTTTCATTTAGCAAAAAAAAAAAAAAAGAGAAGGAAAAAAGAAAAAGAAAGAAAAATGAGTAAATGAACAAGATACACACTGGATGGAATCTTGTTGATATTCTTGTTAAATGGACTGACTATCTTTGTGGTTGTGTGACAAATTCTTCCTAAAACCAACCTTTGATTGAGTTTTCTCCATTGTTTTTAAGTTTAGTTTTGTGTGTTTTCATTTACATCATTGTTTAGTATTTTGTTTCATTTTCTTGCTTAGAAGCTTAATTTTTACTTTGTATCTTTTTAATCCTTACGTTTGGAATAAAGAAGGTTAGGATTGGGAAGGAAATGAAGCTGCATGAATGAGGATTTATCTTGGGGCATCCACTGCCTAAGCGGTAGAAGCCAGCGCTTGAGCACTCAAGATATTTTGCCTATGCCAATCCACTGCCTAGGCGGTGGAATCTAGCGCTTAGGCGCTCAAATTGCTCGCATAACTATTTCTTCTCAGCAAATCCACTGCCTAGGCGCCCAAATCCACCGCCTAAGCAGTGGCATCACATATTACAAATTCTCCTTTGGAACCCCACCGCCTGAGCGGTGGGTTTAAAATCTTATGTGCCCTATTTTCTGGTATAAAAAGAAAAAAAAAGATTGGGCGGGGGGGAGGCAGCCGCACAAGAGAACCAGGACAAAAGAGATCCAAACGAGAGAATGGAGGCTTCAACCGTTCAAATCATCTATGAAATTTTCTTCATCTTCTAGTTTTTCTTTCCATTGTATCATAAGTAGCTAAACTCCATAGAATTGGGGATATGATGAAACTTGTTCTTAATCTTTGACTTATGGATCTTTTATGAATTCAGACTTATATCTTTTATTTAATTGTTTATCTCTTGATCTTAATACAATTTATAGTTTGACCTACTATAAATTGATCTTTGTGTTCATGTATGAGATTGGGAAATCTATACTTGTGCTAGCTAATAGGGATAAACATCATAATCTCACCAAGGTTTAGGGATTTACATTGGGGATTTTGGGACGTTAATTAATTTCCTTGTGATTAAAACTACTTTTCAATTAGAGCAAGTTTAAGGGATTAATTTGTTCTAAGTTGGTAAAGGAGATTTGGAGGAATCAAGGAATTGAACTCTGAACAAAGTGTGGGAATTAGATCATTAAATCATGGGAATTAAGTCTGGGTAACTACAAGTTCGTAGATCAAGTGGAAAAGTCAAGTGGAGTCATATCCCTAGCCTCGTTATCCATTAAATTCATGTTCTTGTTTTAATATATTGCAATTGATTCGTGTTTAGTTAATTAGCTTTTGTTTAAGAAGTTGATTTAGTATTAGAGGTCTCTTCAATCTAAATTTTCTTAAGTCTAAATAGTGTTGAGTCTAGTGAATAAGTGCTTGATAACTTCAATCCTCATGGGACGATACTTAACTCACACTTTATTACTTGAGCGATTTGGTGCACTTGCCGAAAGGTTATCAAGTTCACTTGTCTTAGGATTAAATATTTGAAAATAAGCAATCATGATTTGAAATGAAGTTTGGCGGTCTTTCTCTATCCTTAAATAAAAAATCATGATTATCCATTGTCACTCCATTTTATCCTTAAAGTTTTCTTCAAGTAACCTCAAACAATGATCCCCCCTACACTAGGGGGCTAGTGCGTAAAAAGGGTTGATAATTGTCAATTGATTGTTACATATTTCGTTCTACAAAAAAGGAAAAAAAATTGAAATGGAAAAAATTGAGAGAAAAAAGAAAGCAAAGGTGAATGAATAAAAAAAAAGGAGTTTTGAAAGCAAGTGAAGAAATGAAATGAAGAGAAAATCGCGAATCTTGTTACAAGATAAAGTAACGACCATTATTCCTAAAACTGCAATTCAATTGACAAAATACGTCATGATGCAAAAAATTTAAAGATCTTTAGTCCTAATTAACCTTTAAACACTTGTTTGAGTCTTTTATATTATTTATTTCATAACCCATAACCTTAGCCACGTTACAAGCTTTATGAAGTCCATTCTGATCAATGATTGATTGCTTTTATTTTTTAAAATATTAATTTTGAGACAAGGTGTTCTTAGTCCTTCAAGTTTTTAGTTCTTTGCTCCATTTGGAAAAAAAATGAAATGAAAAAAATAGGAAAAAGTGAAAAAAAGATGAAAAAAGGAAGAGAAAAAAATTCCATATTGAGACCATTGAATTATCTTCTTGATGAAAGCGAATGTTTAGACAATTCACTAAAAGTTTAGAATAAGAAATAACAAATGTTTGAAGAAGAGAAATAGATGTTGGATCTCAAGGATCATGATTAATGTTAAAGTTTTGAGCTGGGGGCTAATTGAAGACCTCTTACAATGAATACATTTGAAAAGTATTGAACTTTCATTTTCTGGACTAGTTCCTACTCACTTGGGGGCTTGATTCTATGTTCTTATTATTGGTCATCACCTATTCAAAGTTACTTAATTTTCAATACTAGCCTTAGAGCCATTCTGAATATTTTTGAGTAAATTATTATGTGTTGTGGTGCAATTGTGACTGCCATTTTGAAATGGGAAATGTAGTTTCATCTTAATTTTTTTATGAATTTTGAATTGTATTTAAAATGGCTTTTTTCACATCAATTGAAAGGATTTTTTTATGAGAGATTTTACAAAAAAAAGGGTTGGAAAAAACTTAAATTTGAACTTCGCCATTAACATTGATTATCTTTGCATTTACAATAAGTTTTTTCATTATCTTACATTTCATTGATATTTCCAGGTATTGAGCATCCCTGATAGTTTTTTACTAGGTATTGAAAAGCCTAGTCCTTTAATTTCGGGAATTGAGAAACCCACGCGATCAATTACAAGGTATTGAGCGACCTAGTTTACCTTTTCCAGATATTGAGTGACTCTAGTAGTCTTTTACTAGGTATTAAGAAGTCTAGCTCTTTAGTTTCAGGTATTGAGAAACCTCAGTGATCTTTTGCTAGGTATTGAGCAGCTTAGTTTACTTTTTTTAGGTATTGGGCGACCCTGGTAGCCTTTACTAGGTATCGAGAAGTCTAGTCCATTAGTTTCGGGTATTGAGAAACCCACACGATCAATTACTAGGTATTGAGTGACCTAGTTTACCTTTTCAAGATATTGAGCGACTCTGGTAGTCTTTTACTAGGTATTAAGAAGCCCAGCCTTTTAGTTTCAGGTATTGAGAAACCTCAGTGATCTTTTACTAGGTATTAAGCGACCTTGGTAGCCTTTACTAGGTATTGAGAAGCCTAGCCCTTTAGTTTCACACTTTGAGTAACCCTGATAATCCATTACTACATATTAAGGAACCTAATCTACTAGATTCAGGTATTGAGCGACCTTGATTTTCTTTTACTAGGCATTGAAAGGCTCAGTTAACTCATTTTAAGTATTAAGATGTTGGATTGTCTCTTCTAGTCATCGTGAGGCTCAGTTTATGTGCTAATGAATATGGTATTGAACATAAAAATTGGTTGTCTATTTTAATTTGCTTTACCATATCTATTCAAAAGGAAAAGCAAAGGGGTTGTTGTTAACACCTAATTTTGTCTGGGCCTTTTCTAAAAAATAAAAAAAAATATAGCCCATAGAGATTTTTATTGTTTAATATCCATTGTTGAGCCCTAAGCCTAGTTCCCTAAAATTTAATAAGAAATAATATATAAAGAGAACCAAATTCGAATTCAAATATCACAATTAATGCCCCATTAATGGTGATTTGGAATATAAATGATAAATTGATTCTTATTGTGTAAATTGATCATATTGATTCTTATTGAACATTCATGGAGAGATTGATTATGATTGTATATAAATTATGGAAATTGATCATAATTGATTCAAAAAGTATTTAATTTTTGAATTGACTCGAGACTGAGATGTTTATCTGCTTGGGTTATAAATAACTAAGAGTAAAAAACCCCTAAGAGGGAGGCCTTAGAGATAGAGTTGTAACACAACATAGAGGTGATTGAGAAAATAAGACGATGAGAAAGAGGGAGATAGAGACAAAGTGAAGAATAAGGGACCATCTCTGCAAGCCTGCATCCCATTCTTTACACATAGAGCACCATGGGAGCCACGTCTTACACGCTTCATAGCCAGCTCAAAAAGCCACCTGCACCAGAAGTAGACCCAGAGCCAACTTCCCCACATTGTTCCATGCCAAGTCTAGCATTCAAATAGTCTCATAGCCATCACATATCAAACGAACTGGCCCTTGTATTCAAAATCTAAAACAAAGCTTGTGTTTATCTTTGTTAATATTGCACCTCGACCATGTATGACACTATCTCATTGCATGCTATCATGTCTCTTATTTTTTCAATTTTAATCTTTGTTTTGATATTCAATTGTTTTAGTATTCATCTTATGCATTCATTATGATTCTCGTTAGCATGTGTTGGACAATTTCCTTGAAAGTGGGTCGAGAACCCCTTGGCCCCAAGTGTGTGTGTTTTTTTGTCATTATTATTATTATTATTATTGATTTTATTAATTAAAGTATTTACTTTTATTAGCTTTTGACTTATTTATTTATTTATTTTAAATTAAGATTGGGACATCTCTTTACTCTTGCCAAAAGAGTTAGTGAAGCTTTATGTGATCTCCAATAAATATCCTTTTCTATATATTATTTGTCATACCACCCATGAAATAACCAAGTGAAACACAAGAAGGGGGGTTGAATTGTGTTTCTTAACCCTTTTTGAATAATAAAAGATTTTCCTTTTCAAAAGAAAATAGAACACAGCGAAGGAGACAGTTTAACAAGCAAAGAACTTAGGACCAACACCACTTAGTCCTATTGACTCCAAGGGTTTCAAAAGACTTTTAATAAAATGGTTAACACGCTCTAAAACCAAATAAAAAGATCTTTGTTAATAAACACAATGGTAAACCCCGTGAGGTTAGTGAATATAATAAAGCACACTAGAAGAGAGGAGAAGCTTACACACTTAGATTTATCCCGTTCACTCTTATCAACCAAGAGCTACGCCCAAATTCCTTCAACCAGAATGATTTTCCAACTAATCTTTTCACGATTACATAAGTATTATGCACCTCTTCGTGTAACAAGTATTTTCAACCTCTTCGTGTTCTATTTCACAAGTATTCTTTTTACACACGTACCTCTTCAAGCTTACAAGGCTTAAGATGAATAATTGAAAGTAGATGAAAGCCTTGAGTTTGAAACTCACTAACAAATGAGAATAGACAATAGAAATCTCAAGGCTTTTTTCTTTTTACACGAATATGGAAATAAAGCTTTTTAGACTATTGAAGGATGCTTCGCAAAAGATCTCTAGTTCTTCAAGTGTCGCTTCTTCTCTTTATAAGTAAAGAACAAATTTGAGCACTTCATGGGCTAGATCGTCTAACTAAATATTTATTACCGTTCTTAGTAGCATTAAATGCATCTACTCGGAAAAGTGTCAACTTCTTTTCCATCAAGTGACTTTTATTCTCTCGAGATTTCCAATCAATGAAAACAAAAGTCCCGATTTGTCTAAGATCGCGACTCGCTTTCTTATTTGCAGATCTTTGTAGTTGTTAGACAATGTCAAAGAAAAGTGGCTTAGTTGACTTCTTCTCGTCGCCGAGAGCCGTAGTTCTTTTCTAGCATTTAATGAGGAACAGCTTCTTCATTTTTGAAAATTCACTTGGACGCGAACTTGAGCTTGAACTTTGAAAGAGTGAGTTGAGTCCGAGCTTGCAAGATAGATCGAATTTGGACGAACTAATAAGAAGTAACAAACAGATATGCATACGAGTATTGGATGCACCAATAGTAAAAGTATATAATACAATTATTGGACCCATAAAGAGTTATAGCATATTGGACGACGAAGAGTTATCTTTAGGCAGAGAGCGTAATGGACGCGACAACAAGTAGCGATTTGTTAAAACTATTGTCGAAACACTTACTTGTTCAAACTAAATAAATATTTTTGTTATCCTCAAAACTTAACAGGAAAGCTTATAGCTTTTAAGAATTTAGAACTTAAACCTTTTATAAGAAATTGGTTTCAACAATCTCCCTTTTGATGATGACAAAACTATTAATTTGGTTGAACATGATTCTTTTTTTTTTTTTTTAAACAAAATTGCTCCCCTAAGAAAAACATTTCTAAGGGAAGGACTCCAAGTCTCGTTGGACGCAGAGTCGATTGGACGTGGTACATGAAATTTATTTTTACGAAACAATTTTAAAGAGCAAGTAATATTATATTTTTATCGGAGTTTAGTTCTTGAGAAAAGAGTTTAACAGAGACAAAAATTTTGAAAAGAAAAAAAACATGGTAAAATTTAGATCAGATCCTACACAAGAATACAAAGGCAAATGTAATAACCGAGACAAGGATAATGAAACAATCGTGATGAGATAAAAACATAGTTTCATTGAATCAGTATAAATTATAAAATAAATTTGTTTGTAACAAATCAAATTCCCATTATTCTCCCCCTTTGTCATCAGACAAAAAGAAAGAAAAACATCACTGTCAAAAAAAATTTGGCTAAAAGAAAATAAAATAAAATAAAATAAAATCAAGAGGAAGAAGGCAGGAGGAGGTGGCTCTTGTTGAAAAAGAGACTTGAGGAGGTCTTCAACTCTCTTGTACATTAAGTCCATTTGATTATTCAATGAGGCCTCGAAAAGTCAGGGGCACTTGGGTGAGAATGTCAGTAAGGTCATGGGTTCCACAATAGCTAACTCAAAGGGTGGAAGCAGAGGGGTCACATCCATTTGCCGCACAAATGCACTCAACTTCGTCTTCGACAGAGGAAGGTCAACATCCCAAGGAAGAGAGGTTCTCCTAGAGGCCAAACATTTGATCCCAGAGATAAGGCCTCGCCTATGTTGTCGACTGAGGTCCGTAGACATAGCTTGGACAAGAGAAGATTGTTGGCAATGGCGCAGTTCGTGAGGCAATTCAAAAAGATCATCTACCATATAGATAGAACGAAAAACACCGGAAGCTCGACTGTGCACGCTTATGATATCTTCCTTATCTTCATCACTTAGTCCTCAAGAAGACGCTTGTTGCTCACACTCCCAAATGTGCTTTTCCTGCATGGTCTTAGCCTCAAGCTCTCCACAAAGCCTTTCCTTTATTCAAACATGCCACAGAATTCAACATCAACATCGTGGGAACGTAAGCTCCCAAAATTTGGCTTAAAGATGATAGGCTTGGGAAAGGTGGCTTGGCTTCTCGTACTTTTTCAAGTCTTTGTTTTTATTTAAATCCACCATTGGCAACCTTGGACAAACCCGATCCCTACTAATCTTGATGGCGCTTGTAGAGGAGATGATCAAATGAAGGGGGTACAAATCTCAAATTCTTCAACGTAAGACTCCGCTTAATGACACTCGACAAGGATGGTGTCATAAGGACTCGCAAACCGCCCCATTTCTTCCAAGGTGACAGTTTGAAGGATAGGTCACTAGGGAAGATGTGAACTTTTGTTGAGTAACCATCACAAAGACCGGAGCGACTACTGTCAGAGTGAGAGAGAAGAGTCCTTGGATTCCCAAAGAGGGATAATGTGAGGGAAACCCCACAGAGAAAAGGTTAAGACAGAGGAGTTGTAGAAGGTCTTTTGGAGAGGGGGAAGGTGAAGGAGATTGGGAAGGTAATATGAGTTGAGAAGAAAAAGGTTCTTGTTTAAGGGAGAGGAAGTTATTTGAGAGGTTGGGAAGGAAGTTTGTGGTCTCGTTTGAGAAGAGGGTAAAATGGAGGAAGAAGGAATGGTAGGAAGAGGTTCCTTAGGAATAGACGCAAGCTTGGAAGAGGGTTTCCTTGTGATGGGTAGCTTCGTCCGTGTTCCTTTGGGATGCTCGCAATGGACGCAACCTTCATCCTTTTAGCGATGGGTTGGTCATCTTCGCAGTCATCGTCCACATGAGTCTCCGTCAGTGGCTTGGATCGACTAGTGATTTCTTCTTTGGACTCTCACCTTTGAAAGAATAAGAGGCTCTTTCTCGGTCCAAAATCTTGGACGCTTTGAAGTTTCATCCTTAGAAGATTGCTTCGTCCCAAAGATTTGTTGCTCTTGATCCGCCCAAAATCTTCTTCTTCTTTCTTCAACATCTTTAGTCTCATGGGGACTAAAGATACCTTGATCTCTCAAGATCTTGGTTAAGAGAACACCATAGGAGATGGTGGTCTTCTTCCCTTTTCCTTGTACACTTCTCTTGAAGTTCTTAAAAAGGTAGAAGGGAGATTGACTCATTGACACAAAGATCGATGACACAGTGTAAGGCATGAATCAGAGAGATCGAGTCTTGGACCCTCGCTTGTGAGTATTGCCTTGTTTAGAAGTTGATGCAAAACTCTTGCCTTGTCATTCATCTTGGAAGCGCTTATCTTCCCCGTGGATGACTCCTTTAGTAAGGTGTCAAGAACAAGATCGCTTCCCAAATGCTTTTTCCCAATCGTAAGTGATATGGCTCCTTCCAACCAACATTGGGTGGCGTTGGAGATGGTTACCTCCGAAACCACAACGGGTTTTCCAAAACACATCCTCTCGACTCGTCAGTCAAAGACACCTGATGCGTTTTTCCGCAACATTTTCACCAATTCCTATAAACCTCCACCTATTTTCCAAGTAACTATCCCATCCAAGACCGACGAGACATTCTTGATATCTATTCCACATTCTCGCTAAAATGGAAGTTTGGAACGAGTATTCAACTCGATACCTCGCTCTTTCAACATCAAGGGTCTTTCCTCCCGCCATTTCTAGGGTTAAAGAAATTTGAAAGAGAGAGAGAAATTTGCTAAGGTTCTTTTCGCAACTGCTTTCTTTCAAGGCTTTGAAGGCGAAAAATTTGATCTTGTAAAGAAGGAAAATATTTATAGAAGAAGGTAGGTTTCTACACTCGAAAGGTTTTTGAGAGAAAACGAATCGCTTTTTTTTAAAATAAAACAAACACAATAAATGTGTATTAAAGCAATCACACGTCCGTAGAAAAGTTACTGTGACCTTTCAAAACTCGACTAACATGGGAAATTTGAAAAGTTTCAAACAAGATAAATGCAAATGATTTATGTCTTATCAAGAAATTTACTACACCATTTATCAAGTACAAAGCATTTTGGACGCAGATCTTCAATGGACGCAAGAAATATTAATTCTTTACAAAATGCATACTTAGATGTTTTCGAATAAGAGTGAATCTATCCTCGCAGAGGGGTTTTGTGAAAATATCTCGCCCATTGATGATCCTCAGATCCACATATTGAATATCAAACACACTTTTTTGAATATAGTCTCTTATAAAGTGATGTTTGGATTTCAATGTGTTTTGCCCTTGAGTGTAGTATGGGATTTTTTGATAAGTTAATTGCAGCTAGATATCACATAGTAAAGGAATCTTACTTTCAAAGATGTTGTAGTCTTCTAATTGATGTTTGATCCAGAGTAGTTGAGAGCAACAATTGGACGCAGAGATATATTCACTTTCACCGCTGATGTGAGCAATTGTGCTTTGTCTCTTCAGCCGACCATGATACTAGATTTCCTCCAATGAAGTGACATCCTCCACTTGTACTTTTCCTTTCGATTCTATCTCCAAAGATAGTCAAGATCATTAAAACCAACTAATCAGACTCATGAGATTTCTTAAATACCAAGCCCGATTAGTAGTTCCTTTCAAGTATCCAATATTCTTTTACAAAGAATTAAGTGTGACTCTCAGGATCGTGATTGAAAACGCGTACAAAGACACACACTAAACATTATATCGTGTCCGACGCAGTGAGATATAAGAGTGATCCGATCATACCTCGTCAGATACCTTTTCGCTCCACCTTTTTATCCTTATCGCCCAATCTTAGTGTGGATGATGGATGCATTGGTGTGCTCATTGTTTTGCAATCGCCCAATTTGAATTTCTTCGTAAGTTCATTTGTATATTTGGTCCATGAATGTAGATTTCTGGCCCAATGTTTCGCTTCACTTGCAAACCCGTAAAGAATTTTAATTCTCCCATTAAGCTCATTTCAATTCCTCCCGCATCGTATTGGAAAATCCTTGCAAAGAGATTCATCAAAGAGCTCCAAAGATAATATCATCAACATAAATTTGAACTAAAATGAATTTCGAAGTTTTTGTCTTTTCGAAAAAGAGTAGTGTCAACTTTTCCTCTAGAAAAACCGCTTATTAAAAGGTGCTTAACCTTTCATACTGTGCTCGAGGAGCTTGTTTTAAACCGCATAAGGCCTTTTTTAATTTGAAAACATGCTCAGGAAATTTTCATCCTCGAAACCAGGTGGTTGTTTAACGAAAACTTCTTCATTGATTATACCATTTAGAAATGCACTTTTACGCCCATTTGATATAGTCTCATGCTATGATGAGCAGCAAATGAAAGTAAAATGCGTATGGCTTCTAGTCTAGCTACAGGAGCAAAGTTTCAAGAAATCAATACCTTCTTGTTGTGAGTAACCTTGGCTACCAACCTTGCTTTGTTTCTCACAACCTTACCATCTTCGCTCCGCTTTGTTTTTGAATATCCATTTTGTGCCGATGATGGACTTGTCTTTAGGCTTTTGAACCAAATGGCCCAAACATCATTTCTTTTAAATTGATTTAGCTCTTCTTGTATGGCTAAGATCCATCCTTCGTCCTTCGCTTCTTCTATTTTTCTTGGTTCCATTTCGTAGATGAAGGCTACATTTGAGTATTCTCTCGAAGGTAGATCTTGTAATGACGATTTTATCATCCGGATTACCAATGATTTGGTGTTCGATGATAAGTTTTGAAATGCCAAGATCTTTGACCATCAGCTTGTTTCTTCTTTTCTTTCATCGCTCAATGCTTCTTTGTTTTGGGTTGCCGATTCTTCTCCTTTGTCTTTAAGTTTAACTCGCAAAGGACTCATCTAGCCTCGACAAGTCATTGTCGCTTTTGTCATTGAATTTAACATGAACGTATTCTTCAATGCTAGAGCGAGAGTTATATACTCTATATGCTTTAGATGTTTTCGAGTATCCTAAGAAGATACCTGTGAGTCAACTTTAGCATCAAACTTTCCTAAAGAATCCTTAGTATTCAAAATAAAACATTGACAAATAAAAGAATGAAAGTAAGAGATGTTGGGTTTTCGCCCTTTCCACAATTCATAATGAGTCTTGTTTAAAATAGGTCTAATATATATTCTCAAGTTGAATATAACACGCAAAGGTTAATGTTTTAGCAAGTATGTTTGAGATCGAGTTGTCATTGAGCATTGTTCTAGCCATCTCTTGAAGAGATCTATTTTTCTTTCTACCACACCATTTTGTTGTGGTGTTCTTGGGCAGAGAAGTTGTGGATGAATACCGCTCTTCTTCACGTAATTGGAAGCTCTCATTCTCAAATTCTCCTCCATGATCACTTCTGATTGAGTTGATACACATTCCTTTTTCATTTTGAATTCTTTTACGTAAAAATAGAAAAGACTTTGAAAGACTCATCCTTGTGAGCTAGAAACATAACCCATGTCCATCTAGTATAGTCATCTACTATGACCAATCCATATTTCTTTCCATTTAGTGAAGAAGTTCTTGTAGGACCAAATAAATCAAGATGTAACAATTCTAGTGGTCTAGAGGTGGAAACGATGTTTTTGGACTCAAAAGAATTTTTGATTTGTTTCCTTTTGACAAGCTTCACAAAGAACATCCGATTTGTACACAAGCTTTGGTAGTCCTCTTACGAGGTTATGCTTATTTAGTTTAGAGATTAATCTCAAACTTGCATGACCAAGCTTCTTGTGCCATATCCACTGCTCTCCTTTATGGAAACTAGACATGATACATTTTGATCTCGAAGATCTTCCAAGTCAATTTTATAAAGATTGTTTTGCCTTTTAGCAATGAAGAGTATGGATCCGTCGTGAGTTTTTAACTATACATTCTCTCCTTGATTGAATGAAACATTAGATCCACTATCACATAATTGACTAATGCTACTGACATTATGTTTCAATCCTTCAACTAGAAGAACATTATCGATAGTAGGGAAAAGGATGCTTACCAATCTTACCTATTCCAACTATTTTACCTTTCTCGGTTTCCTCCAAACGTGACTGAGCTCCTTTATTAGTTTTGATGTCTTGGAACATAGACCTTTCTCCCGTCATGTGCCGTGGAGCAACCACTCGGCCCGTACCATGACAGTGTCTTTTTCTTGTTGCTAAGCACATCCGCAAAGAGGAATTATCATATCCTTAGGTACCCATATCTTTTGGGTCCTTTTGGTTAGCTCTGAGATCCATAATATTTTGACCTTTTATTAAGAAAATCTATCGAGGAAGAGTAAACGCTCTTTTACAAACATTCTTAATGAATTTAGGTCGAGTAGTAGTTTTTTGAAAAACTCGTTTATCAAGATCTTGATATCCCAATCCCGATTTGTCACGAGGGTCTCTCGGAATATTTGAGTAAAAATGTTTAGGTTGTTGGTGCTTTTTACAAATTTACCGAGGTCCTCCGTTAACTCTTTTACCTCATTATGAAGTTTATCAACTTCATCTCAAGTGTTGACTCAAGATGTTTTTAAAAGAGCATTTTCGCTTTTAATTTTTCACAATAAATTTCAAGTTCTTGTTTTTCTCGAAAAACATTTTTCCATATTCTCTAGTTAATTTTGAAAACTTTCTTTTCAAGGATTTATATTCAACCGCTAAAATAGATGAATTATTTAACAACTCATCAAATGCATTCTCAAGATCAAGATCACAAATAGTTACCTCATCTTCTTCTTCTTCTTCCTCGATTACCTGTTAGCCATGACATAGATTTGCTTCTTCTTCCGCTTCTTCTTCATCATCGCAGTTGAAAGATCAAGATCTTCCCAGTGGCCATTAATCCTCTTTTCTTCTTTGGAAAGAATCTCCTTTTCTTTCTCCTTGTTTAGTGAAGGACATTCCGCTTTAATGTGTCCCAAGCTTCTTGCATTCGTAGCATATGATTGGACTCTTGTCTTTTGTTTCTCGTTTTGTCCTTTGATGACCTTCGTCCAAAGTGCTTTCTCCGCATACCTCCTTTCTTTTTCCACATTGCTTGTATCTTTCTAGAGATGAAAGATAACTCGTCATTATCGATATATTATCTTCAGATGACTCCTACTGCCTCAAGATTTTTCACTTTAAGTGCTTTGGACGTATCGCTTGTGAGCTTTAAGGGCAATTGATTTCTTTTCTTGAGCTTTCCTCTTCTTGAAGTTCCAAATTATGAACTTTAAAGAGAACCCAATAGTTCCTCCATGGTAAGAGAAGCTAGATTCTTTGCTTCCTCGTATGGCAAGAACCTTAGGTCTCCACTGCCTGGAAAGACTTTAGGATTTTTCCTGATATGATCTTTGATTATCATAGTTCTTTCCCGTAGATCTCAAGCTATTGATTATTGTTTGGAATCGTCCAAACATTTGATCAATGTTTTCATGCTCTCCCATTTTGAAGAGCTCATATCGGTGAATCAAAGATGCTTATCTTTGATTCTTTTGACTTGAGATGAGCCTTCATGTGCTAATGCCAGAAAGTATCCCATATCTCTTTAGTCGTTTCACGCCTATGGACTTTGTCGTGCTCGATCCGGGTGATGGCACACATAAGATAATGTTTGGCTTTTGAGTTAAGCCGATGTCCGGTTCGTCCTTCCGTCCATCGTGGTCGAGGGAGATCCCTGGCTGCTCACTGGTGGGTGTTTGATATCCATTTTGAACTAGGTCCCAAATGTCCATATTTTGGGCATCAAAAAAGGCAATCATTCTCTTCTTCCAAAGAATCATAGTCGCTTCCATTGAATAGAGGTGGTCTGCTTCACCGCTTGTCCTTCGCTCTCCATTAAAGGGTGTAATCGGATCTTTTTCCTCCAAGATCGTTAAATGCTCAACCCAAGAGGCTGAGCTTTGATACCAATTGAAATAACCAAGTGAAACACAAGAAGGGGGGTTGAATTGTGTTTCTTAACCCTTTTTGAATAATAAAAGATTTTCCTTTTCAAAAGAAAATAGAACACAGCGAAGGAGACAGCTTTTAACAAGCAAAGAACTTAGACCAACACCACTTAGTCCTATTGACTCCATGGGTTTCGAAAGACTTTTAATAAAATGGTTAACACGTTCTAAAACCAAATAAAAAGATCTTTGTTAATAAACACAATGGTAAACCCCGTGAGGTTAGTGAATATAATAAAGCACACTAGAAGAGAGGAGAAGCTTACACACGAGATTTATCCCTGGTTCACTCTTATCAACCAAGAGCTACGTCCTACCCCTTCAACCGTATGATTTTCCAACTAATCTTTTTCACGATTATAAGTATTATGCACCTCTTCGTATAACAAGTATTTTCAACCTCTTCGTGTTCTATTTCACAAGTATTCTTTTTACACACAAATTTCTTCAAAGCTTACAAGGCTTAAGATGAATAATTGAAAGTAGATGAAAGCTTGAGTTTGAAACTCACTAACAAATGAGAATAGACAATAGAAATCTCAAGGCTTTTTCTTTTACACGAATATGGAAATAAAGCTTTTTAGACTATTGAAGGATGCTTCGCAAAAGATCTCTAGTTCTTCAAGTGTCGCTTCTTCTTTATAAGTAAGAACAAATTTGAGCAGACTTCACGGGTTAGATCGTCCAACTAAATATTTATTACCGCTCTTAGTAGCATTAAATGCATCTACCGGAAAAGTGTCAACTTCTTTCCGACCGGTGACTTTTATTCTCTCGAGATTTCCAATCAATGAAAACAAAAGTCCCGATTTGTCTAAGATTGCAGACGGTTTCTTATTTGCGCATCTTTGTAGTTGTTGGGACAATGTCAAAAAGTGGCTTAGTTGACTTCTTCTCGTCAGCCGAGAGAGCCGTCGCAGTTCTTTTCTAGCATTTAATGAGGAACAGTTCTTCATTTTTGAAAATTCACTTGGACGCGAACTTGAGCTTGAACTTTGAAAGAGTGAATTGAGTCCGAGCTTTAGCAGATAGATCGAATTTGGACGAACTAATAAGAAGTAACAGTATATGCATACGAGTATTGGACGCACCAATAGTAAAAGTATATAATACAATTATTGGACCCATAAAGAGTTATAGCATATTGGACGCACGAAGAGTTATCTTTAAAGGCAGAGAAAGCGTAATGGACGCACAACAAGTAGCGATTTGTTAAAACTATTGTCGAAACACTTACTTGTTCAAACTAAATAAATATTTTTGTTATCCTCAAAACTTAACAGGGAAAGCTTATAGCTTTTAAGAATTTAGAACTTAAACCTTTTTATAAGAAATTGGTTTCAACAACCCATTTAATTGTCATTAAAAAAGACTTAAGATACCCCGACGATCGAATAATCAAAATTAGCTAAAGTGACAATGAAGTTGTGACGTTCTAAAGGTGATGAGCTTCTCTTTAGTTTTGCAAGAAGCGCTGGCGGGGTTTTAGATGATCTCCAATATAAATATCTTTCACCTTAGTCTATCAGGACATTAACCATTAAATCTTGCCGATGATGGAAAATTTAGGAGAGGATCAAAGGAACGATCAATTAAACTCTTCCCAATATTCTTGAGGCATTTATGTTAGATTTTGCTAGAAGCGCTGATGGGGTCTAATTCTCACAAGTAAATAAATCAAATATTTTCATTAAAAAAAACATATTGAACAAATTAATATAATCCTAACTTTGTGATGGTGGTAAATTAAATTTTTATTTGACAAATCATTTTGAAAAATGTCTTTTCTAAAAACCATTTAACAAACCAATTCTAAAAATTTCCTATTTTATAAAATCATTTTGAAATCCCTTATTCTATATTTTCCTAAAAATTTAAATTTTTAATTTGTCACCTTCACGCAATATGTTGTGAGCTTATATTTGTTCAATTAATAATTGTTATTTAGTTACTTATTCTCTGTCTTAATCATTTATCATTTTTTTTTAATATTTTGCCAGACACAATGAGACATTTAAAAATAAAAATAACAACAATTTTTGTTTAAAATAATAAAGGACCAATTTAATTAATTGAGCTAGATAATAATAGATTAAATATGTAACCATTCCTGGAACAGACGGTGTAGGGTGCTAACACCTTCCTTACTTGTAATCAACTCCTGAACCTAAACTCTTAAACGTAAATAATTTTTTAGGTGTCTAATCGTACAATTTTATTTTAATAGAAGAATCGGTTGGTAGTGACTCCTAAATTTAATTCAAACAATTTAATTTTAGTTGCATTCTCCCATTGCGGCGCCCTTTGGGATGGTTGTGACACCCACGAACCTTATGACTTAAGGTTTTGGGTTAAGATGTAGTGTCAAACCCATTGGTTTAGTTTATCTATAAGTCCATTGAAGTGAGAGATCTTTGACTTTGCAGGCTCTCCTTGACCCCACAATAGTTCGACCTTCGTTGTCTATGTCCACGACTTCACAAATCAATCCACTAATTTCAATCAACAATTACAATTACCAATGTAGAAAAAATATCTCTCACAAACCCAAAACCCCAATACAGCAAATCTCACAAAACAATTTTTCTCTCACTTAAACAAAAAAACACTCAAGCAACAAAAAAAAAGCTTGTACGGCGTGGTTGCTCACTGAAAGCAAACAAAGGACCCAGCCTTTTAAAGCTACTCTCCTCCTTTGGTTCTATCACGTCACACACTTGCACCTCTATTTACTTTCTCTTTTTCTTTTTAAATTCTTAAGTGGGATCAACCCAAATGGCCAAATTCAAGGCAATACCCAACAAATCTCCACATTGCCTTGTGATTGGAATAAACTCCAAGTATCAACTATAATTGATAGTAGGACTCACCAAATTACTGCAAATGTCACTTTCTTCTTTAGCATGTACACACACTCTAGGTTCTCCACATTACTACATGCTCCACCATTGCCTTTTCTTATCATAGTCTCTCCCATCAACTCATGCAAATTGTCATTAATCTTCTTACCTATCATCACCAAATAACCTCTACAAACATGCATAACTCTACCTCTTGCAGAATATCCATATCCCAATGCATCAAATCTACCTAAAGAAATCAAATTTCTCGTAAGTGTAGACGCATGTCTCACATCACCAAGTGTCTTCACACTACCATTATGCATCTTAATTTTTACAGTACCATTTCCAACAACATTCAAACAATCACCATTAGTCACTTTCACTACTTCATCACCACAAGCATTATAAGTGTCAAACCATTCCTTCTTGGAAAAAAAAATATGATTAGAACAAGCAGAATCTAAAATCCAACAATCACTAGAGATACTCTTACCTTCAACCATCATTAACTCATTTTCATAATTCCAAGGTTCTTATACAATGGCTGTAACTTCTTCATAATTTTCTTTTCCTTTTCCTTTATTCTTCTCATATTCTTCCATATTTGCTTTCATCTTCATGAAACAAGATTTAATGTGACCCATCTCATGACAATAATAACACTCTTTATCTCTATAATCTGGCCCCAATCTAGAACTTAATCTTGATATGTCCCTACCAGAATTGTTACCACGAGACATACTCCTACCACGGTCAGATCTAGCAACAAAAAGAGCTCCCTTGGATTGAACACTCAACTTCTTAAATTTTTCATTCTCCAATAATACATCAATCACATCATTTACCTTAAGTGTCTCTTTTCCAACAGTAATGTAATCACCAAGTTTTCATAGGAATGTGGAAGGGACAATAACAACAACAATGCTTTATTCTCATCTTCAACTTTCACTCAAATGTTAGATAATTGTGTAATCAACTTTGTAAAATAATTGAAGTGATCTCTAATGTCTACATCATCACCCATCTTCAATTGATATAATTCTTTATTTAAAAATAAACGATTTGTGAGAGACTTAGACATATATATATTCTCTAATTTCTTCCATAAATCAATAATAAAAGTTCCATTCAGAACACTATATTTTATATTTTACCTCAGGTGCTATACACAGACAAATCATATTAATCGCCTTCATCTTGAGCTCTTCCCATTTTTCATCTGTCATCTTGACAGGCTTCTTTTCCTTCCCATTTAAAGTTTTAGCCAATCTCTAGTGCACTATAATGTCCTTCATTATACTTTGCCACAAGCTAAACCTTTTCTTGACATTAAACAACTCCACCTCAAATTTACTTCTCCACAAACCATGCATCTTTGCCATATGAACTACAAAGACAGGATCACAACCCGCTTTGGTACTAATTGTTGAGAAAAAGGAACCTCACCCACAAAAAATAAGCAAACAGAATAACACATTCGTCATTTGCTGCCTGCGTTCACAACTTCACAAATTAATCTTACAATCACCAATTTAAAAAAATTATCTCTCACAAACCCCCCAATATTCCCAATCTCACAAATTATTTTTTCTCTCATTCAAACAAAATACACACACACCCAGAAAAGAAAAAAAAAAGCTCGCGTGGCGTCGCTGCTCCCTGAAAGCAAAATAAAGACCAAGCCTTTTTAAGCTACTTTCCTTCTTAAGTTCTGTCACGTCACACACATGCACCTCTTTTCTTTTTTTTTTCCTTTTTAATTATTAAGTGGGCTCAACCCAAATGGCCCAATTCAAGGCAATACCCAACCTTACCATCATCCATAGTTGCTATGACTTTGGTTATTGATACAAAATACTGACTGCTAGAGAACTGCCTCTGATATTGTCAGTTGTAGGTATCTTATCTCTTATTTCTTTGGGCGCAAACTGTATGGTGGCTAAGATAAATTGACCAAAACTGTGAATGTTGATCATGTTGCTGGAAAGAGGCACCAGGCTGGCAAGCTGGTTCAGATAGTTTGCTAACTCTGCATACGTTTATGAAGCTGGGTCTATTTTAGTGGAAACTGCGACAAAGGGAATGTGAACATTGTCATGTTCCAAGAAAAAAGGAGTTTTGAATGGTTTGAAAGTTGTTCACTCTTGTAAGGAAGACCCACCCTGGGTTTGTGACTTTTAGTAATGTACTAATGTACCCTTACTTGAGTGCATGAATATAAATAAATAGCCATAATAAATAGATGAAATTCTAGTCTGGGGTAACTTACTATGTTTAGGCACAACAGTGTAGAGTGCATGAGGTGAGGTCTTATTCAATCTGCATCACTTATCTAAGAACCTCTTCTGTCTTTGTTCTGCTCTTATAACTTGTGACAGAACCTATATTTTAACTTTTCCTATCTAGCTCTTAAGTTTTGGGCATTCTATCACTGTAATGGAGCCATTGATTCTGGAATCCATAATTGGAATGCCATTCCTAAGGACCCAAAATCTATGTCTGGCCTTACAATTGTTTGATCTAATACAATAAAATCTGAGACCTTGGCGCAGTACCAGGAACTCTAGTCCTGGTATATCCCAGGCTCCCAGCATAAATGTGGGGTATATGCAATAGAAGTTTCCTCTCTAAAGCCCCAACACTTCCAACAAAAGCATTGAACCATCTCACATCAAAACAGTCTTCGTGCAATAGATAAGTTGATAAACCAGAATAAGAATTTATCTAGATCATGAAGTATACACACACACACAATTAAAGGGTACATTATGAATGACACCTTCTGAAGTTCTATTGCTCACAAGGCCTTCCTGAATTTGAAGTTTCAAAGTTGTATATTGATTTACTACACAAAAAGAAAATTAAAATACAATGTAATAATTTTGTCCAGGACAACAGAACATTTATTAAATTTATTAGTATGATAAAGAATCACCGGAAAAAAAAAAAAGAAAGTAACTGTATTAAACTCCAAGAAAACCATGCCAAATGCCCAGCCAACAATTTCATGGCATTAATCAAGCATTGGTTCTGGAAAACCCAATGAGTTAGAATAGAAATCAGCTATGTAATTGTAGAACCATTTAATGCACCATAAAGATGAAGTTATAATAAAGGAAACAAAAAGGGACTCAACCATTACATTTTGCAAGATGCAGGCACAACCCAACATAATTACATTAGGCTTCTGCACTTTGAAAACTCTTAAAACACATAGAGCTCAGCCAATTCTTCCAAAGAGTCAGAACTAAACTTAGGATCTGCATTCTCTAGCATCCACAATAGATGATCAAAGAGAACCACCTCACAGTTGACCACCAAAACATTTTCATCACCACCCTTTTGCTTTGACTTGTTGATTAGAGCATTAAGTAGAGGATGATTCAGATACTTGGAGCTGATCACATACCGTTTCCTTGTGCTGCCAACAAATATAGTTTCACAATGTTCATCTTCTTGCATGCCATGTCCTGCCCATAAGTCTTCCTTGGCAGATTTGGACCTCAGGCTACTATATGATGAAGATCTTCCTAGCTGCCTTGACAAGCTCTTGCACTTCCTAAGTATTAGATTGATCTTCTTCATGCTTTTTTTTTTGGGTTTAATTTAGATTCAGGGAGGGGGAGAAAGAGGGACAGGAACAGAGAGAAGGTTGATTAGGAAGAACCAATGAATGAAAAAAAAAAGAGGGACAAAGAGGCTTAAAATACACTCACAAAAAGTGTATGGTACTTTTAAAGAGAGTGAGAGAGGTGGGTGCAAAGTCGTTGTTTTCCGGTGCTAGAAGTGTGGGGTCAATTTGCAACCAAACATTTTTAGTGACATAAACAAGTCATCTTTTAGTTAATAAATTGAGGGTAGTAATTTTGAAGTATAAGCACAACAGACAGACAGACACAACTGAAGTTCTTGTCACTGGTCTGGAACCCATAGTACGGAGCCCATTGTTTATCTGAACCCATCTGGCCAAGGATGAGTCTCCATTTGCATATCAAAATTGAGTCCCACTACTAATGCCCATGCCCCCAGAAAAAAGAAAGGGCTTAAATAAAATTAAAAATGATACATGAACAGCTCTTAATTAGATAAAAACAGAAAATTAATATACAAAGTTGTTGAATTGTTTATGATTTTATGCAAAAAAAAAAAAAAAAACTAATATGATTTTACATAGATTTTGAAATAAATTTAATAGTACAGACAGAGGTGTAATATTTTGTTTATATAGAAGATTATTTTTGTACAAACATCACTCACTCCTGAAAAACTTCGTTTTTCAGATAAATTTGTCAAAATAGAAAGTAAAAATTGGAAAAGATGCTTAATGCAATAGCTTGGTTGTTGCGTTAAAATAAGTATCCTTTTGCCTAATAAAACTGAGTACCAAACTTATTAATGCACCATATAAGTAGAACTGGGATGAGATTGAGAAAATTTGGGATTCAGATTCAGGTAAAATAATCAAAACAGTTATAAGGAGGAGTTCTTATAATTCAAAACAGAGCACATGTATTAAATTGAGTTACTGAAGGGAAAGCAGAGAAATTTCATATACAGATATAAGGAGCTCTAACACAAGATTTAGTCATTAAACTCCAGAATAATCTTAATGCATTTATCTGTTAAAATCCAAGATTCAGCTTAATCATTTGATCATGGCCAAAAAAAAAAAACAGCTTAATCATTTGATATCTCTTTAATAGCTAGATCGGATCTTTAATTTTTTATATTTTTTATAACTACATTATCAGAGTTCCTTTATAGTAATTTTTTCTTTAAATTACTTTACCAACTGGTACTTGGAATCTGTTTTATATCTTAGAATTGTGATTTTCATACTTTAAATAATATAAACTTCACTGTAAGAGTTGTACATTGTGGTACTGTCGTTTTCATTTTTCTGTACATGACTAAGCTTTTGCAAACATTTTCCCAACAGGTTAGTTACACTATTCTCTGAACCCAGTCATTTATTAAGCTCTTATCACTTACATGGTTGACTTCATTTCTTCAATGTACAAACTAAGAAGGCACTTGCATGACAAGGCCTTACAAATTCAAGATAACTTTTAAAATAAGAAGAGCCACTATTCTGACATTTATCTGAAATATGCTACTTCACAAAGATATTTTTATTTCTATGTTCTAAATTTCTAGATGGTTTCATCAAAAATATAAAAATGGGACCACTCATTTACATCAAGATGTATCATGAGGTTGATGTCCCACAGGGATGGAACCTTGACTAAGTGCTTCGTCTTATGTGGCCGATGCTTAAGGCTGTGCACGCAACTATTTGTGCCAAAAACATCTCACTTTGTTCCTTTCTGATATGATGGCCTTTGGCAGTTTTGGTTCCAGTTAGAACCCTGTAACTTATTCTAGCCAAAAGCGGTGGGCGAACAATAGATTGCACTAGTTGCATTCTCAATGCATTTTAATACATTATTACCTCGCACAAGTTGCATTTACAACTCACAAAGGTAACACTAACACTGAATTTTGGCTAGTTCTGAAATCTATATAAAAAAATTGCTGATTTAAAAATGGTTTTTTGTTTCTAACATTCTTTACTGACAAAGTTTTTTTAGATTTGAAGCATAAAGAAACAGCTAATTCTAGTGAAAAAATAAATCAGTTTAAACGTTTGTATTATGCCGTGAAATATCATTTTAATCAATGAAAGCTCTATTCTTTGAAAAGTCTGTCTCTTCACATAATTATTTGA
Source organism: Styphnolobium japonicum (assembly GCA_023212625.1). Classification (NCBI taxonomy): domain Eukaryota; kingdom Viridiplantae; phylum Streptophyta; class Magnoliopsida; order Fabales; family Fabaceae; genus Styphnolobium; species Styphnolobium japonicum. The sequence goes on along the minus strand of JALBWW010000008.1, from coordinate 12,433,893 downwards.
AATAAAATATACATCCATCACTACCTTGTGCTAAAATTTAATACAAGATTTGAACTCTAACTAGTTGAATACAAGCATAAGTTGTTAATATGAATATGCACGATTGGATTTAATGATCTCTAGATAGAAATCTAAAAACATGTAAAGCTCAGCCAGTAACTACAACTTTTAACCAATGCCTATCCACAAAAGATGGTGAAGAAATCCACCTCCCAAACCACAAAAACATCAGCCATCCTCTACAGTCATTGAATGACAACTAAAGAGGTATCACTCCTTTTCTGCTCCTTTAAAAAAGTGTAACAATTGATTTAACATTTATGTCTATGTTATGTGCACATCTACAACTCTAATTGTACCAAAAATATACATATACAATTATAGCATCTGAAGGAAAGGGGAGAGGCCGGGTCAACTAGGAAAAAACAATGCACAAAGCTTCACACTCTAGAAATTAATTAGGGACATATAAAGGATACCTTTTTTTAATCTGCTATCAAGTATTAACAATAATAGATGCAAATTACATAATTAATTAGGTGGATGAAAATATAGTTGCCACGTAAGTCTTGCACAACCAAACAAGTTTTTGGATGACACAAGCAAAGGAATTCATGATGCGGGAGAGCATTTACAAACACTACAGAGCAGAGTCAAACAAATAATGAGGTTTTATTTGTCACAAAGTGTGGCACCGGCCATAGTACAACCCATGGTTTTTCACATCTGGTATCTCAAGATTGTGCTGGATAGTGAGCCAACCTAGGTTTGACGCAATTGCAGTCGAGTAAGAATTATAGCATTATGAAGTATCTTCAACAATAGGAAACGTATTTTGGAAACTTAAGTTGAATAATGATGTCATTTATATCTCTAAAAAAAAATGATGTCATTTATATTTTGTTAATGTTAATGCCTGTTTCTCATATGTTGAAATTAGTTAATATAATATTTTTATTCTTGATTGTTTTACAATTTTAGTTTATAAACTCGCCATTAATTGAAACTTTTAAGGTATTTGAAATGAAGAAATTGAAACAAATCTCCATATTATACGTTATTTTTAGAGTTTACTTATTGTGCTTCTTACTTACTGGGATGAAACTTATACACTGAGTAACTCTTTTGATGGAGAAAAACTATGATAGAAACTGTTAAATAACAATCAGATGATAAATTTCCTTTGAAGCGAGTTATTTTCACCCCATTTGTCTAACCAATTAATTTGTACAGAACCACGTTCTATACTCCTTTTTTTGTCTGTTTTCTTTTTCTTTTGGTAATAATGACAATACAAAAGTTTGAGCATAAAAACCAAACTACCCTAACATACCACTAGCCACTTCTAGTGGCCTATGTTCTACACTGCTTGAATGAAGTTAGTGTATTTAAATTAAAGATGCAGAAGATAAGTCCCACACTTAATGCCATTTCTGATATAATCGGAGTGGTGTCCTACAGGAATGGAAGGTAGACATGATTGCATGCTTCATCTGCAAATGTAAGTGACAAATGATATGCACGTGGAGAACTTGTCCGCGAGCCAAACCTCTTCCACATACATATGTAAATACTAAATACCAATACATATATACCAACAAATCATACAATCCTCACAGTGCTTGTCTGAGGATTGTATGATTTGCATGTTGGCATATATGTATTGGTATTTAGTATTTATTCTCACTATCGACGCATGGGCTTGCACATTATGACACTCATTCTTGTACCTAAATCATTGTATTCTGCTTATTAAATATAAATAATATGATAATGTATATCAGCATATATATTGCAGGTATATTTCGCTGAAATGTTGTAATATTGCATGTAGTTGAAAAGATGTCCATTTGCATGTAGTTTTTTTAATTAATTTGTAGAAAAGCTGTTTTATGAGAAAAACTAGATATCAATGGGAAATTCTATGGAACCCAAACAAAAGTTTGGGTTCCAAAACCCTGCTTACGTGGACTGTGCACAATCAAAGAGGTGCAACTACTATCCAACTTGCTGACTTCACTATGACCATCCTCATCACAACCACTGCCAATGGCCTCGCCTCTATCTCCGCCTCCATCATTGCCATTACTTGCGGCATTACCACCATTTGCGAAATTGTTGTCAGCGAGCCTAGGCTAGTATATCCAATGCTATCAAAATACATTACATTTCCTTCTTTGGTGGTCTCAGGTCCAGTGGGTTCAGCCTCCATTGTTGGGACATAGAGATGAACTCTGGTGTGACCAGGTGCTAGATAAGAGGAGATGGTGGTGGGAAAAAATGGGTATGAGTTTCATAGCCATCACTTCTTGTTATAGGTTTTTGCAAGAAAATAGCAGAGTTTGGTGATGAGATTCAGAGAAAGTTTGGGAATTTGTCTATGTCAAGCTTAGTTGTTGGAGAGTCTCATGTTTGTGGCTTGGCTTGACTGTTAATGGGGTTTTGCTTTGTAAATGAAACAATGGTTCAGGCAATTGGATGTTCTTTTTAATTCAGCTTTAGAATTTTCAGGTCTCTCGTTGGGAGCATATTTCACTTGCAATTAGGCTCAGAAATGGAGGAAGAAGAGCCATTTGGGGAAGGAGACAAATTTTGTATCAACCAATCCCGACTTTCCTCACCCCATGATTTGTTGGAGTGGATGTGCTGGAGATAAGGACCGAGAATTTTGCACTTCACTTACTCCACGTGTTATTGTTTTATTTGTCCATGTCAACACGGGTTTTGGTACCCATAATTTTACACAGGTGTCATAGCAATCCCCATATATCAATTAAGTAGCTCATGCAAGTTTCTTGAAATAAACGTGGGGACTTGAAATTGGATTTTATTTTCATGGGTGATGCGAGGAATTAGGGAAGTATAGGCATAAAACAACATTGATTATATATGATTTAGAGTTTAAATTTGATTTACTACCAGTGTAAAAACTTTACACTATTATTCAATGATGTGTTGATACATCAACAAAAGAGTTTGACCCCTTAAATAGTCAAACTCTTTTAATGATTTAGTTAAACTCTATTAGATGATAGTACAAAGAAGTTTTACCCTAATGGATGATCAAAATTAAATCTTATGATTTATATAATTTAATTTGCTTCATAAATTTGGGGTAATTTGGTCCTTCTAATACCACCAAGCTAGGTTAAATCGATGAACTTCATTAAACCTTGGCGCAGTACAGTCATGGTTAAATAAAAGAATGTATTGTTAGTATTGTAATTGGTATTAATTGGCCCTACTTATCTTCATTGCCAAGAAGGTTGCTTAAGCCTTCATATGCTTGTTGTGGTTGTGAAAAAGCCACTTTTGTGGCATTTGAAATTTTCAAACGGTGCAATAAATGAAGGCTGAAACATGTAGATGGGCAGTATGTCAAAGAAGAAAATTTTTCTTCTCACTTTTCGGTTGAACAACAACATTTAGGGAAAATGGAGGAGGTTCTCCTCTATAAATAGAGACCTCCTTTATCAGTTTTTATCATCCCATTTTAGAGAGAAAAACATATAGTTTTTCCTGAGAGTTTTCCTTCTAGAGTTTTCTCTTATTTATTTAGAGAGAATTATAGTCTTCTAGTTTTAGAGAGATAGTTGTAACATCTTCCTCATAGTAAAAATATTCTACTCTTGCCTATGATTTTCCCTTTGATTTGTTTAAGGGTTTTCCACGTTAAATTTGTGCCTCTAGTTCCTATTTTCTCAACTTTATCTTAACTATGTAATACTGTTTCCATAACTCTGATACCTAACAGTGACATCAAAGTCATTGGTTGGTAGTTACTATTTACGCTACAGTCACGATTATTATTCACATGTGTAGTTGTATACTTTTGCAGTATCATTAACGTCTAAGAGGATTGACCCAACACAGTATATATATGATATAGCTCACGTATACATTACTATTCACAGTGAAGTAAAGTAAGCTGGTCTAGTTAAGAAACAAATCGTTGTCAATACCATGGCTGCAAAATTCGAAATTAAGAAGTTCAATGAGAGTAATTTCTCTCTGTGGAAATTGATGATAAGAGCAATTTTGAGAAAGGAAAATTGCTTACCATCAATTGATGGAAAATCGTTAGAAATAACTAACAAGAAGTGGAAGGAGATGGATGATACTGTTGTTGGAAATTTGCATCTAGCTAAAACTCAGTATTGTCAAGCATTGCAGAAAAGAAAATGACAAAGGAGATCTGGGATGCACTCACCAGATTGTATGAGGCCAAGTCACTTTAGAATAAGATCTTCTTAAAAAGGAGACTTTATACACTTCGAATTACAGAATCTACAACAATGACCAACCATATCAACACTTTGAATACTCTATTTTCACAACTCACATCAATGAGTTACAAAGTAGAGACAAGTGAACGTGTTGAAATTCTACTTCAAAGTCTACCATACTCGTTTGATCAACTCATCATCAATCTGACGAACAACAAAGACAACCTAGTGTTCAATGAAACTGCAGCCACTATTTTGGAATAAGAAACCAGGCGTAAGAAAAAAAAGATAGACATGCAAGTTCGTAGCAAGCATAAGTTTTGACAGTGATGAGAGGGAGGTCAATGGAATATGGATATAGTGAGAGAAACAACCATAATAGATCAAAGTCATGAATGAAGAGAAATCTCAAATGTTACCATTGTAGCATCAGATGGCACTTGAAGAAGGATTGTTGGCATAGGAAGAAGAGTGGAGACCCCGAGCCATCGAAAGCTCAAGGGAATGTGGCAAGCACCCCTGATAACGGTGAAGCTCTATACAGCAAGGCAACAACGACAGTTGCAGGCATAAAACAATTCTCTGATATCTGGTTACTAGACTTAGGAGCAACATGGCACATGACTTCAAGAAGAGAATGATTCCACACATATGAACCAGTTTCTAGAGGTTCTATACACTTGGGGGATGATCATGCTTTGGAGATTATCGGTATTGGTATTATCAAAATAAAGATGTTTGATAGTATTGTTCGCACTATTCAGGAGGTACGACGTGTGATGGGCCTGAGGAAGAATCTATTGTCTTTGGGACAAATAGATAGCCCTGGGTGTAAGACCCAAGTTGAAAATGGGATCTTGAAAATTGTCAGAGGTAAGCTTGTGGTTATGAAGGCAGAAAAGATCACAGCGAATCTATTCATGCTTAAAGGAGAAATACTATAGGAAACTGATGCATGTGTCACGTCAACTAGCAATGGAGAAGAATCAAAGATGATGGGCATCTCAAACTAGGTCACATGTTGGAACAAGGTTTGAAGAATCTCTCAAACAAAAAGCTGCTTCCTGGGCTCAAATCGCTTAATCTACCTTTCTATGAGTATTGAATTACAAGTAAGCAGCATAGATTGAAGTTTGGCAGATATGTTGCAAGAAGTAAATGCATTCTTGAGTTGATTCATTCTGATGTATGGGAATCAACAGAAATATCCCTAGGAGGAGTAAAATATTTGTCTCATTCATTGATGACTACTTCAGGAGATTATGTGTCTACCCAATCAAGAAGAAATCAAATGTGTTTCCAGAGACTGAGGTTGTAAAAGTTTGTCGATCAACTCGTGAGATAAAGTCGTCAAATTGGCACATAGAGTATGTTACGGAGAGCAATGTTGCATACTGTCTTTTAATAGAGGATGGAGAGCCATCAATTTTTCATGAAGCTACTAATATCTCATATGCTTCTCTGTATCTGATAGCAACGCAGGAAGAAATTGAAGCTCTTCACAAAAACAAGGAATGGGAACTGGTGAAATTACCACATGGCAAAAAATCCATTAGTAACAAATGGGTCTACAAGATCAAGCAGGATAGCAATGATCAAGTAAAATGACATCGTGCTAGCTTGGTGGTAAAATGATATGCACAAAAAGAAAGTATTGATTTCAACGAGATATTTTCTCCAGTGATTCGACTCACAACAGTCAGAGTAGTTCTAGTTATGTGTGCTACGTTTGACTTACATCTTGAGCAATTGGGTGTAAAAACTGCATTTCTTCATGGAGAGCTTGAAGAATAAATTTATATGCTCCAACCAGAAGGTTTTGCTGAAATAGGCAAGGAGAACTTGGTTTGCAAGTTAAACAAATCTTTGTATAGTCTCAAACAGGCGCCAAGATGCTGGTACAAGAAATTTGATTCCTTCATTATTAGCCTTAGATATAACAGACTTAGTTCAAACCATTGTACTTACTACAAGAGGTTTAGTGGCAATGATTTCATCATTTTGCTGTTGTATGTGGATGACATGTTGGTAGCAGTTCCCAACAAAGATCAAATCCAAGAATTGGAGGCACAGTTGGCTGGGAAGTTTGATATGAAGGACTTGGGACCAATAAACTAGATTCAAGGGATGTAAATTCACCAGGAAAGAAAAAAATAGAAAGGTTTAGCTTTCCCACAAGAACTATCTGAGGAAAATCTTGCAGCGTGGGAAGTTTAATGTATGTCATGATCTGTACAAGACCAAACATTGCTCAGGCAATTGGCATGGTTAGTCGATTTATGGCAAATCATGGTAAAGAGCATTGGAATGCTATCAAGAGGATCCTAAGATACATTAAATGAACCTCAAATGTTGCATTATGTTTTGGGGGATCAGAATTTAGTAAGAGGATATGTTGTTTCAGATTTTGCAGGTGATCTTGATAAAAGGAAATTTACTACTAGATATGTGTTTACACTTGTAAGAGGTGCAGTAAGATGAATATCTAAGTTACAGACTGTTGTAGCTTTATCTACTACAGAAGCTGAGTATATGACAGCTATGCAAGCATACACAGAAGCAGTCTGGATTCAGAGATTAATGGAGGAACTCAGGCACAAGCAATAGAAGATTATTGTGTTTTGTGACAGTCAAAGTGCCTTGCACATTGCAAGGAATCCAACTTTTCATTAAGGACAAAGCACATAAGAGTTCAATATCATTTTGTTCGAGAAGTAGTGGAAGAAGAAAGTGTGGATATGCAGAAAATTCACACTAAAGACAACCTAGCAGATGTCATGACAAAAGTAATCAATGCTAATAAGTTTATATGGTGTAGATATTCATATGGTCTAGCAGAAATGTAAGTAGCATAAAACTGGCAAGATGAGAAATATTTAAAAAGCTCACCAAAAGTGAATTTAAGTGAGAGATTGTTGTCGTGATAAAGCCACTTTTGTGGCATTTGAAATTTTCAAACGGTGCAATAAATGAAGGCAGAAGCATGTAGATGGGTAGCATGTCAGAGAAGAAAAATTTTCTTCTTGCTTTTCAGTGGAGCAGCATCATTTATGAAAAATGGAAGAAGTTCTCCTCTATAAATAGAAATCTCCTCCATCAGTTTCTATCATCCCATTTCAGAAAGAAAAACATATAATTTCTCTTGAGAGTTTTTCTTCTAAAGTTTTTTCCTATTTATTTAGATAGAATTGTAGTCTCCTAGTTCTAAAGAGAGTGTCATTGTTCTCTCCTTGTATCTAGAGAAATAGTTGTAACATCTTCCTCTTAGTAAAAATATTCTACTATTACCCGTGATTTTTTCCTTGATTTGTTTAAGGGTTTTTTATGTTAAATTCGCATATCTAGTTCCTATTTTCTCAACTCTATTTTAGCTGTGTAATACAGTTTCCAGTTTCCATAACTCTGTTACCTAACATTTGCTAACAAAGAAAGATGTGATAATATACTATACAAGGAAAATAACTTGGAAGGCAGTTCCTGTATGTGGCAAGAGAATCATTGCTTCGTCCTTTATTAACAAACATATAGTTGGTAATCAGCATCATGAACATGTTGCTAGAAACAAAAAAGTTATATTGGTCCATTTAGCTAATAATTTAAGCTTTCATATATGTTGATTGGTTGCTTAATTAACAAGTTTGCAAACTATTATCATATCTAAAGAATAATAGTGTCCAAATTATTCTTCCAAAGCTTCCCTTATTTTCCTTTGCCTGCATTCAACATTTGTAGTTGAAAACAAAATGGCAAGCATGTCTAATATTTTGCTTCTAACAACGGTTAAAGGAGCCTCCATATATATGATAGAATCGATATCTGATATAAGCTATGTCAAAAGTGTGTTGAAACCTGAAACTACTATGGTCGTGTTAGTGAAATCAAATGTTATTTGAAAATGGTGAATAACTATGCAAGTTGGCTCCATCTAAATTTAACCAAACAAAAGTAGTGTACGTGAGGCCACTAAACTCGATCGAATAGTCATCTATACCGATGCGCAGAGTTATCAATGTTGGAACTGTATAGGTAAAATTGTCGGATTTGAAAACCAATACACTCAAGACACTAGAAAAACCCTGCTAGTCACCATCAAAATCAGACACCTAAATTATGTTACCACCAAATGTAGTTGCTTAATCTTTGCAGCAAGCCATAATTATTGGTGCAACGTTGTTACTAATAATTTGTTTTGCCTCACTCTGTAAGAAGGCATAATAACCACAGGTAATTATCCTCATTAATGTTGACATTAAGTATGGAAACATAATCTCCTGTTTAAACATGACGACAGATATGAAATTAAACATTTTCCTTCACGTACGTACCTTTCCCTTTTCTTAGTCACCAAACCCATTGATGGCATATTCGCTGTCATCTCAATAATCTTGAGAATCGATTAGAAGTTAAGCATTATTAAGAAGATATTGTACACTAAATTAGCATTTATTGATGTTTACATAGGTGAACAAAATCAGTGCTGATACCAACTTGGATTATTTCTCTTCTACTTGACCACTTTTTCTGTTTTTAAAGTATTTTTTCTTCTTATTATACAGTAAGGGTTGGTTAGTTTTCCCGTCAATTGAAACAAAGTTTCTTCTCAAACGATCTTAAGAGTATATACTAGCCAAAATTTCAAACTCAAGTAATTAAAGTAAGAAAACACATCATTAACCACTAATTCAACCCCGTAGTTAGTAGCATTATTTTAAGAACTTACTATAGAATACATTATGTTGAGTTCAAAATAATGCTTCCTTTGCAACGTATACATAATATATTCGTTGTTAGTAGAGTGCTCATTATGTTATATATAAGCGTGCAAATGTTTTTGTAAGAGTGTGTATATTAGCGTGCATGGTCAATAACAACATTCCGTGATTGAAAATATTCCCTTTTTTTTATGCGAGATAGTTTACGTTTTCTCTCAAAAGGGTATGGATGGGTGAAGCTTAGAGAATTTAATTAGTCAAAGAAACCAAAAAGACTACAAAATAAAAATATTTACTTACTTTAATTAAAATAATTTGGTAATTTCATGAGAAATCTTGCTTAAATACAGCCTAAAGCATGTAACTTGTACACATTAAATAAAGAGAAAACTAATCATTTAAAACTTGACTAAATGTTTGATAAATCACCTTAAATATCAGTACCCTAAAAAAATATATATGGTACTTTAGCAACTCCCCTAAAAAAGAATTAAATGAGGAGGAGTTTTTTTTTTCTTTGGTTGGATGTTTAATAAGTAATGAATGGTGGAGAATTTTCTTTCCGTTGCTTGAGAGTAGTGGAATGAGGGTGAAAAGAAAGTAGTAATTATAAGTATGAAATTTCACTTTAAAAAACAATCTTATTTCACCTTATGTTCCTTCTAATTTGGTGGAAGACAAAATTTGCTTTCACGAAAAGAATGAGAAAGAAACTTCCTCTCCTATAAAAGACAAAAAGACAAGCATTTAGATGCCCCTTCCTTTTACTTGTCCTTAGTTCTCATTCATTCAAGCAGTATCCAGAGGTAAATTTGCAGTTAAGGGTAAATACTAGTATAAATAATGTTCTAACTTGGATTATAGCATTTTATCTCATGTTATTGAAATGTTCGAACCAACATTATGTCGGTGTCATGGATTATTTAAATTGGTAATGATGAGGCCCTTTTTACTATTCGAACTTTTTGAAATTTAAAGGGTGGGATTTCTGCTTTCATTATTGGACATCACTTCGATATTTTTTTTTCAAAATATAAATATTATCAAATATTCATTAATTATTTTTTTAATATTTAATAAAATTTTAAATATTTATTATAAAATTAACAATAAATTACTATAACTCACCTAAATATCACCCTTCACTATTTGATCAAAAGAATCTGTGTCAGTGATCACCATGTGGAATCAGATGTAACATGTCAGCACCTTTCTCGGATTGAAGTAAAGCGTCAGTTCCTTTTAAGTCCATTTCTGAACAGGGGACTACGTGCACCTACACAACAATTAATACAGGCATCCACTGCATACATTTCTTTCCTTTAAAATGATTTTGTTAAAAATACTAATAAATGCATCGTTTTTTTTTTTTATTATTTTGGTTTTGATCTTAAACTTAGAAAAATAGATATATTAGGCTGAGATTGCAGCCAATTAGCGATTGAGAATGAATTTTTTTTTACTATACCATATACAGAGAATATTTTTGTTACTCTGGAGCTTCAAACCTATAAGTTGAAGACTCTCATGCCTTAAGAGCTGTGATACATCACTATCAAGTGTGGCCGAGATAACGAATGATGAGTGTTGATCAAACAGTGAGAGAATATCAAGTACATGATGTAGGTGTTTAAAATGGGGTGCCCTTTTCCAAATTGGGGATTACTATTTGATATTAGCAGTTGTGAATTGTGATTGTCCTTTGCAAGATGCCCACTGGTGTCATGGACAGTGATTTTGCTTCAAGGCAAATGAAATCCTCGATGTTCATCCCCAAATTTCGTCCTTTTTTAATCTTTATTTTTGTCCTTTGCTGAACTAAAAATTTCCCGATCTTATGACTTGGAAGCTAAGCTGAAATGCAGATTATTATATATTACATGCTTAAGCAGGATTAGCTGGTGGCTGGGTCCTATCTACTTCTCATCAGCAACAGCCTGATGATGAGGATCCTGCGATATTTATAATACAATTTCCTTTGCTTCATCAATAAGAATGTAGTTATCAAGATTCAAACTGTGATTTAGTAACCATAAGTAAAAGGGTATAATACTCCACGTACAACTTCAGTCAATATGTAGACATCCCCAAATTGACCAAAGTGGAAGAGGATAACACGACCCCCCATGGCTGAAACCAATCCCTTTTCTATCACAAGGGACCATAGATCAAAGTAATAGATTAAGGAGCCTCTAAAGAAGAGTATCCTGCTGGAACCTCATCGGCAAAATTTACCAAACTATCCTTTCTTGTGTTTCCCTATCAAAGATATTACATCTAGTAGAAATATTTTTCTTGATCAATTTTCAGCAACTTTCTTTTTCCATGACAAATTTCAGCCACTTTCTAAAAACCTATGAAATCTGCATAATTCGTTAATGCTCACTCTAGTTTAAGCTAAACATTACTTGATGAAGCCAAATGAAAAAACAAGATGCATGTGAAGAGAGCTGCTTGTGTTTACATTGGAGTATAATGCACAAGAACATAACTTATACACCTTGCATAGATGCTTTTCATATTTTAAACTTTTAGCTAGAGATCGTTCTTATTATTATATCATAAATATTCATGCAATTTTAATGTATTCCACTATGAAAAATTTTAAATTTTGTCATTAAAAACAATGCTTCTCCATACTGTAACCAGCAATTGGCTGAAAAAATTCCCGACCTGCAGTCATGTATTATATCTCAACTTCTCCACTGACTCCCAGCCGGGAGCATTTGTCAGTAAAACAAAACAATGCTTCTCCAAACTATAACCAGCAATTGGCTAAAAAAATTCCTGACCTGTAGTCATAAATTATATCTAAACTTCTCCACCGACTCCCAGCTGGGAGCAGTAAGTTCTGCTAAACATTGAATCGAAACAACATGACATCTCCTTCTTGTACAATGTAGTCTTTACCCTCAGATCTCAACTGCAAACAACATATTTAGGTAAATTCAGAATAATATTCCAGGAGAAAAGAAAATAATATCCTGCTTATAAATTTGTACAGGTCCCGCAGGGGATATGAAAATGATGGATGTTGAATTACACAGAAAAAAAAATTACAACCTATAGGTTATTTAAGGAACCATGCTCTTCCTTCCCAAGCCTAATCCCTTATGGACAAGTAAGCATCAAGTAGCATCCATGTGATCCCTAAAGTTTGATCTTTATAAAAGAAAATATGAGGAAAGAAACCTCGATCCATCCTCATAGGTAAAAGGACGGCATGCAGCCAATTGAAATAACCTAACTAATCTATATGCCAGCAATGTGTAACACCCTCAGTTGGGTGCCACATTTTAACATAACTAGTTTCCTAATAATATTTATTAATCATTAATCATAAACTTTTCTGTGTTTCTAGTGATGTAATATAAACAGACTAAGAATATACAACTAACATTTACATAGCTTTTCTTCATTATTAAGTTTATTTTACACATACTATTTTATTATACAGATATTTACATAGTTACATATTTCACAAATGTTTTATGCAACCCAAAAAACCTCCCTGCATCTACATAGGAGGATCATCATCAATGAACTCATTGTGATGTGAGGGTCGTGGAGCAAAGGTCCGATGTGCTTAGCGCCACCTAAGGGTTCGCGGTGAAGAGACTGTAGATCTCTCATGTTGGGTGCGGCGGACAGTGGCATTTCAAATATCGCTAAAAGGCATGTGTAACTCAACGTAAGCAGAAATGGTAAAAGTAGTTATAGGGTTCCCATAATAGGCTCTATGGAGAGTAATAGTGAGTTCCCCTATGTAGGTAACCCCCTGCTCAGCTAACTCGACATGTCAGATGTAGGGTCCCTCGTGGAAATCAACAATGATGAAGAACAAATCATGTTGAGCAATCTTTGAGATAGAATCAAATCACAATTTTCTCAAAAAGGGGTGAGATTCTCACATTATCATAAATACTAATAAAACAGTATACAAATAGCATACAAGAGTTATATAGTTTAATTCAAATCAATAGGCACTTAATCCATATATAAAGTCATATTTAATCAATAAAATGACATACCAACCTTAGTGACCAAATTGATAATGCAAATATAACAATTGACCATGCAAATGCACATAAATGACTCCTACTCCATTGAGCTAAACACAACAAGTCGATGAGAGTGATTGGGAGTACATGTTCCATATCAGTTAGCCAACAAGTGTTAACAATTCATTTGCGCAATACGGCTCAAGCAAACACTCTCCACCAATCGTAAATGGACCAGTATATAGTCGAGATCGTCGATGTTTTGCAATCATAATACCACGGCACAGTCCGAGCCAACCACTTGTTGAGTTTCCGAACCCCCGAGACTCCAAGATCATTGAAGATCTTCACTCAGCCATTCGCATCAGCACTAAAGTGTAAGTTCAATCTCTTAGGCTCCAAGCCTTACAACATCAAGTCTCATACAAACTAAATACACATATACAGTATAAATATTCCCAGAAATATATACATAATCCCTTACGGATTCAAATTACCATTTCTTTAATAATAACGTCAATTGTCCTATCTAGGTTCCAGTCTACGTCGGCCCCATAGCAGTACTGATGTTTCTCAATTATATGGTGCTATAAAATAATTTACAAATCGTGTAACACATCTGTTATGGTTTTCAAATCGCGTAAAGCTTTTTCAGTAAAAATTCAATCGGGTAAGGTATAAAAATCGTTTTTCAGTCGTGTAAACCATTTTCTATAAATTTCCAATCACGTAAAGCATTTTTCACGTAAACTAATTTATTTTATGCTAAATAAAATATTTTCAAGTTTTATTTCCATTTTCTTATAATAAAACGAAATAAAAATAAATATTTCACCTTAAAATAAATTCTCCAAATTTATTTCCACATTCAAAATATTTAATAAAAAGGACAAACATTAATAAAACCTCATATTTTTAAAAATTCAAGAATTCTTCTAAATAAAATAAATTCCATTAAAATAATTATTTTCTATAATCAAAATATTTAATTAAAGTTCTAAATATCTCTAAAATAATTTCTTCTTAAAATTCGAAAATACTAATATAAATTCTAATAAACTCACATTCTAATAAATTCACATTCCAACTCCTCGATCATACGATAAGTATTTAACAAGGTTGGGAACTCAGCTATTCCCAAGGATAATACTGCCCTCTTTAGGTCATGTCTCAATCCTTCTTCAAATTTCCTACACTTCCATTCCTTATCAGGCTGAAGTTGAAAGTATCTTGAGAATTTAGGCAAACTCTCAAATTTAGCCGCATATTCACTAACCGTCATTCCTCTTTGCCTAAGGCCAAGAAATTCCATTTCCTTAGCATGTCTAATACTTGCAGGAAAATATTTTTCGAAAAACTTACCTCGAAACACTTCCCAGGTAATTTCTCGTCCCTCAACTTGCAGCAATTGTTGTACTTCGGCCCACCAATCTTCGCCATCTCCTATAAGCATATAAGCAGCATAGGTTACCTTACGTTCCTCAGTACACCTCATACCTCTGAAAATCTTCTCCAACTCTTTTGATCCAAAGACTAGCTTTCTCCGGATCAAACTCTCCTTTGAACTGGGGTGGATTAGTTCGACAAAATTCTGAGAAGTTTTGAGTCTCCATTGCTGCTTCTTGTTGTTGAACAGCCCTTTGATTTTGTTGTACTAAAACATCTGCCATCCTTTGCATAGCTACAGCGGCAGCAGCCATATCGGTGTTGTTACAGCCCGTATCTATAGGTGTACTTCTACTACGTGCCATTTATATCCTTCAAAGTTAATAAAATCAAATACCACAAAAACAAACAAACAATATTGTTTTCTTTTGAAAACATCAACAGAGAAAACACAGCACAAACAAAATAGACCTAATCCCACATATCCAAAAGCTTAAACCAAAGCTCTGATACCAACTAATGTAACAGCCTGTGCTCCATATTTGACGACTGGCCCCACATACCAACACGAGTCTTTTCAACGTGCATATGCCCTCACTCACACACACCCTGAGAACTTCCAAGGGGTCACCCATCCCAGAATTTCCCTAGGCCAAACACACTTAACCTTAAAGTTTATAAGTTATGGGCTCTTGAAAAGAAGATGCACCTTATTGATATGGGTATTACCTATCAAATCTCATATGAGCTTTCCTTAATTGTACAGTCTCATACCTGCACAATCTCGGAATTCCCCTCTTCTTCTGGTGCGAGCTCGATTCATTCATGTCTCCCTCCGCCTAGAAGCTTGCCAGAAGCCGCTCCTTGTCCGTGCCTCTTGAACCGGCGATCACTCCCCGCCCTTTTCAGCCCTGAGTATTACATGCCCACCAGCTTCCGCTTGGTTCGTCCCCGAACCACACATCGTACTAGCAGAGGGCCAGCTCTAATACCAGTTGAAACATCCCATGCTCCAGATTTGACGACTGGCCTTACACACCAACACGAGTCTTTTCAATGTGCTTATGTCCTCACTTATACACACCCTGAGAACTTCCCAGGAAGTCACCCATTCTAGAATTTTCCTAGGCCAAGCTCATTTAACCTTGGAGTTTCTAAGTTATGAGCTCCTGAAAAGAAGATGCACCTTGTTGATATGGGTAGTACCTATCAAATCTTAAATGAGCTTTCCTTAATTGTACAGTCTCATACCTGCACAATCTCGGAATTCTCTTCTGTTTATGGTGTGGGCTCAATTTATTCATGTCACCCCTCAGTTGTAATACCCCAAAATTTCGACATATACAATATATGTTGCTTTCCTATATTTTTGTGATAAATGATTTTTAGGAATTTCTGTGAGTTCAATTAAATCAAAATTTAACTGAATTTAACCTTATAAGTTGATTCTAAACCATTCCAAAAAATAAAATAAATAATTTTTATTTTTGATCTGGAATACCTTTGGGGAAATTTAAAAAAATAAATGGAAGTTCAGATTTCAAATCTATCAACAGATTTGATCATTTTCTATTTTTAGGGATTTTATGAGCTAATAAAATATCTGGGTGATTTTGGGCACATCCTATTGTCCATTGGATAATAGATACTGATCCTTGTCCATTGGATAATAGTTACTGATAAAAATCTTGAGGAAAATATCTTATGTCATAAATGGTCTTAGTGACTCAAAGGGGTTAGTCAGGATAAGAATTAATTACCATGGTGAATCACAATGGCATTAAATGAAATCAAGAAGCCAAAATAATCACCACCACCTTGCATGGAGAGGCCGGCTAATCTAGAGGAAAATATCTCCAATTTTAATTCTCATTTTATCCTAATTTTCATCTATAAATAGCACCTTGCTTCATTCATATCACTCTCACCAAAATCCTTTCTTCTTTCTCTCTATAAGTTCACGGCCAAGCTCCCTAAACCCAACGGCCAAGCCCATGTGTTTTCTTTCCCAAGCTTTTGTTAAGTTTCCAAGCCTAGTTCTAGTGTCTTAATGAGATTTTGAGTGACTTTCTAGTTGAAAGTTTCTCAAGAAAAAGCTTAGAAGTTCAAGAACCCTAAGAAGGTCCAGCAGCTAAGTGCTTGTTCAAGGACCTTAAATTTAAGAACTAAGGTATGGGGGAGTTTTCTCTATCAATCAATATTATGGTATAAAATTGAATTTTTGATATGTTAATGAACTATGACTAGTTGTGTGGTTTATGTTGATTGATTAATCTTTTATGGCTGAGATTTATGTTCATGTTATATTTGATACTTGTTTCCTTACTTTGCTTAAACTTTGTACTTTATAATTTCCTTGAAAATAGTATGAATTTTTTAGGGAAAAAGTATGGTGAAATTTTGATATAAATGAATTGATTTATAGACATGTCTAGGACATGCATATATTTGGTTTGATATGTGAATTAGTATTTTTGAATTTTAAGAAGAAATTATTTTAGAGATATTTAGAACTTTAATTAAATATTTTGATTATAGAAAAGAATTATTTTAATGGAATTTATTTTATTTAGAAGAATTCTTGAATTTTTTAAAATATGAGGATAAAAAGTTTTATTATTGTTATTAAATATTTTGAATGTGGAAATAAATTTAGAGAATTTATTTTAAGATGAAATATATCTTTTTATTTTGTTTTATTATAAGAAAATGGAAATAAAACTTGAAAATATTTTATTTAGCATAAAATAAATTAGTTTACGTGAAAAATGCTTTACGCGATTAGAAATTTATAGAAAATGGTTTACGCGATCGAAAATTTATAAAAAACGGTTTACACGACTAAAAAACGATTTTTATACCTTAACCGATTGAATTTTTACGGAAAAAGCATTACGCGATTTGAAAACCGTAACAGATGTGTTACGCAATTTGTAAATTATTTTATAGCACCATATAATTGAGAAACAGCGGTACTACTATCAGGTTGACGTAAACTTGACCCTAAATAGGACAGTTGACTCTATTCTTAAAGAAATGGTAGCTTGAATCCCTAAGGGATTATGTATATATATTTTGGGAATATTTATACTATATATGTGTATTTAGTCTATATGAGACTTGATGTTGTAAGGCATGGAGCCTAGGAGATTGAGCTTGAATGGCCGAGTATAAATCTTCAATGATCTTGGAGTCGTCAAGGGTCCGAAAACTCCACAAGTGGCCGACTGGGACTGTGTCGTGGTATTATGATTGCAAAACACTAACGATCTCGACTATACACGGGTTCATTCACGATTGGTGGAGTGTTCACGTGAGCTGTATTGCGCAAATGAATTGTTAGCACTTGTTGGCTAACTGATACGGAACATATACTCTCAATCACTCTATCCGACTTGTGTTTAGCTCAAAAGAGTAGGAGTCATTCATGTGCATCTGCATGGTCAGTTGTCATACTTGCATTATCAATTTGGACACTAAAGTTAGTATGTCATTTTATTGATTAAATATGACTTTATATGTGGATTAAGTGCCTATTGATTTGAATTAAACTATATAACTCTTGTATGCTATTTGTATACTGTTTTATTGGTATTTATGATGATATGAGAATCTCACCCCCTTTTGTGAAAATTGTGATTTGATTCTATCTCGAAGATGGCTCAACATGATTACTTCTAATTCATCATTATTGATTTCCACGAGGAACCCGACATCTGGTACGTCAAGTTAGCTGAGGAGAGGGTTACTTACATAGAGGAACTCACTATTACTCTCCGTAGAACATATGATGGGAACCCTATAACTACTTTTACCATTTCTGCCTACGTCGAGTTATACATGCCTTTTAATGATATTTGGAATGTCAATGTCTACCGCACACCACATAAGAGATCCACAGTCTTTTCAGCGTAAAACCCTAGGTGGCGTCGAGCACATCAGACCTCTGCTCCAGGACCCTTGCATCACAATGGGTTCATTGATGATGATCCTCCTATATAAATGGAGGGAGGTTTTTTGGGCTGTGTATATATGTATAAAACAGTTGTGAAATATGTAACTATGTAAATATCTGTATAATAAAATAGTATGTGTAAAATAAACTTAATATAAAAGCTATGTAAATGTTAGTTGTATATTCTTAGTTTGTTTATATTACATCACTAGAAACACGGAAAAGTTTATGATTAATGATTAAGAAAGATTATTAAGAAACTAATTATGTTAAAATGTGGCACCTAACCAGGGGTGTTACATTAGTTGGTATCAGAGCCGGCCCTCTGCTAGTACGGTGTGTGGTTCAGGGACGAACCAAGCAGAAGCTGGTGGGCATTAATACCCGGGGCTAAAGAGGGCAGGGAGTAATCGCCGGTGCAAGAGGCACAGACAAGGAGCGGCTCCTGGCAGGCTTCTCGGCGGAGGGAGACATGAATGAACCGAACTTGCACCAGAAGAATAGGAGAATTCCGAGATTGTGCAGGTATGAGACTGTACAATTAAGGAAAACTCATATAAGATTTGATATGTACTACCCATATCAACAAGGTACATCTTCTTTTCGAAAGCTCATAACTTAGAAACTCCAAAGTTAAGCGTGCTTGGCTTAGGGAAATTCTGGGATGGGTGACTCCCTGGAAGTTCTCAGGATGCGTGTGAGTGAGGACATAAGCAAGCTGAAAAGACTCGTGTTGGTGTGTGGGGCCAGTCGTCAAACCTGAAGCATGGACTGTTACAAAATGTAGTTCAGATTATCTTTTTTTGGTCCTTATAAGGGTATCCTCACACCCTTTGAATGTAAGACTAATCATGTTCGGGGTACTGAGGCTACTCCTCACCACAAGTCCTTTCCCGCGAACTCGAACCCTCGATATTGCAGAGGCTCCTCAACCTCTGAGCTCAAGCTTGCTTACCACTTGAGCCACCCATTGTGGGTAGTTCAAATTATCTTTTAAAAGACAAAAATGGGAGAAAACAAGAGAAGTATAATTACTTAATGAAACCAATGGATTTTGGTAATAGCAAACAAAAATTCAAATGAGCAATCTGATAGAGTCCCACATTGGCTAAATACCAATGTGTGGAATGGTATTTAAGTCCTTGGGTTCTCTCACTTTAATAGCTAGCTTTTGAGGTGTAGTTCTCTCTTGGGCTTAAGTATCCTGTCATTGGTATCAGAGCAATCCGCTGGCCTCCGCAGAAAGGGCTACCTTTCTGGGGCTAACCGGGGGCCGAGGCGACCTGCTAATCAATCAAGACACTTACGTTAGCTTTGTATTAGGCTTTATTATATGTTTATTGTGCCCAATATTAGTATTTTAGATGAGTTTAATGTTGTTGGGTCTCATTGGGCTTAAATGCAAATTGTGAACAATTATTGGATTTTGATGCATTTTGACTTTTCCTCCTTGGTTAGGCCATAACTTGGGACTCGGTGATCCATTTGAGGTGATCTTGATGTCTTTGGAAAGCTAAGACAAGGCTCTGCAAGTTTCATGAAGAACTCAAGAGCTAGATCGGACTTCTAAGGGTCCAAAATAGTCTTGCAATGCAGAGTGGGTTTGCTGTCACAAGAATCTGGGCAGTGTGCACATATTGGACTATATAATGGGCTATAGGCCTCCTCTTGAGCTGAATCTTGACCATTGGAAAGATAAAACTCATATCTCCAACTTAACTGAAAACCATTTAGTCAATAGATGTCGTTTTAAGTATGATTATGAAACTATAAGTTGGTCTAAATTTAGAAACATGTTCTGTCAACCTATCTTTAGGTAGGTACAATGTTTTTAGCATATCTGGAGTTCTAAAAGTCCAAATGGCATGATTCTAACGCTACAATTTCAAGGAGACAACTGGCTACAATTTTCATGAAGACCTCCAAGCCAAAATGCACCGTCTAGGTCATGAAAATCAAGCTGGAAGTCGGATAAGAGTTGCTGACTAAAAGTCACCAACCATACACCAACCTACCTACCATGCACCAATCATGCATCAAGCTTCCATATTTGACAATTTTCATGTTTTTACAGCTTGCATTTAGATTATTTTCAATTACAAATTGACTTCTAGGATTAGTATAAATAGAGTCAATCTCTTTGTATTATACATCATTCAATTTTAAGTAAATTTGAAGAAAGTGAGTATTTGTGAGAGTTTTCTTTCTCTTCTCCATTCTCTTTAGAATTTCGTTTTTGCTCTTTATTTTATGAATTCTTCCTTACCATCTATGGAAGGCTAGGCTCTTATAATCAATTCAAGGGATTAGCCATCTTGATGTTTAATTTGGAGATCTTGTTTCGCTTGTTCATATTGCTTAATTGTTATTCAAGTTTCTCTTCTTCCTCTTTTGATTTTTATCTATATTAAATTGCTTAATTTGATTTGGATGTTGATGTTATAATAGCTTTATTATCATGTATTCAAAGAGGATCATAAAGACTAAACAATATATCAAAACTTTTTTTATGGATTGTTTAGCTTGGTTAAATCCCCGATCTTAAGTTAATCTATGTTTGGATGGTGCTTACTTTATCTAACATTGGTTAATTAAATCCTAAATACTTATCTAGTAGAAGATTCTTGGATCATGTTGAGACGTCTTAATGTGATCTAAGTCTAAAAACATGATTAGCAATTAAGTGAATTTCTTGTAATCAATAATGAATTAAACTCAAGATCGGTAAATTTCCTTGGATTGGTTGTTTCTTTAAATTTGTTTACAACTTTAAGTCTCGTACTTTTATCAAACTTGTTAATCAACAATAAAACCCCCCATTTTTATTATCTTGATCTTATTGAATCTTTGTTTTTATTGGATCCTTAAGAGACAATTCGGTTCATTCTCTATACTACAAATTAGTTTGTGAATCGGTAATTTTTATTATTTGACGGATCTCGACAACCTCTTGTCACTTGCCAGGCAGAGTGCAGCCGCCGAGGACGTCGGCTCTTATGGGGCAGTGCTATGATAGAGTCCCACATTGGCTAAATACCAATGTGTGGAGTGGTATTTAAGTCCTTGGGCTCTCTCACCTTAATCGCTAGCTTTTTTTGGGAGGGGGGGGTTCTCTCTTTGGCTTAAGTATCCTATCACAATCACTAAATCACATCTTATAATTTTGTGCTTATGGGAACCAAACAAAAGTCAATAAGGCAGCAGGTAAACGTTTTACCAAAGCTAAAATGATATCCATGCATGTAAAAAAATCTTAGTTTACTGGGAGGAAAATGAAATAAGCAACTTACAAGTCCTTTCTCTCGTGCAGCAGCAAGTGAACCAGCAGCAACAAAGTCATCATAAGACACCTAATTTAAAATGACATTTTTAATAAAATGTTAATTGATGCAGTCTTACTAGACAGCAAATGGAAAGGTTTTGTTACACAAACTTTGGTATATGCTTAAAATAAACACACTAGTATATGTAATAAATAAAATTTAATAAAAAAATCAGGGTCTCATTTGATTCAGTTGCCAAGTCTAGTTAGAACCAGCTTTCATTTTCGTCTAGCCTAGTGCAGTATAAATCAGAATGATGACTACAGAAAGACAATTCTAAGATATTTAGAGCAAAATTCTATCTAATCAAAGCTTGTTCTTTAATACCTATCAACTGCAAGAAAAAGTGAGTTTCCATGCAAGACCACTGAAAAACAGTCAAATCACAATCTCTTTGATAATCAAAAAGTAAGAATTAACGTGTTGGGAGAAGATCAGCTTCAATTATGACATATTTTGTCCCTTTTCTCTTACAACTCACTTTATGGCTGACAACTTTGGCTACAGAAAGCAACTTATATCTGATAGGATTTTGGTCCCTTCCCCCCTCTTTTTTACTCTCCCTTTATGTCATATTGACTTTGGTAGTCTGCAACATAAAAATGCGGAACACATGACTAAACAGTAAAGACCACCACTATAGAGTTTGAGCATACAAATTATTTACATGATAATAATTAAATTACTTAAGAGATAATTAGTGGAATCTACTTACATCTAATTAATACTAATAGGACTGCTTAGATTCAATGCATTTTATATGAAAACAGTACTTAAAAACAGATTGTTCTGCCTTGCATTCGGATCTAAAATATAACCTTTGGACAAAAACTTGCAACTCTTACTATTAAAGTTAGTCAAGTATATTCTATGCACCCACATTATCTAGAATACTGAATATCACAATCACCCCCACCTTTTTTTATGTTTACAATACTTGCTATGCCAAATCATATGCTATTATATATTATAAATAGGAGCTCAAAATTATATCCTTGATACTTACTGTCTCTGCTCGAATGAAACCCTTCTCGAAGTCAGAGTGAATAACTCCAGCAGCTTGAGGCGCAGTCATTCCTAGTACAACAGAGGCTTAAAATTCAGAAGAGTAATCCAATCTAAGTAGCATCTTTATATTATTATTGCTCTTGTTAACTCAATCTCATGTTACTTTATAACAAAAATGGGCCAACAATCTTACAAAAGAAAGGGGCACAAGACCATCTAAACACAGGCATTAGTCAAAAAAAAGAAAAAGTAGCATCCCTTAATTGCCCATCCAATGATCAAACAAGCTCCATGTTAACAACTTGTTTAAAACTTTAAATTACTATACGGCAATTATTTGAACATGGTGTTCAGAAAAGGATGAAATCCAGTCAAAGTAATGTTATAGTATTGTGCAATGTAAATAAGCTCACATCCAGACAAAAAACTAACCTGCAAGTATTGTCCATGCTTTTGTCTCCTGCATATGCATTAGAAAAACAAAATCAGTTTTGAAGACGAAATACGATATGATATACAATTAAAACTGGGAGAGTTATAATTTAGGATATCTTGGTGAACATTTTCCTAATTTAGGATAAATTAACCACTAGAATAGTTAATCAAGCTACCATACTAACCCATAACCATCTTTGAACACTGTTAACCACACTTTTGGTCAATCATCCTAAAATGTAAATATGTTCACCAGGATATTGTAACTTGTAATTCTCTCGAAAACTTTTCAAGATTTCCTCTTACCTTCTCACCAGAAGTAAAATAAGTTCGAAGCCCCAAAAGGCCATAGGTTGCCCTAATTAGGTTCCCAAGACCACTTTCACTAACACCAAGAGATTTCAAATATTCTTCTCTTTCTTCTGTTGGTAGTTCAGTAAGCTCTGCCTCAACCTGCAAGGACAAAATAACCCCATCTTACATGACTGTCTGTGGTGACAATAACAAGAATGTCAACAACTGTTCTTTCAATCTTCAGAGATTATGATATAGACAAACCATAGCTCTATCAAAAGTTGACATTACATAAATTCCCCAGTGAATACACATGGAAAGTTCACATAAAAAGTTATCCAACAGGTATTAATAACTCGAAAATTTCCCTTCTAAATATATACCTGTGCTGAAATTGTTACAATTCCTGACTGCAACTCAGATGCAACATTTGTGACTTCGTTTACATAATTATTGTTTGCAGGATCAGCTAGATCAGATTCTGCAACATTTGCCACATATATGATAGGTTTCATGGTGAGTAAGCAGAGATGCTTTACAGCATCCCTTTCAAAATCTGTTAAGGTTACAGATCGTGCAGGTTTTCCATCCAATAGTGCCGCACGAATCTTTTCCAATGCAGACTTTTCTGCCTCCTCCTAACATCAATAATTTCAAAATCAACTCAAGTAATGTATTTTAATCTCATCAACTGATAAACACTAGAGCTGATGAGAGATGGTAGCATTCGAAGACTATAACCTTGAGTTTAGATTGTGAATCCCTTGCCTTGCCTTTCTTTAGTTTATCCATTCTTTTATCAATCTGCATTTCTTGGGAAAAGGCATATCTTAGTTCTATCAGTTGATTTCGTAATAGAAATCCATAACAAGTGTGCGTGCATACGCAGATAGACTGCCAAACTCTCAAAACCATTGATCCCAAAAAAGAGGAAGGAAAATAATACAATAATTTTATCCAAAAAAATAATACAATCAAGATAAATAGGATCGAAGTTATTTATGTGCCACCAGGCACCAACATGATTTAGAATGATAATAAGGGATTCAAAGGAAACAGACATAGTAAAATTGTGTAGAACGAAATTTAGAAAGTTGACCTGGTCCAAGTCTGAGAAAACAAGCTCCAAGTTGATAACATCAATATCAGACTTGGGATCAACTTTTCCATTCACATGAACTATGTCATTGTCTTCAAAACATCGTACAACCTAATGCAATAATCAATAGATCCATCGCAATATATAATCAGAAGAGGGAATAAAAACTACCCCGCATTTAACACAGGTATACCCCAATTTCCGAACTCCTAATTCTGAATAGCAATATGTAGATAGGTACTAAATTAGTTCATGTAGAAAGAGAAGATACAGAACAACAAGAATGGCAGTAACGATGATGTAAGATAGAGATGACAAGGAAATGATGATAGATAAACACCTGAAGTATAGAGTCCACCTCACGAATATGTGACAAAAACTTATTACCCAGCCCCTGCAACGGTTGAAGAGAGAAAGAAGATCAAAGCAATGCGTATCTAACTTTCTGCAACAAAATCTAAGAGAAATTATGGAAAATAAGTGTTTGTTGACACCGAAACTAATCAAGGAGAAAGGAAATTAAAAATACCTCGCCTTGACTTGCACCCTTGACAAGTCCAGCAATATCTACAAATTCTATGGATGCTGAAACTGCACGTTGAGATTTACTGAGATCGGAAAGCACATGGAGACGAGAATCTGGAACAGCAACAATCCCTACATTTGGCTCTATTGTACAAAAAGGAAAATTAGCAGCTTGAGCCTTTCCATTTTCAACCTACACATATAACATCAATATATATTAAAATTTGATATATTATTATAGCATTAAGAACTAGAGGGAGACATGTACACAAAACATCAATACAACAATCAGCCAAAATAGTGAACATAAATTAAAGAAATTAAAAGAAAAAGTCATTACAATATTTTGCTAGTCACTTGATTATACAAAGACGTACAGTTATTGCAAGCTTATTGCTAATATAATAATGACAATTTTTTTTTTGAAGTGTTAAAGAGATATAAAATCATTCATGAACCTTCACCTAACAGCTTAAGCTATTAGGAGAGTTGGACCTTGACATGGTACCAAGACCTCTATGACCAAGTGATCAGGAGTTCGATCCTTACCGCCACATTCTTCTAAATAAATATGGTGGGCCTGTGCATTGTCCACGCTTTGAGCCCAAATGGCTCTTGCGTGAAGGGGTGTATTAGAGATATAAAATCATTCATGAGCCTTCACATAACAGCTTAAGCAATTAGGAGAGTTAGTCCATGACAGAAAGTATCTATTCAAGGTTCATATTTGTTCACAGCTATTTATTAGAGGAAATTTAAGTATTCATTCTAGGGTAGATTATCCATTTACCTAAAATAACATAACCGAGTAAGTCATCATGACAAAAACCATAAATTTCACATCTCATAACTCATGTAATCTGCTTTTTGGTATGTCTAAGTAAGTTTTGAAATACAAGTCACTCCATCATGAGTAATAACACCTATTGGTAAGTAAAAAAGAAAGAAATTGGAAACTTTGCACATAGAGTCAACTTCAAAATCCTCTTTTCAATCTTCCAAGGCATCTAGAACTACTAAGACACCAAGCTCAAAGCCTAGATGAGCATTTGCACACAAACTTGTAGGGCACTGAGAATGATGAACAATATAATATTTTGTTTGTATTGCTAAAATGATTCCTTGACATTGATACAGTACTTTACCAGTCTTTGAGAATAAGAAAAGGACTTAAACACAAAGTGCACATATATTTTCCTTTGGAATTGCTATAGTTAAGCACGTCTTCATTGTCAAATAATCACAAGCAGAGAATTTGTCACAATATTAACCAAATAAATGCAGTTTATTTTTTACATAGAAAGTATGCATGTTCAAATATCAAGGAAAGCTCAGATTTGTTAGAAATTGAGCATTCATCATCCATTCTAATGAAATATTCTTGCTTTATTTCTCAAAAATATTTTTTATTCTTTAACAGTGAAAATAGTCATGGCCATGCAATATCAGATGCAATATCAGATGGATACTTAGTTCATTACTAGATACCTGTATTTGGACTCGAGAGTTCCCAAAAATTTATACAATGTTAGATCTCATAGTATCACTACGGTACATATTAAGAGAGATAGAAAGAACAGTCAGGATGGGAAATTAGGTTGTAACCACCTTGCACACGTGGCAGGTTGGAATAGAGGGAATTGGGTAGAATTTAAGGGGAGGCAGGGAAATAGAAGGGGGAAGGAATTCGGTAAAGAAGTGGGGTTTGGGAGGAAGCTAGCCCCTTGAATAGAAACCTCTTTTTCTATCACAGAAACTGGGAATCAAACCCAGAAGTTACAGAACAGAAACAGAAAATAGGCTAGCTCTTCGAGGGGCTAGCTTCCTCCCAAACCCCACTTCTTTACCGAATTCCTTCCCCCTTCTATTTCCCTGCCTCCCCTTAAATTCTACCCAATTCCCTCTATTCCAACCTGCCACGTGTGCAAGGTGGTTACAACCTAATTTCCCATCCTGACCGTTCTTTCTATCTCTCTTAATATGTTCCGTAGTGATACTATGAGATCTAACATAAAATGAAAAAAAAAAAAAAAGAAATTTGATATTGGTGTCCACTATTATATTTAAATCCTAACATACAAGTCAGACATTGGACTCGAACCAGTCACCATGCTATGCCCTCTATCAAAAACCCACAATTGAAAACTTATTGCAGTCCATTTTACATATGTTTCTTACAAAAACTTTGACTAAACCATCAAGATCATGGAAACTTGACCTTTGAATTTCTCCCCTATCAGCAAATTTAACCCTTGCTATGTTGTCTTCACCACTGTAGCAAAATCTCATGCTTATCAACACATCAATAGTTTTATTTGAATAGTGTACTATTTTTAATTATTCTTCTTTCCGTTTTTTCTATTTCAGATAATGGGTAACCACCTTCCAGTGGAGGAGATATCTGGCAAAGATCACATATATACAAACCCACCAGCAAGAATCTGTCCTTAGTTTATTCTATCAAAATCTGGCAACCTAAACTCCGGCCACTAACTTTTAGTGCTCTACCATAACACCTGAAAACAATAACAACGAAATTCAAGCACCAAGACTTATGTCAATCTACAGGACCATCCAAGGCTGTCAGGAAGGATAACTATCCAAAAGATTCGAAAGGCAGCATTCAGTGGAATTACATATATCATTTAGCAGCAGGGACTGGAGTTTTGATAAAAGAAAAAAGTCTTATAAAAGAAATACCGCCATTCACTTAATACAATGAAAGTGTGCCTATGAACAATAAGTGAATTGGGTTTTCCAAGGAATAGTCGAGAATATTGCAGTGTAAACTAATGTCACCATTTGTATAAACAATCACAGCTAATTTAAAAGAATACATCAATTTAAATTGTTCACTTACACTACTGGAATCTAACAGGGAAACACAGCTGAATTGAATCCCATATAAAAGAGAGGTATTTGGTCCTTAATGGGATGTAAATGATAAACAGCCATCCTCACTCTTGCTTTGCTAGTTGAAAAAATTGCAGGACTTAATTTCCTGTATTTCTACATTTCTATCTCTTTGCTCTTTCACCATACCTCTTGGGATACATTATATAAAGATGTTTGTATGTTCTGTAAATATGAACTTCAAACTGAAATTAAGGTACATATCAAATACAGGATGGCATTTGGAATCACACCAAGTACCACTCTCTTTTCCTACTCAATTCAGATTAGAACTTAAGCACTTGGATCTACCATTTGGTATCTCATGTGTTTCTTCTTTAACTAAAGCTGTCCCATCCACAATCTCTACTATAGTCATGCTTATTAATTACTTATATGTTGCGTAGGATTTTTTCCATTTTTTCCATTCAAGCCGTCTTAACCGTCTTCCAGACTAGTGCAGTTCTATTTATATTACATATATATAATTTACCACCTCAGTTGACTTTCCATAACCAATCCTCAGTTGAAGACAACAAGTCAACAACCATCAATAGTCTGAATGTATATAAGAACATATCTCCTTTTCAGCTTTAGCATTAGCATTAAGCAAAACACAATTAAGAAGTGCTACACATAGGAACTAGCAATCTAATCTTTTGAGTTTTGAAAATGGGTCTCAATTCTATACACACAGCATGCAACCCCAGTAACAACGAAGTGCAACATGCTAGTAAATTTGAATCAGGGTCCATTCTAAGAGTTTTTGAAACAATGAATCAACAAGTATTCCCTCTAAGGCCCCGTTTTGATAGCCTTATGTGCATCTTATTTGGGCTTATCTACTACAATAAGCACTTATGAAGTGTTTTTATCTCGTTTGGATGAATTTATTAAAACAGCTTATGAAACCCCTACAAGCTGTTTTGGGTTTATTTTCATAAGTTAAAAATTCAAGCTTATGAAAATAAGCCTTTGCGAAAGCTAAAAATAGCTTAGGTGCTAGTTGTTTTTATAATAATTTTTAAAAATAATTAACCTTAAAGAATTGACACAATTCATAGCATATCCCTCAAATGCATGATACTTATTCTGAAGGGTTTATGAAAAGCACTTCTCGAAATGTTTATCTAAATACTATTTAACTTATTTTAAACCGCTCTTATAACAGTAGAACTTATTTAATAAGATTTACTCGAATAAGTACTTATATAAGCTATTTATTAAAACGGTGCCTAAATCATATAAAATCAAGACAGCTCATATCATTAGGAAACCTATCAGAAGGATTACAGGGCAGACCAAGAATAAAGTAAAATTGTGTGACTCAAAAACAGTGAGTGGCAAGTTATAACTTATGAGCTAACTTATGAGCAATACTTAAATACCCACCAAGAGCAATACTTAAATACCCATCAAAGAAAACGTAGAGTTTATGAACAATATTTAAACACCCAAAGACCCATACATTGTATAGATGAAAACAGAGAGCTTTCAGACCAAGAGAACAAAGACCCTTCATTTCAAAGAATACCCACATGTTAAAAATCATAGCTTTCTTAGTTTCTTCTCACTTTAGACCCAAAAAAAAAAAACACATCACTCACACACACACAAAATGACAGAGAGTGCTTACAACGGCATTGAAAAGAGTGGACTTGCCAACGTTGGGAAGGCCAACAATGCCGGCCTTGAGGCTCATGCTTATCTTGGATGAAGAAGAAGAAGAAGAAGAAGAGAACCTTCGCTGAATCCCAAAATCGTGAGAGTTTCTGGTGAAAAGAGTGTGACTTCTGAAGAGGGTTGACTTCAATGGATGAACTAAACTGGGAGCTAGGTGAAGGTGACTGCAAACTGCTCTCGCCATTGCTTCCACAAAGAGTGACAGCAGAGGCAGAGCGAGACAGTTATCTTCACCTTTTTCTTTTTAATTTTTAATGTTTTTCAATTTTTAGATGGAGCACAAAAACCTACAGTTCATATATATCAATTTATGTGTAAGAAATGTGGTATAAAAAATAGAAAATAAAAATAATGGCAAACAAATATTACTTCTACTATTTAAAGTTCTTTTTTTCAACATATAAAATTTTTCGTAGAATCTTTCTTTTTAGAAGTAAATAAAAGGGGAAAAACTTAGATAAAATTTCCGACCTTTTTTTATTAAAAAATAATATATATATATATATATATATATTATTTTTTACACATTAGTATTAAAAGAGAAATTATGTGAGACTAAAATATAAAAAATAATACACATATTATATTTTAATAAGAAAATAATACTATAAGTACCTATGAAATTTATCTAAGTTTTGTATAAATAAAAATATCAAATACAAGAAAAATTAATATGAACTTTAGAACCAGAAGAAAAAAATAATCCAATAAATAGCTTAATAGTTAAGAAAGAATTATATGGTAACATATTATTTGACAATAGTATAAAAAAATTGACAATCTTTCCAAAAGAATTTGATAAATTATCAATATTTGGCATATATATGTGGAGGGATTAACTTATATTAGTTATAAGAATTGATTATTCTTACATCACTCAATAACTTTTTATTATATAACTTTCTCACAAAATTCATTGTTAGATTGAAAGTTTCTATCATGTAAATAATATCTATAAAATTTTATATTAATCTAAAATTATTTTGTGACTCATTGATATACATTAAGATTAACATAATATAAACTATTGAAATGTATAAAAATATGAACTATTTGAGTATATTCTTATTGATATTCATTTTTTTCTAAAAATTAACACAAATGATCAACATGATTGATAGTTATAACTTAACGGTTAAATCGACAAAAAGTATACTCAATAAAAAATAATTAAGTGATGTAAGTAAATTAAGTCTTGCAACGGTATAAGTTGACCCCTCTTTATATATATATGTGTGTGTGTGTGTATGGGGCATACATAGTGAGAGGAGTGGTTTATTGTGAGAGTGAGAAGAGCAAAGCTTAACCATTGGGTCATCCACATATAGTCAAAATTAGAACATAAAGTCATGTGACTTTTTAAAGTGATTATGTGACATTTAAGTAACTTCTAATCTTGATCATACATAGATGATTCAATGGTCAAGATTTGCTCCTCTCATCTCTCTTAATAAAATAGTACTCTCACTAGATATACGTGAGAGAAGTGGTTTACTGTGAGAGTGAGATGAGCAAATCTTGATCATTGAATCATTCATATATGATCAAGATTATATGTTACTTAAATGTCACATGAACATTTAAAAAGTCACATGACTTTATGTTTTAATCTTGACCATACATGGATGATCTAATGGTCAAGATTTGCTCCTCTCACTCTCACAATAAACCACTACTCTCACTAGATATGTCCCTTATATATATATATATATATATATAATCATTAATCAAAATTGTGACATGTGTCACCTTTACAGATCTCACAATTAGAGACAAATGTACTATTAGAAATTTTACCATGTGTCACTTTTAAATTTGACATATGTCGCCTTCAAATTTGATTAATCATTAATTATAAGCATTATTGTCATTATTAGCAAGAAATTTATCCCTCCAAAAGTAGTCATGTTTAAAGTAGTAAGAATATAAACTAAACAAATAGACCAAAAGTCATTGTCATATGTAAAGTGATAAGAATCTAAATTAAAGAAATAGACCATTAATTTATTTGCTCACAGATTCAAAACTAGCTATAAAAATGATAATTCACAATTGTCAAAATGTGTTCTCATTTCTTGTTTAAACTAGTCATTGCAAATTTTATAGATGTTATTGATGTCCTCACATAAATTGGTAGGGTAGTAAGGAATTTGAAAGTAACGGAAAATCAAGTAAGATGGTCGCCATTGAACTAAGCGATTTTGGGAAAGAAAAATCATATTTCAATCTAATTTTGTAGATTTATTTTTGGCCATTTAACAACATAAAAAATAGCAGTAACGAAAACGTTTAATGTATCATATTTGGAGAGTTTTGTGATCAAATATGCTCTTACATGACAAAAGAATGTGAAAGATCACATGTTGTCATTCTTAACCTTACAAAAGTAAAAGAATTATGTGATAAGCCATTTTATAGTATTACTAGTATATCACCAGTGCAAGGCACAATATAACAGTAAAATTTTTATATTAACAAAAAAATTAAATATTAAATATTTTAAAAATAAATATCTATAATTCAATAAATAAAATTTAAACTAATCTAAGTAAATATATGTTTAATATTGACAAAACCAATTAAAAGGCAATAATAATATCACTCTACATATATAACATTGAGAACTTGCAACAAAAGAAAGCTTACGGTACAAAAAATAAAGAAATATACATAAGTTTGATAAATAAAATTGCTTATTGTGTAAGAAAAAAGTACATGTAACATAATCAAAAGTAATACAATGAAAGCATTAACATATTAGACTTTCTCATTCAAAATTGATGCTTCAGACTATTTTCAAAAATGATAAAGCTAACCTTAAGACTATGTACAACCTAGCAGATTCAAAAAACTGAATATATCTATATAAAATAAAAGACAACCAGATATAAGATATTTGACAACATGTTTTTTAGGATAAATTAGTCATACAGAATTAAAGATGCTCCAACGGTGGCGTTTTGTTTCAATTTTCAAAACTCACCGTTAGGGAAGGCAATGGGGCGGGTTTTTGACCAACCCGACTCCGACCCGCACCCCTCACAAGAATTTTTAACCTGCCCCGTGGATTTTGTAGACAAAAACCCGCACCCTACCCACAAAAGAATAATTGAACCTGCACCCTACTCGCACTTTGAGCTAAATTACCTTATACAATTATCAATCAATTCTTAAAATTAAGCATTAACTAATAGAAATTGAAAAGCAAGTTCAAAATCCATAATTCAAACAAGTTAATCAACATGATAATCTATAAACATCTCAAAGTCAATGAAATTAAAATACATGACAATCATTAAGCAATAAAAAACAAACTCCTAGCACTTATGCTCTTTTATAGCTCTTCATCATTCTCCTCCCTATCATCATTAATTGTAGTATAGTCATTCAAAGAGAGAGGTTTTCCATCTAGAAATAAAACAAAACACACTAATTAATAATATTACAAAATCATATATAAATGAACCATAAAAATTGAATCAAACATGAAAGATTACCTTTATTTTCTAAAGCCCACAACCAATTTTGAGTACACATCAAAGCTTCTATTGTTTCTTCTTTCAAATTACTACGGTGAGGACTAATCAAGCGACCACTCGCACTAAAAGCAGATTCAGAAGCAACAGAAGACACTGGAATAACAAATAAATCTCTAGCAATTTGTTGTAAAGTCGGATATTTGACCCCATTTACCTTCCACCAAATTAAAATATCAAAGTCAGAAGTTCTTGGTAGAACATCTTCCTCCAAATAATGATCAAATTCTGTCTTGACAAATGAACCCTTTGCTCGCTTCTTCTTCCTTACAAACAAATCGTAATCAGTCATATCATCTCCAGTAGTAATAAGTTCTTGGGTAGAAAGCTTAATCATACTTGAACTTGAACTTTTCCTTTGTTGGTACTCATTAATCAAGTCATAACAAATCTTTTGGATTCTTTCAATTTGCTTTGAGTAATCATTGGGATATAACTTTGTAAAATAGTGCTCAAGCAAAGTCATCTTATACCTAGGGTCTAAAACAGTAGCAACACCCATTATGCCATGAATATCATCCCAATATTTTTCAAACTTTGTCAACATATTATATGCCATATCTCGAATCAACTGAATTGGTGAAATAAGCCACTCATTCAATGCCAACTTAATTTCACAAATTTTTGGGAAATATGCATTTGCAATTGGATATTGTGTTCCAGAAAATAAATGAGTCACATCATAAAACACCTTCAATCTACTACAAATCTCTTTAGCAAGTTCCCAGTCCACATTACTTGGCACACTTTTGTATTGAGGTTCCTTTTGTCTTAAACGAGGAAAAACATCTCTATACAGCCATGCAGTTTCCAACATCACATAAGTTGAGTTCCACCTAGTTGAGCAATCACATACTAATTTTTTTGTAATTAGAACTCCTGTTTTGTTACACCAAGTCACAAAAGTTTCATGTCTTTTAGATGTTGCATTCCAATATAAAACACTATTACGAATCTTCTCAACACCTTCCTTAACTATGTCTAAACCATCTTTCACAATCAAATTGAGTATGTGAGCACAACAACGCATATGCAGCAACTTACCCCCCAATAACAAAAATCCCCCATCCAAACGTCCCAACAAATCATCCATCATAGCATCATTAGTAGAACAATTATCCAATGTAATAGTTGATAATTTTCTATCTATATTCCATTCCAACAAAATCTTCATTAATGTTTCAGTCAACACCTCACTTGTGTGAGGAGTAGGAACATAGGTGAAACTGAAAAATTAAAGGAACATGTAAATTAGGTAGTGATTAAAAACCAAAGTTAAATATATAAGAAAAATGTTAAGAAAAATACCTTAAAATACAATTATGTAATTTCCATAAGCTATCAATGTAATGCATTGTGACAACCATGTACCCTTTCCTTTGATTGGAAGTCCACATGTCAGTAGTAATTGCCACTCTACTTTCATTTTTGTCTAATCCCTTCATTGATTTGAGTTTTTCATCCTCATATACTTGTAGGATGTCTTTTTTTATTGTGTTGCGAGTGGGGCACTTAAACAAAGGTTGTAAACTAGAGATGAACCTCCGCATTCCAATGTGATCCACTATACTCAATGGATACTCATGCATAGCAATCATCTTGGTAAGACAGCTTCTTGAAATATCTTGATCAAAAGAAATAGAATCTCCATTTTTTCCTTGTTTAGCATAACATTCAGCAATAGTTGATTGCTTAGAACTAATTCGCTTGATTCTCTTACAATATAACTGCACATGATTCTTTAATGTTTTGGTCCCATTTCTTGGGTTTGCTACCAGTACATTGCCTCAATGATAACATTTTGCCTTCCACTCGCCATCTACTTTAAATCTTTGGAAATGTTTCCAAAAAGCACTTTTTACACTAGCTTTGTTGTCATCTTCTTCAGGTGCTTCTTCTCCATCTATTGGTGCTGTAGTAGATGTTGTTTCTTGATGTTATTCAATTGGATTAGAGCTTTCTACTATAGGAACATGATTATTGCTAGTTGTCATAAGAAGTGACATTGTGCCAACATTAAGAGGTGACGTAATGTCATTGTCCTCCATTAAGAGAAAAATTAATACCACCTACATAATAAAATGAAGTAAAATTTATACTAATAATTAATGATAACTATAATGATGAGGCTTAAAAGACTAATCAATCTTCCTTCCAGCACAAAACTGCAACCATGGAAACAAAATTGAAATACTTCTCCACTCTGGGGGTGGGAAAAAATGCTTATATGAAATGCACCGCCTACAGACATAGCTCTGATCTAGTCAGAAGCAAAACTTTCCTCATTGGAAATCACAGACGTCACAAAAGTTAACACATTTTCCCACCAAACATCAACAATACAAAGCAATAACCTATTTGCAGATACCAAGGCCTCGGCGATCTAAGAAGGACCCAAACCAAATAAATTCTTATAATTAACCAGAATGCAGAATGATGAAGCATAAATTTCTTCCAAAGAAAAAATTGAATTAGATTAAAATGAACCAACCTGTAAAATCGAAGCGAAGAAGGAACAGATCAATCGCAACAAATCAGCTAAAAGAGCAAAATTGTGAGAGAAAATGAGAGGCTCTAGAATTGGGATCCATAAATGACGGGAGATACCAAATCGGAGAAAGAGAGGGAGGACCCAGAAATGGAAACAGTGAAAGCTACGAGATTTATTTATTTGGAAAGAAATATATATTAAACAACCTTTTACTTTATACAGAGTAAGCTTTAATGGCGGTTTCTTAATATAAAAATATAAAATACATAAATATATAAAAATGAATGAGGTGAGATGGTTGTTGCTACAGTATTAATGACTCAACTATAGGATGATACGAGAAAATATGTTTTCTTTAAGAAACGAGGGGCGGAGCGGGTGTACCTTGAATCTGAACCCGCCCCGCCGCGTACTATAATCTAACCCGCCCCGCCCCTACTCGTTGCGGGGTGGGGCAGGGTGGGTACCCGCAGGTAGGGGTGAGATTGCCATCCTTACTCACCGTTTCAGCCAGGTAGAAGATGCTCCATCGCATCCTAAGTTCTCACTATTGCAACCAGGGTTTTAAATATCATACCGCATTAGCTGATGCGGCCGCAACATCTCGGTTGCGGTGGCCGCCGCAACCACGACACTCCGTAATTGCAGTCCGCATCAGCCGATATTAGCCTACATCAGCCGCATCAGCCGCAACGCGATCGCGACCGTAACTGTGATTTAAAACCTTGACTGCAACCTCTGCACTGCTCGTCTCGTTGAAGCTCGAATTGCGTCATTGGTGAGCTGCTCATCTCGCCACTACTCCTCTCACTGTCGATTTGCTCCACACGTGTCTTAGTCAATTGCGTCTCTTAGCTTTCTAGGTGGGTGTCTGTTGTGCAAGTCCCGCCATTTTATTGTGTCTCTATTAGTCATGATTATGGGTTCCTGTTGTACGTCTCTATTTTGAACTTGTTTGTTTTGTGAGTGCATGTTGCAAGCTCCATTCTGTTGTGGGTGTGTGGGTACATATCTGTTACCTAAGCTTGTTGATGAATAATTCAGCTTTTTTTTTCATGTCATTCCAGCATGTCTGAAATGTTGATGCCCCTTATAATTTGCTGATTTATGTATGGCTTTAATTTTTACTATCATACTTTGTTGCTTTTTATTTATTTATTATGGAGTTAGAATGTTGAATGTTGATTATGCATATGTTATTTTATTATGTTTTGGTACTATGATATTATTTTTTAATATTATTTTTTAAGTAGGTAAACTCTTACAAGTTTACGATTCAAGTTTACGAGTCGAGTTTACGAAGGCTCCACGAGTTTAGGTAAACTCGCGAGTTTGACAACCTTAACCACGACTAAACACTTGTTTAGAAAGGTACAGACCAACATGTGAAAGAGTTTGACCTTGACTTTTATTCATAGTCATAGCAAATGACATAACCAATGGAAATTGCCTTCTTTAAAATTTAATTAGCAAGCTAGAATTAGATGGTATCATAGTTGTTCAAGGAATAAAAACCATGTAACCAGTATTTTTAACTAACAAAACTTTGCAATGAAGAACATGACTTCCCATCCATTTAATATGAATCCTTGTACCATTGCATAATCCCCAAAATTGATCAATATTCCTAAATAATATGACAGGAACATCAATTTTAACAATAATTAAATAAAACAATTCACTATAACGACCTAATAAAAAATAAAACTTCATCTTCAATATTTGAGAACAAACCAAAAAAATAATACAATCAATTAAGAATAAACTACATTAATACAATTTTAAATTAAATTGACTGCACAATACAAAAAACTTAATAGAATTTTTTTAATTGAATTTGATTAGTAAAACAATTTTATTCAGATATTATTAAGTAATAAATATATCTTAAAACTAAAAAAAGCATCTTAAATGAATGAAAACTAACAATTAGATTAAAAATAAATAAAATTAAGAATCACATTGTTAAAATAACAAATATGGCACCTATATTCGTCTACAATATTTAGAAATTCCAATCAATATTATAATAAGACGAAATATTGTAAAAAGTGCATCCAAAAGTAAAACATGTCCAAAATTAAAATAATAAAAGTTCCTTAACTACTGTAGTAAGGGAAAGATATATAATTCCCAAACATCACTAATATCTTCACAATAAAAAGATTCACAACTATATCCAATGCTTTGTTCTATCGTAATTTAATAAAATAGAGATATAAGTAAAACCAATTCCATATTAACATCTAGTTACATGCATCCAATCACATATCTTGCTAGCAACAATGCACAACGCAGCTTTTAAACCAATCACAATCCTTTGCTTTAACCTATTTACCTAAAATACAAAAAACATTGAAATAGAAATCACATAAACATTAGCATAGGTGTGTTTGAATGGGCAATTTCAAATTTTTTAAGTATTTTAAATGTAAGGATTTTAAACTGTATCAATTTAATTTCCTCTGATTATAAAATATTATGTTAGGATCATTATTTTGAAAATTGAAATATTGTTGCAAAATTTCCTCCAAGTCGTACCTATCACCCTTCTGCCTATTCCCTGCACCTCAAACTTCCATTGCTCAACCCATGTCCCTCTCATCCATCTCACACTCAACCTTCCTATACAATTCCACTTGTCAACACTCCCTAATTCACCAAAATTGAAGGACCCATTTTGGAGTTGGGACATCACTTACCAAATTTTGAACGAAAAAGATCTCTACTTTCAACTCAGTACTAATTCTCTTCACCAATTTCTACCCAAATCATCCATAGGCCACCTCTTTGGCCATAAAGCAAAAGTCATGAAAGTAGAAGAAGTAAAAATTAAAATGTGAAAACTGAGTCATCTTGTACTCACCATTAAACAAAGGCGACACCAACAATAAGCCCAAATCAATCTCAATGTGGTGGGGTTTGTGTTGAATCTCAAAATTTAAATTTCCCAATATCATATATATAAAATCCAAAATATATTTAACCTAAAATATGGCATGTATATCCAGAGATTAGGTAATAGAAGTACCTGGAAAGGACGAAGAGGCAGCATCCATTGAGGAATCTGAACTAGTGAGAAGTCTATGTGTGATGAGAAGGGAGAAGCTAAACCTATCTCACGTTAGTTTTCAGGGTGTCAGTCTCAATGGGACAACTGCACACTAATGTAGGAAGGAATAGGGGTCTCCCTTGTGTCTACAAGTAAATGGGCTAACCATACGCATCATAAAAAAACTCATACACAAGGCCTAACACCAGAACCCACCAATGAGAAGTGCTCAACATAACAATGGGCCCAAATACAATATTGATCACATAATTGGGCAAGTATAAATAAATTAACAATATGCTCTAATTATTTTGACATCTAATTAATCTAGATTTTATAAAAAATTAAATCCTGATTATGCTAGTCCGCATAATAATTTATCATTCTCCCATTTGGAATTGCATAAGTCAGATTTTTTTAAAAGAAAAAAACAATTCTCCAGATTAATCAAACAATATGTGGCCACGACAAGATGTCAAAACCTAGCCAGCACTCTCAACCATTGGTCCCAAATGAAATTGTAAACACCTTAGCAGCATAGAAAATCATACTTGATAGGGGTACTGATATCATATATACAAGGTATTCGGTGACCTAACCAAAAGGTAGAATGTGTATCATGGAAAAGTACACCAAAATTGTGATCAATTATGCAATCCAATCAATATGGCCATAGTATTTGCCCAAGATGTCTATTGAGATCCAACACATCTCAATACAACAGAATGAGACTAGGTCCAAAATGTCCCCACAATATGCCATAACATATATTAACAAAACTGTGCAGAATAACAATTATATGGCCAAAAATAAGATAGCAACACATTTATTTAAGGTCTCGAGACATAATAACAAAACACAATGTCACTATAACATTACAAACAAACTCCCACTAATTCAAGGCATCAAAAGATCTCACTACACCCATACGGGTTACATGATCTATAAAAAATTTAACAAATAAACCTTTAGTTAAGGGATCAGCTAACATAAATTCAATAAGTATATACTCTACACGAGTTTGAAACTCTTGGACCTTCTCTCTTACAAACATATATTTTGTGTCAAAGTGTTTCGAACGCTTAAAGTTCTTATTGATTTGAGAGAAGCCTACAACAACAGAGTTATCACAATATTTGGTTAGAGGCCTAGAAATGCTTTCTACAATACGAAATTCTAAGATCAAATTCCTCAACCATATTGCTTGGCGGGTGGCTTCATAACAAGCCACATACTCTGCTTCCATAGTCGAAGTAGCTGTCAATGTCTGTTTGGCACTTTTCCAAGAAACAGCTCTTCCTGCCAGCATAAAGATATATCCTAATGTGGATTTATGGTCATCAGGGCAGCCACCATAATCAGGATCAGAATAGCTTATCACCTCAAGGCGATCCGACCTCCTATAAGTAAGCAAGCAACCTTTTGTACCCTGTAGATACCTCATAACTCGTTTTGTAGCTTGCTAATGACCCACACCAGGTTTGCTCAAGTATCTCCCAAGTACACCAACAACAAAAGCAATATCAGGACATGTACAAACTTGAGCATACATAAGACTGCCAACAATGGAGGCATATGAGACCTTTTCTGTTTCTACACTTTCTTTATCATTATAAGGACACTGGGTATTAGAGAGTCTTTCACATTTTTGAATGGGTACAGTACAAGGATTACAAGATTTCATGTTAAATCTATTTAGAATCCTTTCAATATAGCCCTTCAGAGATAAGCCAAGAATGTCATGAGATCTATCACGATGAATTTCTATGCCCAAAATAAAAGAAGCATCGCCAAGATCTTTCATATTAAAATGAGTGGATAACATCTGCTTGGTCTCACATAGAAAATTCATATCATTACTGGCCACAAGAATATTATCAACGTATAAAACAAGCACAATGAATTTACTCCTACTATTCTTTAGATGAATGCATTGATCAACTACATTTTCCTTAAAGCCAAGAAAACAAACAATTTCATGAAATTTCAAGTACCATTGCCTAGAGGCTTGCTTCAACCCATAAATAGATCTTCTCATTTTACATCCCATGTGTTCTTTACCTAGTTCTTAAAACCATCAGGCTGATCCATATACACATCTTCATATAAGTCACCATTCAAAAAGACAGTTTTAACATCCATTTGATGAAGCTCTAAATCAAAATGAGCAACCAATGCCATCACAACCCGAAAGGAATCTTTAGTAGAGATAGGAGAAAAAGTCTCCCTATAATCAATGTCTTCCCTTTGATTGTAACCTTTAGCAGCAAGTATGGTTTTATACATCTCTATGTCACCTCTAGCATCATGTTTGGTCTTGAGACCCATTTACATCCAATAGTCTTGCAAGTAGGATGTAATTCCACCAATTCCCAAACACCATTCTTCCTCACAGAAGCTAATTCATCCTCCATGGTAACCAGCCACTGCATACTATGAGGATTAGAAATAGTCTCCTGAAAAGAAATAGGATTTGAATCCTCGACTGAATTGTATTTATGTTCCTGCAAGTATATGACATAATCTTTGAATTTAGTCGATCTTGTGGGTTTAAAGGTCTCTCTAATCTTTTAGGTGGAACCAAAACAACATCTTCATTTTGTTCATTATTCACTACTTGTTGAGGGATGTCAACATCATTAATAGGATCAACTATGTCTTCATGGATCAAAGAAGGTGTCACAATTTCTGAAAAGGGAACGACAGGTGTAGGAACAATAATACGCTCCTCTCTAAAATCAATTATACGAGGCTCCTCGCTTCCGTTATGCTCCAACTTACCTTCAAAATAAATCGCCTGATCTGATTCAATAACTCTAGTAGTATGAGAGGGACAATAGAACCTACAATCTCTTGACCCAATATTGTACCCAATAAAGAAGCCACTAATTGTTTTGGGATCAAGCTTATTTAATTAGGGATTATAAGGTCTCACTTCTGCTTTACAACCCCAAACACGAAAGTGTCTCAAATTATGTTTTTTTTCCCATACAAAAGCTCATAAGGAGTCTTCGATACAAATTTACTTAGCACATGGTTCAAAATATAAGCAGTAGTTTTTAATGCATCTCCCCACAAGAATTCTGGCAAAGTAGAATTACTAAGCATGCTTCTCACCATATCCATAAGGGTGTGATTCTGCCTTTTTGCAACTCCATTTTGTTGAGGAGTCCTAAGCATAGCATATTTTGCTTCAATACCACAATCTTCTAAGAACCTAGCAAAAGGTCCAAGGTTTCTACCGGTTTCATCATATCTACCATAGTATTCACCACCCCTGTCAGACCTCACACACTTAATTTGTTTTCCAACTTTCAACTCAAGAGCAGTCTTGAATACTTTAAAAGCATCCAAAGATTCATATTTCTCATTAAACAAGTCAATCCAACCATACCTGGAAAATCATCCAAAAAGGTGATGAAATACTTGAAACCACCCATAACAACAATGGTAATAGGCCCACAGATATCTATATGAATCAACTGTAAAGCTTCCTCACTCCTAGCAACCCTACCCTTCCTAGTATTAATAGTGAGTTTCCCTTTTATACAATCAACACACGTATCATAATCAGAAAAATCTAGATCATATAGAATATTTTCTTTAATCAATCTCTCCATTCTCTCCCTAGAAATATGCCTCAAATGTCTATGCCATAACATGGAAGAGCTTTTGACAACTTTGCCATGTTTATTATCAACATTATTAACAACTGAATTTCGTCTGTCAGTAGAAATGTGAACAACATCCAACAAATACAAACCATCACACAAAGAACCAGTACCAACAACAACATGATCATAGTATAAGGAAACCTTTTTATTACTAAAATGGAAAGAGTAGTCATAACTGTCTAAAACTGAAATTGAAACCAAACCCCTTCTCATAGAAGGTACATAAACAATGTCTTTTAAAATCGAATCATGTCCATTGCACAACTTCAAAGAAACAAGTCCTATATGCTCTACTTGAACATTAGCTCAATTTGCAATTGTCATCATCAACTCTCCCTTATTTGGTCTCTGCCTGCTTCTGAACTCCTGTAAAGAGTTTGTAACATGAATAGTTACACCAGTACTAGCCACCATGTATTAGGAGAAACATTAATAATGTTTGATTCAAAACAAACTAGAGCCAGGGGTGTAAACACCCTATTTTTGACTGAGAGATGTTACCAAAACTTCCCAATAAACATATATATATATATATATCAGGAAAGCAAAAAATAAAAATAAAAATAAAAATAATAAAATACACAATCATCACACTCACATTCATGCTTACTGGTCAGACCACTTTTCCTCCATATTTGCTCTGCTCTGCATATTCCACAGACTACACTCATATCCCACACCCTACACCCATTCCATGCCCAGGCTGGCACACCCAGCACCCTCACACTTTAGCATTTGTTCTAAACTTTAAAGGGGGAGGAGGTTAGGAGCTGAGTTTTTTGGATTTCATCGAGGGGAGAAATCCATTCAAGTTTGCAGAGGAAAGGTAAGATCACTCGTTCCTAGAAATAATTTCTTATATGATTGTTGTTTGTGTTTTCTGCTTTATTTTTATTTTTATTTTTATTTTGTTCTTCTTACTTCATTTTCCATAACCTCCATGTGAGCTCCCAACGAACCCAGCGACACCACCTAATGGCCGCCAAACCACCTAATAGCCACCTCGCAGCCTCGCTTAGCCATCGTCCAAACCCCAACAGCCACCATGAGGCCAAACCAAAATACATCCCCACCAACCCATAACACCACAGCCACAACCGCACCTAGTCATCAGACCACCAAGCAAGCCACCGGCACTACCAAAAACAACACCCATTACCTTCACGCCCAAACCACAATCGCGCATCAGCAGAGCACCACGCCACCTTCAAACAACGCCCATACCACCAACCCCAACCAATAGCCACCCGCAGCACCAAGCCACTTTCTATAACCCAACAGCACCACCAACCAAACCACCAACCCAAACCAGTAGCCACCAACACCACCAAGCCTCCGCCCAACAAAACCCCAACACCCAAACAAATCACCAAACAACCCAACCTCCACCCAAAACAGGACACCACCACCAACCATTGCGAACCACAACCTTCACCAGGAAAACCCATCGGCCACCAAACCGCAACCCATTGACCACCCAACAACCACCACAAGAGCCTCCCACTTCGCCTCCATCAAGCCGCCACCATCAACAAACTCAAGCTACCCAAACACCACTAGATCCACCAACTTGCAGTTTCGTGCCACCACTGTGCAACCCATCAGTCACCCAAATGGTCACTATGAGCCATCACTACCCAAAGCACCACGTATTTGTTTAAAAAAGAAATAGTGCGTTGTTGGGATTTTAACGTACCGCAAGTATACAGATCGAACAAGTAATATAATGATAAGAAAAGTATCATTCCCACGAGGATAATGATTAATACAATGCTAAATATTGATCATTAACTTAATCAATTCTATTCAAGATAATTAATACTTGAAAATGGTTTGTGAATGTCTTAACAAATAGGATCTATAATGACAAATATAAGATTGAGAGATGATTAGTTCAAGAATAGGGGATCTCTTTTTCACTTCCTACTTCAATTGGTAACATGTAAACCCTTTAAGCAATGCTGATGATATGATGTTGTTAGCTTGATAACTCTACCTAGTTAAAAGCCTATGTTTAGGTCAATTAACCATGTGATAGTTTGCTCAACTTCCTATGTTTCCATGCAAGCTAGAACAAACTTCACTCTTTTAGAACTTTTATCAAACATTTGCTATGCATGACCAAAGGGTATATTTCTTTCCCATTAGCTAATTAACTTATCCTATCAATTAAATGAAATCAAACATACATCAACTATACCCATGATCACAAATCTGTCTTACTATGTCTAGTTTAACAAATTTAATCAAGACAACATCAATTGTTGGCCAAACAATCAAGAGCATTAGGAGCAATATAGTTGAACAACACCAAATATCATCAACATTAACTCAAAGGGTAACAAAATCACCAA
The DNA here is from genome assembly GCA_023212625.1 of Styphnolobium japonicum. Taxonomy (NCBI): domain Eukaryota; kingdom Viridiplantae; phylum Streptophyta; class Magnoliopsida; order Fabales; family Fabaceae; genus Styphnolobium; species Styphnolobium japonicum. The sequence goes on along the minus strand of JALBWW010000008.1, from coordinate 12,389,247 downwards.
TATCCATAAGAGGATCCAAAGGAACCCCTATTTGCAGCTTAGCTATCCATAGAAACTGAAATAACAACAACAATCTTCATGTTCATATCAATGCAAGAATGGAACATCAAAGAGGAAAGGAAGGAAACACTAATGGAGAAGCAATGGTTGAATGCTCAAGCCTCCTTGATGATAATCAACACTAAAGCAGCTACAATCACCCACTTCTACTGCCTCTCCAAGCCTCAGCTGTGTACCTTGACCTAAAAACCAACCCTTCTGATGTAATAAAACAACATTTATAGCTGTCATAAGTCCTCACGCTGCGGCGCCACTTAATGCATGCCGCGACGCAAAGGTCTCGGGATGCTGCAAGGTTTACTGGCCGAAGCTCATGCGCCGCGACGTGATTTAGTGTGCGTCGCGGCGTGCTATGATGGATTGGCTTTTCCCCATCATTTCAGTCCACTTCTCCCTTCTAATTGTTTATTTGGATCATTTCCTGTAATAGAGAAGTAACCAAATTAATGACAGTGCAAAAACTACATAATCCCTTCAAGAATATACAATTTTTACTCAGGATTACAAAGATGTGCATCCAAATGGAATCAACTAATTATGATTGACAATTCATCCATTTATGCATAAAATTAGGAGTTTAGCAATCTAAGGTAAACAGAATTAGGGCTCAATTAATTACATTTTACATATGCGTGCGTGTGGAGATTCTTTCCTACGTTTCAATTCTGGGAGCAAGTTCTTTTTAGTTGCATGTTATTTTGGTTTAGGTTGTATCTGTTTCACGCACTTCTCTTTTGGGTGTTAATGGGTTTGGGTTGTCAAACTTGGTGGGCTTTAGTTTTCATGATCTTTAGTAAGTTTTTTTTCATTTTTAGAAAGTCTAGGTTTATGTTGTTTAATCAGCGAGCAATAGGCCTCAGAGATGCAAGGTTGTTTGGATCAATAGTAAGTTTAAACAGATTTTTAGGTGGGGTATAGCCTAATGATGAAAAGTAAATAATAAAAATAAAATAGAAAGACAGTTGAAGATAGAAGAATAAGTGAAGAAGCAAGAGCGAAAAAAATTTGAAAGAAGTAGACAAAAAGTAAAAGAGAGAGAACAAAACAAAGAAAGATAAGTAAAATAAATTTAAAAAAAAGAAAATATAAGTTTCAAAAGTTGAGTCGATCGTAGGAATTAGGGAGTAGAAGAGAAAGAAGAAAAAGGAAGAAAGAGAAAAGTAGAGAAAAAAGGAAGAAAGAGAAAAAGAAGAGAGAGGAGAGAGAAAAGAAAAAAATGGAATGAATAAAAAATGAAAAATGAATTAATAAAAAAATATATAAAATTAATTTTTGTTCTATTTAGCTTGGTTTGGTACAAGTTTTATTGTTATTAATTTCTTTCACCATGTTTTATTTTATTTTATTTGCTCTTGTTTATTTTGTTTATCCTGCTTTGTTTACTTTACTTGTTCGTTTAATTATTTGATTTTATTGCGTTGAAGTATTTTTATTTTTTATTTTTTAGACATTTGATATCAATTATTTGTACTTGTATTATGTTAGAAGAAAAAAAGGAATAATAATCAAATACATACTCTAATGTTATAATATTTTCGTTAGTTGGTGTTGAGGGGTCACATATCCTCTGACCAATTTTTCATGAGTTGGTTCTGTAGGCTTAGTACTATGTGTCATTTCATTTAGGATGCATTAATTAATTTTTTTAAAATTTATTTATCAAATCACTTTTTTTATCAATGTTATTTCATTTTCTTTTAATCAATAAATGCAAATTAATCATTTTCTCAATTAAAGCTTGCTAATATGTAATCACTATCAAAAGAATTTCATGGTTCTGAATGGTCCAATGCCATAATAAATTTCGTTAAGTGGTGTTGATAGGTCAAGTATCCTCTGACCATTATTTTTCTTTTTGAGCTAGTTCAGTGGGTTTAATACCATGCTCTATCTTATTCAAGACACGCTTTGAAAACAAAATAGAGTAATTCGTTAGCAGCATTGAGGGAGCAAGTACCCTCTCGCCATTTTTCTTGGGATAGTTCTATGGGTTTAATATCATGTTCCATTTCGTTTAGGATACGTTAATCGTTTTCCTTGCTCAAATATTTTTTTAATCAAAATTAAAATTTTCTAATCAAATTAATCTTTTTTTATCAATAAATTTCTTAATCATTTTTCTTAAATTAAAATTAATTAACACACAATTATTTTTAGAGAACTACATGACTTTGAATTCCCCATTGCATCAGGGGATACGTAGGCACGCAAGTCAAGCCAAAATTGTCAATTTTTGTAATTTTGTTTCTTTTATAATTTATAAATTTTTGTTTATATCTTTTACTCAATTTCCTTATCTCATTTTTTTAGGGGGTAAAATAGATATTGATTAGGTTATTAAAATTCGCACAACTAGCTTAAGGTAACTGTTGTAGGACGGATGTACCTAGGGTGCTATAGGATTAAGTTCATGTCTTTTCCTGTACATAATCGACTCATGAACCCTACTTGGTTTTCGTAGACCTTTTCTTTTTATTTTTATTTTAAATATATTTTTAAAGGATTTTACCAATCATTTTCCCTACCCAACAAAATATTGGTGGCGACTCCATTTTTAATCAATTTTTTCGCCATCCCATTGCGATCTCGGTCGTGACAAGGGGGATACCTTTCGTTTTCTTAAGCCAACTCTTAAACTTCATACAATCAGCTTGCTTATGCCCAAAAATGTCACAGAATTTGCACTTTTCATTAAAAACAAATCTTGGTTTAACATCAGAACTCTCACTGGGGTGTGGCCCAGAATTTTGCCCAGGCTTGCTAGTCATCTTCTGAAATTGGGGTTTAAACTGAGGCTTGTTATTCTTCCCTTTATGAAACTTCTTCTTATCACCACTTGATGTGGTAAATCAGAAAGCAAGTATACGTTATCGCAAATCAAGTAATATAATAGTAAGAAAGTGTCGAACCCACAGGGATTAATTCTAAATTTGACTATCTACTAAAAGTTTGCAAAACTCAATCTTATTTAAACAACTTAATAAGAGATGATTTATGAAAGACTAAAAATTAAAGTAAATAAGATAAATTTAATTATCAAATTAACTAAGCCTAGGATTGCAATTATTCCTCACACTTTACTTGATTCTCTTACTTCTATCTAAGATCAATTAATTATCTGAATTGTTAACAAGAAATCCTTAACTTATCTATAAGCCTCTTTCGATGGTCAAATAGAAATATCCTTAATTAATGATAAACTATATGTCTATGTCTATCAAATAAGTAAGAATTCATTAAGTTCTGACTTCATTAATGGTTACATATGTCATATAGGTATATGTCTATCCTATATAAACTCAAGGCTTTCGCACAAAGATCATATGTTATCTTACCTAGATCTAAAACCAAAATCCCTTTGTCAAGTTGCTTAAGGTTTATCAATTCAATTTAATTAATGGCCAATTAATTAAAAGCATTAAGAACAAGTAAGATAAACAATTCAAGATAATCAACCTACTATTGGATATAATAAATGAATCAAATTACGTGTGAGTTCAAATTGCAATCTTAGTATAGAAATTTAGCTACTTATTATATTAAAGGAAACAAAAGAATAAGTGAAAAGCATGATAGAAATGAAAGTGGTTGTTTGTATTAACAAGAACACAACGGGCTAGAGTTTCGGGATTTACTTTAAACAAATTGGAAGATCTAACCTTGAAATCAAAGTATAAATCTCACAATTTATGAAAGCTTCACCCCTAACTCTAGGAAGAACCTTAACTAGACATCAAGATGAAGAAACTCGAATAAGATGAAGATTATATTATACAAACTACAAGAGCTTTGGGATTTACTTTAAACAAATTGGAAGATCTAACCTTGAAATCAAAGTATAAATCTCACAATTTATCAAAGTTTCACCTCTAACTCAAACTAAAATGAGAGAATTCAGAAATGGGATGCCCTTAATTGTGGCAAATGCCTTCCTTTTATAGGCAAAGGCTAGAACTATTCAATTACCATTTTGTCAAATCTCTTTGCACATGGGTTGAAATTTCAGCTCCTAAGATTACCAAATTCATCATTGCTCCTATCATAATTTTCAAATCTTCTCTTCATGAAAGTTCTAGCACATGAAGTCTTGAAGAACATGTCAAAAATTCATTCAGATCTAACGGTTGGATCTTGAGCTCTGACCATTTTGTCAAAACTACTCAGATTATATCAATAATGACAGCCACCAACTTGTTGCTAAATTTTGACCCACTTCCGTTACTAATCAGGAAATCTTCATTTCTATGAAAGTCATAGATAATGATGTCATGAATGACATATCAAAATTTCAGCTACATCCAACGGTTAGATCTTGAGAAATCACCAAATAACCGAGTATAGATTTGAGTAGGAATTTTCTGATTTGTCCTGAATTTGATGTAACCAAAAATTCACTGAGTTTAGGTCTTCATTTCTCTTCTGTTTGAGCTATACTGATATCAACATCCAAGTTCATAATATTTTGGTTCAACAACTGCTTTGAATAGTCCTTCGGGTGTTCTGCTCAATTTGTAACAATATAACCAATATATGAGGAATTATGCAATTTTCACTTCATATATGCAATAATTTCATAAGAATAGACCAATGAGAGGTGCTAAATTATGCATATAAAATATGTTTATCAAATCCCCCCACACTTGACTTGTTGTTTATCCTCAAACAAGAAACAACCTAATATTAAACTAAAAGAATAAAAACTGATTATACATAATCTAATTCACTTTCGTAGGAAAACACGATGGTACTTAGCATATGCCACAAGCCTTTAAACCCCTAGGTGTCCCTAGTGGACGAGTTATAGTCTTGTGAGGGTTTACCAGGATGATACCCACAAACATGTAATACTTCATCAATTCAATTAATTTTTAAATACAAGCATTGTATCAAATTCAAATATGCATAACAAAGTATAGTTGAATCAAAGCAATTGGGAGTAAAATATACATAACATAATCATGCTTTAATTAGAAATAGGCATATTCAAATAGAGTAAAATTCCTCACAAGTGACACTCAAATCACACAAAGTGTTTAGGTTAACTGTTTGCACTCAACTCAGTCAAATTATGAAAGTATTTTACCATATGCTTGCACATACATCAATTCTCCACTACTTAGATCAAATAAATTTCACAAATCAAGAGGTCTTTCAAAAAGGTTGTAATGAGGTTATAAGGTGAAGGAATGGAACAATATGGATAATAACAAGTTAAAAACCAAAGAGAATAAAAAGCATTGCGGAGTAACTCAAGTAGGAATCATAAACTTTTACCAAAAACCCTAAAATGGACATTCTCTTCACACATTCCTTCCATTCTTTTTTTTTACAACCTTTTATTTTCTCTCTCTCTTTCTCTTTTTTTTTAGCTTTTTTTTTTCTTTTTGTTCTTTTCTTCTTTTTTTTTTTTACCAAACATTTCGCATCAGCACACCAATTCCCCCACACTTAAATCATTGCAACCAAAAGAACTTCTCCAATTAGGAAAACTAATGCTCTCTTATTCCCTAAGGTGAAGTAAAACATAGTTTTTCACTGAAGGCTTGTAAAAGCTAAGAACAACAAAAAAGGGCAAGTAGGCTCAAAGGGGGTTAACAATGAAATAAATGTAAGATAGGCTTATTTGGCCAAAGTAGCTAAGTCAAGAAAATTGCCTCTATCATTTTTATGTAACATACAGACCAATGTAATCTCAAATTGATTCAGTGCAAGTTCTAGAAAATAAATCCATAATTGACATCACTCATGAAAGATAATAAACCAAGCATAAATATCAAACTTGGACAAGCCCAAAACTCACAAAGGTATAAAACATTTACTCAATTCAAACATGCCTTCTTCCTAATATCCACAGTCATATATACATGTATATCACGAATTTTGAAAAATAATTCAACTATAAATTGTTTTGCATACTTTTATCATCAACTAAGCTACAAATCAGCACATGCTTTCATCAAAATTAATTGAAAAGATCAAAATGAATCTCTTTTTTTTTTCTTTTCTTTTTATATATCTATATACAAGAACAAACTCTTTTTTTAGACCTACTATGCAATGCAAGTTGAGATGCGTCTCAAGAGTAAAATTACTCCTTACTCTGCCATCATACATATAATAAGTTAGTAACAACAAAAATTAACTGGTTAGTTTTTTTTTTTAACTTTTAAACAAAATATGTACATGGCATGACAATGTCAACTATCCTTCCCCCAACTAATTTAAGACATTGTCCCCAATGTCTAAAATAAAGATAGGTGGAGTGTAGAAGATCTTACTAGAAAACTGTAAATCGAGCTTGAAATAAGAAAAATTACAAAAAAAAAAAAAAACTAAAACCATAAGAGAGAACAAAAATTCATAAGGACAAAGTCAAATTAAGTTTTCGCTTTTTGCTGTTGTTGCCTAGTTCCCAATTCAGTAGAGCCATTGCTGGATCACGTTGTGGGACAAATTCGTGTAGTTGATCGAGTAATTGCTCAGGGGTCGCAGCAGTTACAAGAATTTGACGTGTCGCTTGTGAGATGAACTTTTGTTCCATGGCATGATCAAGAAAACAAAACAAACTGTCATAAAAACCATTAACATTTAATATACCTATGGGTTTTTGGTGAAAGTTCAGTTGTAACCAGGATGCAATTTGGAAGATCTCTTCCAAAGTTCCAAAACCACCAGGTAGGGCAATAAAGGCATCAGCATTTGCTATCATAATGTTCATGCGTTGGTGCATGCATGATACCATTATTTCATCCCCTACGGTTTTTCCAGCGGGATTGCCTATGGCTAAAGGACTGGGAATGACACCAAGGACTTTGCCACCTCCTAAATGTGCAGCAGTTGCTACACAACCCATTAACCCAAGACTACCTCCTCCGTAAACTAAATGGATTTCTCTCTCAGCTAGCACTCGACCAAGATGGTTTGCCATATTTACAAAATCTTTATCTTTTCCAGGATTAGATCCACAAAAGACACAAACACTTTTGATTCGACGAACTGAAGTTACTTCCATCTCTCTCTTCTCTTTTTTTTTGTTTTTTTGTACTCTCACCTTATCAATGATCTGAAGAGAGCAAAGTGCAATATTTAAATGAATCAAAACTCAAATCTAATAATTACACCTATAAAGGAGGGGTAGATTTACGTGTTAGGAAAGTTTGAAAATAAACACAGAAATGATAATAGCTATACAACTAGGATAAAAGGCTAATCTACGTGTGTCAGGAGAAGTTTGAAAATATACAAAACATTTTTCAAAAAAATACGGCTATCTTTTTTTTTAATTTTTTTTTAAAATTTTTTTAAAATTTTTTTTTTTGAACAAGAAGAAAATAAGGGAAGAAACAAAATAACAATACTTACAGTTGATGTGATTGTGGCTCACACTTTCCTCAGGTTTTACGTCCAGTAACGGCTTCAATGCTCTCTATGGGCCGATGGTCGACTTCTCTTCCAATTTTCTTAAAAATTGGCAAACAGGGTCTTTTTGAGTCAGATTCCCAAGACTACAATGCTCATGTTCAGCTTGGAATATTGGCCATAAATCAAGAAGTACTCCCTGCACATCTCCACTAGGATGCGTCTCAAGAGTCAATAGAATGTTATCTAAAGACTCCTTACTCATGCCATCCTTAATGAAGTTAATTTTGTCATCTCGATTTATAGACACCATTCCAAGTGATTTGCATTTTGTGTTACAGGTCCATCTTGCACATTTATAGCAGATCCGTAACCTTTTTGCTCTTCTTTTCTTTACATATAGACTTTTACCTAGACCTGACATATATGAAATAAGAGCGTCAGAAAATTCACATGTTAATCGGACCTTTGCTTATATTAACCAGCGTATATCTGCAGGGATGCCTTTGTGCATAAGCATCCTTAATCTTTCAAACCTTGCAGAATAAATATTAGTTAAAGCATTTTGAGGAAGAGAAGGGAATCGATTGCGTAAGTTAACAAGCCTGTTATCCATTTGGAAAGAAAGAAGGAAAGAGAAATGAGTAAAATTTTATACAGATTTCAGTATTTGTGGGTAACTGAAGAGACCGAAAAAAATTCACGGAGTACCGTTATCCGCCATTTAACCGGTGAAAAGTAATCTGTCAAAGATCATTCATTGTCAGCCAGCGTGATTGAAGATTTTTCACGATCGATGGGTCCTCCCCAATAATGCTTCAATCTTTGACCATTGACCTTAAACGTGGCTTGAGTTTTCTCATCTTTGATTTCAATTGCTCCAAATGGGGACACCTTGACTATCACGAACGGTCCTGATCATCTTGATCTAAGTTTTCCAAGAAATAATTTCAACCTCGAGTTGAAAAGTAAGACTTTTTGCCCTGCCTGGAATTCTCTCTTGACAATCTTCTTATCATGCCACCTTTTTGTGTGCTCCTTGTACAATTTTGCATTTTCATATGACTGAAGACGGAACTCATCCATCTCATTGAGTTGGAGGAAACGTTTCTCACCAGTTTGCTTCATATCAAAATTGAGCTTTTTGATAGCCCAATATGCATTATGTTCTAGCTCCACTGGAAGGTGACATGCTTTGCCAAACACCAATCGATATGGTGACATTCCAATCGGAGTTTTGTATGCTATTCGGTAAGCCCATAATGCATCATCCAATCTCTTGGACCAATCCTTTCTTGTGGGATTCATAGTTTTCTCTAAGATCCTCTTGATTTCTCTGTTAGAAACCTCAACTTGGCCACTAGCCTAAGAATGGTATGCAGTTGCCACCCTATGAGTCACTCCATATTTAGCAAGAAGGGCTCCAAAGTATTTGTTGCAAAAATGACTCCCTTCATCACTTATTATTGCTCTTGGAGTTCCAAACCTAGTGAATATGTTTCTCTTCAAAAAATTCAACACCACTTTAGAATCATTAGTGGGTAAAGCAGTTGCTTCAACCCATTTACAAACATAATTGACAGCAACAAGAATATAGAGGTTATTAAAAGATGAGATGAAAGGACCCATGAAATCAATACCCCATACGTCAAAGATCTCCACTTCTAAGATGTTATTGAGGGGCATCTCATGTCTTCTAGAGATATTTTCAGTCCGTTGGCACCTGTCACATTTTACAACAAAGGAGTAAGCATCCTTAAATAATGATGGCCAATAAAAACCAGACTGTAACACCTTAGCAGCTGTCTTGTCTCCTCCAAAGTGTCCTCCATAATCAGATGAATGGCATTGATGCAAGATGTTATCAACTTCTTCACTGGGGATACACCTTCTTAAAATTCGATCTGCACATTGCTTAAACAAGAAAGGTTCATTCCAAACATAGTATTTTACATCATGCAAAAATTTCTTTCTTTGTTGCCAGTTAAGCTCAGGAGGTAAAATACCACTTACAAGATAATTAACAAAATCAGCATACCATGGTATATTACCTTGAAGGGTAAAGAGTTGTTCATCAGGAAAACATTCATTAATTTGCACTTTACCTCCTTCATTATTGTCATTATCCAATCTAGATAAGTGGTCAGCCACTTGATTTTCTATTCCTTTTCTGTCCTGAATCTCAAGATCAAATTCTTGTAACAAGAGTATCCATCTGATCAACCTCGGCTTAGCATCTTTCTTGGAAATCAAATACTTGATTGCTGAATGATCTATATAGACAATTACTCTTATTCCAATTAAATAAGATCGAAATTTATCAAAAGCAAATACCACAGCAAGAAGTTCCTTTTCTGTGGTAGTATAGTTAAGTTGAGCATCATTCAAGGTCTTGCTCGCATAGTAAATGGCATGTATCTTTTTGTTCTTTCTTTGACCAAGAACTGCCCCCACTGCAAAATCACTAGCATCACACATGAGTTCAAATGGGATATTCCAATCTGGTGCTACAATGATTGGTGCTGTAATCAACTTTTCTTTCAAAATCCTGTAAGCTTCAAGGCAAGATTCATCAAATTCAAAAGGAATATCTTTCTCAAGTAAATTACACAAAGGTTTAGAGATCTTAGAAAAATCCTTAATGAATCGTCTGTAGAAGCCTGCATGCCCTAAGAAACTGCGAATGCCCTTCATTGAAGTAGGTGGAGGTAATTTTTCAATTGTCTCAATCTTTGCTTTGTCTACTTCAATTCCTTTAGCAGAAACTTTATGGCCAAGGACTATTCCTTCTTGAACCATAAAATGGCACTTCTCCTAATTTAGTACCAGATTAGTCTCTACACATCTTTTTAGCACTAAAGCAAGATTATTAAGGCAAAGGTCAAAAGAATCACCAAATACAGAGAAGTCATCCATAAATACCTCAATTGACTGCTCCACCATATTTGAGAAGATTGACATCATGCATCATTGAAAAGTTGCAGGTGCATTGCACAATCCGAATGGCATCCTTCGAAAAGCAAATGTCCCATAAGGATATGTGAAAGTTGTCTTTTCTTGATCTTTAGGAGTTATGGCAATTTGGTTGTACCCCGAATATCCATCCAAAAAGCAATAATAAGTTCGACCAGCAAGTCTGTCTAACATTTGATCAATGAAAGGGAGAGGAAAATTGTCTTTCCTTGTTGCTTTGTTCAACTTTCTGTAGTCCATACAGACTCGCTAACCTGTAACAGTTCTAGTGGGGATTAGTTCATTGTTATCATTGGTAATTACAGTCATACCTCCCTTTTTAGGTACACATTGTACTGGGCTGACCCACAAACTATCAGAGATGGGGTAAATGATTCCAGCATCCAACCATTTAATAATCTTCGTCTTGACTACTTCCTTCATTATCGGATTCAACCTCCTTTGATGTTCAATGGTGGGCTTTGATCCTTCTTCTAGCAGAATCTTATGCATGCAAATAGATGGGCTTATTCCTTTGATATCTGTTATGGTCCATCCCAAGGCTTTCTTATATTCTCGCAACAATCTTAGCAATTTCTCTTCTTGTACACTATTTAGAGAAGATGAGATAATAACTGGTAAAGTAGAAGAATCTCCTAGAAACACATACCTCAAATGATCAGGAAGTTGCTTTAGCTCCAACTCTGGTGGTTCTTCAACAGAGGATTTCATTGCAATCCCATCTTTCATGGATAAGTTCAAATCCTCAAATTGTTTTCTGACATGATTGTAAGATGATGATGCATTAAGCCATTGCACAAACTCAAGGGATTCCTGCCTATCCTCACAAGGTAAATTAATAATAGCATCTTCTAAAGGATCAGTACTAAAACCATTAGTACTTGATTCGAATTTGCTATCATCAATAACATTAATCATGAAGCATTCATCAGATTCTTGAGGATATTTCATAGCTTTAAAGACATTGAATGTTACCTCTTGATCTTATACCCTTAAAGTCAGCTCACATTTTTGTACATCTATGAGAGTTCTACTAGTAGCTAGGAAAGGTCTCCCAAGAATGATTGGAACCTCTCGATCCTCCTCCATGTCTAATACTACAAAATCAGCAGGAAATATGAATTTGTCAACTTTCACTAAAACATCTTCCACCACTCCTTATGGGTAGGTGAGAGATCTGTCTGCTAATTGTAGAGTTAGATTGGTTTGTTTCACCTCCATCAATCCAAGTTACCTGTAAACAGAAAGAGGCATTAAATTTATACTAGCTCCCAAATCACATAAAGCTTTACCAAAAAATTTGCTTCCAATAGTACAAGGAATAGTAAAACTCCTTGGATCTTTTAGCTTTGGCAGAAGCTTTTTCTGTAATATGGCACTGCACTCTTCAGTAAGTGCAACAATATCAAAATCTCCAAGTCTTCTCTTTTTGGACAAGATTTCCTTTATAAACTTGACATAGCTCGGCATCTGTTCCAAAGCTTCAGCAAAAGGAATATTAATATGAAGTTTCTTGAATACCTCTAGAAACTTGGTGAATTGCTTGTCCATCTTTTGCTTTTGAAGTAGTTGTGGGAATGAAGGTGGAGGGGGTTCATTCTTCTCAGATTTCTTCAATAGAAAAGGCTCTTCAGAATTGCTCTTTGATTGTTCATGAATCTTCTTATCTTCATTTTCTCCAGGTTTTTGAATGGGCTCATCCAATTCTTTGCCACTCCTGAGGGTAACAGCCTTACATTGTTCATTATTACCTCTCTTAGGATTGGTCTCCGTGTTGCTCGGCAAACTACCTTGAGGGCGATTATTCATAAAACCAGATAATTGCCCTATTTGAACCTCAAGATTCCGAATAGAAGCTCCTTGACTTTGAAGTTGATTCATACATTGTTGAGTACTCTTAGTCAACTGTAAGATGGCTAAAATAACCAAATGAAACACAAGAAGGGGGTTGAATTGTGTTTCTTAACCCTTTTTGAAGATTAAAAAATTTCTTTTTAACAAACAATTGAATACAGCGAAGGATAAAGGTTAACAAGTAAAGAATGTAGAAACAACACTGCTCAGTCCTATTGGACTCTAAGGGTTTTGAAAAGATTTTTTAATGAAACAGTTAACAAGTTCAAATAACCAATAAAAGGTCTTTGTTAATAAACACAATAGTAAACCCCAGAGGTTAGTGGGAAAAATGAAACACACTAGAAGAGAAGAGAAGCTTACACACAGGATTTATCTTGGTTCACTATTACCAACCAAGAGCTACGTCCAATCCCTTCAACCAGAAGGATTTTCCAACTAATCTTTTTTGAGATTACAAGTATTATACACCTCTTCAGGTAACAAGTATTTTCAACCTCTTCAGGTTCAACCACACCAGTATTCTTTTACACACAGCCTCTTCAGGCTTACAACGCTAAGGTGAATAAGTATAAGAAGATGAATGCTTGAGTTTGAAACTCACTAACAAATGAGAATAGACAATAAAAATCTCAAGGCTTTTTTTTTACACGTATAAGGAAATCCAAGAAGAGATAAGGCTTTTTAGACTTTGTAAGATGCTTCGGCAAAGATCTCTTCTTGTTCTTCTAGTGCTGCTTCTTCTCTTTATATGTAAGAACAAATAGAGCAGACTTCATGAGCTATATCGTCCAACGGAAACATTTATTACCGTTCTGAGTCGCATTAAATGCATCTACTGGAAAAGTGCTGAACTTCTTCTGACAGTGACTTTTATTCTCTGAGATTTCCAATCAATGAAAACAAAGTCCTGATTTGTCTAAGATTGCAGAAAGTTTCTTATTTGCAGATCTTTGTAGTTGTTAGACAATGTCAGCAAAAGTGGCTTAGTTGACTTCTTCTATCGCCGTGAGCAGTCAGTGTTCTTTTCTAGCATTTAATGAGGAACAGGTCTTCATTTTTGAATTTTAACTAGGACGAGAGCTTGAGCTTGAACTTTGAAAGAGTGAATTGAGTCCGAGCTTTGGCAAAAGGATCGTATTGGACGAACCAATGAAAATAGTAACATTATATGTATACAAATATTGGACGCACCAATAGTAAAAGTATATGTAGACAGTCATTGGACGCACAAAGCATATTTAGACATTCATTGGACGCACAAAGCAAAATAGCACATTGAACGCACAAAGAGTCATAGCATATTGGACGCACAATGAGTTTTCTTTAAGCTCAGAAAGGAATGGACGCACATACAAGTAGCGTTTTGTTAATACTATTGTCGAAACACTTACTTGTTCAAACTTAGTAAATATTTTTGTTATTCTCAAAACTTAAACAAGGAAAGTTACAGCTTTTAAATATTAGTGCTTAAACCTTTTTATAAGATTTTGGTTTCAACAATGGCTTCTTCCATTACAGATTTCTTCTCTTGTTGTGGAGCTTGTTGTTGGAACCCAGGTGGTCCCATCGGTCTAGCTGATGATGAAGCTTCTTGGTTATTTCTCCAAGAAAAATTTGGGTGATTCCTCCAACCAGGATTGTAGAAATTTGAATTTGGGTTGTGTTGTTGCCGATTGAAGTTACCCACATAATTAGCAGTTTCAGAATGAAAAGAACATTGATCAACAGAATGGGGTCCAGAGCAATACTCACAGATCATGAAAGGGCTCTGAATAGCATGTATTGACTGTTGATTGGATTGACTCCCAATTGAGTCTAGCTTCTTGGTCAATGCAGCTACTTGTGCAGATAAAGCAGATAAAGTATCTACTTCATAAATTCCAGCCACTCTCCTTTGTGATGCTCTTTTAGTAGGCCATTTATAGTTATTGGAAGCCATCTCTTCCAATAAATCATAACCTTCATCAATAGTTTTGTTCATCAATGCACCACCAGCAGTAGCATCAATGGTTGACCTCAGAGAGTTAGTCAAGCCATTATAGAAAGTCTGAACTTGAAGCCACTTTTGTACCCCATGATGAGGGCATCGTCTAAGTAGATCCTTGAATCTCTCTCATGCCTCATACAATGATTCTGAATCATATTGCTGAAAAGAGGTAATTTCATTCCTCAACTTTACACTCTTTGCAGGAGGGAAATACTTAGCTAAGAATTTTTGTGCCAACATATCCCAAGTAGTGATAAAGCTATCAAGTAGAGAATTCAACCAACTTTTGGCCTTGTCTCTCAGTGAAAAGGGAAAAATTCTTAACCGAATAATAGCATTTGCAGAACATTCATTGTGCTTGAAAGTGTCACATATCTCCAGGAAATTTGCTATATGCGCATTTGGGTCTTCATTAGGCAAACCCCCAAATTGATTATTTTGCAGCATCTGGATCACTCCTAGCTTAATCTCAAAGTTGTTAGCTTGTATTGGAGGTCTGACAATACTTGAATGAACTCCATCAGCAGTAGGAATTATATAATCCCTAAGAGTTCTGGGTTGTTGATTAGCTAGCCCAAGTTCTTGATTTCTATTATCGTCAGCCATTCTTCTTTATTGCAATAACTCTTGACGACGTTCTTTTCTGTTTCTGCGGCAAGTTCGCTCAATCTCAAGATTAAGAGGAATCAACTCCTTGTCTTGAGCACTGCGCATAAAATAGTTCGAAAAATTAAAAAGAAATAAAAGAACAAGTTTAAATTAAGACCAAGTATGCTAATATTAATAGTAGTAAAATAAAGAATTAATCCGCGGCAACGGCGCCAAAAACTTGATGTGGTAAATCAGAACGCAAGTATATGTTATCGCAAATCAAGTAATATAATAGTAAGAAGATAAATTTAATGATCAAATTAACTAAGCCTAGGATTGCAATTATTCCTCACGCTTTACTTGATTCTCTTACTTCTATCTAAGATCAATTAATTATCTGAATTGTTAACTAGAAATCCTTAACTTATCTATAAGCCTCTTTCGATGGTCAAATAGAAATATCCTTAATTAATGATAAACTATATGTCTATGTCTATCAAATAATTAAGAATTCATTAAGTTCCAATTTCATTAATGGTTACATATGTCATATAGGTATATGTCTATCCTATATAAACTCAAGGCTTTCGTACAAAGATCATATGTTATCTTACCTAGATCTAAAACCAAAATCCCTTTGTCAAGTTGCTTAAGGTTTATCAATTCAATTTAATTAATGGCCAATTAATCAAAAGCATTAAGAACAAGTAAGATAAACAATTCAAGATAATCAACCTACTATTGGATATGATAAACGAATCAAATTACGTGTGAGTTCAAATTGCAATCCTAGTATAGAAATTTAGCTACTCATTATATTAAAGGAAACAAAAGAACAAGTGAAAAGCATGATAGAAATGAAAGTGGTTGTTGGTATTAACAAGAACACAACGGGCTAGAGTTTCGGGATTTACTTTAAACAAATTGGAAGATCTAACCTTGAAATCAAAGTATAAATCTCACAATTTATCAAAGTTTCACCCCTAACTCAAACTAAAATGAGAGAATTCAGAAATGGGATGCCCTTAAGTGTGGCAAATGCCTTCCTTTTATAGGCAAAGGCTAAAACTATTCAATTACAATTTTATCAAATTTCTTTGCACATGGGTTGAAATTTCAGGTCCGAAGATTACCAAATTCGTCATTGCTCCTGTCATAATTTGGAAATCTTCTTTTCATGAAAGTTGTATCACATGCAGTCGTGAAGAACATGTCAAAAATTAAGCCAGATCTAACTGTTGGATCTTGAGCTCTGACCATTTTGCCGAAACTACTCAGATTATATCAATAATGACAGCCACCAACTTGTTTCCAAATTTTGACCCACTTCCGTTACTAATCAGGAAATCTTCATTTCTATGAAAGTCATAGATAATGATGTCATGAATGACATATCAAAATTTCAGCTACATCCAACGGTTAGATCTTGAGAAATCACCAAATAACCGAGTATAGGTTTGAGTAGGAATTTTCTGATTTGTCCTGAATTTGATGTAACCCAAAATTCACTGAGTTTAGGTCTTCATTTCTCTTCTGTTTGAGCTATACTGATATCAACATCCAAGTTCATGATATTTTGGTTCAACAACTGCTTTGAATAGTCCTTCGGGTGTTCTGCTTAATTTGTAACAACATAACCAATATATGAGGAATTATGCAATTTTCACTTCATATATGCAATAATTTCATAAGAATAGACCAATGAGAGGTGCTAAATTATGCCTATAAAATATGTTTATCACCACTCTTGTGGGAAGTGAATTAAACACTGAGACTTTCTCTTCTTCATTATCTGCTCCTCTTGAGTCAAAATTGATATTAATTCATCAATGGTTCATTCATCTTTCTGAGCATGATAAGAAGTCCTCAAGACATCAAACTCATATGGAAGAGACTCAAACACCTGCCAAATAAAAAAATCTTCTCCCAATTCCACTTTCATGGATTTCAATTTATTGTACTAGTTTACAAGTTTCATGACTTGTTCTCGTACACCACTCACACCATCATACTTAGTCTTCCTTAACAAAGAAAGATAATGAGACTTTTCAGCCCTGTCAAACTTCTTGAATTTCTCTTCAACAACCTTGAGAAATTCCTTAGCATTCTCTATTGCATGGATACTCTCCTTAATAGTTTTATCCACGCTATATTTCATTTTCATTAGGCAAACTTTGTTGGAATGAGCCCATTTATCATACTTCATCATGTCAGTAGCAAAAGAAGCATCTGTGGGCTTTGGAGGCTCATCCTCAGTAAGAGCAACATCAATATTAGAGACAACCAAAAATAATTTCACAAACTCAACCTAGTCCTCAAAATTGGTCCCATTTGCATAGGCAAAGTTGGAAAATATGATAAATCATGGGAGATTTTGTCAACTATATCAATCCATACCGAAATGAGCATATAAACATAATTGAGCCCCTCATGCAATTGTAATCCCGCCTAAGGGTCCTGAATTACAATGCATAAGTAACCCCTATAGGCATTAAAAAATTATGTCTCTAAAGTTAGTACCAATAGGATATTGAAAACTCTAAGGGCATAATATTTAATGCACTTCATGAAACATTAGAAATCATGCTAATAAAGACAAACCAATAGGGTAAGTGCATTATTAACATAATCTCCAATGCAAACATAGTCATACCACTACAAAACAAGACTATGCCATAAATGATATCGCGATAAGCGAGCTCATAACTACACAAAATATCCAAAATAGTTCTCAATATCTCAAACAGTGACTTCTAGCATGCAGATTGCATAAGCATTACAAAATACAACAAATTACAACACATTATATGATATTATATGCCCATAATAACACCAAAAATTATTTTAGTGTCTAAATAGAGTCACATAAGAGAGTATCCAAACTATAATAAGCTTAACAATGTAACAATAATATAGGAAAAATTTCATGGTCAAATTCAGAGAGTACCATATATATTTAACCTTCTAAAATTCAAGAAAATAACAAATAAATATATAAAGATACAAAAAAAATTAAAATTTATAAAAATTAATTTTATAGCGAGTGGAACACAACCCAAAAAACAGAAGTGAAAAAAATTCTCCAATAGTGCCCACTTTCCCCCACTCTCCTGTATCGTGAGTGGGTGTGACATGGACGGGTTGGGTATCATCTTCCCTACCTGTTTGGCCCTGATTCTGGTCACGCGACCCGTTTCTGGCTCGCTTTCTTGCAAGTGCAATATCTCACTCGTTTCTCAACGAAATTTTGCGTTCTTGGTGTCTATGAACTCAAAATTAAAGGATCTACAATAATCCCAAATCAATTATGAAATTTTGTCAAAGTTATCCCCAGAATCCGAGACACTATGTTAGGGTTTTATGCATTTCCTACTTTATGGGTTTCGAAAATCACAACAATACAAGCTAAAACATAACAAACTTATCACTCTCACACAATGGGTTCATGGGTTTGTCCATAAATTACAGGAACTCGAAATTAAATTTGGGTTTTTATAATTAGTCACTAAGAAACGAAATTGTTCACAAACCCACAACATCATCCTAATCTTATACAGCCATAATAAGGTTAAATTATGCTCTGATACTAATTGTTGAATCTGAAAATTTAATTTTCCCAATATCATATATATAAAATTCAAAATATATTTAACCTAAAATATGGCATGTATATCCAAAGATCAGGTAATAGAAGTACTTGGAAAGGACGAAGAGGCAGCATCCATTGAAGAATCCGAACTAGTGAGAAGTCTTTGTGTGATGAGAAGGGAGAAGCTAAACTTATCCCACGTTAGTTTTCAGAGTGTCAGTCTCAATTGGGCAACTACATACTATTGTGGGAAGGAATAGGGGTCTCCCTTGTGTCTACAAGTAAATAGGCTAACCCTACCCATCATGAGAAAGCTTATACACAAGGCCTAACACTAACCCACCAATGAGAAGTGCTCAACATAACATTAGGTCCAAATACAATATTGATCACATAATTGGGTGAGTATAAATAAATTAACAATATGCTCCAATTATTTTTACATCTAATTAATTTGGATTTTATAAAATATTAAATCATGATTATGCTAGTCCACATAATAATTTATCTGTTTGTTGACTTGAGAGGATCGTAGGCAATGAGCGAAGATGATGGTGGGCTTGATGGAGTGTGATGCCAAGGTTGTGAGATATCAGAAAGTCTTAGAGATGAAATGAGCCATTAGAAGGAGTCATCAAAACTTTTGTACTCTGTGAGTTCATTCAAATCAGGAGAGAAGACAAAAATGCAAGGCAGTGGAATTTAGAAGTTCAAGTTAATGATCTGTTATTTCAAATTCTTGAGTTTGAGTGGAAAAATACCCGATTTGAAACAAAAATAAGTAAAGAATAGAGCTAAAAGCTCACCAAACAAAAAACCTTCGAAGATCATCTGTTCCTGGCTTCCTTCGTCGCAGTGGAGTTTCTTTAAAAATGGAGAATAGTTCCAGTTAGATATTTCGAAGGATAGTTTAAATTAAGATATCAAAGTATGGAAATTAATTAAGAAGATAATAAACGAAGAGAGAGAATAAAAGGAAGAAAAAAAAGAGAATCAAAATGAAAAGAACAAAAAAGGATCTGGAATTTGGCGAAGCATAAGAGAATAGTCTCATAGAGCAGAGGAAGAGAATGAGAAAGTAAACAATGGGAAATGAAAAAGATATATGGCCAAGGAATGAGAAATGCATCGGAAGTAGGAACAAATAAATGCTTTCAGTTGAACATTTGTGCAACTATATTTAAGAAGCAAACTTGATATGAGAAAATGAAAAGTCAAAAAGATATCCATTAGCAAGAGAACTTCATATAAACAATCAAAGAGAGATAATGGAATGAATAGAAATAAATAAATGAGTACTCTTTGGAAATGAAAATAATTAGCATGACTTAGAGAAAGTATTTAGATATTAGAAAAAGCATTGAAAGCAATGTATAATATTGGTATGCTGAGTAATGGAAAGGATGCCTAAAAATATTTGTATGCTGAGCATTGGAAAGGTAATTTAAAAATCATTTTATTTTATTAGAGGTATTTTATATTGTCGCTTAAAAATATATTGAGGTATAAGACATTAAAATTTTAACTACTAATCATGATTTAACTTTAACATATAAAAATTCCAAATATTAAATATAATGGAAAAAATTAAAAACAATAATAATTTGCAAAAAATTTCATGAGACAAATACAACATATCTTGAATAGATAGAGTATGTGTATATAAAAATTTTCCTCCGATCATTCTTTCCTTTTCCTCACACTATGCAAGAGAGTAAATCATTGCTTTCGTGGCAAAATAGATAATCTTCCTTCCTATGGACTGCTGTAAAACCAGTTTCTTGAAAGGGAAAAAAAAACTCTTAGAAACAATTCCATACAACACTTATTGAGGGAAAATTTCAGATAAAGCACTTTGAAGACCAAAAAAGATGAAAGTAGAACTTATAAGAGAAAAAATCATTCCTTACCGAAAATAAATAAGTATGAGATACATAAGTTTAGGTTTCGGTATTGTAACTTTGAGAACTCCTTATTTAGGGATTTTGTTTTTGCAGAAGAGCTCAAAATTTAAGAATCCACTTTAACCATGGCAACCTACCATATGCAATGAGACATAAAGGACTTGGCTTGCAACCTAGGCAACCCATTAGGGAAAAATAGAATAAAATAAAAAAATTGTTTATAAAATTATAATTGTGAATATCTCTTTTATTTTGAATATTTTTTTATTGATTTCATGCAAAGTTTCAAAATAAATTTTTTTTCACATAACATTTTCTTTTATATAAGTATTGAGAATTTTTTTTTAAATGATCTGTGCAACGTACATATTCTAGACTAGTACAATATATTATCAAAATAATGAGTAAACATGACAAAACCTTGTAATTTTAATAATAGTACTGCCCAACCAAGATTTAAATCCCTAAAAAAAAACCAAGATTTAAAATTTTTGAATTAAATGCTATTTTCATTAAATAATAAATATAAGGACAGTTAAATTTAAAAAAAATTAGGGATTCTTATAGTAAGAGTAAATATTTATTTTGGTCATCTAAAGATACAAGTGTCGTCAGTTAGGTCCTTTAATGATGAATATATCAAAATAATCATTCAATATCAATTTTTAATATTAAATTGATCATTTAATGTTATTTTTTTACATCAAATTAATTTTTTTATGTCATTTTTTACATCAAATTAATCTTCTAAAAAAATTAATTTAATGTAAAAAATTATTACAAAACTAAATTGATACATTTATATTTTTGAAAGACCAAAATTGTGTTTACTCTTATAATAGTAACATAACTATTTAATTTTTTAATTCAAATTGAAGTTGGAGAAGCATGCTTAACAAGAATTTGGGCTCCAAATACAGAGTACAATTTATAGAATAAAGTGTATAGTTAATAATCATTTATTTTTTTATTAATGGTTTATATTTTTATAAAATGTAAGTAATTAAATAATAAAATGATAACTATGTGATAATTTATTTTCTTATTTTTTTTATCAGTTTAGATATTGAGAGAAAATGAAAAAATATAAAAAAATGTTTTCTATATTACGTTTAAAAGAAAAACAAATGAGAACAAAGAGCACAACATTTTACTTTATTTTAACAAAATTCATAAATATTGATAATCGAATTATAGAACATGACTACTCTTTAGCATTACAACTATTTTAAACGAAAATCATAATGTATAGTCAACTATCTCTAAAAAATCAAACATAATAAATTGCATGTTGACCTAAATGATTTAACAAAGGAACTTGTCCCGCTAGACTTATTTCTATATATATGGATGGTTGTCTATAAAATTAAGTGTGTGTTTAGATTAGTTGTGAAAAAATATATATATTAAAAATTAATTATATGTATAATTAATTTTTAAAACAATCGATTCTGCAAAAATTAATTTATGTTTGAATGTGTTAATTCATAATCGATTTTAAGATAAAGAATTTTATTTGGATTGTATAAAAAAGAATCACTTTTATGTATTAAATTACTAAAAGAGATATGAAATAATTAAAAAAATTATTTAGTTGAGGGAAAAAGAGTATTTATCTACCAAAACTTTTGATATAATTTAGAATCACATAATTAAAAGCTTCAAATACAAGCTTTTCTAAAAAAAAAAACTATTTTTAGTTATAGAAAAATAATTTTAACTTATAATTAATTTTATACACTTTAAACAAACAAAATAAATTTTAAATAAAATAATTTTTTATTAAAAAAAAGCTATTTTGAGAAAAAATTAATATTTTCCAAACATGCTCTAAGTAGGAACAAGTATTTATATATTTAAAAAATATATATATTAATATTTTCCTTAGTAGCTTTTATGCGGCTGTGAAATTTTTTTTTCCGTCTTCATTTTCTTTTTTTTTTGTTATTTTTCCCATTAAATTAATCCACTCTAATTTAGAATTTTAGATATGATGATTTTGTATTTTTGTAGTTTATTTCATATATTTAGTGTGTTCTCCTCCAAATCTATGAAATTCATATCTCTTCCTTGTGCTTTGGACTATCAGCTACACTTTGAAAAAAGAATAATGTATGGATCAAACTAGCTTCAAACCTTGATAAAATACGAATTAGTGGCAGACCCAAATAAATCAATTCAAAAAATTAGATATTCTTTTTCGAGTAATGATATTTACACAAAAAAAACTCATAAAAATCTATGCAAGCCATTTGATTAAGTCTAGGTTCTACTATAATTTTTTTTACTTGATCCAATAACTTGCATGATTTTTTGTGAAAGTTTTGTGATAATTTTGTGTGTATAAGTATCATTACTCTTCTTACCAAAAACAAATGTCTCTATAAAAAATTAGAGAGATTAAATTATTTATGTTGTGTTTTGGCTTAATTCTTATATTTGGGGTTGTAAATTTTTATGTTTATGTGATCAATTGATTGCATCATCAGTCTACTGTTCTTCTATACTCCTTTACTTATTTAATTTCTTAGAGCCAAATATAAATAAACTTATTTATGTTTGATAAAAAAACAATAAATACTTATTTTAGTTTTCAAAAAATATATATGACATCGTATTGATCTTTGTTTATAAATATATCAAATTAGTACTCTATTTTATAAGTATATTAAATTAATCCTCTAAAGATATATGCGAGTCCCTATGAGCTTAGCTTACTTGGTAAGGGACATTTGATGTTAGTGCTAAGTGCGAGGTTCTCTTAAAAAAAGTGTGCGGTTCAATCCATAGTGAGTGCAGATCTTTTTTTCCTTCCCTTCCTCTCCCCTACCCTCCCCCTTCCTTGGGACTCCTTTCAGGGATTATTCCTATGTTCACCTTAGAGGTGAGCCCCCATTGACCGAGCGAAATCAAGTACCAAAAAAAAGATATATAAAATATTAAATTGATATTTCAATATATTTTTTTAATCAAATTAGTAATTGAAGAACAAAACTAATATTATTAAAAGATTAATTTAATATTGTTAAAAAATGAATTACTGATATGATATTGAATATAATTTTAAATGATCAAAATAAATATTTACTAAATAATATTTATATTATATATACAAACAAAAATTCCAAAAGCATATGCTTTTTACCCTCCATGTTAAGAAAACGACATACCATCATTGAACACCTATATGCATTATCATCTTCACCATATAGTCACATACATTATGATCTCCTAGTGGGTCTTTATTTTTTGTCACATCTCATAAATAAACTCTAAATAATTGTAAGAAAGCTAGAATAAAACACATAAATGCCTCTCTTTTTTTTAATTAGAATAATTATAAATATTATTATAAACTCTCATTTGATTTATAATAAGCTCTTATACCTTAAACCTTTTAATTACAAAAATAAAAATAAAAAACACAATCAGCCTATTCCATTGACTACAGCTTAACTATTTTGTCAAAACACTCACTACTCTTCTCTCTCATAACTCTTCACAACTTCCTAGGGTTCTTCTCTCTACCTCTCTACTCCAAATCCAACCCATTTTTTTTTTCTTTCAAATCTATGCAATCACCAACTTCTGTGCTCAATCCCTTGTTTGTTTTGGCTTAGTCCTTTCCTCTGTTTGGATTCCATACTGTTTGAATTTCAGTATAAAACTGTTCTGCTTCGAGATTCAGAACTTGCGTCTTGATTTTCTAGCGTTTTTTGTCATCTGGGTATTCGCAATCGATCTTTTGCGACATAGAATTTGTAGTTATGGATGGGTTTGGTGATATTCAAGAGGTTCCCAACCCACAGAATCTTGAGCAATTGGGAGATGTTCCCTCAGGTTTGCTTCAACTTTGTTGGATTTCTATTTGCTTCAGCTGCAAATTTTTGATTTTGTTTCTTCGTGTCTCATTTGGTCAAATAGATCTGGTTTTAAGTTACCCAGTATCTTGGTTTTTAAGAAAATGGAAGAAAATGATTGGTTTGTGTTATAGGCAATGTTATGAGGTTTAGGTGGCAACAAGTTCTTTGAGATATTAAAATAAAAATATTGATTTCTTTTTAATATTAATGACATTAGCTTGAGAATTCGATTTATTTGCAAGTTTGGTGATTTCTATATCATACCACTTTTGATAGGATTTTGGAAATCATTTCATTCCAAATGAATTCTTTTTCAATTCAAAAGTTAAAGATGTTTGTTTGTTTTTGTTTTTGTTGGCTGTAATGTCTGAAATTGAATTGGTTTTATGAATTATCATGTCCAATTTGATATATGTCATCATTGGCTACTTTTATAAGGACAAGCAAACAACCATAGTATTTCTGAATTGCGTAGCCTGCTTATTCAATGTGTTTGAGCGTGAAGGAACTTATAATGTGATACAATTTATGGGGTGAGGAGTAGTCTAGGCAGTCCTTTGTTAGTTGCAAAATCTGTGGATATCAATGCTTTATATATATATATATATAATTATTTAAATTACTTTCATTACTTTTTTTCTTTTTTTTGCTGTAATAAGAATTTTTGGATTTACAGCCACATCCTAAAACTTTTTCTATATATAACTACTATGTTTGCTTCACTTCCATATAAAAATATCTCTGCTCAAGAAGCACATTTTTAGCTACTTTCTTGGTTCTCTATGCGTTTTGGATTTCGTCTGGTGGAAAGTGATCCATCAATATCTATTACCTTTTTTTTTTTATCTTTGTTTTCTTACCTTGGCTTGAGCTTTTAAATCTGTGCAAACTGTGCATTGTTCATGTTAAACAGTTCCGAGAATTTGGAGGCTGGCTTTTGACTCAAACTTTTGTGTCATGTAGGAGATACAGTATTTGATGCATCACAATATGCCTTCTTTGGAAAAGATGATGTTGAGGAAGTTGAGTTGGGGGGTTTAGAGGATGAAGATGATGAGTTGCCTCCTGCTGAGTTTGATGAAGAGGAGGAGATTTTTTTCAATAGAGAAGAGGTTACATATTTGTTTATTTATTTCTTCCTGAATACTATTCATTGTAGAAGGACTATGGTTTGATTCATTTGGGATTCTTTATTGAATAAAAAAGTAATTTTTGGACTTTGAAAAAGGCACATGATGTAATTTTCTTTTGGGAAAGGATTATGTACGTATTCCTTTTATTGCAAGAATTTTACATATCATGTTAGTTCCTGCTTCATGTTCTTGTTAATAGTTAGTACGCTAGCGATTTTTTATTTCCTTGAAGCATAATTCAAAATCATTTCTTTCTCTTTTTTTCATTGATTTATAAATGGATATAAAAAATAAAGTGCACTAATTTCTATTACACTTCCTCTCTCATTGGTGAGGTTCTACTCTTCTTGATTTTTCTATACCATAAGGGCTTATAGATTTTCTATCTTACACATTCTTCAATTCTTTCCCTATGGAGAGTTATATGTTTCTAGTCTTATATATTCCCTTTTTTCTTATATAAAAGAAGCAATTCATAAAGACGAAGAGAAGAAAATTACAAGGAATTTGGAGTATAAGGGATCATCCATAGCCAAAAAGGAAAAATAAAACAATAAAGAAAAAGAGAAAACATCAATGGAGCAAAGCTGCTCAATCCCTCACCCTATCCGTTAGGGAAACCCCCTTAAAAAGACCATGTGCTTTAAACCAAATAGAAGCAAGTCGCCTAATCTTATCCCAAATCAATTGCTGAGCGAAATAAACCTCCTTAAAAATACAAGCGTTATGCTCCAACCAAATGCACCAAATAGTAGAATAGCATTATTCCCTTACAAATTTAGCCTCTTTACTTCTACTAAAACCTGTAAAGCTAGTCACCGAAAATCAGTCCTCGAACCTAGGACACACCTAACATTCACCAAAACTGCCAAACAATGTAAGAACAAATGAGGAGTTGATTTTGATCAAGCACCACACATAAAACACATGAGGGGAAAGAGTCTTATGTGGCTTGCTGCCTACGAACTTGCAACATGTCATTAGTATTAATTCTATTAAGCACCTCAATCGAAATAAAAAACTTGACCTTATAGGGAGCTTTAGACTTCCAAAGGGGTTTAATAAGATGGAAAGTAACTCTATTCAACGAATATTCGTGTATTTATGTGTGTATATTCTCTTTTGTTTAGGGATGTCAATGGGTTGGGGTTGGGGAGTGCTCCCCGCCTCCTCAACCGCCAGGTGATTTCGCCCCCGTCCCTGCCACGGGTCCCCATCCTTGGTTCCTAGTGGGGAAGCGAGTATACATGGGTAACTAATTAAATTAGTTAGAAGATTATAAAACTCACAAAAAATAAAATAAAATAGAGAAAGAGAAAAAGAGAAAAAGTTATAGCACACAAACCACAACCACGGCCTTCAACATGAAATTCCAAAATTACAAAACTTTGTCCAATAAGCAACATGGAATTTATAAAATTAAATAATCTTGTTCAATATATATACATGCATACCTAAAATTACTAATACACACTCACACACACATGCATTTTTACTTAGCTGGTACCTGCGAGGATGGGGGGACCATGATCCTTGCCCTTGTTTATTAAACAAGGACAAATTGCACTCCGTCGCTGCCCCCATGAGGGGAAGAAATCCTTCATATCATATCTTCTGCCGGTTGCAGGGAAATCCCCGCTCAAACGGGGATTTTTCCATCCCTAGTTTTGTTGTTTCTTCTTGCTATATTAATACATTTTGTTTCCTTAAAAAGAAATTTAAGTTGTTTTTGGTATTTCTTGGCTACTATAATTTTCCACCCTTTGATAATGCATAAATTGAATTGGACAATGTATATTTGTTGCCTTGTTGGGCACTTTATTTTTTTGATTAAAAAAAGAATTTCATTGAAATGAAGAGAAGAAATTACAAAAGATTGGAGGATAAGGAATCCTCATGATAAAAGAGCAAGACACAAGACTAGAGAGAAAGTGAAAAACATCAAAAGGGCAAAGCTGCCAATCCCTGGTCATAGTTGTTAGGGAGAGCCTCTTAAAAAGGCCATGTGCTTTACACCAAAGAGAGGCTAGACACTGAATCTTATCCCAAATCAGTTGTTGTGCGAAAAAATCTCCTTAAAAATACTAGAGTTACACTCCAACCAATTACACTGTTAGATATCTGAATCTTCTTCAGTTGAATTCTGTATTTGGACGGGATATAAAAGATGAAAGAGAATAATATGCCTTTGCCTGCTTTGATGAGATTATGAGATAATGACAGTACTCTCTCTCACTGATTTTTTTACTTCTCAATCTCATTCAAATGGTTGCAAGTATTGTTCAAGGGTTTGTTCTTCTGCAATTAACTCTTATTTTCTCATTGCAGGGTGAGGATATAAGATCTATTTCAGAGGTTGATGATCTCAATACCACCTTTTCAAAGGTTAGATTATTAAATATTGGTGTATTGCGCTTTTTCTGGATGCTGAATATGTTTATTTGATGAGGTAGAAATTAGTACTTGATATTGATATCAACCACATTGGACTCATCAAGCAGCAAAAAGAAAAATGATATTTCAGAACATTATACATTTCTATTGTCTATGTTATGAATGATATGAATTGCCCCCCCACCCTAGTACTATTGTTGTTATAATTGAGACTGCAAGGATATTGTTACTTCACTTCACAGTCATCAAATTTTGATGAATGCAATCTTGGAGAAGGTTTCCTTCCCTTGCTAAATAGATGGTGTCTATTTTAGAGGGCTATGCAGGGAAACTGTTTCATAACAATGCTAAATGAGCGACGTAGCTTTTAGAAGGCTAAATAGGAAAATTGTTTCATGGCTAGCATTCAAAATCAGAACTTTGGTGGGGTTGGTATTTCATTTTTTATCTGTCTTTGCTCTTTGGAGATAAGAGCAGGGACTGTGAATATCACTTATGATTGCTTCCTTCTGCGATAATGTTAGATAAAATTATTAGATACTGCTCTTTTGCTAGCATACTTGCTTGGTCATTAAGGCCTTGCCTGCTGATGCATGATATTGGTCAGTGGATGATGTTTTTGAGCCACTAATATGGGGCTTTATCTCATGGTAAAATGAGGAATAGCCTTTGAAGAAGATTGTGTTGCAGTTAGTGATCAATTTTCTTATGTCTGTGTGGATACCAATACCATTGATTTTCCTTGTCTTCTTTTTATCCGTCCTGTCTTGTTGCTTGTTTCCTCTAGTTACTTGCTTAAATGTTCATTTATTTTTAAAGTAAACCCCTTGTCCACTAAAAATGCAAAAATGAAAGAGAGAAATAAAGAATATGAAGATTTAGCAAAGAGATAATCTAAATAAGTATGCTTCCTCGACATTATAGCCTATCTAGTTCTTTGAGGCTGCTGCTTCTATTAAGAGTATATTGCTTGATTCTCTTCTGGAGATATATGTGTTTTATTTGTACTTCATTGTAGGATCAGTAGTTTGTTACAATGTTGATGATAACATTGTCTTATTTAATAGCTGTATGCTTTCTTATACTGATTGATATTGAATTTTAAGATTCTTGTCTCATTTCAGTTGAACGAGGTTGTTAGTGGGCCAAGAAGTACTGGACTTATTGGTGAACATGGATCACGAGAAAGTGAGTCTAGCAATTGTATAATTTGAAACATATACAAATATATATATATATATATATATTATTTTATTTTCATTTTTCTCCCTATCTCTAATTCTTTTGAGGAATAGATATCAACTACTAATGTTCAATATAAATACTTTTACCTTCAATACTGGGTTTTGTATGTTGATGGTGCTGGCTTTCTCACTTCTGGCAAGACTTGTCAATATTTTGTTTTGATATGCACTTTTTTCCCACAGTAGGAATGACAAGTTGTTCCAATTTTTCTTCTATAAAAGTTCTGATAATCCTTTCAGAAGGATCTTATATACTGAAATCAATCTCTTCTGATCATTGATGCTAGGCTTATATGAGATGTGATATGTTTCTTCTTTGTTGTGGGTCATATATATTTTGAGAGACCATATTGCAGCTGCATTGCTCCTTTTACTCTGTACATTTATTGTCTTAATTGACTGATGTAGTATTTTGTTTAGATTCATCTGCTGTTGAATGGGCACCAAGAGACAACATTTTAAATTGGTTTGACCAGCATGATTATGACGGTGAAGGTGCTCAGGATGGCAAGAGATGGTCATCACAACCACATTCTTCATTGGCTCAGTTACAAGAATCAAAGACCTTGTATAGAACATCTTCATATCCTGAGCAGCAACAGCAGCTGCAAAACCCCCAACATCAAAACTTTTCAAGCGAACCTATTCTGGTGCCAAAATCTTTTACTTATCCTCACTCCGGTGGCAGGTCCCAACATGCTTCTCCAAACCAGAGTACAGGCCATCTGAATATTCCATATCATGCTTTTGGATCCCAGATGCCATTGTCTTCATCTAATCATTCTCATTTTTCCAATTCTCAAATTCAATTGAGCCTGAGCCATGGGTCTCATTTTGGTGGGAATATGCATCAGTTTACTAGTGGTTCCCCTGTTAATAATCGAATGCCAAACCAATGGGTTAACCAAGGGGAATTATATCCTGGAGATCATCCCAAGATTATGAACAATTTATTGCAGCAACAATTATCCCTTCATAATGGATCAATACCTCCACATTTGGTGACTCAATTGCAGCAACAGCAGCCAAGAATGCATCATCCTCTTCAGCCTTCAACTGGCTATTTATCAGGTTTCCGGTCCCATGTATTTAATCCTAATATTTCTTCAGATTCACCCTTGATTAGCAAATATGAACAGATGCTTGGGGTGATGGAATTGAGAGAACAAAGACCAAAATCCGCTCAAAAAGGTAGACAGAATCATTGGTTTCCCCCGCAGGGTTTTGATATGAGTAGCCAGAAGATTGTTAGTGGATGGCCCCGGTTTAGGTCCAAGTTTATGACAACTGAGGAAATTGAGAATATTCTTAGGATGCAGCTTGCAGCAACTCATAGTAATGACCCATATGTAGATGATTACTACCACCAAGCTTGTCTTGCGAAAAAATCTTCTGGTGCTAAACTGAAGCATCACTTTTGTCCAACTCAAATAAGGGAACTTCCTCCAAGAGCCTCTTCTAATACTGAGCCACATGCTTTTCTTCAGGTTGATGCTCTAGGGAGGATTCCATTCTCATCAATTCGCAGGCCCCGGCCTCTCCTGGAAATTGATCCTCCAAATTCCTCTCCTGCTGGTAGCACTGAGCAAAACATTTCAGAGAAGCCCCTGGAACAGGAGCCATTGCTTGCAGCTAGGGTCACAATTGAGGATGGTCTTTGTCTTCTTCTCGAGGTAGATGATATTGATCGTTTCCTACAGTTAAATCAGATTCAAGATGGTGGAATTCAGTTAAGACAGAGACGGCAGGGTCTGCTGGAAGAACTTGCAGCCTCACTTCAATTAGTGGACCCGCTGGGAAAGAATGGACACACAGTTGGGCTTGCTGCAAAAGATGACCTTGTTTTTCTAAGGATAGTTTCTCTACCCAAGGGACAGAAGCTACTTGTTAGGTACCTTCAACTCCTTTCTCCAGGTGGTGAGCTTATGCGAATAGTCTGCATGGCCATCTTTTGTCATTTAAGATTCTTATTTGGTGGCCTTTCCTCTGATGGAACTGCAGCAGAAACGTTAAGTAACCTTGCAAGGGTTGTTTCAAAGTGCATCTGTAGAATGGATCTTGGTGCGCTCAGTGCTTGTCTCGCAGCAGTTGTTTGTTCCTCTGAGCAGCCCCCTCTACGTCCCATTGGAAGCTCTGCTGGAGGTGGGGCTTCCCTTATTTTAGTATCTGTGCTTGAGAGGGCTACTGAACTTCTAACCAATCCTCATGCTGCTAGCAACTATAATATAGCAAATCGTTCACTTTGGCAGGCTTCATTTGATGAATTCTTTGGTCTTCTTACTAAGTATTGTATGAATAAATATGATAGTATCATGCAATCATTGCTTATGCAAGGGACACCAAATATGGCTGCTATTGGGTCAGATGCTGCCGGAGCTATTAGTAGGGAAATGCCAGTTGAGCTCTTACGTGCAAGTCTACCTCACACTGATGATCGCCAGAAAAAGCTATTACTTGATTTTGCCCAGCGCTCTATGCCTATAGTTGGATTTAATGGTAATTCTGGGGACAGTGGTGCCCATGTGAACTCAGAGTCAGTGCTGATTTAATTAGATTATGGACATTCAGCTAAGGAGCTTGTTTCAAATTAGAATGACAGTAAATGTCAGAGACAACCTTGTGTGTCTAAGCACTAGTTTGGTGTGAAAGTATCAGGTGCATCTACCTTGGAAGTTTTAACCTCTTCATATCTTTACTATATTGCCATAATTCCATGCAGCGTTGTGATAAATTTGCAATCAGGCCCATGTGTATTATGATAGACTTGGCTTGCTTTGTTCCTCATCTTTTCTGACGGGGGAGCTTATTTTGTTACTCTGTTTGTGGTTTCTAGAGCACAATTGTGGGTAGTATGTACAGGTCTAGGTTTAAGTTGGATTACCATGTTACTTTACCATTATCATACAAAGGCATGGAATTGGTTGTGTCCGTATCTACCTTTGAAGGTTAACACTTGTCCTATAATTGAAGTGACATTGGGGGTGCACCAATTTAACCAGATGGCAGGTTGGCATGACAAGCTTTTCTGAACTGTAGCAAAGAATAAATTGAGGCAAATCATGATGGTTTTGTGCAAGGTTTGGCTTTGGTTCAATGTTATGGATTTTGTTCCTGTCCCAACCGCTCCATTGTAGTTTTGTAGCATCTCTTGTTTCTCCGTCAATTGGACTATATTAGCCTATCTTGCTTGTCTCAAAGTAGGTTTATCTTGAATTTTATGTCTAACAGTTCCAATTTTGTTATTGCACTTGCTACTGTTGATTGCTATGAGCGATATATGGAATTTGGGATCATTAAAGTAATGCTAATGTAGTTTAGGAGATGTTCTAGTTGGTTCTTGACCCTGTGGTTGACTTCTGGACTAAAATGATAATTGAATTTGGTTGCCAAATCATGCTGAATTTGTGCAAGGTTTGGCACCTTCTGAGTTTCCTTGCCCAAATGTTTTCTTCCAACCTTAAGTATGTTTCTGCAAATGATTTACTAGTTCAATATCTTGTATAAGGATCATTCTTACTTTACGAAGTGTCTAGATCTTTTAGATGTGAGCACGGTTCGGCTTGACTTACAAATTTGCATGAACTAACTCTTCCAAACTCAAATGGTGGGTTGGTTTGGTTTTGCGAGTTAGGTTAGTTTGAAAATTAACAAACCCACCAAGCTTGGGTTTTGATGCTCTCAATCCACATACCCTAGTTGTCATTAATTAAGGTACATCATTTTGAGACCAAACTGTATCATTTCACTTGAGTTTATATATTTTTATCTAATAAAAGTGATATTTGATTGCAAATATTGATGGGTCTCAAAATGAAAATGTTCTAACTCCGATAATTAGCATGCAACCCACCAAAAATAAATAAATAAATCTAGCATCATCCATTGAATTTAGATAATAACTAGAAAATGAAGAGGAGATGTGCTGCGAAGCCTTTAGAAGATAACCATTTGTTTTAAGTGTGTGATGATTAGTGGATTATGACTTATTGGCTTATGTTATAGTTATTGTCTTATTGAGGTCATGAAAAAACATAAAAGAGTTTGTATTACATATATTTGAGTTATAAATGATGGATGTGGATATTCTGAAGTGAAGGATGCACTTTAAAGAGTAAAGCATGAAATGATAATCATTAATAAAAAAAATTAATGATTTAAAATTTTATAAAATATAAGCATATGTATAACAAATTATGTACATGTGAGAATTTACTTCCTTAATTTTTTTTATCAATAGTTATCATTTTGTACTTTATTCCTTAAAGTGTACCTTTCACTTTAGAGGATCCAAATCTATAAATGATATATATGATGTGGCAATGACTTCATTTGCAAACTAAAAGGGTCGACTTTGGGTTTATCCATTTTACTTTGGTATAGGATATAGTTAGTAAATACATATTCAAGAGAATGTGGCTCAATATATGGTTTTTTTTTTTTCTCGGTTTGTAGATGGTATAGTTCTAATTGATGAGTTGAGAGAAGGAATAAATTTAAACTTGAGTTATAGAAAGAAGTTTGGGAATCAAATGATTTTTGGTTATGTCTACAATATTTTAGAGGTAAAAATTGGAGATAACATAATTATGCAAGTTTTACGGGTTATGTATCTATAATTTTGTAAGTCTTTCCTATGCTATTTAGCAAGATATGTCCTTACTTTTATTGTTACAGTAAATGTCACTTAAAGGGTGTTTGGTAAATTGAAAAAATTTGGTCACAAGTGTTCAGATTAAAACTAATTGTACAAATTAACCATAAGGTATCATTCAGTTGGTAAATTAAACTTTATGTGAGTAGACTTTACTTGCACTGGAAGCATCTTGTGACAAGAGCCAAGTTGAGCTCGAACAATGATTAATTACATACTTAAAGGATGTGAGGATATCTCATGGTCTTAAAAAAACTAATTGTGTAAAGTTATTAAATTTATCCTAATTTTAAAATATATTTAACTTATCTTGTCTAGTTTAATATCAAATATCGTTTAGTAATTTTTTTTTGTATTTTTTAATTTCAAATAAAATAAAAAGAGAAAATGTGAATAAAAAAATAATTTAAATAAAAATTAGTTAATTTAAAACTAATTTTGTAAATTTAAAACTATTCAACTTGAATTTAATAAGTAAGAAAATAATTATTATTATACTTAATTATTTGGTTTAAAGTTGATAAACACCCTCCTAAACTTAAAATTATTTTCTAATATTGTCTGAAATATTGCGAACGTGAGCAGTCATTCCAGATCTATTTTACTTTATTAAATAGATCAACATAAGTAAAAATAATAACTTAGAATTAATATTACTACAATATTGAAACATTCATCCTAAATTCAATTTTTTTAAATGATTCCTAAATCTCAAAATGAAAATAATGGAGTATATGGTTTTTGTTGGTGATCCTGATAGGTAACCTTTAATTAGTATTGTAAGCCCTTACTAAAGCTTATGGCATCTCCTCATCTTAATATGGAACGACCTTGCCTCTCCCTAAACTTTTTCTAACAAAAATAAAAATAAAAATAGTGAAGTAGATTATCTTAGTCATTATAATTTTTTAAAGCATATGTAATAACTTTCGTTCCCGTTCGAGTTGAAACTTTCTCGTCAGCTATTTGAGCAGCTGGTTGTTGGAATGGCTCGGGGAGGTACTTGCAAAAGGTATTCCAATGTTTAAGTAAGTAAATAATTAAGAAAGTATTACTCAAAAAGGTTGAGTGAGATTAGATTCCCCTACCTTGAAGGTTTGAACCCCCTTTTATAGACTTTAGGGTCGTGTTGCCTACTGGAGGTAGTACAGTCTAATTAGAAGTGAGAGAGTTCCCTTAATCTTAGGGACTTTGAGATATACGTTCCGATGTGATAAGGATAAGGTCCCTTTTGTGTTTGATCATTTTAAGATACTTATTATAGCTTTGTAATTGGATTTATTGGATATTTATTGTGTCTAATATTAGTTTGTTAACTGAGTTTTATGTTGTTGGCCTTATTGGGCCTTAATGCAAATCTTGATTAATTTTCGAATTTTAATACATTTTAATATTTTCTCATTGATTAGGTCATAACTTGGGTTTCAATGATCTAATTGAGGTAATCTTGATGTCTGTGAAAATCTTAAACAAAGACCTATAACCTTAATGAAGAGTTCCTGGGAAGATTCAGCTTGGATCATAGATGAAATTGGGCTTGAAGTTGACGAAGGGGTTCTGTCCAGGAAGCCTGACATAAGTGCAGTATTTTGGGAATATCTTGAGCCATTGAAGTCCAAATGACATGGAACCAGCTTCAAAATTTTAAGGGAGACTTCTCTACAAAATTTATGAAGGCGCCTAAAGTCAATTCGGTATCTTAGAGGGTCAATTTGGTCTCTTTGTGTAATTAATTGTAATTGGGATAATTAGCATCTAATGGGATCGTGATTTGGGCATAACCTTTATTTAACCTAAATGGAACTATATTTAGGTGTTTTGGGAGTCAAATTGTGGGGATGACTTCTGGAAATTCAAGAGGAGATTATTAGTTTGTTATCAGTTAAGGTTTTTTGGGTTTTCATTATTTTCTCTTGATTTTCGTTTGAAGCCTTCATGGAGGGCTAAACCCTTTGAATCAATTCAATGGTGTAGGGATTTGTTTTATGGATATTGAGGTTTGGTTTTAATTTCGAATTTCAATTCTTGGTTTATTTATTTTCCTTTTAATCTCTCTTCCTTGATCTTGATTGTGAATTCTTCTTGGGTGGATCTTAATCATTCAATTGAATTTGCATTCTATTTACATTCAAATATAATATGGAGATGAATGAACATGTTGGATGCTTAATTTGGCATGTTCAAATTTGAGATTAATAGGATCTTTGATGTTTAATCATAGGCTTGATTGGATTTGGTTTTTGAATTGATTTGGTGTCTTAGGTGATGCTTAATTATCTAACCCAGTTTGATTATATTCTGGATGCTTAATCCAGTAGGAAATCTTTTTAAATTAATTAATGCTTAATTAGTTAATTTAGGATCAAATAAGAATCAAATTAGGATTGGAATCAAATCTTTATAAATCAATGATTGATCCTATTAGAAAACTTAACCAGTGGATTGGTCTTTTCAATTAATTGATTTCCTTTTTTATTGCGATTTGTTTTTCTTTTTACTCTAAACATTCAAACCCCCATTTTCGTAGCAATCCTAATTGGCTAATACAGTCAATGATCCTTATGAGATGACCAAGGTTGTATTGTCTTGTACTGCAAGTTATTCTTGTTTTTAAGCCATGTACGACCGCAAATCAGTGTTGTTCGGAGATAGGTCTCTAGAGAGACTTCCCTGTCAAAGGAAATTCTTTAGTAGGCCAAGTTGGGCATTAAGATTAGGTCAAAGCCCTAAAATTTTTGTAAAGTATACTTGTCCCCAGCTCGATAGTCAGTGAGTTGATGTGTTAGGTGAGTCGAGTGTCGAGATGTACATGTTGTGATTTTTGTCAGTTGTAGACATATTAGCTAAACAATTGACTTCTTGTTCATAAACACACAACTTGAGTATAATGCATCTGTGAGCTCATTGGTGGAACAGTACATCAAATCCAAAAACTAGATATGTGCTTGCATTTGTCAGCAAAAAGAGGCCAATCGCTGACATGAGTGTTGAGTTTTGAGGTGGTTTGCGGGATTGAGATCAACTAGAATGGAATCACTTAGTTTTGAGATGAGAGATGCTCGAGATATCTTGCAAATTACTGAAGATGAACAATTGACCAAGTTGCTGGGTTGTAATCGAGTTGCTGAAGTGCACCTTACAGGGGACTGTTACAGTCCAAATTGACTTCATTGTCGTTGACTGTTTTTCTTAGATGGAATGACCTTGGTCTTGGATGGGCTAAGATCATTTTCCCCTAGCTCGGTTGTCGGTAGACTGAGCAACAATTATCCAGATGTCGAGATGTATAAGATGTAAGTTATAATTATTTGTTAGTTCATCAATATTGATGTCTTGATAATTTAATTATATGTGATGTCATTGTTGCGATCTCTAAGATCAATAAGGTCAGATCGATGGATGAAGGTCAATCGCGAAGGGACCATTGCGGTATGGGTTTGAGAACAAGATGATATTGAATGGGGATCTTTAAGGTCTGAGTTAGTCCTGTATAAGGACCTTTGTGGTCAGAGTTGAATGGATCAAGCCTATCTTTATCTTCAGCAATTTGAGATGGTCTTGTCTTGAATCATCATGACCTGAACTGCATGCGAGATGAGGATCTTGTAGTTGACTTTAGGGGTCCAACTTTGTAGGTAACCATGAGGTGAAGACCACGTGGCTGAACTAAGATAGTGATCTAAGATGCTGTTGTGATCTCTTTGTTAATAATCTAGCAAGTAATGCAACCTCATGGTCTTCCGGGTTAGTCTAAATGCGGAGTTGTGTGAGTAGAACATGCGATATTTGTTTTCTTGGATGAAGATTGACTTGTGGAATTCGCATTTATCTATTGATTTATATTGGGGATTGATGGAATCTGCAATATTTGTTAATATAGATAGGGGACTAATCGAATCCCTTATACTAATTCTTACATAGGGATTGAGATATTGAGTCCTCTATACCTTTTCTTAGGTAGGGGATTGAGGTCTAGCATCCACTGTACCTTTTTTTAAGGGTATGTTTGGATGAAGGATTTTGGAAGGAAAGGGAAGGGAGGGATAATTTTTCATTTAAAAAAATTCTTTTATTTGAGAATTTTTTTTAAATGAAAGATTATTATGTAACCTTATAGTCGTCATTTATTTATTTTTATAAACATTTTATAATTCTCACAATTTAGAAATGAAAAATTACCCATCTCTATCATTCATCTCTAAACTTCTCCATCCAAACATACCTTAAGTGTTGAAATATGCAATACTTCTTAGGTAAGGGATTGATTGTTGAAATTAGTTGTACATTTTTCCAAGGTAAGGGGTTAACAAATCCATTATTCCTTTTTTTTAGGAAGATGATTGACTTGGAACCCAATAAACCTCTTTCCAAGGTAAGTGATTGACGAATCTGCTGTTATTTTTTCTTAGGAAGGGGATTGACTTGGAAACCATTGTACCTATTTCTGAGGTAGGGGATGATGAATCCGCAATTCTTTTTTCTTAAGAAGAGCCTTGAGAGATGGAATTGGGTGAGGTTCGAGAAGATGATGGGAGTAGGCCTGATGATCGAGTTGAAAAGATCAAAGGTCTGAGAAGATTATGTCGAGGTGATGTCACTAATGTTCCTTATAAATAGGATGTAGGTGAACATTGTTGGCTGTGATATGGAGGTGGATTGTTAAGATAAGATAGCTTTTGTTCCCCATAATGAGGAGGTGAATGAGTAAGGTGAGCTGGCAGTTGTTCCCCATGATGAGGAGGTAGATGGCTAAGGTGAGCTGGTTATTGTTCTTCATAAAGAAAAAGGTATGTGCCGAGGTGAAGATTTGACCAAGTTGAGAGGGATGGTTGAGGTGAGGTGACCATTATTCTCTATGATGAAGAGGTGGATTATCAAGATGAATTGGCGTTGTTCCTCGTAATGACGAGGTGGATGACCAAGGTGAGCTGGTTGATGTTTCCAGTCATGAGTAGGCAGATGGCCGAGGTGAGGTGGTTGTTGTCATATCCCAACATAGGGAACAAGGCAATATAGCAAGGAGAATGACAAGGTATGTTTTGCTAACAAGGGATTAGTTTATAAATTATCTAAAAATAGGATTAGGCATTTAAAATTATATACTAGTTAAGGATCTCAAGGAAAACCATAGAAAAATGTTAGACTTAATTTAATTGTACAAGTTTGATTGAGGGATAGTTAGTTATAAGTTAAGTTTGAAGTAGGCATTTCGTGGGAACAAGTCTGGACAACCAAACTTTAACACTTTTAGGTCCAATGGAGGGAACAAGAGGTTAAGCTAGAAGTTAAGATGAATATTCTCTAATCTAACTAAACTAACGTGCAAAACAAATTAGAAATAGTTAAATGTTACAAGACTAGTTAGCTTAAGTGTTACAAGACTAGTAATAAGACTTAATAAAATAACAAAAAGGAAGAGTCACCTACACCTAGAGGAATCGTGAGGCATAAAGAAGATAAAGGAAAGGAAGATACAAGCAAAGTCTACACACAATAAAGACTAAAAACTATTGTTAGTCTAGGAAACCTTGACTAACGGTTGTATAGGAAAATAAGGGAGGTTAACTGTGCAAGAAACTAAGAATAAGATATTAGTTTCCAAAAGCTTATAGAAGAAGACAGTTAGAAAGAAGAAAGCAAGCCAAAAACAGTAGGCAACTTTGAGTTAGTCAAGTCTTCACCTAAAAAGAAAGAATAAACAAAGACTAAAGATTAAAGAATGCATGGATAATGCATGAATGAAGCTGCCAGCAGTTAGGACAACACCGATACATGAAAGAATGTAACTAATATGTAGCTTGACTAATGAAGAGCAAGTTGGAAAAACTGGGCAAAGGCTCACGGTTTTCAACTAAGGATTTCCAAATAAGATAAAATATTGATTACATAAGGAACTAATAGTTGAAGCTAGTTGGTGTGTGCTAAATGTACCGCGGCAACTAAGCCAAGATTTGACTAATCTGAAGGAACTACTAAATTAAACCTTGCATAAGATGTAGTATTAGTATAGTATAGTGGAAAGCAATGGTCATTCCCACAGAGGATTGTACCAATTGAAGTGTAAAAGTGTCACGAAACTAAAACTAAAAGAACAATAACTAAATAGGGAGTTTATGAGTGATGAATTAAAATTAAAATAACTAAAACTACTAAAATGCAATTAAAAAGAGCAAACGAAACCAACCAATGTAATGAGCAAGAGAATCAAAGATGGATAAATCTTGGTTAAGAGATTTTCTCCACCACTAGATTTAAGATAATTTCAATTAGATTTCCGATGTTATTCCTTAATCTTAATGAAACTACTAAACGTATATAACAAGTTTTATCTGTTACTGATTAATCAATTTGAGACACTTATGTTAGCTTTGTACTAGGCTTTATTAGATGTTTATTGTGTCCAATATTAGTATTTTAGATGAGTTTAATGTTGTTGGGCCTCATTAGGCTTTAATGCAAATTATGAATAATTCTTGGATTTTGATGCATTTTGACCTTTCCTCATTGGTTAGGCCATAACTTGGGACTCGGTGATCCATTTGAGGTGATCTTGGTGTCTTTGGAAAGCTAAGACAAGGGACTACAAGTTTTATGAGAACTTAAAAGCTGGATCAGACTTCTAAGGGTCTAAAATATCCCTGCAATGCAGATTGGATTTGCTATCACGGAAATCTGGACAGTGTGCACATATTGGACTATATAGTGGGTTCTAGGCCTCCTATTGGGCTGAAACTTGGCCATTGGAAAGATAAGACCCATATCTCCAACTTCACTAAAGACCATTTAGTCAATAGATGTCGTTTTAGGCATGATTATGAAGCTACAAGTTGGTTTGAATTTGGAAACACGTTATGCCAACCTAACTTGAGGTAGGTGCAGTGTTTTTAGCATATCTGGAGTTCTAAAAGTCCAAATGGCATGATTCCAAATTAAAAATTTCAAGGAGACAACTGACTACAACTTTCATGAAGATCTCTAAACGAAAATGCACTGTTTAGGTCATGAAAATCAAGCTAAAAGTCGGATAAGAGTTGCTGACTTGAAGCCATCAACCATACACCAACCCACCAACCCACCAACCATGCATCAAGCTTCCATATTTGACAATTTCCAAGTTTTTATAACTTGTATTCAGATTATTTTCAATTACAAATTGGCTTCTAGGATTAGTATAAATTGAGCCAATCTCTTTGTATTGGACATGATTCAATTTTAAGAAAGTTTGAAGAAAGTTTGAGTATTTGTGAGAGTTTTCTTTCTCTTCTTCTTCATTCTCTTTACAATTTCGTTTTTGTTCTTTTATTTTTAAGTTCTTCCTTCCCATCCATGGAAGGCTAGGCTCTTATAATCAATCCAAGGGGTTAGCCATCTTGATGTTTAATTTGGAGATCTTGTTTCGTTTGTTTATATTGCTTAATTGTTATTCAAGTTTCTCTTCTTCCTCTTTTAATTTTTATCTAGATTGAATTGCTTAATTTGATTTAGATGTTGATGTGATAATAGCTTTATTATCATGTATTTAAAGAGGATCATGACAAGAGGTTGTCAAGACCTATCAAATAAAATAACCGGTTCACAAACTAAATTGTAGTATAGAGAATGAACCGAATCGTCTCTCAAGGATCAAAAAACAAAGATTTAATTTGATCAAGATAATTAGAAAAGGGGGGAGGTTTGTTGTTGATTAACAAGATTAATAAAAGTAGGAGATTTAAAGTTGTAAACAAATCTAAAGAAACAACCAATCCAAGGAAATTTACCGATCTTGAGTTTAACTCATCATTGATCACAAGGAATTCACTTAATTGCTAACCATGTTCTTGGCCTTAGATCACATCAAGAAACCTTAACATGATCCAAGAATTCTCCACTAGATAAGCATCTAGGATTTGATTAACCAAGGTTAGATAAAGTAAGCACCATCCAACATAGATTAACTTAAGATCTAGAATTTAACCAAGCTAAACAATCTATCAAAAAGCTTTAATATATTGTTTAATCTTTATGATCCTCTTTGAATACATGATAATAAAGCTATTACCACATCAACATCTAAATCAAATTAAGCAATTTAATCTAGATAAAAATCAAAAGAGGAAGAAGAGAAACTTGAATAACAATTAAGCAATATGAACAAGCAAAACAAGATCTCCAAATTAAACAACAAGATGACTAATCCCTTGGATTGATTATAAGAGCCTAGCCTTCCATGGATGGGAAGGAAGAACTCAGAAATTAAAGAACAAAAACGAAATTGTAAAGAGAATGAAGAAGAAGAGAAAGAAAACTCTCACAAATACTTAAACTTTCTTGAAACTTACTTCAAAATTGAATTCTCTAATACAAAGAGGTTTGCTCTATTTATACTAATCCTAGAAGCCAATTTGTACATGTACATAATCTGAATACAAGCTATAAAAATATGAAAATTGTAAAAAATGGAAGCTTAATGCATGGTTGGTGGGTTGGTGCATGGTAGGTGAGTTGGTGTATGGTTGGTGGCTTTTAGTTAACAACTCTTATCCGACTTCTGGCTTAATTTTCATGATCTAGACGGTGCATTTTGGCTTTGAGGTCTTCATGAAGTTGTAGCCAGTTGTCTACTTGAAATTTTGCAATTTGAATCATGCCATTTGGACGTTTAGAACTCCAGATATGCCAAAAACACTGAACCTACCTCATGTTAGGTTGGCAGAACGTGTTTCCAAATTCAAGCCAACTTGTAGCTTCATTATCATGCTTAAAACGACATCTATTGACTAAATGTTCTTCAGTGAAGTTGGAGATATGGGTCTTATCTTTCCAATGGCCAAGTTTCAGCCTAAGAGGAGGCCTATAACTCACTATGTAGTCCAATATGTGCACACTGCCTCGATTTTCCTGATAGCAAACCCACTCT
This sequence comes from Styphnolobium japonicum, assembly GCA_023212625.1. Taxonomy (NCBI): domain Eukaryota; kingdom Viridiplantae; phylum Streptophyta; class Magnoliopsida; order Fabales; family Fabaceae; genus Styphnolobium; species Styphnolobium japonicum. The sequence continues at coordinate 12,346,743 of JALBWW010000008.1, read as the reverse complement.
GCATTGTAGGGATGTTTTGGACCCTTAGAAGTCCGATCCAACTCTTGAGTTCTTCATGAAACTTGTAGAGCATTGTCTTAGCTTTCCAAAGACACCAAGATCACCTCAATTGGATCACCAATTCCCAAGTTATGGCCTAACCAAGGAAGAAAGGTCAAAATGCATCAAAATCCGAAAATTATCCAATATTTACATTAAAACCCAATGAAGCCCAACAACATTAAACTCATCTAAAATACTAATATTGGGCACAATAAACATCTAATAAATTCTAATACAAAGCTATCATAAGTGTCTCAAATTGATTGATCAGATCACAAAGACTAAACAATATATCAAAGCTTTTTGATGGATTGTTTAGCTTGGTTAAATCTCCGATCTTAAGTTAATCTATGTTTGGATGATACTTACTTTATCTAACCTTGGTTAATTAAATCCCAGATGGTTATCTAGTAGAGGATTCTTGGATCATGTTGAGGTGTCTTGATGTGATCTAAGGCTAAGAACACGGTTAGCAATTAAGTGAATTCCTTGTGAACAATGATGAGTTAAACTCAAGATCGGTAAATTTCCTTGGATTGGTTGTTTCTTTAAATTTGTTAATTACTTTCCTTTAATTCAACTAGTGTATTATCTTTATAAATCATCAAAATCCCCTTTTTATTTATCTTGATCTGATTAAATCTTTGTTTTATTGGATCTTTGAGAGACGATCAGTTCATGCTCTATACTACAAATTAGTTTATGAACCGGTAATTTTTATTATTTGACGGGTCTCGACAACCTCTTGTCAGTTACCTCAATCTTTCCTTAGTTTGTTGTTAATTAGAAGTCTAATATCTAATTAATTCCCTAACCATTAAGTAACCTAGAAGTCTAATCTCTAGATTTAACCTAACGGCAGCCTTAAGTTGAGAAAGATAGGTTGATATAGGTGACAGCCTCAGTCTGATTAAGTTATCTAGCTTAGGTTATATTCTTCTTCACAATTAAAGAAAGAGTTCACTACAATGATTAATTGCGAATTGCTACTTGGGATTAGGAAAGCATGACAATTATGGATCAAGTCCCCTAATGCTAGCATTAAATCATTATCAAGTTCTATTTAGTAGGCCTCCTAAACGGATCAAGACAACAATCATAAACGAATCAAGTAGAAGAATCATAAACAACTTCAATTAAAACTAAGGGAATAACATCTTCAATCCAATTACAAAATTATGTCTAGGGCTTTAAATCAGCCTTACCATCACCGTCACAACAATTCACCTCAACCCTACCAAGCCTAAAACCTTTCTCTGTGGTAGTTACCCCCCACATAATTTCCCAGTGGGAATCTAAGGACTCTTCTCTCTCACTCACTGCAAGAAGATCTAGATGCTATGATGGCATCACTACAAGGGTCCATATCTTCCCTAGCCAACTCACCTTTAGACCCATATCCTTGGAAGAAATGGATCAATTTGCAAATCTCTATGACACTATTTTTGTCAGTGTCATCAAAGGGAGTCTTTTGCTAAAGAATCTGAGATATGTACCCCCATCTCTGATCATCACTCCTGCCACTATTATCAAGATTCAACCTGATAAAATTTGTCCAAGACTGTCAATGGTGGATTTGAACAAGAATAAGGATTTGAAGAAGTACAGAAGCCAATCTACCTTGCCTAAACCCTTATACTTCAAACCTATTTTTTGGATTCAAAAATCACCTGAGGTAGACTTCGAATTCTTATGGCAAGTCTCAAAGAACAAAGAAGCAGAAGAAAATGATGCAAAGACTTTTTGGGAGAAGCATCTTTAGGATTGTGAACAATAGGCTTCATCTTCGGGACTAAGCAATGAAGAGAAGGAAGAAATTGTTACTGTGTCAGGTCAAAGTTTCAAATGCTTTCGTCCAATCTACATGGTGGACGATATTCTTAGCTTACCGCTAAAGACGCCTGTGCCCACAATATTTTCTTCTCCAAGCTATGTCTCAGGGTCTCCTTCTGACAACCTAGGTAGACCATATCCTTGGAATCAAATGTTTGAATGTCGAAGAGATCCAATCCCTTGGAATTTTGTCTTACCGTGGTCTGACGATGAAATAGAATCAGTTGAAATGCCTATGGTAGCAGAAGATCCAGCACCCGTTGTCTCTGGTATTGCTCCAATCTCGGTTGCTCCTCCTGCACCCACAACTGAGTTAACACTTATGGAAGCTGATTTGGAGACCTTTGCTGAGTGCCTTCCCCTTGTTGACACACAACCTCAAGTGCCCCCAGAAATTCAAGCTTATGTTACCACTCAGATGGATCATCTTTTTAAGAGAGTTGAACACCTCCTCAAATCCCTTTTTCAACAAGGGCCTCCTCCTCCTCCATATTCTTAGAAATTTTCTTTCCTTAGAAATTTTGTTCTCTCCTTTTATTTTTTTTACAATGATTTTTTTCCTTTTTGTCTGATGACAAAGACGGAGAAATGAGAAATTTGATTGATTCATTTGATTCAAATTATTTTTATCTATGACTCAATAAAATGAGCAAATCTGAACAACTTTTATGTCAATCTAAACTTTGTTTATTATGCTATTGCTTCACCAACTTTATTGCTCTGATACAATTTTACTGCTCTGATACTCTCTTCTATCTAAATAAAAGTTTTTGCTATATTATTTATTGCCCTAAGTTGATCTAAACTTTGCTCATATTTTTGCTCTAATACTTGTTATGCTCTGATACGTATTGCTCCAACACTTTCTTTACTGTGATAGTTGAATTTGCGTTTTGTTAAGATTGTGCAAACTCTGTTCTAAAATGAGCTTTTTCCCATCCTTTAAAGGTTATACATTTGTTTAAATTACGTTTTATAGACTTAAATCCTTTTACAATAATATTGACACTTGCGTCCAACAGACTTTGTGACCAATTCTTTTCTATGCATGTTCTTAGGGGGAGTTTATATTCTCACTAAAAAGGATCTGTGTTCAATCAAATTTAAGTAATTTTTGTCATCATAAAAAATGGGGAGATTGTTGGAACCAAAGAATTTTTGAGAAAATAGTTTCGGAACCAAAGTTATTTAACGAATTAAACCCTTCAAAGTTTTGAAGATAACAGAAGGTTTAACTTAGAATAAACTAGTAAAAGACTCATGTAATTTGTGTATAAATTGTTCTATTATTGTTTTTAAGCTTAAAGTTATGTTAGTAATTCTATAACAATACAACACAGTGTAAACAAATTGTTATTTGTACGTCTCCAATTTGTCTTGAAGGAAACTTAATATTCGTCCAATAATATTTAAATTGTTTTTCATATATATCATATTGGATCGTCCAAACATTTTTTTACTTAGCTCAGATTAAAGCATTCATCAAAAGCTCGAATTCAAATATGAAAAACCGTTCATCATTAAATGCTGAGAAGAATTCTGACAAAGTACATGACAGAAGAAGTCAACTAAGCCGCTTAGCTGACATTACTAATAACTACAAAGACCAACAAATAAGGAACTTTCTACGTGCTCAGATAAATCAGGACTCAGCTTTCACATTCTTGGATATTCCTGATAATCAAGTCACTTTTCAGGAGAAGTTTAACACGATATCAGCTTATGCATTTAATGCTACTCAGAACGGTAATAAATGTTTCCGTTGGATGAAGAAGCTTATGAAGACTGCTCAAAGTGCTCTTACCTATAAATACAAATGTCTTCGAAGAAAAAAGAAGAATGTAGCATTAGAGTAATCAAAAGTGAAAAAGAATCAAAGATCTCATTCTTCTAGTTCTGTTTACTCTTATATAGAGTTCCAGTCTTGAGTTTTATCATTCTATCCTCACCTGTAGTGAGTTAAACACTCAAACACCGTTTACATCTTCTTATATTCAACTTGCTTATTTAAGCCTGAAGAGGCTGAGTATAAAAGAATACTTGTGTGTTAGAACCTGAATAGGTTAATAATACTTGTGAACCTGAGGTGGTTGAGAATACTAGTGTTCCTGAAGAGGTGGATAATACTTGTAATCTGTGTAAAGATTAGTGAAAAATCCTTCTTGTTGAAAGGACTGGACGTAACTCTTGGTTTGTGAGAGTGAAACAGGATAAACATCTGGTGTAAGCTTCTCTTCCGTCCTCTTGTATTTTATTTATTCACTAACAACTGGGGATTACCATTGTTTTCTTAATAAAGTTTTTTTGTGTTAAAACTTAGAACTTTTTAATTGCGCCCAAAGCAAAATCGTACAAAACCTTTTTAGCGTTCAATAGGATTGAGAAATTTTTTATTCGTCCATTGCCTAACTATTGTCTTGATTAATCTATTGGTTAAAGAAAAGTTTACCAAAAAAAGGTTAAGAAACACAATTCAACCCCCCTTCTTGTGTTTCACTTGATTATTTCAGGGACTTCGACACGACCGTGCTCAGAAACACGGCCCAGGTCTCAGCCCATGTTGGCTGCGGTAAGAAACACGCCTAGGCCATGTTGTATGACACGGCAATGCTTTCTTCCGTGTAGGGAATTTGCAAAAGTCTGCAACATCAAACTTGTATTCCTGTGTCTTAGCTTTCTAGAGCAACTAGAATCACCTCAATCCGATTTCTATAGCTCAAGATATGCTCAAATTACTATCCAGGAGTCCGGTTGATTTTGAGATCTCTATCCAATCCAAATAAGATTTGATAAGATTTGATATCCTTTATCTCCCTTTGACTTATCCATCTGATTTCAAATTCAAATAAACATTAAATTCAATTAGGCAGTATTAAATCTCAATTAAGGGAAGCATATCATAAAATATCCAAAGATAGGATATGCAATCAATGCACAAAATCAAATCAAATCAAATCAATTCAGGATTCTATGAAAATCATCTAAGACATTAAATTCTATATCTAGCACATCAAAATACAGCAAGAAGAGCAACAAAGGGATCTTATTAATAAAACACATAAAAACATGTAAAACTACTCTAACTTGACTTTAATTCAAGATTAAACAAGCACATAAATGGTCTGTAAATGACACACATCACTAGTTAAGAACCAACCAAAATTCCCTAATGATTAGTTAGAAAGCAATTAGAAATCTTGCTAAAAATAACAAGACACACACAGCACTCACGACACACTCACACTCACCTAAGCACTAAATACTTTCCGCACACAAATAAGAAGAGTTTTGCTGCACGTGAAAAAGGGGTAGCAATCAAGCCTCTAAAAGTTAAAATCATGGCTGTTATATTTTCTTGTTTTTGTCTCGTTCTCTCTTATGTTAGCCAAGTTATAGTTTGGAGGAAAATGACCTTGTTTTTCTCATGTTTTTATAACTAAAGTATTGTTGGTAGGAGTCAAGTCTCTAAACTAAAACCATGGCTGTTTATTTTATTGTTTTGTCTCATTCTTCATTATGTTAAGTCTCGGTACAATTTTGAATGAAAAGGACTTGGTTTTCTCATGCTTTTTTGACCAAACTATTACTATTTTCCATTGAAAAAGAAGATGTTGAAGACGTTATTTTCACAGCATGTTTTAATCATTTTTTCATCTCTTTTGATAAATAAGGACGTGAGGCCCATAAGCTTTGCAACATGGGATTTTATGATGGAGACATCCTTTGAACATTTCGAATTGTTTTGGAGTAAGTTTGAACCGTGGGATGATGGTACTTGCATGTTTTATTTTATTTGACTTGAGACTTGAAATAAACTTGTTTTTATGTTTGGAGTAAGTTTGAACCGTGGGATGATGGTACTTGCATGTTTTATTTTATTTGACTTGAGACTTGAAATAAACTTGTTTTTATGCATTGTTTTAGTCTAAAGTATAAAGATGCCATTGAATGTGAAATTTATGTTTGGAGACCAAGGCAAGGTTCCAAAAGCATAGATGTATAGCATGAAATCATGAGGAATTATGGGAATTCACCTAGCTAGTGTTCGGTTTGGTGGCTATGAGATAAGGGTCTTGGAGACCTAGAGTACTACCATCGGGGTCCTTGGAGATACTTGAGCATAAATTGTTTGATGCATAGATGGTTTTGATGCATAAGTTGTGATTTATTTTAAATGATTAATGGTCATGAATTTTCTGTGTACAACAGCTGGAACCATAAAAGGAAGATTCTGTATTCTTGATTTCCTACTAAGATTATTATCTTATGTGTTTTTTTTTTTATGGTTTCAAATTACTCGTCATGAATACCACTCTAATTTGGAATGAAATCAAATGGACTTGGGTTTACTCCGTTGATGAAGGGGGCCATATTAAAGTCTTGCGAGATATTCTGTTTCATATGATCGAAGTGTAGATTAGTCATATGTAGGACTTGATGTTGTAAAAAAAAACTAAATATAAGGTTAGAAGCTAGCGACTTTTGGTTTGTAATAGAAAACATGCCCTATTATATGTCTGTATCTATAAATAACAAGTCCTATTTTATTCTCTGTTTTTAACTAATGAAGGAAGAAAGACTCTTGATAGTTTATTCCATTAGCTCTTTTTATTTAAAGAAGCTATGAAAGTTATGGGCATGAAACCAAATATTTTGACTTCCTAATAGCTAACCAAGTCATAACAATTGTAACTATAAAAGAACAAAGATGTACTTTTGGAGTTCTTGGACTTATAAGTCAAGTAGGAAACAAGTCACCACCGTAGACCTATGTGAAAATATTCTTTGTGCAAAGGACTTATGATACTTTAAAATAATGTTGAATCGAGACATTGAAAGAATCATATGATGGTGACTTAGAATTTTAACTTGGTGACTTGGTTGTGAACAATTCTTTGGGACTTCGACAAACTATGGCTTAGATATAACAAGACTTGACCAATAGTTAGTTGTAGTTATGAGGATCCACGTGGGACTATCATCAATATTATGTGAAAAAATTGAATACCTTATATTGTAGGTTAATGGGGTCATCATAACTGTTGTTTTCTATGACAGGGAGGTGGATGGCTGAGTTGAGGCGGTTGTTATTCTCCATAAAGCGGAGGTAGATGGCCGAGGTGAGCTGGCTATTGTTCCCCGTGTTGAGGAGTTGGATGATCAAGGTGAGTTAATTGTTGTTCTCTGTAATGAGGAGGTGGATAATTGGCGTGAGTTGTCTACTATTCCCCATAAAGATGTGGTATGTGGCCAGGTGAACATTTGACCAAGTTGAGATGGATGGTCATGGTGAGGTGACCGTTGTTCTCCGTGATGAAAAGGTAGATTGCCGAGATGAAGTGACATTGTTCCTTGTAATTAGGAGGTCGATGACTGATGTAAGTTGGTTGTTGTTCCCCATGATAAGGGGGTGGATGACTGAGGTGAGCTGGTTGTTGTTTCTTGTGATGAGGAAGTGGATAGCCGAGGTCAAGTGGCTGTTGTTCTCCGTGATGAGGAGGTTGATGGCCAAGTTAGTCGTTGTTCATTGAAATGATGAGGTAGATGGTTGAAGTGAGGTGGTTGTTGTTCTCTGTGATGATGAGGTATGTGGTTCTTAACAAATCAATTACCAAATCAATGTCATGAGTTTAGTATAACAATGAGCTAGGGTCTTTCCCTTAGAGGATTGAGTCTAACCAATTAGTTATCAAGTTAAGAAAATTGGGGTTTTGTGACTAATTAAATGAACTGATAGAAAATAAAAGCAAGCATAAAATAATGAAAAAATAAATGAAAAAGCTAATGAAGATATGAATGAAGCTATGAGGATGAGACTAGCCAAAGGTTCATTCTCCACCACTAGATGTTATTTCTAATTCCTAATTGAAATTACTAACGGTTGATTGCAACAAGCTCTACTATCTAGTGATAGAAAATTATCAAGATCTATCTAGTTGCTCAAATCTTTTCAAAACCCATTAAATTCCTTCCAACCACTAACTTCGTTAGACATATTAACCATACTTGTTAACATAACATTATATGTGTGCATAAATATACAATTGACATTATTGTGTGTCCAACTGTGATTATTATTATTATAGAATTAGTGGTTGGGTGAATTTTATAAGTTTTAAAAATATTTGTGGCTAAATAAAACAATAGTTGTGGGATGAAAATCAAATATAAAGAAAAGTTATGGAAGGAAAAGTAAATTTTCCCGTTAATGAATTTTATGTATATATTTTTTAAATTTATATAGTTATGCATTTAAAAAGAATCATACTTCTTATATGGATTGGTTATTGAAAATCACATTAAATTAATTTATAATCAACAACTTTAAGGTCTTGTGATATACTATTAGATATGATTGATGATAGAATAAGACTGGAAAGAGGAAGAATAACAAAAAATGGATGAGTACATTTTTCATATTTCAATTACCTGTCAATATTTTGAAATGGACAATATATGATAACAAATGAACCCAAATCTTAGTACGACAAAATAACTACTCTCCTAGATAAAAAAAAATAAATCCATAACCATAATATATAACTAAGTTAATATTCCAGAAAAACAAGTAAACCTAAAATATGTGTGCTTACTTGAAATATAATTTATTTGATATGCTTTTGTAGTTTATGCTTCTAGGAAAAAATGAATGACATAGATATATTGCAAAAATGGATCATTTTCTAGAGTTTGGGAACTATATTTCAGAAATCTTGTACTTCTATATGGTTTTTAGTTATAAGACAAAATGTTAGTTATAAGACAAAATGTTAGTAGAAGCCATCCTATTATTACTAACATCAATATATGTATCATATATATTTATATTTATGTTAAATCTCCAATCTGTTCGTTTATGATAGTTCTTCCACTCAGTTAAAAGGTGAGTAGCTACAAGATTATATTATACTTAATAGGATTGCTGGGTGACTTACACAATGAGGTATATTTTCACTTTAAACCAATATGTATATATGAGAAGCATAATTTCTTTTAATGCACAAATGTAGAAGTTAAAAAATTATGCATAACATTTATTAGTGACAAATTTCACTTTTCATCCCTTTCATTTGCTTTTTGTTTTATCCTCATATCAAACCTTCTCAAAACTCACGAAAGTTTGTTAATTAAAACAACTAATTCTAAATAAATTCATGATGGACATAGGATGTTAGAACATTTAGATTTTGAGTTTTTTTATAGGATTTTTCTCCGCTAAAATTATGAAAAATATATTTATTTCCTTAAAGTCTTTTTATGTTGGGTTAATGTGTTAGATTTCCACTTTTACTCTATTTTTTTAATCTAAGCCTACATGTTATCTTATGTAAAATAATATTAAATTCATTAATCAGTTGTTTAGTCAGCACAATTTGTTTTGTTTTATATCTTTAATTGTTATTTTTAAAATTAAATTTATAGATTTTGGTATGATAGACTTGTAAACAAATGAATTTAAACATTATGACAATATGTTAGAGCATCTAGATTTAACGGAAATATTTTTTTTAGTTTTTGCATATTTTTTTATCATCATTGTATAACTTACAATAATGGCATAATTTTATTTATTTATTTATTTATGATTGTGTAGCATAAGAAACCATGTGCTCGTTTGAATGTGTTTTTCTTGTTAATTTTTTTAAAATAAAATGTACTTTTCTTATATTTTAGTATGTTTGAATGAACTTTTGTAAAAAAAAGCTGAAACACTAAAAAGAAGAACATTTTTTTGCCTTTTTTTAGCCAGATTCTGCTGCTTCTAAAATAACAGGGTATTGGATTCATTATATTGATGCTTTGAAACATATAGTGGTGGATTATTTTAATAATCGTTATCATGGCAATGATACATGGGAATATTTGTTGAAAAGGTTTCCCCCCAAACTTGACTCTATTATGCATGAAGTTCAATCTCCTTTTATAGATGAAGAGATTAAATATGTTGCTTTTAGTATAAGGGTGTCCAAAGCTCCTGGCCCAGATGGCCTTCATCCAGTATTCTTTCAAAGTAATTGGGAAATTATTGGAAGATCTGTGTATGAGGTAATTACAAAGATCTACCATGATCCTCAACAAGTTAGTGATATGAATGAAAACCTTGATTGTTTTGATCCCCAAGGTTGATTGACTCAAGAAAATTAAGAATTTTCTCCCCATTAGTTTGTGTAATGTTATTTACAAAATTATTACTAAAATAATTGCAACTAGGTGTGAACAATATTTGACATATAGGATTTTGATGATAACCAAACAAAGGTTTCCGCACCAAGAGAACAAGAATAAGATCACAAGGAGTACTCAAGTCTTATAGGTTTTAACTTATCATTATAAGAGTATTTAATTGCTTAAATCACTTAGCAAGCAATTTATTTTAATCTTGCAAAACTATTTCTAAAACAAGGTTTGAGAAAAAGAAAGTCATCTTTAAAATGCTTTGGAAAGAAATTTTTTTAACTTAGTCAAAAATGAGTTTTTAAGTAACTTGTAGTCGACTACAAGGTTGATGTAGTCAACTACACAGCTGTGAAATTTCAAGTTTACAACGTTTTCTACAAGTCAGAACAGACTTGTAGTCGACTACACTAAGCAAAACTTTGAAATACCTATATTCTTCAAATGTTCCGAGAATACTTGTAGTCGACTACAATGCTGAGGAGTCGACTACAATCCTGATAAAAATACTCATATGTTAAATACAAGTTAACCTGAGGACACTTGTAGTCAACTACCAAAGGTATTGTAGTTGACTACAACATTTTAAAAGTTGTTCCTTTTAAAAGCTCATAAAATCTGAGGAAACATGTAATCGACTACAATAGATTTGTAGTCGACTACATATTATTTTTGAAAAAATATCTCAGATATCTTTTGCTTTTAAAAAGTGTCCGAGAGCTATTGTAGTCGACTACAATGTAAGTGTAGTCGACTACTTGCGATTTTTTAAAATAAACTATCATGTTTTTAAAAGTCAGAAAGGCATGGTAGTCGACTACAACAGTTGTGTAGTCAACTACACGCTCCAGAAACTTTTCCAACGGCTAGTTTAAACATTGGTTTGATACCTACCTACTACCCAACAGATCTAAGTTTGTGATAGCTATTTATAGCTCATCTAAATTGAGCTTTAATAGGACCTAAGATCATAAATTCATTTTAAGAGAGCCTTTTCTAATCTTTAGTTGATCATACTCGATTTTCTATTTGAAAAAACTTGCTTAAGTGATTTGATCAAATACTCATTAGTTCCTCAAGTTGTATATCTGCTATTGTGAGAGTTACAAATAACCAAAAACCATTTGATTATCTTGTATAAGTTTAAGGAGAGAAGTTCCTTATTGTATTGAGGGAGACTCTTGCACATAGAGGGTGGAGGATCCCAAACTAAGTGAAGAGTGCTCTATATTGTAAGGGTTTTATCAAGCACCCAAGTTAGAAGCTTGAAGAATAGTTGAAATCTCGGGTGGACGATCTCGAGGACTGGACGTAGATCACAAGAAGTGATTGAACCAGTATAAATCTTGTTTGCATTCTCTCAACCCTTATCTTTTACTTATAAGCTATATTCTATCAATTTAACTAGCTTGATGTTTTTAATATTGTGAATTCGTCTTATATTTTCTGTATTAAAGAGCTCATTATTCTTAGTCATTATCCTTTCTAAGTCCATTGTTTCAATATAATTAGTATTATTGAAACAAACTTTGAGAAAGTTTTGAAAACTCAATTCACCCCCCTCTTGAGTTATTGAAGCCACTTGGTAACACTAGGTTGAAATTTACCAGTGCAGCTTTTTCCCTGGTAGGCATAGTTCAAATAATGTAGTTATTGCCGAGGAGGTCATCCATTTTATTAAAAAGAAAAAAAAGGAATAAAGGTTTTGTTGCTATAAAGGTAGAACTTGAGAAAGCTTATGATAAAGTTAATTGGGGATTTCTTTATGATACCTTGAGAGAAATTAGGTTTCAGGAGCACTTTTGTCAGATTATCATGAAGTGTGTATCTATTTGCTCAATGCAAATCCTCTGGAATGGAGAAACATCACAAACTTGCTTTCCCTCAAGGGGTATTAGGCAGGGAGACCCCCTATCTCCCTATCTTTTTGTTTTGTGCATTGAACGCCTATCTCACTCTTTTGGCTTGGTTGTTTTTGAGGGGTTATGGAAGCCTAATAAGTTGGGTAAAGTAGACCCTACTATTTCCGATTTGTTCTTTATTAATGACTTAGTCTTGTTTGGAGAGGCTTACCATTACTAAATGGAGATTATGATCAAATGCCTGGATGTTTTTATGTGAGTCTTCTGGCCAAAAGGTTAACAATGATAAAACTTGAATATATTTCTCTAAGAATGTTAATCATATTAGAATTGCGGAGATGTGCTCAATTGCTGGCTTTTCCATTATAGCGGATTTGGGAGTCCCTTTTCTCCATGAGCAAGTTGATAGGAGAACTTATCAGTATCTTATTGACATAACTCAGGAATGGTTATCCTTGTGGAGGTCTAAGTTCCTTTTCTTTGCTAGGATGATCATTATTTCTTAGGCTATTTTGACAGTTTTACCAACTTATACTATGCAAATGACTTTTCTTCCTAAGGGAACCTGTAAATCCCTTGAGAAGATTAATCGTGGATTCGTGTGGGGCTCATCAACAGAGAATATGAAGTACCATGTTGTGCCTGGAAGAATGTTTGTGCACCAAAGTCTCAAGGTGGACTTGGTATGAAAGACCTCCGCTATTTTAATGAGGCTCTCATTGTGAAGCTCGGATGAGGCCTTATAACTAAGCCTAAGACGTTATGGTTGCAAGTCCTAAAAATATATATAAGTGTGGTGACGATTGTATTCCTAAAGTATCAAAAAGGTCTAACTCCTCTAACCTGTAGGGGGTATTTTTGAGATTTGGAAGCATATAGTTTCTAGTGTTCAGTGGAATATTGGAAATGATTGGAAAGTTAAGTTTTGGAGGGATTATTGGTTGTTCTCAGGAATTGAGAGCTCCTACATCATGTTCTACCTAGTCGCTTGTGTGCTGAATTGACTGGGTTCCCTCCCTTTGTGCTAACTTGGGAACAAACATACCAACTTGGACCCATATGAGCATTGAGGAGTTTAGTACCAAGTTTGCCTATAATGCTATTTTTGGTAACTTACGAAGATTGCATGGTGGTATTTGGAAGAAATTTTGTAGTTAGCTTGGCCTCAAAGGATCATATGCTTTTTCTAGTTGATGTTGAAGTAGGGTGTACAGGCCAACCTATTTCAAACTACACATAGCCTGTCTAGTTCCTTTATCCTTGTTATGGTAGCCATCCCGAAAATATCATCCATGCTCTTCGTGATTGCCAAGAAGTTCAAAACCTATGGTTAAGACTCTTTCATCCAAATGAATGGGAGGCTTTCTTTGATTGTGGGACACATGGTTGGTTACTTATGAATCTTTCTCGTAATCTTATTGTAACCGGGATACATGTTGGAGCTTGCTATTTGGGTTTGTTGTTTGACTAATCTTGCTCAACAAGAACCAACTGATGTTCTAGGGTGTTGATATTAACGTCCACTGCCTATTCTTTGTCATCATGCATTGAATAGAGAAGTGTTCAAGGGTTCATATGTTTGATCTTCATAAAGTGATGCATGGCAACCTTTATCAATAGTGCTTTGTTGGGTGAAGCTTTCCTAACTATGGTTGGATGAAATGTAACGGTGATGGATCATGTAGGCTAAGGGGTCGTGGTTGGTTATGGTGGAGTTTTTAGAGATACCTCGAGATCATGAATGTTCAGACTTGCCTGAAACTTAGGGTCTTCAAATGTTCTTCTTGCTCAGCTTTAGGGTATTTACATATCCCTTGATCTAGCTTGGAAAAAGGATGTGAAGGCCATTTGGATCGAAGCCAACTAAAGATGTGTTGTTCAGCTAGCTAATAATGGACGTTCCAATTCTCACCCTTGTGCTGGACTAGAGCTTGAAATATGAGTTAGCTAGCTCATGTTTCTTATAGATATCGAGAAGGCAACAAAGTAACGGATTAGTTAGCTATTTACTCCCACTCCTTGGAGTTGGGTTTACATTTTCTAGATAGACCCCCTTACTGGTTGTAGTAGGATTTTGTTAGATGTAACTAGTGTTTGTCTCTTGAGAAAGATTATTATTAGCTAGGGATTTTTTGCTCCTCCCGAGCACCAAAAAGATATATTAACTTATTAAGATAAAGGTATCAACTTACAATATATATATATATATATTTAACTTAGATTTTTTTTTATTAAAAATAAGAGAGAATGAAAAAAAATAAGAAATAAAAACTTCCATTACATAACTCTTAGTCTTTAATAAAACAACCTCGATATTTGCACACCAAAAAAGCAATAGCATTTTTACACCTTGAGCCACGAAAGAAAAGGTACTGAGTCACCCACATGAATTAGATTGCTAAGTCAGCCACAAAACACATTAGCAAGTTTTGGTTATTGAATATTATTTAGTCTGTTCCTCCCTCCATTCTTCTTCTCTGACTTTTGGTTTCCCCTTTGTTTCTTGTAATTGATTTCGCGTCTCCTTTACCTTCGTCTTTTATGATTTTGTGGGTCTGGTTTCATCTCATTGTGGCCCTCACTTGTTCCTTCATTTGGTCAGTTCGTCCCTCATTTCCCAGTTGTTCTTGTGAGTTATGCTTCGTTGCACAGTAACATATTGTAGGGAATGGAGCATGCAGTATGAGATGCGTGCATGGAGTTGTGGATTCGGAAGGTGACTCTTAGTAGAAGTCTCAGTTCTGAAGTTTGGGTTGGTATTTCTAACCCAAATGGGCGTGGCCAAGGCATGGAGGTTCAGTTTGTTGTCAATGAACCTGACTATGTTTCCGCAAAACCATGAAAACCATATTCATCACCCATTAGATAATGGTTATCACCTTATTATAATTTGGTTATTCATATATGAATTTGGTTAATGATCATGGGTATGATAATCCTCATGGTCCTCATCACCTAAGTGTTGTAGAGAAGGTACGAGTAAAGTAACCAAAATTTACACTATGATAACCATTACTAAGGTCATCACTAACCATTAAAGTCATATCTGTCACCCATTAGTTAATGGTTGTCATCACATTATAATTTAATTAATTGTATATGTATTTGGTTAATGATTAGAGGTCCAATAATCCCTATGATCAACATCACTAAAGTGCTGTAGAGAAGATATTTGTCCATTAACCAAACATTACACATAACCAATATTGGGATTATAACCATAAAAATCATATTCATCACCTATTAGATAATGATTATCATTATATTATAATTTAATTATTCATGTATGGATTTGGCTAATGATCAGGGGCACAATAATCTCCATGGTCCTCATCACCTATTGGGGTCATTACTAACCATGAAAATCATATTCATTACCTATTAGTTAATGGTTATCACCACATTATAATTTTGTTAATCGTGTAGGGATTTAGTTAATGATTAGGAGCCCAATAATCCCCATAGTCAACATCACCTAAGTGTTGTAGAGGGTATTTGTCCATTAACCAAACAAAACAATTTGATAACTATTATTGATGTCATCACTAATCATTAAAATCATATTCATTACCCATTAATTAATGGTTATCACCATATTATAATTTAGTTATTCATGTATTAATTAATCCTTGTAGTCCTTATTGCCTAGGTGATGTAGATAGGTTACTAGTAAAGTAACTAAAAGTTACATGATGTTAACTATTATTGGGATTATCACTAACCATGAAAACCATATTCATTACATATTATAGTTAATGGTTATCACCACATTATAATTTGGTTAATCATGTATGGATTTAGTTATGATCATGGGCCAAATAATTCTTGTGGTCTACATCACCTAAGTACTGTAAGAGGGTACTTGTCCAATAACTAAAAATTACACAATGATAACTATTATTGGGATATCAATAACCATTAAAATCATATTTATCATCTATTAGTTAATGATTATCACCACATTATAATTTGGTTCATATTTTATGAATTTGGTTAATGACCAGGGCTCAATAATCCTCGTCGCCAACATCTTCTAAGTGCTACCAAAGGGTACTTATCCAATAACCAAAAATTACAATATGATAACTATTATTGAGGTTATCAGTAAACATTAAAACCATATTCATCACATATTAGTTAATGGTTATTAATGCATTATAAACTGGTTAATATTTTATGGATTTAGTTTATGATTAAAGGCCTAATAATCCTCATGGTCTACATCACATACATACTACCGAGAGGATACTTGTCAATTAACCAATAATTTCACTATGATAACCATTATTGAAGTAATCATTGACCACTAAAATCATATTCATTACCCATTAGTTAATGGTTGTTACCACATTGTAATTTTATTATTCGTGTATTTATTTGGTTAATGATCAATGGCACAATAAATTCTAATGGTCCTTATAACCTAATGGGGCATTTGGTTCACGGATTGTTTTTTTATTCCTAGCAATCCTTATATGGGAATGTTGAATTCTCATGTTTGGTACAAGTTTTGAAAAAAATTCCCATCCTAAAATAATTCTTGGGAATAATTTTTAACCAACATTCCCACACTTTTATTCCCATGGGAGGAGGTGGGTTTGCAACATTCCCATAGCATGAGAATATTTTTGCTATGTAAAATGTCAAAAATATCTACACTTCTATTGACATATCATTAACCAATAACGTCACGTCATTGTAGGTGACCTCCATTGGTCACCGTAGACGGTGGCCAATCACGGGAATCTGGCTACCCCTGTCACCGCCTCCAGTTGGCGGTGGCCGACAACTTCAGCCACTGCGCCAGTCATCAAAATTCAACCACCCCTGCTGTCGTCGGCGACTTTGACCTCCGCGATAGTCACCGAAATCTAACTACCACAAGCCTGCGACAGCTGACAATGACCAACGACTTTAGTTACCACACCGATCACCGGAATTCGATGACTTCAATCACTGCCCTGGTCACTAGAATCAAGTCACCCCTGCCGCCACCAGAGGTTGACAGTTGCAGGTAACATTGGTTATTGTTGCTGGCGATTGGAGTCATTCTCAGAAAAGTTTTTAGTTAACCAAACGTAGTAATCATCATTCATGTGAATACCGTTCCTGGGAATATCATTCTTGGGCATGCTATTCCTGGGAATGTTTTTTCAAATTTTGAACCAAACGTCGCCTAAGTGTTGTAGAGAAGGTACTTTTATAATAACAAAAAATTATACTATTTGATAACCATTATTGGGGTCATTACTAACCATTAAAAGCATATTCATTATCCATTAGTAAATGATTATCATCACATTATTATTTGGTTAATCATGTATGGATTTGATTAATGGTTAGCGGCCTAATAATCTTCATGGTCTTTATCACCTAATTGCTGCAGGGAGAGTACTTGTCAATTAAACAAAAAAAATTACACTATGATAACTATTATTGGGGTAATCACTAACAATTAAAATCACATACATCACCTATTAGTTAATGATTAACATTACACTATTTTAATAAATCATTTATTGATTTGGTTAATGATCAGGGGTCTAATAATTCTCATGTTTAGCATCACCTAAATGTTGCAGAGAGTATATTTGACCATTAACCAAAAATTATACTACGATAACCATTATTGTGGTCATGAATAACCAATACAACTCTATCAACAGAATGCTGCAACACTTTATAAAGTATGCAATGAGCCAATATTGCTTCAAATTACAATTGTACATTATAATATAAGTTACAAAAGTATTCTATACGTTCATTGCTCACCTTGCATCTAAAACCAATGTTAGGTGTTTCTTTACATACATTTATATGTATTTTGTACAAATCCTATATACAATGTGTTTCACTACATTACACAAACAACCCCCCTCAACAAAAAAATTAATTAGGTGGCATGTTTTAGATACGCCAAAAAATTATATGCAATACTCTATAAAATCTAAATACATAAGCTCTATAAAATTCTACCCATGACTACGATCAAATTATAAAATTTTGCATAACATACTTCAACTACACACAAAAATCATGCATTGTGTTCCCACAAACCACTATACAAATTCTTCTTCCATGGATCGAGCAATATTAACAACATTGTTTGCGGCCCCACATGCATCAACATTATTTCTATCCTCCATCAACTCCACTATTTCAAACTCCACAAACCTGCATAGTTTTCTCGGTCATGTTACCATCATTTTTCATATGTTATCAATCACTGTAATAATAGTTATCAACTAAGTTTGCATAGTTACAAGCACGTATGAGAATATTTCACTATTATGTACAACTTATCATTGAACTTACAATTGTATGTCAAATTTTTGAAAAATTAAACTCAACACACAATAATTCTATCACAATATACTGTATGTTTTCAACCTAAGAGCTTCAACAAGTTTAGTTTTATGGATTTATGACAAAAGATGAGAAACAAACTCATCTACTTAATATCAATAATTAAATCACATCAACTTCACTTAAGATCAACATAGGTTGTTCCATCAATAACAATTACTACGCAAGAAATGCATTAAACCAAGTTGGCCAAAAATCAATACCCCTCATTCAAACATAAGGTTTTTGAAAACACAAGAAAGATAAATAAATGAATATAACACAATTTGAAGAACATTCCATTGTTCAACATAAAGATGACAATTTTTAAATCACTCATTATAGTCCATATGCTCTACTTGTATCCAAATCACAAGATACTAGCACCTAATGAAAAAAGGCCAAAATAACATATCACATATATAGCTCCAACTACCACTTCTTTCTATTGACAACTAATCTCTATTACCAATTAACTTACCATGACAAAAATAGATCACATATATAGCTCAAATCATCACCACCTTCAAATATCCATACATATTCATGTCTACATGACTCTATACATCATCAAACAGAGCAGTAAAACGTTTCAGTCATGTCATTATCATATTACATGCAAACATTATAGAATGAAAATAAATGTTACTATAGCAGTCTCCTTTCGTAAATCAACACCAGCTGTTGATGGAAACCACTTTACTATATGCTTTAACATTATATATATCTTCCATCAAGTCACCTTCATGTCTTTTTTCTTTTATGGATTTAGCTACATTAACAATATCGTGTATGGCCCCACATGCTTCAACATTATATATATCCTCCATCAAGTCCACTAATTCAAACTTCCCAAACCTAAAATGAGGTTTAGTCGTGTTACATCCATTTTTCATAAGGTATCAACTACTTTAATTGTAATTATCAATTATCTCTTCATAGTTACAAGCTCTTATCAGAACATTTTAGAATTATGCGCAACTTAACATTAAGCTTACAATTCAATGTCAAAACTAAGGAAAAGAAAACCCAACACACATTACTTTAGTCACCAAAGACTATATGCTTTCAACCTAACACCTTCAACAAGCTTATATTTAATGGATTTATGAGAAAACATGCAAAATAATTCTATAGTTAATAGCAGCAATTAAATAACATCAACTTCACTTAAGACGACCATTGCCTGCTCAACCACAAATATATACTACGTAACCTCTGCATTTAACATAAGGTTTTTAGAAACACAACAAACATGAACATTGCATATAACACAATTTAAAGAAAATTCCTTAATGCAAAATAAACTCAACTCAAACCACCTCATCTTCTATTTATAACAACACTGACATATATACCTTAAACCACCACCATCCTCGAATTTTCACGCATCTTGTGTGCCCATGACTTTATGGATCATTATCAAACAGATTATATGAACGTTCATGTCTTTATTTTGTAACATTACAGAATTAAAATAAATGTTACATTAGCATCATTTCAAAATAAAAGAGCAACAGATGTTGGTAAAAATTACTCACCCAAATCTTAATGAAATCCAATTTTGTTTTATACTTTCCTCTCTCAAACCCTATATTACATTCGAAGGTCAATTACAAGAATGGATGAGAGATGAAATATGAAGGAAATACATGTTCTTGTTTGCGTACAAAGCGAAGGATGCAAGGTTCAATCAGAAATGGGCGAGAAAGGAAGAGATGACGAGTGGGAGAGAAAGAAAAGACGAGAGGAAATGAATATTTTAATATATTTTCGCTTCAATTTTGTCATCTTCAAGCATCTTCAACTGACATTATCAACTACATATATATGCTGATTCATCAAAAACTCACAGTTGGCCTTTGATATAAGTTTGGTATAAAATTTTGATGTATATCTACCATTTTGGCTAATAAAAATCGAAAGAGATATCAATTAAACAACGTTTAATAGATTCAATAATTTATTTAATTATTTATAAGGAAAGTTGCGCGGGATGAAAGAATATGCGAACTGCGTAGAAGGTCAAATCAGTGATTTCGGCTGTCTCATTAAGTCGGTATCATGAAAATGTCTCTTTTGGTTTTCTACCAAAATAATAAAATAATAATAATGTTAGAAAATGTCCCCTCAGGTAAATTAAATTAGGTACGCTACCTCAATTCAACGATAATTCACTTCACCCCTTCCTCCGTAGGGTTCCTCTCATTCTCTCTCTTCTCATTTTCTCGAAACAAATCTCTGCCATGACCTAATGCACTCAATTCTTGGTTTCTTTTTTAGCTGAAACACTCTGAGGAATTCAAACCACAAAGTGTTTTCAAGCTTCCCCTTTTTTTTCTTTTTAATTGTTCTCTCATTTTGTTTTCTTTTTCTCTTTGATCGTTTTGCGTTTTTCTTCTCCTGGGTTTGGTTTTCTTCCACCTCTTTTTTATTTTATTTTTATGGATGGGTTTGGTGCTCATGGTGCTCCCAACACCAAGGATCTTGAGCAATTGGGACATGTCCCCAAAGGTTTGTGTTTTTTTTTTGGGCACTTTTTCTTAACTGGGTATTCGTATCATAGCTTCTTTCTTGTTCTTTGATTCAGCTTGGGCATGTAGATCTGGTCTAAAGTTCAGTCTGTTATTGATTATGAAGAAAAAAATGGGGAAAATTAAATTTTTAGTTTTGCATTTTAAGGTTTAGGTTTGTGTTTGTGATTGTGTGTGTGTGTGTGTTTTTTTTTTTTAAATTGTCTTAAGCTCACGGCAGCGCGGTGAACAAATCATTGAAGTTTCAGGTGGTGAGTGAGAGTGTTCTTGCATGTCCCTGAAGAGTAATAATTGAACCTAAAGCCTGAGCTAAAGTTGAAAGCTTTGCTAATCTTGAAAAGTTTTACCCTGTTGGCGTTAACGTCTGAATTGAAATGTTTTATGGATTTTCATTGTCATCTTTTGGTATATGCTATTGGTGGCTATTTAGTAGTATTTCTTGATGATTGCATAATGTGCGTGCTCACACTGGTTGATGATTCGAGATAGTATTTGCCGAACATTATTTGCATTAATGACTTCTCCATTTGTAGAGTAAAAAAAGGCTTGTTGCACTAAAGATAGATTTGCATACTTTTCAAAATTAAAATTCTTATGCCATTTTTCCAGGTTTTACTTATTGAAATGTGACCCGTCGTCATCGATAGTTTTGTTTTATTATTTGGTGGTTAGTTTATCTATTTTTTTTTCTTTCGGTGGCTCTGGCACATGGGAATTTCTCTGTTAGATGTGCAATCTGTATTTTTTTTTTTTGTTAAACAGTTATAACAAATGTTGAAAGGTCTTTGACTCTATTTTCTTCTGTTATGCAGAAGGTGCAGTATTTGATGCATCACAATATGCATTCTTTGGTAAAGAGGTAGACGAGGAAGTTGAGTTGGGGGGGTTAGAAGATGGAGATGACTATGTCCCTTCTGTTGAGTTCAATGAGGAAGAGTTCTTTCTCAATGGAGAAGAGGTTATTTTCCAATCTTCTTAGCACAAGTTTTTATTTTTTTATTTTTTTTTTTTTTTCCTTCTAAATTTCATATTTTCTTTGTCTCCAGTGTTTTTAAATAAAAACATTTTGATCTTATGCTTCTAGTTTAGCAGCTCACGTTTTCTTCATTTCACCAATGAAGTGGGGCATATCATTTCATTCATGCTTTTATGGGGTTTGCCAATTTTTTTTTTTATGCCGCTTGTCTTTTTCCCTTTCCTCTGTAATCCTTTATCTTTAGGCAGACTGTAGAATTTCAAATGTAGTTATTTTTTGGATAATAAGAAAAATTTCAAATATAGTTATCTGATTTTTTTAAAATAAAATTTGGTGATGTTTTAGAATGTCTGTGTTTATTAAAGAAAATCACATATTGCAATCCGTAGGAGACTGAAGCCCAGATATATGCCATAATTAGCTGTATTATCAAGTAAAATTTCTCTATGCTCTATTAGGCCCAAGGTTACACGGTCTACACTAGGAGGCCTTAAGAAGGGCAATTTGGGGAATAAAGAGGAGAGGAGAATGGGAAGTGAAGTGAGCAACCACCTCCTGAATTGTAACTAACCACTTGCTGTGACTTGACAAGTGGGAGAGGAAGAGAATATTCTAGAATTAGGCCAGAGAGAATATTAAGGGAGAAGGGTAGGAAGAATGAGGTGGGCAGGAATTGAGTAAGGATTTGGGGCCATTTGGTAAGGAGGAGTAGACCCTTGAAGTTCTGCAAGAGTTTCTTTACTATTTGTTTTGTAATTACAGAGGTCTACCTCTGCTTGTAAGGAGCTAGCCTCCATATTTTCCTATCAATAAAACTATGTTCCTAACAATTAGTATCAAAGCTCCCGATCTGAGAGCTGTGGGTACTGAATTCAAAGATGATTCCAGAATTTGGAGGAGAGGAGGCTTATGGTTGGATGATTAGAGTTGTGTAGTAATTCGATTCCAAGGGAACACTAGACCAGGAGAAGTTATAGGCGGCAGTGTGGGCTCTCAGAGGTCGCGCTCTCAACTGGTGGCAATGGTGGGGTCTGCGCAATCCGAAGGTGACTTGGGTAGAGTCATC
Organism: Styphnolobium japonicum; assembly: GCA_023212625.1. Taxonomy (NCBI): domain Eukaryota; kingdom Viridiplantae; phylum Streptophyta; class Magnoliopsida; order Fabales; family Fabaceae; genus Styphnolobium; species Styphnolobium japonicum. Next base: position 12,323,910 of record JALBWW010000008.1, on the reverse strand, counting down.
AAGCGATTTTAGCTTGAGTACGATTTGGATCAACTGGTTTTCGTCCCAGACGAGGATCGGAACTGGAACCAGAACCAGAACCAAAGACATAAACGAAAACTTACCCAAGGGAGGAGGAGGAGGAGGTGAATCAGGAGCCATAATACATGGTGGAAGAGATGCGATACCTCTTGCTGACCGTATATGTTATGTCGAAGGAGGTTGCAAGGGAGAAAACGAACCTTCTCGATGGGGTTGTGAAGGAGATCAAAAAGCATAAGAAGATCGAGTCAACTAATGGAATCCGTCCTCTGGAGCGCACCATCGGTGTCCAAATATAGCATTCGGCCAAACGATTTGGCTCGCACGTTCGCCTTGTCCACAAAGGGGAAATGGTTTACGAGTAGAGGGAACATGGAGGAAAGGAGCTTGAATCTGAGCTTAGAATTATGAGAAGTCCAGCCAATTACCACCACTGCCAGAGCCATTGGATTCAAAACCAGAAGTGGCTAGTTGTTTTAGCTATGATGGTGGCTGGGATGTGTTGTCGGGAAGAGACGGTGGTCCGGGTAGTAGCGTGAATGAGCGTTGCGAAGATGAGGATCATGGTGACTTGAGGGATGGTGGCTGGAGCAACCATGGTAGCTATGGTTGTCGTCTGCTGCGTGAAGGAAAGGGAGGTTGTGATGGTTGTTGTCTGCTGGGTGAAGGAAGAAGAGGCAGTGGGGGGTGGGCTTGGCTCACTCACTTTGTTAGTAAACCAAACTAGCAGGCTTGGTACCGAAATGAATGGGCTCAATACTAGGTCAGTGATTTAGCCTAAATCGGTGAAGAAAGGAAATGGGCATCTGGGAGATTACGAATGGACTTCCACCAAGAGGGAGTTGACAGCTCTATTGATTGGGGTTCTGGTTCTCTTGCAAAAGGAGGTGGATTTATGATCATTCATCAGGATGAGGCAATGATGCAGTTCTGTGAAATACTTCTAGAATGGGAGGTTGTTAGGCCAGAGAGAGTATTAAGGGAGAAGGGTGGGAAGAATGAGGTGGGCAGAAATTGAGTAAGGATTTGGGGCCATTTGGTAGGGAGGAGCAGACCCTTGAAGTTCTACATGAGTTTCTTTACTGTTTGTTTTGTAATTACCGAGGTCTACCTCTGCTTGTAAGGAGCTTGCCTCCATATTTTCCTATCAATAAAACTAGGTTCCTAACATGTTCAAATTCGTACTTTGTAATTTTGACCAACATCTGTGATGGTGTATCATGTCTGAAGATGCCAAAGGTAATGTAAGTCTATTCTTTTTCTTTTAAATAAAAGAATACTAATAGATGGCATAAGTCTTTTTTCATCTAATTTTTTTCCGTCTCCTCCACACTTGTCCTTTTTTATTTTTATAAGGTTAATCATGATTCAGAAAAGCCTAGGACTAGGAGTATAGCTATATAATTATTTTCTTATGAGCAGTAGCGGTGGCAGTGCACTATTTTTTCCCCTTATCCTCCTATTATTGTACAACTTTGAAGTCTTCCCCTCTTCCCCTTTATTTTATCCTGTTTCTAGATTAGTACTTCTGTATTTTGGCTGGTTCTTGAAAATTCCATCTGAAAAGTGAAAGCTACATGTTCTAAATTTCCTAATGTTAAGCCAACAGGGGTTGGTTCAGGTGGTAAGGATCGAAGCACTTAGCTTGTAAGGCTTAGGTTTGATTCCCACTGCCAGTAATCTCCCTTTGGTTTGGTAGGTGATATTTAAGTACCATTGTAAGCCCTCATTGAGGCTTGTGGCATGCCTTGGCCTTGGAATGAGATAACCTTCCCTTAACTTTTTTCTACCAATAAATAAATAAATTCCTAAAGACAAAGTATTGAAGATAAAGCTTCTCGATTTTATTCTTTCTATATGTTTCATTTGACCAATATGTAGACATTCTGATATTCTGACTCTCCAGGTACTTTTGATTTTTCTATCTTCAAGACGGTGACTCATTCTATTACACCCGTGCCCCCTTAGAATAGAATTTGAGTAGAGAAAGAGGGAAAATTTGACTAAGGAGTTGGAAGTAGATGTCTGACTTATTACTTGGATCCTTGTTCCATTGTAGACGGGGTTTCTAATATTTACTTACCTCTTAATTCTTAGTAAAATTGTTCTTGATATTCTATTGAAAGGTTTGAGTGGTGCTGCAATTTATGGGAGGATGCTAGTTGGATTGAGAGTTGAGACCCTTAGAAGTGATGTACAATGTAATAAGGCTATTTGTCTTGATAGATGGTTTTTATTGAGGATGATCTTATGCATGCTTTTTTTTTTTTTTTTAGTTTCCTGATTTTGGTTGTTAGAGATATCAAACCTTTCCTAGGCCTCCACCTAACTGCTTAAACTTTTAGGAGTTGGTCCTTGACAATGGTAGGGGGTATGAACCATGAGTTTTGCTTTTATCACGGTTGTGCTTATGGGAGATTGCTCTATTAAGGTTTAATATGTTGTGCCCACCACTTGTTTACTTGTTTATGATCATGGCAATGGCACAGGTTTGATGAGTTTATTGGCGGGATTTTGTGTTAAGCTATTTCTGATTCTTAGAGTTCTTTCGTAGAAGGCAGACAAATATTAGATTTGGCTAAGTTGCATATGATGATCAGCTGAAAAGGGAGAGTGGCTGCTCATTGGTAATTGATGATTTCTTGATAGGCTATGGTCCTTTTTATGTTGGCCTTTGGGTCCTAAAATGCTCCTTAGGAGATGGAATACTTTGTGGGAAGTTTACCTAATTCATATATTTATTTATCCATTTACTATTCAATTGTTGCTTTTTACCGTCTTAACCAATCTTCCATCCTTATCCATTTTGCCAAAGCATTGAATTGCTTCAGTAACTTATATTTATGGTATCAGTTAGTCATTGCTAGAATATTTTAGTCATATCTGAATTTTGTCCAGTTAAATTCAAATTCTTGATATCGGTGGATTTTCAAAATTTATAGAGAAGCATATGTATTACCTGCTTGATGACAAACTGACTGTGCTTTCTTTGCACCCCCGCCAAAAGAAAAAGATGGATATTTTACTTTTATGAGACATTTAAATTTCGCAGTTATGATGCTAGAATTTCTATCAACTAACTTTTACTTCCACTTTGCAGGTGGATGATGTAAGATCTCTTTCCGATATTGATGATCTCACTACCACTTTTTTAAAGGTAAGATTGTGAATCTATTATATATCATGTTCTCTCTGAATGCTTGATATATTTTTTTGATTAACGATTGAGTATTGTGATGATGATCGTTTTTTAATTTGGATGCATTCATTTAAAAGTAGAAAAATTATATATCCAATCTTTATGTCTCTTTTTTTAGATAAAATAAAATTTAATGGGTCTATTATATTGAAAAGTATTGGTGGATACAGTCCGAATCTCCACCAAAACAGTTGATACACCGATAAAACTTAGAGATAGACAAATAGAATCAAAGAGGAACATCTAGCCCAAACTAGAGGAAAATAACATAAAAAGTGAGGCTAAATGGCTAATTAATACCAACAGACCCATTCAAACTTGGAAAAAAATATTTTAGAACCCTAATTTGGCCTTGATTGAAATAGAACACGAAAAAGATAAAAGTTCATGTTATATTGAGAAAGTCAGGGACGGGAACATGAGTGACCAATTCACAACCGACCTCTTGATCTCACCATGGGTCTCGAATATGGCTCAACTGATGTTCTTCTTTTCCTTTCTCTGCTCATGCTGTAGAATCAGGGGAATGTGGGATTTATCAAGAGCTGCAGATTGCAAGATAATCTTCTTATATAAATAAAACAATATATCAAATAAACTTTGAGGCTATGAGTTCATGATCTATTGAGCTAATGGGCTAGGCTATTCCTACTGGCCTAAGGGAAATGTACAATAGGAGCTTAGTTCAGTTCAATCTGTTAGGTATATAACATTTTAATGAAGCTTGGATAGTATAATTTTATAAAATATGTGTAGTTATAAACTTTTAGGGTAGATCATCTAAAGAAAAATTTAGTACAGAAAAATTTCAATCTAACATAAAGTTGTGCTGTTATAAGTTTATTTCAAAAGTTTTACAAATTTTGTTTCCCAACTTTATTATGTCGATAAAAATTATGCATGAGTGATCTATTAATAATAATACCCATTTAAATTAATTCTAAAACTAATAATTAAATACTTAATTTATTTGAAACATTCATAAAAAATCTTGAAATCATTAAAAAAATCATTAAAACACTAAGGGATATCATTAAAAAAGATCTTGAAATAAATGGTCTATTTGAAAGTATGGTACAGAGCACAATGGCATCGTTTGATCCATGTAGCCGACCCCACCTAGTGGGAAAAGGCTTTTGTTGTTGTTGTTGTTGTATTTATAAAAAATCTTCTCATGTATCCATAAAACTTTTGGATATGTATCTTAGCTATCACATGTACGTTTGTTGACCATATGATGGCACTACCTTCTTTTGTTCCTTGACCTTGATAGGACTCTGGCTCTTCCATAATTACCTTAAAATTACCCAAAGTAACTCTTAAAATCTTTAAAAATAATTCCTATGTAAATACATTAAAACCATAAAAAATAAACATCATTATAATTGATCCCCATTTGTCCTGCATCACAGAAGCTACAGAGAAAGGGATAAAAGATTACTTTATGATCTGGTTGATGACAGGGGGAATGAAGAGTGAAGTTGATATTCTAGGTTTGTATTGTTTTGGCAACACAGTAAATCCTATTTTATGCTTTCTTGGCAGATGAAAAAGAAATCATTATAAGTAATAGGCAGGCCAGTATCTCTTCTGATGATAAACCCAAATCCCGTGCTATTCATATGAATCTATACAAAAACTTGTGTGGCTATGAAAGTTTCCTTCCCTTGGTAAACTTTCTTAATTTGAGAAGGATGTGAGGTGAAAATTCTGTGCCATGTCTTGCACTCAGAATTATTCTTTTAATTGGGTAAAATGGTGGCTTATCTGTGTTTCTCTTTGGAGTCAGTGTGGACCAGGAGATCAATCATATTGCTGATTATTAACAAATATGGGAGAAAATTATGATATACAACTCTATCGATAGGGATACTAGACTTTTGGGACTTCAGGTTCTGAAGATTGTTATTGGTGAAATGTATTTCTGATATTTCATTAAGGGGGCTTCTTGTTGCTGCAAATCAATTAACAGCCTATCAATATAATATTATTATTGTATTACCAATTCTTTTAGTGCAGTGTGCATTCTAGTTTTTCCCTGTTTCATTTTCAGCCTTCCTGGTATGGTTGATAAGTCCATTCATTTTGACAATGAACCTGTCTTCTCTTTCATAAAAAAGAAAGAAAATAAAAGGACAAGTGGAAGAATTAGTTAAAGGAAAGGTTAATCTGTTCAGCACGCTTCCTTTGGCATTTCAAACTTATTTGAATGTTTTGACAGCAACTATTTCTTTTGTCTCTAACTCAAAAGTTAGTTGTTTGATCTTCTCTCTGCAATCTGCATGTCTTCCAAGTTCCAACCATGATCAATTTTATGATTCAGTTCCTGTTATGATGTTCCTGGTCTCTTTGAATGGTGATATCTTCTGCTTTATGTAAATTGATATGAAGATTAAGCTTTTTGATTTCTTTCAGTTGAATAAAGTTGTAAGTGGACCAAGAAGCGCAGGAGTTATTGGTGAACGGGGATCAAGAGAAAGTGAGTAAGCAATTGTAATGAATTAACCTATTTGCTTCTTTTATCTAAAAAAACTATTGTCACTTCTCTGCATTTATCTTTTTATAAACTTACATATTTATTTAAATTTGAGGTGCTTAGGATGGGATTTAAATATGTGAAACCAATATTATCTATTTGGGGCTGTAAATTATAATAGAGAGACTAATCTTGTGGTGTCCGAAAGTAAGGATACTGGCTGGTGGAAGGATAATTTAGCATTTAAAGAGGCTGGTACTGGTATTTTCTAATAATCGGTTAGAAAGTCCTTGTCTTAATACTTAATGTCAATACTGTCTGATACAACAAAGGAGGAAAAAAGAAATTGACAACAGCACATAAAGAGCCTAGTCAGAAGTACTATACTAATTATAAGGTTGTTTGTATGAACTGGAAATGTAAGAAAGCAAAAAAATGTAAGAAATAGTCTTATTTATTTTTATTAGTCTACCTTGTCCATTTCCTTTATGACATCCATCCCCTCGTCCTCCATATGGTGGGACACACTCAACCCAAGTATACAAAGTTGAAAAATAAAAATTGTCAAAAGTCTTATCAAATTGGGAGAATTTGAGATAAATTTGGGTTGCAGTGATGACACCAATTACCAGTTGCATGAGAACACGCTCTTCTAAATAATCTAAAATTTTTATGTAGTGGTAGTTTCTTCTTTCTTTCTTTCTGCTGTTATTTATTGAGATTTATTTTTTATGTGCCTGAGCTGTAAACTGTTCTTCCCTCTATACAACTCCATCAATGAAAACCTTACTCATAAACATGCACATGCATTTAGAAATATCAAGTTCTGTGTACAGGCTACGAGCTTATTTATAACTTAATGGTCTTTTAAGTAGAGAAAGTTCCCCTCCCTGAAGAAGGGGTCCGAGAACTGTCAGTAACTTGGTGAATGTGTTGAGATTCAATAGGTGTTTTCCTGGGTCATGTAGTAACCACAGTATCGGTGGGGGGAATGGCACAAAGTTATGCTATATATGATATTTCATCAGAGGAATTGCCTCTAGTATTGTGATCTTTCAGAGGGTAAACTTTATTGTGTGTAAATTCACTTCTGAAGATTGATGGTTTAAGAAGCAAATAACAAAGATAGATAGCATTTTGGACTTGTATGAGGTGATGTATATCTTGTGTTCTAAGTGACTATGTGTTTTGGCTTTATGGAAGCATTATTTTTCTCTTTTCTCTGCATGCAATCTTGTTTCAATTGACTGAATTATTTCTATTCATATATTTCATCCAGATTCCTCTGCTTCTGAATGGTCACAAAGGGATGATGTTCCCTACTGGTTTGACCAGCATGCTTATGACAGTGAAGGTTCTCAGGATGGCAAAAGGTTTTCATCGCATCCCCATTCTTCTCTCACTCATTTACAAGAATCAAAGCCCTTGTACAGAACGTCTTCATATCCTGAACAGCAACGGCAGCAGCAACACCACCTCCAACATTGCTCTAGTGAACCAGTTTCTAACTGGTTTGATCAGCATTTTTATGATACTGAAACTGCTGAGGATGGCAAGAGATGGTCATCGCAGCCACATTCCTCCATTGCGCACTTACAAGAATCAAATCCCTTGTATAGAACATCTTCATATCCTGACAAGCGACAGGAGCTTCCTCGGTTCTCTAGTGAACCAATTTTGGTACCGAAATCTTCATTTACTTCTTATCCTCCCCCTGGTGGTAGGTCCCAACAGGCTTCTCCAAATCATAGTACAGGCCACTTGAATATTCCTTATCATGCTGGGGGAGCTCATATGGCATTATCGTCACAAAATCGTTCTCATTTCTTCAATTCTGCGTTTCAGTTGAGTGGATCAAGCCATGGGTCACATTTTGGGGGAAACATGCACCAATTTACTAGTGGTTCCCCTCTTAATCACCGAATTCAGAATCAATGGGTCAACCAGGTAGGGTTATATCCTGGAGATCATCCAAACCTCCTGAGTAATATGTTGCAGCAACAATTACACCATCATAATGGATCAGTATCTCCTCACTTAATGACTCAATTGCAGCAACAGCAGCATAGACTGCATCATCCTGTTCAGCAATCAGCAAGCTACGTGTCAGGTTTCCAGTCCCATTTATTTAATCCCCACCTTTCGTCTGGCTCATCCGTAATTAGCAAATATGAACATATGCTTGGTCTGGCTGATGTTAGAGATCATAGACCAAAATCAACTCAAAAGGGTAGACACAGTTTTCGTCTGTCTCAACAGGGTTCTGATGCCAGTAGCCAGAAGAGTGATTGTGGTTCATTACAGTTTCGGTCCAAGTATATGACAAGTAACGAAATTGAGAGTATTCTTAGGATGCAGCTTGCTGTGACTCATTGTAATGACCCCTATGTAGATGACTATTATCACCAAGCTTGTCTTGCAAAAAGGCCTTCTGGGGCTGAGTTGAAACATTCATTTTGCCCAACCCAAATAAGGGAACTTCCTCCGCGAGCCCGTGCCAATACTGAGCCACATGCTTTTCTTCAGGTCGATGCTGTAGGGAGGGTTTCATTCTTGTCTATTCGTCGGCCTCGCCCTCTTCTTGAAGTTGATCCTCCAAACTCTTCTGTTACTGGTAGCTCTGATCAAAATATTTCAGAGAAGCCCCTTGAACAGGAGCCTTTGTTTGCAGCCAGAGTCACAATTGAGGATGGTCTCTGTCTTCTTCTTGACGTAGATGATATTGATCGTTTCCTACTGTGTAATCAGCTACAAGATGGTGGAACTCAATTAAGACGAAGACGGAAGGTCCTTTTGGAAGGACTAGCAACTTCGCTTCAACTTGTTGACCCATTGGGAAAGAATGGACACAAAGCTGGGCTTGCTGCTAAGGATGACCTTGTTTTCTTACGATTAGTATCTATTCCCAAGGGACGGAAGCTCCTAATGAAGTATCTTCAGTTGCTTGTTCCTGGTAGTGAGCTTATGCGGATAGTCTGCATGGCCATCTTTCGTCATTTAAGATTCTTATTTGGTGGTCTCCCCTCTGATCTGGCAACAGCAGAGACTACAAGTAACCTTGCTAAGGTTGTTTGTCAATGTGTCCGAGGAATGGATCTTGGTGCTCTTAGTGCTTGTCTTGCAGCAGTGGTTTGTTCCTCAGAGCAGCCTCCTCTACGTCCAATTGGAAGCACTGCTGGAGATGGTGCTTCCCTTATTTTAGTATCTGTTCTTGAGAGGGCTACTGAACTTCTAACTGATCCTCAAGCTGCTTGCAACTATAATATAGGTAATCGTTCATTTTGGCAGGCCTCATTTGATGAATTTTTTGGCCTTCTCACGAAGTATTGCATGAATAAATACCATAGTATCATGCAATCGCTGCTTCTACAAGGGACACCAAACGTGGCTGTAGTTGGGTCAGATGCTGCTAAAGCTGTTAGTAGGGAAATGCCTGTTGAACTCTTACGTGCAAGTCTCCCTCACACTGATGACCCCCAGAGGAAGTTATTACTGGATTTTGCTCAGCACTCTGTGCCTGTGGTTGGATTTAACAGTTATGCTGGGAGTAGTGGTGGTCATGTGAACTCAGAGACAGTGCTAAGTTGATAGATATTTAGATGAGAAGTTCACGTACTGATCATGGTTTTTGGGTTGAAGGTCACATCAAATATACAACCTTGCATCTGTTCAAGTACATTTGGAGCAATCTGAAGTGGAAGTGCAAGTTGCATCTACAGCGGAGGTTTCTGCCTTGTTTGTGTACTTATCCTGATGCCATAACAATGTGTAGCATTGTGATAAATTTGCAATCAGGCCCTTCGTGTATTATGATAGACTTGGCTTGATTTGTTCCTCTTTGTCTTTTCTTTTTCTCTTGACAGGGGAGCTTATTTTATTACTATGCTTGGCTGGTAGGAACACACTAGGGGTTAGCATGTACAGGTTTAGGTACATATTTGATTCCCATGTTTCCTTCCTATTATATATACAAGGCGTGGGGCGGTTGTATTCATATCTACATGTGATAGGTAACCATTCTACTGGAAGTGGCACTGGGGCTGCATAAACTTCACTGGGAAATATGTTGACAAGTTGGCAATGCTGAAATACATAGGAACACTAGTGAAGAATAAATGATATTGACCTTGCTGCATAATTTTATCTTATCACTTTCCTGAGTTGTTAATTTGTAGATGTGTCTTATGTCTGCGCTCAATTATGAGACCATTTAGTTTTATCCAACTATTTTTCTTGACTTCGGTTTGAGTTTCTTAGGAAATATGTTTAGAGATTCTTTTCTGCGCTTGATTCTTTACTTGCCCGGCTATATATGAAAATTAGATGTTACTAAGCCACTTTTGAGGCTGAATGCATGAATATATCTTTGCTGATTCCGCTTTACAACGTCTATGTTTGAGAGGGACGAACAAATATAGTAAAACGTTAACCTTCAGTGAATTCCACTGAAGACTTAGTTAATGTTTCATATATACTCTTGCCATCAGAGTTCAAGAAATAAAAAAACGCTAAATTGACATATGGCGTGTTCGCTTCTGCTTTCAGTATAATAATGTGAAAGAGGTCCTGTTATTTGGCCAAAATTAAATTTGGAATGCCATATTAAAATATTGATAATAATTGTAAGTAACAATTTTGTGAGAAGGCACATCTAAGCTCATTTACCTGTAGATTACACCTTAAGCGTGGCTTTGTAGCAGAGCTTCTATTACATTCTCAACGTTGTGTAGCAGAGATTCAAGTATAATCTAGCATTTTCTTCCAAGACCTGGTTTTTCGTATCGTTAAAATTAAAGGGTAACTTGTGTTGGAAGACCACGAGAGCGATTCATTCAGAACCAACCTCAGATAAACAAAAATTTGTGAAACATAAATATATGTACTTTCCACTATTTTGCGAATGGATTGAATTGAGTGATGAAAATTGTTGTGATATATTAAAATAAACAAAAAGGGACAAAATCTTAATGGAAAATTTGAGAAAAGATAATGCGCTATTTGGGATTGCAATTAAGAGATATCAACCACCTTGTTAATTGGCAAGATCAACTGCAGAGGCTTGCGTCACCTTCTTTAGTTTCGATGCCAACACAGATTGAGCCATTGCTGGTTGGGGTTGCTGCTCCTCCGCTTTTGGTTTAGAATTCTCATGGCTCTCCTTCACGACGTTGGCCGCCGGCATCTGCCTTTAGGAACCAGCGTGATTTCGATGGGTCGAAAAACCAGAGTGAGAGGTTTGGTTTTAAAGATTGTAGCTCCACTGAGGAGGAAACAAAGGATGATGATGTGTTGGTGTTGGAATTATGGCCCTTTCCTCTCCTATACGATGACTTATGAGTTATGAACGATGAACGATGACATGACAGCCATGATTTTAGGATATCAAATGCAAATATTGAGAGAGAGAATTCAAGTTGGCTTCTCGCTACTCTGTGGTGTTGCAATTGCAAATTCGATTTGAAGAAGCAAGTACTCGACGGGAAAACTTCTGAATCGATAACTATTGCTCCCATAGTAACATATAATTTATTATTATTTCAAATAATAGGATATAATATAATTTCTTTTAAAAAAAGGATATAATATAATTAAAGGAAAATAATGAGATAAAAACATAAATAACTTTAATTTAATATGCTGAAATGATTATAACGATACACATGTATATTTTAAAAATCAAAGGCTAATGTCAAATAGTGTATGTGTGCACACATACTCAGTGTATTGTTGGTGGAAGTTATATAGCGTCGGTTAGAGAAAACCGCCGTTAATCACATCTCCCTCTGTCCCCAAATGGATTGGCATTAAACGGCAGTTTTTCATGGTCCTTTAACAGCATTTTGAACTGCGGCTAAACGCCTGTTTTTTAAAAAAAAATTATTTCCCTCAAATGCAATCTCTAATCCATTAAAAAAAGAAAAAGCAAACAAGATAAAACAATTATACAAGGAAGATATGCAAAAGAGAGGGAACTCTTCGGTACATGGAACCTCCTTTGGCCAACCATATACAGTAGTTGAAGATGAGAACACAAGCTGAAATCGTTCAAGAAATACAAAATCAGTTAAATAACCAGATTGCAGCATCAAGACAATATAATACCTAACCAATCTCGCAAAACACTTCAAGGTATCAATACTGTCAGGAGAATAGAAGAAGCAAGATCTAGATTTCATCTTGAAATAGCTCGATGTGGCTTCTACTGAATTTTTCCAATAAACAATGGTAACTTAATGCTTTGATAATTTCCCATTATCACTACTAAATGTCTATGACAGCAACCCGTTAAGGGCCACTGAACTTCATATTTAGATCGAACAAGGTGGCCCCCATTCCTATCTGACAATAGAATTGCCACGTAAGTCTGAAAATATTAATGATATTTCTCCCATGCTGTTGAAGTCAATCATGCAGCAGGACCCGTTGTAACTTGAAGTGTTTTCTGAGATTGGTTACCTATCAATCATGCAGCAGGTTGATAGGGATACCTATTCCAATATGTACGATTGTAAACTTGAAGAAAGGGTATGGCAGATGGACGATGGAGGCAACAAGAAAACCAATGAGTGAGCCTGATATGGAACTCAGAACAACATTCATGGGAATAAACCACCTGCAAAAATGAAAAATGAAATAGCCAAGTATGAATTGGTGTGGATATGAAATAAAAGGAAACAGTGTAGCAATTACCAGTTAAGCATCTTCTGCAAGGTAACAGCTTGTCCAAGTTGGGAGAATATCAAGCAGGGAAGCAAGAGTGAAAAGACCAGCTGTCCCAGAATCGTGAGGAAGAGAGCAATTGAATTCAATAATTACGAATGGATTGAAAAATAAATAGATACATACCCCATTCAAAAGCTTCCTTCCGCTAGCAGGCAAAATGTTAACATACTCGGAAGCCATAAGAAATCCCAAGAAACACATTATAAACACTTTGGCTATGGGTAACACTGCGATTTTGATGGACCCCAACAACAATTCTCCTCCAGCTACGCCCTGATTTTGCAGAGCCGACAGAAATCTCTCCATCATTGCCATTAATTGTTGAAGAAAGAGGATGTCATCGATATGCAAACAATGTTGTAAGATAAATAATGATATAAGAAGCCAAAAAGAAAAATACAACAGTAAAATGTTCAAGTAGGATTTGGACACACCAAAAGAGGATTTATTGGAACCCATTCTTCCCTTAGAAGCCACTGTTGCAGTGCCTTTCTTGTTTCTTCAGGTGTCAAAGTTTTCTAGCAAAGTGAAGAGGATTAGTAACTTTCAATTGTGACCTTCTAAAACACAATGGCAGAAGAAACTAAATGCAAGCCACTCAAAGAGCCGATTTATTATTGCTGACTAACACTGATTCATAATCTAGCAAGTAGCCAACTAAACAATTTTATCATCATATAACAACGCATTTACAAATCTTTACCTCCTCTGCTCGTACTGTCCAATATTGATCATTAATATTCTCAATCTTTTCCTAAAATCATTGCTTCAAGCATAATAAACAAATAGGTTTCAAGTATATAATTGGCACTCTCCAGCAAGCAATGCCTGTTAAAGGTTAATCTTAAGACTAAAAAGCTAGTTTTATGAAGACTCTGGTGGTTACAGTCAACACCATAGACAAAAATGAACTCTAAAATAAGACATGAAGAATATAGTATGTTGGTTGAAATAATTAAAAATTCAACATTGAAGCATCTATTCAGGTAAGCTTAATAATATTTTTTATATATAGAATGTCATAAATATGAAATAAGCCACATACAAATAACATCCGATTCAATACCAATAGAACAAATCAAGGTAACTCTGTAATAGGATTTCTCTTCATTTTCCTTATTCATCATCAACGGTGGTAGTACCAAATTGTAACTTATATATTCTACAGTAACACGGGGAAGTAGAGCTATCTATCTAAAACAATCTTCAAACTAAAATATGCACCTAACCTAACTTAAGAAGAATTCAAAAACTTACTTGCATGTTCTCCCATATTGACATTGCCCATGGCCTCAGAATATAGCAGCCAGAAATATCATAATACTCAATCATTTCCCCATTAACAACTATTAGAATGTGCAACAAACCTTGTTTCTAACATGGATGAATGCCTCTTCTGCATCTCCGCTGAATAGATGTGGGGCTTATGGTGTACCTAAATAGGGGGAAAATGATATTACAAATTTGCTACCAGTAAGAATTGTAAACCAATGATAACGATGTCAAAAGCAGCAGAAGATGAAAATAAATGTCAACTACTTTTGTTTCCAGAACAACCTACTTTTGAAACTCCAAAGAGAGCAGAATAATGGATGCATGGCTCACCTTGACATACAAGGAAGACTGAAGAGGAAGATGAACAAAACCAGAAAAATCCCTTCAAATCTAGATTCAAAATTCAAATTCAAATGTGCAAGGAGAAACAAATTGCTAGCATAGAGAGAGAGCGGTAAAAGAGAATGATATAGGCAAGGAGAAAATAAGAGACCATGTGTCAATTAATGTGAGAGATACATAACATTCAGATAGACCGAGTAGGTATGAAAACATCCAAGTCAATATCGAAGTTCAAGCAAGTTATACAAAGAAAAAGAAAAAGCACAACTAATCAATATCTAACTCGGCTCCATCATCATCACCATCCCCATGATCCCCACCATCTGCTTCGCCTTGCGATGGTGCTTGCGGTGCAAGATGTTCGACTCAAAAGCGAGGGATTCGTGATAAGATAGGCACCAACATAGGTACCAGCTGAGTCTTAACAAACGAAACCATCGCCACATTAACAGCTGAGTTAACGACTATGTTTAAGTAATCTGGAGTGATTGAGGGACCAGCGGCCTCCGAGGATGATGAATGCATGGGTCCATGGACTCCAAGATCTAAGCTGTGACCCATGCCATGGACCCTCCCTTTCTTGGTGGGACCCGCAACATCTAGCCACACCTCTGGGTCAACCACAAGATGCGTAGAGGAGTCTTCTCCATATTTCTCGGACATTGCGATGTCAAGGGTCTCCTAAAACAATAAATAAATAAAATGTTATCAAGAAAATCAATAACTTAACAAATATAATGAGATTGTAGTTTTAAAAACACCTACAATGAAGTTCTTTGCGTGGTCAAAAATATATTCCCCAGACTTCTTCTTATGTGTACAATAGTACACATCACGATAGGATACCTCATGCTTCAACTCTGCCTCCTGTAATCAACATTTATTAGAATATACAATAAATAGCTATACAATTATATAAGAAAATTAATTATTACCATCTTCTTCTTGTGCTGACCGAAGCTGATTGAGCCTTCAGTGTACAACATGGATTCAGGCATGGATGCCCTGTTGCTTCGACCGGCATCTGACTTCCTTTGCCACTCTGGTGTCAACCATATGTCGACTAAGCTATCCCAGACTTCGCTCTTCATCCTTTTCGACGCATGGCCCTTAGTGTCAGCCAGGTTAGTTGAGTTCACCGCTTTAAGGGCTGCAATCCTTGCGTTCTTTAACATGTCTGGATAGCGGTCCATGCATGTCTTTTCCCAAACATTTCTCGCCATGGAGCGATCATAATCTGATGCAAATTGATATTGATCCTACATAAGTAAAATGTAAGTATAATTTCTCTATACATAAAACATAGAATATATCATTTTAAAAATGTAGTTACTTACCATGAAATCTATAAACAATGCGTTCTTCATGTCACTAGGATAATTTTTCCACCTCTCCACCGGAATGGGCATTCGGATGAGCACAGAAGACATAATGGCATGTGTCACAGTCTGTGGGACAAATCACTTCCTACAAGTGGAATAAAATATGGTTACAATTTAAAAATAAAATAAATGAAATAAAACATAGTATTCACTATTACTTACGGGACAGGGATGGCCTCCACAGATATAACTGGCCTCCTATCAATGTTTGCGCCAGATTCGCTCGAAGGCACCGAAGTTGGACCGCCAGTTGGTGGGCCAGTGGTGGGTGGGTCAGCAGCTGAAGGGCCAAAAGTGGGTGGGCCAACAATTAATGGAGCAACTGATGGACCACCAGTCAACGGGCCAATAGCTGAAGTAGCACCTAACATAATTACAGCAAACAAAAAATTCATACACACATTACATTTATATAAATTAAGATTTAACAATACTTAAAAAATTATTGTACGGGTATACCTGTGGAGCGAGGAAAAGGCAGGGGTGGTGGAGAATCAATGGACAGTAAAGAAGGTTGGGGCAGATTACTGCGACCTCTCCCCCTGCCTCTACCTCGTCCAGTGCCTCTACCTCGAACTGTCATGATGAATATCTACATAATGAAACATGATATTCTTTTCATAAAAAAAAATTATGCATTTACGTTTAATCCAATCCGAATAAAAAATTCACAATTCACTGGAGCCATTGAGTAGCTCTTGTGTTCTATATTTTTATCACCAAACAATAAAAGATGTTGAACTAACTCATAACTGCATTTCAAGCAACAATCTTTGCTGTCTAGCCACAGAACATGTACAAATACAAGCATATCATTGAAAAAAAGAATATTTAAGGAAGAGATTAATTGAACTATGTGTCAATTGAATAAAATTCAACTATCACTACTTGAGTCGTAATCATATAGTTCATCATCTTCATCAAAGGACTCGTTACTTTCATTATCTTCGTTGTCATCAATGAATTGATCAACAGATGGAACATTCAATGGATTATGTATCTCATTTATGCCCACTTCTTCCATTGGGGAATGAGCATCAAACAAGGAAATTGCTTCATCATCCGTGGCAATATTGTATGTTCTTAGAGATCCATCATCTTGGTAATAATCAATAACAGCTAGCTCACTTGATCGATCACCTTCATCATTCAATGTCTCGGCCACGAAGAGTTTTTTTCTAACTTTGCAAGCTTCCCACCATTCACCACTAACTCTACCTCCGCTCAGTAGGTATCTTGTATAATACACTTGTTGTGCCTGTTTAGCTAATACAAATGGCTCATTTGAGTGAAGCCTAGATCTGTGCTTAACGTCAATCAACACATATCTCTCATCAACCTTTACTCCATCTATCGGGTCAAACTAATAGCATCGTAAAAGAAAGACTTTGTTCTGACGTCCTAGATATGACAATTCCAATATCTCTTCAAGAATACCATAATTGTCTAACTCATTCTCACCATATATACTTCCTTTAATGTACACCCCACTGTTCATGGTAGCTTTATTTTGTCTGTATTCCTTAGTATGGAATCAATATCCATTAACTATTATGCCATTGTATGAAGTGACGGACTTGGATGGACCATAACTCATTTGTTGAATCATTTGATCCTCAACTCCTCCTCTATTCACCTGTGAATCATTACAAAGACAATAAACAATCGTAACATTTAGTATAATGATATATGATATATACAATTTTGGACAACGGACTCACTAGATGCTTTAGCCATTTACTGAACTCCTTATCTCGAACTTCCAATATTTGATCATCAGTGATACTGGGATTTGTTTCCCTTAGTGAATCCTCAAATTCTCTAATTCATACAATAATTAGTTTTAAGTAGAATATATTTGAAAAATTACTAAATAACTAAGTTAGGGAGTAGACTTACTGGAGGTATGGTTCTACTTCACTGCAATTTAAAGCACATATGTCTTAGCAATTTCAAGCCCCTTGTCTGTCAAGAATCTATTACGACCTCTCCTGATGGGGCGACATGGATGCCTAAAAATAGACAAGCATTCATCAACCGTGTCTTCCCCACCATCGTCATTCCTAGGAACTTGAGTGCACCTTGTTTGTAGGTGTGGATCAAAATACATGAAAGCAAAATTGGAAATTTCTTCTAAAATATATGCTTCACAAATAGACCCCTCAACTCTTGCCTTATTTTTAACCTTCCTTTTCAAGTACAGCATACATCTCTCAAATGGATACATCCACCTGTATTGTACAGGTCCTCCTACCTTAGCTTCATAAGGGAGATGCACAACTAGATGTTCCATCACGTCAAAGAATGCTGGCGGAAAAATCTTCTCTAACTTGCAAACTGTTTCAATTATGGACATTTTAACATTCTCCATAATAGGAGCACGTATTTCAGTCGCACAAATTTCTTTAAAGAATAAGCTAAGTTCAGCTAATGCTCCCCATATAGGTTTCGGCAGCATATCACGAAACGCTAGAGGAATTAACCTTTGCAAAAAAAACATGACAGTTATGGCTTTTCATTCCATATATTTTCCCATCATCTACTTTGATGCAACGAGCAATGTTCGACACATACCCATCCAGAAATTTCGATATTTTTACCCACTCACATACTGTTCTCCTTTGGTTGGCATTCAAAACATATGTTGCCTTTGGTTTTTTACACTTGTGATTCTTAACTATCAACTCTAAGGTGGGACGCTTGCATATCATCTTTAAATCTTCTCTTACGTTTGCATTGTCTTTCGTCTTGCCCTTTATATCTATGATAGTGTTGAAGATATTGGCAAACACATTCTTCTTAACATGCATAACATCCAAATTATGTCGTATCAGATTTGTGGACCAATAAGGCAATTCCCAGAATATGCTTTTCTTTACCCAGTTATGATCTTTACCGAAGCCATGTTGTTTTTGATGACCTGATGTCAAGCCAAAAATGACTTCCTCAAGTTGAGTCACTATATTCAAGACATTTGCCCCACTCAATTGATTTGGTGGCAAAGACTTTTCCACTGTTGATTTCTTAAAAGAATACCTATCGCGACGAACGGATGATCAAGAGGCAAATATTGACGATGGCAATCAAACCAACAATATTTCCTACTGTGGTTCAATACAAATGACTTACTGTGCTCCATACAATAGCGACAAGCAAGTCTGCCATGAGTGCTCCACCCACACAACATTCCATAAGCAGGAAAGTCACTTATTGTCCACAGCAAAGCTGTTTTCATTTTTAAATTTTGCTTCTTCCACACATCAAAAGTGTTCACCCCATCTTCCCACAACATCTTCAGCTCATCAATCAGAGGTCTAAGATATACATCTAAACTCTTACCCGGTGACTTTGGACCAGGAATCACAAGACTGAGAAATATATATTCCCTTCTCATACACATACTTGGGGGAAGATTGTACGGTGTGATAAAAACTGGCCAACATGAGTACGGAGTAGTCGAACCACCGAAGGGATTAAAATCGTCTATGCAAAGGCCAAGCCTAACATTTCGAGGTTCTTGTGCAAATGTCAAATGGGCAGCGTCAAATTGTTTCCAAGCTTCAACATCAGCAGGATGCGTGATCAACGATTTATCTCGATGCACTCCATCTGCATGCCAGCGTATATATTGTGCAGTGTTTTTGGACATAAACAGAAGCTGAAGCCTTGGAATAATGGAAAAATATCGCAACATTGAGTATGACACACCCTTCTGATTCATTGAACGTCCCGCCTTCAGCTTGAATCGTGGGTGTCGACATACTAAGCAAACTGTCTTGTCACTATTTTCTTCGTAATACAACATGCAGTGATTAGGACACGCATCTATCTTTTGATATCCTAATCCCAATTCATTAACCATTCTCTTCGATCTGTAAAAATTTTCAGGTAACCTTTTTGAGTCCGGAAACATGCTCTTAATTATGGCCATCATTCGGTCATAACAACGCTCACTCATGTTGAACTCTGATTTCAGATTCAAGAGTTGAGTTACAGCTGACAATTTTGTGTGCTTTTGGCAACCATCCCATAAAGTTTCGTCTACATCTCTTAGCAAGTCATAAAACTTTGAAGCCGATGGATTTGGATCCTGATCAATCAATTTGAGACACTTATGTTAAGCTTTGTATTAGGCTTCATTAGATGTTTATTGTGCCCAATATTAGTATTTTAGATGAGTTTAATGTTGTTGGGCTTCATTGGGTTTTAATGTAAATATTGGATAATTTTCGGATTTTGATGCATTTTGACCTTTCTTCCTTGGTCAGACCATAACTTGGGACTCAGTGATCCAATTGAGGTGATCTTGGTGTCTTTGGAAAGCTAAGACAAGGATCTACAGGTTTCATGAAGAACTCAAGAGCTGGATCAGACTTCTAAGGGCCCAAAATAGCCTTGCAATACAGAATGAGTTTGCTGTCACGGAACCATCTGGGCAGTATGCACATATTGGACTATATAGTGGGTTATAGGCCTCCTCTTGGGCTGAAACTTCGTCATTTGAAAGATAAGACCCATATCTCCAACTTCACTGAAGACCATTTTGTCAATAGATGTTGTTTTAGGCATGATAATGAAGCTACAAGTTGGTCTGAATTTGGAAACACGTTCTTCCAACCTAACTTGAGGTAGGTGCAGTGTTTTTGGCATTTCTGGAGTTCTAAAAGTCCAAATGACATGATTCAAATTGGAGATTTTCAAGGAGACAACTGGCTACAACTTTGATGAAGACATCCAAGCCAAAATACACCGTCTAGGTGATGAATTTGAAGCTAGAAGTCGGATAAGAGTTGTTGACTAAAAGCCACCAACCATACACCAACCCACCTACCATGCACCAACCCACCAACCATGCATCAAGCTTCCATTTTTGACAATTTTCATATTCTTATAGCTTGTATTCAGATTATGTACATGTACAAATTGGCTTCTAGGATTAGTATAAATAGATCCAACCTCTTTGTATTAGAGACATTCAATTTGGAAGTAAGTTTCAAGAAAGTTTGAGTATTTGTGAGAGTTTTCTTTCTCTTCTTCTTCATTATCTTTGCAATTTCGTTTTTGTTCTTTAAATTCTGAGTTCTTCCTTCCCATCCATGGAAGGCTAGGCTCTCATAATCAATCCAAGGGATTAGCCATCTTGTTGTTTAATTTGGAGATCTTGTTTTGCTTGTTCATATTGCTTAATTCTTATTCAAGTTTCTCTTCTTCCTCTTTTGATTTTTATCTAGATTAAATTGCTTAATTTGATTTAGATGTTGATGTGGTAATAGCTTTATTATCATGTATTCAAAGAGGATCATAAAGATTAAACAATATATTAAAGCTTTTTGATAGATTGTTTAACTTGGTTAAATTCTAGATCTTAAGTTAATCTATGTTGGATGGTGCTTACTTTATCTAACCTTGGTTAATCAAATCCTAGATGCTTATCTAGTAAAGAATTCTTGGATCATGTTAAGGCTTCTTGATGTGATCTAAGGCCAAGAACATGGTTAGCAATTAAGTGAATTCCTTGTGATCAATGATGAGTTAAACTCAAGATCGGTAAATTTCCTTGGATTGGTTGTTTCTTTAGATTTGTTTTCAACTTTGAATCTCCTACTTTTATTAATCTTGTTAATCAACAACAAAACCCCCCCTTTTCTAATTATCTTGATCTAATTAAATCTTTGTTTTTGGATCCTTGAGAGACGATTCGGTTCATTCTCTATACTACAAATTAGTTTGTGAACCGGTTATTTTATTTGATAGGTCTCGACAACCTCTTGTCAGATCCTCTTCTATATCTTCAACTTCTGAACTTAATATATCACCTGCGGCATCCATAACCATGTCCACATATGGGTTCCTAGTCTCCACTTCATCATCAATGATAATGTTCGTCGAACCACTATCCCTCCAATTATCCTCGCCATGAAGAGTCTAATTTACGTAGCCCTCCATAAATCCGTAATCATATAGATGTTTTTCAACGCAAAATGATTCCATCCTAACACGGTTCTTACATCTTGCACATGGACAAAGAATGCGACTTAATGAATCAACAACTGTTGGTGTTCTTTAGCAAACCTAATGAAATCACTAACTCCAATACTGAATTCTTCACATACACGGCCAATGGGATCCTTTCTTCGTAACATCCAACTTCTATCAAGTCTCATGATTACTGAAATCAATATAGCACATTACTACGATTATTTACAAAATCCTCATCTTGCTCTTAACATGGCATGGCCCTATCCCATTCGAGAAGACACTCTTTCAACACTTGGTTGGTAGCACTCACAAAAATCACACATCTTATACTTGACAAAATTTCTGCAGCATTTCCCATTGGTCTCCAAGTGCACAACTTGAAAGTGGTGACATCTACCACGATCAAGTATGCACCCAGAGAACATAAGGAAATACAGCACAACAAAATTTCATCAAGTATATAATATGAGATTTAAGGAATAACTACTAATCAAGTGAGGAAAAAGTGTCTTCCCAAACTGTCCCACTTGGACAATTCAAGATCCAATACAATGAGGGGTACCTTGAAAAAGTACACATGCTCACTTATATTGAATCTCAAACGGGATACTAAGGGTTGACACAAAATTTAACTAGAATTTCAACTAGATTTAGTAGTTGAAATTCAAATTCATAGGTGATCAATCAATTTGAGACACTTATGTTAGCTTTGTATTAGGCCTTATTAGATGTTTATTGTGTCCAATATTAGTATTTTAGATGAGTTTAATGTTGTTGGGCTTCATTGGGCTTTTATGCAAATATTGAATAATTTTCGGATTTTGATGCATTTTGACCTTTCTTCCTTAGTTAGGCCATAACTTGGGACTCGGTGATTCATTTGAGATGATCTTGGTGTTTTTGGAAAGCTAAGACAATGCTCTACAAGTTTCATAAAGAACTCAAGAGTTGGATCGGACTTCTAAGGGTCCAAAATATCCCTGCAATGCAGAGTGGGTTTGCTATCACGAAAATCTGGGCAATGTGCACATATTGGACTACATAGTGAGCTATAGGCCTCCTCTTGGGCTGAAACTTGGCCATTGGAAAGATAAGACCCATATCTCCAACTTTCCTGAAGACCATTTAGTCAATAGATGTTGTTTTAGGCATGATAATGAAGCTACAAGTTGGTTTGAATTTGGAAACACGTTCTGCTAACCTAACTTGAGGTAGGTTCAGTGTTTTTAGCATATCTGGAGTTCTAAACGTCCAAGGCGACAACTGGCTACAACTTTCATGAAGACCTCCAAGCCAAAATGCACCGTCTAGATCATGAAAATTAAGCTAGAAGTCGGATAAGAGTTGCTGACTAAAAGCCACCAACCATACACCAACCCACCTACCATGCACCAACCCACCTACCATGCACCAACCCACCAACCATGCATCAAGTTTCCATATTTGACAATTTCCATATTTTTATAGCTTGTATTCAGATTATGTACATGTACAAATTGGCTTCTAGGATTAGGATAAATAGAGCTAATCTCTTTGTATTAGGATGATTCAATTTTGAAGTAAGTTTGAAGAAAATTTGAGTATTTGTGAGAGTTTTCTTTCTCTTCTTCTTCATTCTCTTCAGAATTTTGTTTTTGTTCTTTTATTTCTGAGTTCTTCCTTCCCATCCATGGAAGGATAGGCTCTTATAATCAATCCAAGGGATTAGCCATCTTGATGTTTAATTTGGAGATCTTGTTTCGCTTGTTCATATTGCTTAATTGTTATTCAAGTTTCTCTTATCCTTCTTTTGATTTTTATCTAGATTGAATTGCTTAATTTGATTTAGATGTTGATGTGATAATAGCTTTATTATCACGTATTCAAAAAGGATCACATAGAATAAACAATTTATTAAAGCTTTTTGATTGATTGTTTAGCTTGGTTAAATTCTTGATCTTAAGTTAATCTATGTTTGGATGGTACTTACTTTATCTAACCTTGGTTAATTAAATCCTAGATGCTTATCTAGTAGAGGATTCTTGGATCATGTTGAGGCGTCTTGATATGATCTAAGGCCAAGAACATGATTACCAATTAAGTGAATTCCTTGTGATCAATGATGGATTAAACTTAAGATTGGTAAACTTTCCTTGGATTGGTTAATTTGTTAATTACTTTCCTTTAATTCAATTAGTGTATTATCTTTTCAAATCATCAAAACCCCCCTTTTAATTATCTTGATCTGATTAAATCTTTGTTCTTTTGGATCCTTGAGAGACGATTCGATTCATGCTCTATACTACAAATTAATTCACGAACCGGTAAATTTTATTTATTTGACGGGTCTCGATAACCTCTTGTCAATAGGGTATACACCAAAAGAGTCACGAATATTCATGACCCTTTTTCCCTACTTAACGGGAATTACCCCTTGCGGGAACCCCAAAATCCAATAAGAATTACCCCTTGTATAAACCCTTAACTTTTATCCATATCAAACATTCCCATTTATGTAAATATGGAAGATTATGTGATTGAAAATATCACACTACAACAAAGAGGCTTAATAGTACCATGATAAATTACTCTCATCAATATATCAAGGACAAAATAAATTGACAAGACATCATGTGACATAGCAGCCCTCTAAAATTAGACAATGGAAACTCTATATGTAACATCCCTAAATTTCATATGTTATGATTTAGCTAAGTTCTTTGAATGGATTGTATGTTCTGTTACAGAAAAGGTGATAGATTGAGTTAGAATGATTGATTTGAGATTCTGGCTATACCGGTGAACTCGGTAGAACCTAAGGAAGAGATAGGTGGAATTTAAACTCTTAGATTTACTCTGGTTAAGTTAGGACCTACTGGTAAATTTAATTTTCTTCAGGACCTATTGGGAATTCTTAGAAATCACAAGGGTATTTTAGTCTTTTTACACCTCAGTGGCAATTTGGTATTTTTCCACATAAGTGGGGGGCAAAGTTGACAAAGCAACTTCACCCCCTTGTGGTTAAGAGAACCGGTCCTATAGGGAGAGCCAAAGGGCTCATCTTCTCCAAATTGCTAAGTTCTCCATAGCCAAAGCTTGCTCCAAGTTCAAGGTTCCAAAGTAAGTGTTTTTATGCACCTTTTGGCTTAAGTCCTTTGATGGTTATTGATCACTATGATCTCTTCTTCAATCCTATGGTATTAGTTTCTTGAGAAACTCATTTTCATCCCCAAGAATCAAGAACACCCATGTCTAAAAGTTGGTTGTTTTGCTTGAGTGTTTTGAAGGAAGTTGAAGGGAAGGTTGTCTTGACTACCAATTCCATCTTGGAATCAAGCTAGGAGCACTTCAAGGTGAGTGTGGATTTACTTGTGCTATGGTATGATGTTCTTAGAGTGAAAGTGTATGATGTATGACTAAGCTTGAATCTAGGGTTTTCACCTATGCTTGAGGTTGGATGTGTTTTTATTACATGTTTTCAAGGATTAGGGTTTAGGAAAAATGAGTGGAATGATTGGTATACTTGATGGATTTGAGGACATAATCCCATAGAGAAATTAGGGTTTTGATTTGAAATTGGGCGTGGCACTATTCCTGCCCAGAAGACCAACCACGGGCGTGGTCCCCATCACGGCCCGGCCGTGGTCCTCTCTGGATAGGAAATGTTGATGTCTCGTGCCCAACCACGGCCATGGTCCCCACCACGGGCTGGCCGTGGTTGGCTCTGGAAAGAAAAATGTTGTGTGCTGAAATCTGACCACGGGTGTGGTGGCCACCACGGGCTGGCCGTGGTCCAGACCACGGGCGTGGTGCCAACCAGGGGCAGGCCGTGGTTGTCTCTGTTCCCAATTTGTTGAGTTTTGTTTTCTGAACCGTGGCCGTGGTTACCACCACGGGCTGGCCGTGGTTGACTCTGTTTGTGTTATTGTGGTGCTTTTGCCTAGGGTCTTGATACCATATGCTAGGTTTAGGATGAAGGATGACTTAGCACTATAATGAGATGGGTAGCTAAGTAAGAATGCTTGATAGAAATGACTTAGCACTTTAATGAGATGTGTAACTAAGTAAGAATGCTTGATAGAGTTGAGCATAATGGTTATGTGTTGTATATGCTTGAATTACTTACATGTAATGTTATTATGATGATATTATGAATGAGCATGATATGAGTATGAGAACATTGCATTGCATAGCGAGATGGCCTAACCAGAAAGGGTTAGTGTACAAAACAGAGGGGTGCCTAGCTGATGAGCTAGATGGAAATGAAATAGCATACCTAATTGCATTGCATTGCGAGGTGACCTAACCGGAAAGGGTTAGTGTACAAAACAGAGGGGTGCCTAGCTTATTAGCTAGAAGGAAACGGAATTGGCATAACACATTCATATGCATATTGCGAGGGCCTAACCGAAAGGGGTTAGTGCACAACAAGAGGAGTGGAGAAAGAAAAAGTATGAATAAAAGGTGTGAACATCATGTGCATTCATTCATTGCATTGGTTGGTTGGTGTTACTTGACATATTGTGAATTGTGTTATACTTGCTCTCTACTTACAGTTATACTTTATTTGCAAGTTTATTCATATTCACTGGGAAGTTGTTCTCACCACCTCTTTCTCAGATTCGCAGGAACACCCCGGACCCTCTACGGGTTAAGTACGGAGGATTCTGTAGATTTATTTTGAGATTCATATTTTGATGGAGTTGAGCTCCGTGATGTAACTATAATAGGAAGTGTATCACATTCTTTTGATGTAAATATGAAAGGGAACTGAATACTACCTTTGATGTACTCGGTTCCGTATATGTTTAGTGTGCTCAGTCAGGATAGTGTTAGATTACACTTGTATAACGTTGCATACTCTGATAATAGTTTGGTTGAGATCTGAGATCTCTTGATGATATATGTGTATGCGTATATATATAATATATGTACTCTGGTTGGTTTGAAATGGTTGTTGGAAATCCGCTGCTTATGTTATATTTTGTGGTAATGTTCAAGAAACAAATGAAACGCTGCCGAATTTTCTATATTTATATATTCCACGTAAGGCTTATGGTTGGTAAATAACATGTAACTAATAGGTCTTACACTATACAATTAGAAGCAAATTTATATCAGAGTATTAGACAATAATTGATTTAGAGCTAGAGGCAAAAGAAGGAATATCTAGCATAAGAAGTTTCTCATATATCCCACCAGTAACCATCACTGCCACCTAATAGATTTACTACTAGAATAAGGAGGAACCTAATGTACAGACAAGGTATGGTTTCTTTCATTTAGACAGGAAAGAATTATGTATTACTCAATCGAACAAATGTCATATCATACTTCTCAGTTCATTAGCCACACAATAAAGGCATATATCTGTGAGCGGTGCATAAACATATATATAGCAACACATACTCCAACAAGCATGCTACAATATTAACTCTGTCTAGTTGTCAACCCAATCTTACTGCCAGATAACCATTCCAAAATTTAATGATTTTACTAATGAATCTTAAGCACAACACCTATCACAA
Organism: Styphnolobium japonicum; assembly: GCA_023212625.1. Taxonomy (NCBI): domain Eukaryota; kingdom Viridiplantae; phylum Streptophyta; class Magnoliopsida; order Fabales; family Fabaceae; genus Styphnolobium; species Styphnolobium japonicum. The sequence goes on along the minus strand of JALBWW010000008.1, from coordinate 12,297,006 downwards.
ACAAGAAATCTCTTTGCCATTTAGCAGACAAGTCAAACTGAAATTTGCTTAGCTACCTTCCTTGCACCAAATTCCACATATCCTAAAGCCATACTAATCTCCAGCTTGAGCTCTATATTTACCATAAGCTATTATTTAATCAAAAAATTGAAAATGAGCTTCATCTGTGAAGAAATCACTATGGTAAAAAATGTTTTAAAAAATCCATCTACGACATCTCAAAGATCACAATCAGCATTCCAGAAAGACAAAGATAACAAGTGAAAAGAATTAATAACATCAAGACAATTATCAATATTGGGGGAAGAAACATAGTATATCAGTAATACCATAGATCATGATTGAAAATATTACCAGAATTACAAACATAGAAAACAGAGAAAGCAACCCCGTGTGGATCAGTGAGAACACCATTTGTTTAATATTTAGATAAAACGAAGCGTAATGCAATGTTAAAATGAGATGTCTACAATCAAAAATGGGTTCTTGCATATTTTGATATGGACAAAATACAAATTCCTAGAGTGGTTATCTACCACAAGAAAACAGTAAGGTAAATATAATCAATTTAAAATTTTAAAAAGGAAAAGATAACTCTAAAAACTTTCAACTTCAAAGAAGATCTTTCAACTGCACGTATTATACCTTTTACAGTTTTACTAGCTATGACAAAGTACTCTGAGTCTACCACATTGTTGCATGTTAAAAACTTAGTGAAGAATCCTACCAAAAAAATATTCACCCAAAAAATCCACTGAAAAAGTAGTCCTTAAGCAGTAGACTCAGCAAAAAACAGGACCCCAACCCCCTATCATCACCTAGAAGGACCTCAACGGCACAGTACAGACCAGGATCTCTTGACACTGGACTCATGCTATTATAATTGAATGGAAATCATTACATGAAACAATCTAATGAAATTTATACCTAACTAGCAGCAGCGGCTAAATGAAAATGAACTAAGAAAATTATATTTAAAAAAAAAAAGGTAGATGCAATGAAAACGTCAAACAGGAAATTTTCCTTTCCACTATTAATTCTCATACTAAGTTGAATCATAATAACCAAAAATTGCAAATCTCACATCATCCCACCCAAAAAACAATAATCCCATTTTCACACTTTCTAATTACTACAGTTACAACTGCAACTAAGAATATATGCAATCAGCTTTTTTTTTAAAAAAAAAAAGTGTTTTTGGTCTATTTTAGGCTGTGATTTAGGTTTCATTTTACCTGGCTCATTATATATATGAGTAGCATATTAAAATATTAATGCCTTGATATAAATGTGTGTGTGTGTGAATTGATTTTTCTCTTATGAAAAAAATATACATAATAAAAGAATAAGGTAGTCTAAATATAAGGCCTGAATAAAAATTGGGCTTTTGGACTTTGCTCTAAACATAATCTAAATCAAGCTTAGGATCAGTAAAAGACATTTAAGCCTAGCTTGGTTATGACCAATGATAATAAATATGTTAAATATTTTATTTTATTTGTTTTATTATAAAATTGACTTATTTTTATTATAAGATACGTCTTTTAACATGTTTAGTCTCCTACATTGTACACTTATTTAAATATTTATCATGTAAAAAATTTAAATCTTTTCTAAATTTTCTTTTAATTGAACGTGTAAACTTGGCATGAATATCTAATTGTGTAAACTTGGCAGGAATAAATCCAACGTGTAACCTTTCCAATAATATAATGGAAGTCAGTCAAGTATATGATGTAAAGAGAGGCAAGCTATAGCTATTATCTCTTTAGATAATGGCTAGCATTAACACGTGATGTTATCAATCAAATATACACATGACACCTCATAGCTTTGTACTATGTATCTCTTAAGATAATGGTTGGCATTAACACATTTCATCATCATTGTTGTTCACAAGATATGTTAGTTAGATTTTAAATTAGTTAGATTAGTTAGATTTTGTAGATTAGTTAGATTATACTTTTAAGGCATTGCTTTTAAGAGTTGTCAACACAAAATATATGGAGTTCAATTGAAATTTGCTGTTTAGATAGCATTTTAAATTAATGAAATTCACTTTAAACATTATCATTACAATAATAACCTTCATTACATATTCAAACATTGGCCATATGTAAGTTTTAAGTCCATGAGAATATAATATTACAATTGATACAAGGATTCAATAATTCAATATTACTAACAGGGCACTTGTTTTTCTTAAATTTATAAATGTAAAGTAGACAAGTTCAATCCCAATGCTAGCCAATTAGCCATTATCTTTTCCGTTAACAAAATCTAGAGCACACAATTGCCAAACTCAGGCATCAATAGAAGTTGCCAAAGATATATTCGCCTACATATCAAACTAAGAGTTTCTTTTATCTTTCAGCTATCAACTTATTATCCTTCTTATCATTCCCCATTCATCAGAAGCTTTTGCACACGAAACAAATACCTTACAGTATTTTTTCAAGATTAACTGAAACAAAAGAGAAATTTATATATTTTTCAAGTGGTTTCCAAGCAGAAATCTTCAAAAGTTATCTTTCAAGTTATTAGCATTTCGACAGATTAAGCTACCCGAATAGAATGAGCAATATAAAGTCAATTACAACTTTAATTGCACAGCATTATGCTGAGGACTTGGGAAGTGACTTTGTATTATACGCCCAAGTCCAATGACCCACTTGAAGACTTTCATCTAATTTTCTTCTCTGATTACTCATGTTCATAACCAAAAAGACAACAAATCCATAAGAGGTACCCCACTTCCCCTTTGTGATGAAGAAATTAAACCCAAATGCATAGCCAAAATTATATGGTGAAAACTATATAATTACCTAGCCAAATGAGAGATGCCCAATATTGTGTCTGTGTAGTTGCTGCCGTACCGTTAATTGGAAGACCTAGTCAAGTAAATCATTGAGACAAAATAGTAGCAGTATAAGATAAAACCACATTGAAAATCAATGTTAATGGTGACATATAACTAAAGAAACAAGAGTATTATATGTAATCGAAGATTATACTGATAAATCTCAAATTGCAACTTTTCTTAAATCAGAACTTACTGAATAATAAATCGGTACTCGATCGAACATAGTCTAAGATCTGGTTGATCAATCAATTCCCATGGTGAGCAAGTCTGATTCAAGGGAAGTTCCAGTGTATCACACGAAATCCTAAATTAGAATTTCTTTTCCAAAATATTCACGAAATACCTCAAATCAGAGAGAAATTAGAAATCACCTGAGAATTCGTAGCTTCAGAAATTCTTCAAATCTTCAAAGCTTCAGAGAAAGTGCGACAATACCTCATTCTCACTTCTGAAGAAAAACAAAAAATTGTGGTTAGTAATTTCTTTGAGCTATTTAAACTTGAGATAAACTTCGTTACCTTTGAGAAGCTGTGTTTCAACTACTGCTGGCGACGATAATTCGATGGTGGGTGCATGGGTGTTGGGCATTGGAAGGGATTAGCTAATGAAAAGAGTTAGGGCACAGATGAATGATGAGACCTGAGAGGTTTTGAAAATTCATTAAAAAGAATTAGCTAGGGAGTAGGGAGGGAATTTCCTAGCTAAATCCCTAGCTAAGAAAACTAAGGTTTAACATTTTTCTAGCGAGGGAATAATCTCTGACTAAGGAGTTTAGCTGCGGAATAAATTTAGCTACGGAAAATTTCATAGCTAATCCTAATCTAATCCCAAGCTATTTCTCTACCACCATTCACTCTTCTTATTTTTCGAAATTTAGCTAGGAAATGAATTTTCCAAGTTAATCCCTCGCTAATTAGCTAAAGATTAGCTAGGGAAATATTCAGTAGCTAAATTCCGTAGCTAATCCGCGAAATTCTTGTAGTGATTTAACTTAACAAATATAATATTTGTATACATAAAAATGGTACACACTAAACCAATTTTTTTAAGTGGAAAAATATTCCATTACAATAGATAGATAGAAAAGGAATAAAAACACAAAGGCATTGATGAGTCTTAGTCAGTACTTATATTTCCTATCTCTATCATATGATTTTGTGGGATTTTATCTCCTAATTGATGTTTATTTGCTATTTATTTTAGGAAAGTTGATCTTTAAACAAATCTACTGCAATTATGGTAATTTATACAAAGAATCATCAAGGGATGCTAATCAAGGAGACTCAATCAAAGGCTATTCAAGGAAACAAGGAAACTTAATTAAAGGCAAATCAAGGAAACTTTTCTTGTCAAATCTTTTGTAATAATTTGAGCATAACTTTCACTCCAGAAGTTCAAATGACATGATTCCGGTGAATATGAGAGTTAAGAAAAAGATCTATGAATATTATGTTGACCACTATCACTGATTCAACTAGATTTGATGAGATATGTCCAGCCCAAGTTAACGCCTTTTATGAAGAAAAGTGGCAGCAACACTCAATCGTTTTATGATTTTCTAAATCTTATAAAAGGACTTATTCTGCCATAAGGGACCAGAGGGGGTCAGAAGGGGGCCTGAGGAGACTTTGGGGGAGAGGGCTTCCAGCCCTAGGAGAGCCAAGGAGATCATCAAGGAGCAAAGATTCAAGATCTTCATATTCTTGTTGTCTTGGATTCAATGGAGTTTATATTTTCCTATCTTTTGTTTTCCTATTTCTTGATGTTTTTCTAAACTCTTCCTAGCTAGAGTGGTGATGTAACTTGAATGGATGATTTATTTGGATTTATAATTATTAATTTAAGTTTCCTTTCATGATTGAGTGTTCATCTCTGTTCTTAATGCTTTTATGACTTGATCAACCATAAATTGAATTGATGGTCATGCATAGGATTGGGAAATTCATGTGTGATGTTGCTTCTTGAGATAAACACCATGATTAAGCAATAATCTAGGAATAGATATTGTTGGTTGTGTGGTATTACTTGGGATTTTGTTCATTTATGCCTTGTTCTATTTGGAATTAGACTAAGGAATTAGTTAATTCTAAATAGTTGAAGAGAATTAATCTACCAAGGAATTGGGTTTTAATTAAATTAGATATCCCACCATCAATTCTTGAATTTGAATTTAAATTAAGAAAGAATCCAAATAATCGGAAAATCAAGTGAAATCGGATCTCTAGCATCTCACTCTTTGTTTACTCAACCTCATTTAACATAGTTAAACTTTTAGTTTTTTTTTAATTCTCTTCATTAATTTGCATCGTTTAAATAGTATCTAAATTAGTAATTTGGTACTTGACAACACAATTCCCTGTGGAGACGATAATTTACTCATCACTTTATTACTTGTGCGATTTGGTACACTTGCCAAATAGCTATCAAGTTTTTGGCGCCGTTGCCGGGGAATTGTGATTTTGTCAATATCATTTAGCTAATAGGATACTAATTTAAACATTGATTTTAGTTTTTGTTTCTAACCTTTTTGTTCTTGTATTATATTTTTAGGTGTCTTTGGTCATTGGTTGCAACAAGCTTGAGGTTGAGACAAAACTCTTGGTAAAATTGTTTCAACTTTGAATTGTCGTAACATGAATTACAATAGCTATGAGGCATGTTCTTTGTGTGGCAATCCTATGCATGTTTCCTATATGTGTCCATATAATAATTCTGACAGTGTTTTTGCTGATTCATATCATGAGACATATAATCCTAATTGGCATAATCACTCTAATTTCTCATGGCATTCTCCTAGTAACATTGGTAGTGAATATTCTAAATATCAAAATCAATTCTACCAATCTACTTATGGCTACTATCAACCGCCTTATTTTCCTAATGAGGTTGCGGATCAGTATTACCTAGAGGAGAATTTAAAAAAAGAAACAATGGATAAGGTAATGGCTAATTTAGATAAAATTGATATTCTATTAGATGAGATGAAAAATATGAATAGTCAACCTATCCTTGATTTTGATAAACAATATGCAGTTACCACTAGATCTAATAGGAAACAAGAACAAGATCAATCCATCTCCTTTAGGTCTAGTGAGGAAATTGATAATACTGTTATGCCATTGAAGAATAATGGACACTCAAATACGGCTTCTGTTTTTAAAGAAGATTTTAGGGATAAATATCATTTAGATGAGGGTAATTCATTCCCACAGCATAATGTGTTTATCCCTGAAATTGAAATTGTAGAGCCTGAGGTTAAAGAGGATATGTCTAGGATCTCAATTCCTTATAGTTTAGTAAATTCAAATGACTTTGCACAGTGTTGTTTTATTTTAGAGGTGTTTGTACATAAACTAACTTTTTTTTATTTTCTTTGTGCTAGTAGTTATTTAACTGTTTTTGTTAAATTTTTTATAGAACTTGACTTTGTACAGGTTAGACTAATCCATGATACGTATGATTAAGTTGTGATTTTTTTCTTTTTCTTTTTTTTAATTTTTGTTGAGTCGGCTTTAGTGCCTCCCCGAGTTCGGAGCCTTTGTAGGGGGATGTAAATAGTGTCGGCCAAAAAAAAAAAAAACTTGTGTTTTATATTTTTAGATTGCCTATTTATTTTAATCATTGCTAGCAATTTCCCAAGCTTTGGTATTCCTTTGTGCTTCTACCGTTTTAATTGCTAAGAATTTCAGGTATGTGACTCTACCCCGTTGCTCTTTATTCTTCCTATCTAGATATTTGTTTTCATTCATTTAAATTAGGAATTATTTTTAAACATTGGGGACAATGATTAGTTTAAGTTTGGGGGTGATGGTCCTTTGTTTTTCTAGAGTTTGTTATGCATATGCTTAAGATATAATGTTCTTGCTTTATTAACTTCCTAATCCAATGATGAAATCTAGTTATCAAGTTATCTTGACTCTTGGGAAAATATGGTAATTGTTTAAGTTTTGTTAAATTCTCTTATAAGTATTCTTGTTAAGATGTGATTCCCATAAATAAAAAAAGTAAACACTCGATCTCTTGCTTAGAGTTGCATGTGCATTTAGAAACAATTTATGTGATGTGAACTTTGCTTAAGTCTAGGATCCTAGAATTTGTTTGATTCTCTCTTGAGGCGAAATCCTAGGCTTGAACTTAGAACTTAGAGATGATTTAGGCATTGTTTGGATCGTTTGAGCCTTTCAAGCCTACCCTTTAAGACAAACATCCTTAGTTACCCTTTTTGAGCTTGTTTAATACATGAGCCTATTTTTCTTTCTTATGTGCTATGCAATTACCTACCTATGAATAGCCTAGACACACATATCATACCTTGATTTGTTTTGGAGAATCCATTGAGGTGCATTAATTCTTTCGTAGTGCATGAAGTTATTTAAATTGGATGTGAATTGATGGTGTCTTTAATGTTTTCAAGTGTTGAAATTTTGGTGTTCCATGATCCTAGTGCATGAAAATATTAAAGTTTAGGGATATTGGAAGCACTATAAAAAAAAAAAAAGACAAAAAAAGAAGCAAAAAAAGAAGAAAAAAAAAGAGAAAAAAAAAGAAAAAGAAAAAAGAAGACAAAAAAAGAAAAGAAAAGAAGTGCTTAAAAAAAAAACTAGATGCTTCTTGATTGTGAGAAATAGGAACCTAGATAAGCATCCTTATTCATCATTATCGTGATTGCTCTTGTTTATTTAGTGCTTTAATGGATCTCTAAAACCTTTGTGTTTATCCATTCCTTTCTTTCATAGCCAATCACCTGAGCCTAACATTACAAGCTTTAAAAGACCTTTTGATCTAAGTTCTTTGGGATAGCCTACATTAGTGGAGAGAGAGATGAAAAGCAAACTTATGGGGTTTGAACATGGAGGCAGATTTGCATTCGCATAAATCAATCCAGATGTCATGTAACGATTTGTGATGGGATCTCGCACACACACAAAAAATGGGAATTCGTATTAACTTGTTGCTTGTGATTGAATTGAAGCATATTCTTTTATGATATCCATGAATACCTTGAGTTGAGCTAATAAGATAGCTTTTGAGGAAACTTGTGGAAATCTTGAAGCATATTACATACTGTCTTAAGCATGTCTTTAGTTTAATTATGTGTCCCTTGTTTTCCTTTTGCTTGAGGGCAAGCAAAGTTTAAGTTTGGGGGTATTTGATGAGTCTTAGTCAGTACTTATATTTCCTATCTCTATCATATGATTTTGTGGGATTTTATCTCCTAATTGATGTTTATTTGCTATTTATTTTAGGAAAGTTGATCTTTAAACAAATCTACTGCAATTATGGTAATTTATACAAAGAATCATCAAGGGATGCTAATCAAGGAGACTCAATCAAAGGCTATTCAAGGAAACAAGGAAACTTAATTAAAGGCAAATCAAGGAAACTTTTCTTGTCAAATCTTTTGTAATAATTTGAGCATAACTTTCACTCCAGAAGTTCAAATGACATGATTCCGGTGAATATGAGAGTTAAGAAAAAGATCTATGAATATTATGTTGACCACTATCACTGATTCAACTAGATTTGATGAGATATGTCCAGCCCAAGTTAACGCCTTTTATGAAGAAAAGTGGCAGCAACACTCAATCGTTTTATGATTTTCTAAATCTTATAAAAGGACTTATTCTGCCATAAGGGACCAGAGGGGGTCAGAAGGGGGCCTGAGGAGACTTTGGGGGAGAGGGCTTCCAGCCCTAGGAGAGCCAAGGAGATCATCAAGGAGCAAAGATTCAAGATCTTCATATTCTTGTTGTCTTGGATTCAATGGAGTTTATATTTTCCTATCTTTTGTTTTCCTATTTCTTGATGTTTTTCTAAACTCTTCCTAGCTAGAGTGGTGATGTAACTTGAATGGATGATTTATTTGGATTTATAATTATTAATTTAAGTTTCCTTTCATGATTGAGTGTTCATCTCTGTTCTTAATGCTTTTATGACTTGATCAACCATAAATTGAATTGATGGTCATGCATAGGATTGGGAAATTCATGTGTGATGTTGCTTCTTGAGATAAACACCATGATTAAGCAATAATCTAGGAATAGATATTGTTGGTTGTGTGGTATTACTTGGGATTTTGTTCATTTATGCCTTGTTCTATTTGGAATTAGACTAAGGAATTAGTTAATTCTAAATAGTTGAAGAGAATTAATCTACCAAGGAATTGGGTTTTAATTAAATTAGATATCCCACCATCAATTCTTGAATTTGAATTTAAATTAAGAAAGAATCCAAATAATCGGAAAATCAAGTGAAATCGGATCTCTAGCATCTCACTCTTTGTTTACTCAACCTCATTTAACATAGTTAAACTTTTAGTTTTTTTTTAATTCTCTTCATTAATTTGCATCGTTTAAATAGTATCTAAATTAGTAATTTGGTACTTGACAACACAATTCCCTGTGGAGACGATAATTTACTCATCACTTTATTACTTGTGCGATTTGGTACACTTGCCAAATAGCTATCAGGCATCATTTAAGGAAACTGAAGGATCCTCAATCTAGGCCAGGATTAATTTCCTCGCAACCCTTTCTTTGCAAATCTATGGACAATATCATTTCCTAATATAGGAATAAAAGAGGAAGAACTAATATCCTCAAAGACTCCTGCATACCAGAAAAATCTACAAAATCATTGTTCAACATGCGCACACCAATTGTCAGTGACTTTCCACATCAACCTAAGTCCCAAAGAAAAGCTAGATATTTTGTTTATAGCATACTTGTTTCTACTACAAGAACTAGGAATACATCCTGAGACAAATGAGTCAATGGATATCGAAGCACCACACCAAAACTACTCTCATGATCCTGCCCTCTCTGTACCTGCTAGCTGTCTCACGGTCTTCTTAGCGATAAGGTTGAAAGAGTTTAGGACCACAAAGTCTCTTCCACATTTGAGAACCAGAAAACCTAGTAGTAAATATTTCAACTTAACAACCAAATTATAGGAACTATTTTGTGTTATGTTTCTCCATTCTAAGGATCCTAGTACTGATTAGCAACAAGAAAGATTACTGAAACAAAGTTGATATGCAAAGACAAAAGATGGTCACTCCATGGGATGACAGCTCTAGTGACAGGAGGGACCCGAGGCATATGGTTGGTTGTCTAATCTCAATATTTTCATCCCCAATTGGCGCATGCCGTGGCTTTTACTTTCTTCTATTAAATCCCTCTTTTCCTTTTCTATTTTCCATTGTGAATTAGGCATGCCATTGTAGAAGAATTAGCAATATTTGGGCCAACTGTTCACATTTGTGCACATAATCAAGCAGAGATTAATAAATGCTTGAAAGAGTAGGAAAGCAAAGGATTTAGTGTGACAGGATCAGCATGTGATATACTAGCTCGTGACCAACATGAAAATTTAATGCAAATTGTTGCCTCCATCTTTCTTGGAAAGCTCAACATTCTAGTAAGATTCAACCACATAATCGTTTAAATGGGTTTTGATGAATTGAATTCAGTTAACGAATATTGAGAGGCATAAGAATTCTTATTATGTCAACATGCCAACATTTCTTCAATTTAATTGAGTCTGCATCATTAAACTTCATACATGATTCTTTTTCTTTCTGTTTCATTTTTTCCCTCCTAAATTCATTATGAAATAACCAAGTGAAACACAAGAAGGGGGGTTGAATTGTGTTTCTTAACCCTTTTTGACTAATAAAAGATTTTCCTTTTAAAAAGAAAATAGAACACAGCGAAGGAGACAGTTTAACAAGCAAAGAGCTTAGGACCAACACCACTTAGTCTTATTGGACTCTAAGGGTTTCGAAAAGACTTTTAATAAAATGGTTAACACGTTCTAAAACCAAATAAAAAGATCTTTGTTAATAAACACAATGGTAAACCCCAGAGGTTAGTGAATATAATAAAGCACACTAGAAGAGAGGAGAAGCTTACACACGAGATTTATTCTGGTTCACTCTTATCAACCAAGAGCTACGTCCAGTCCCTTCAACCGTAGGATTTTCCAACTAATCTTTTTCACGATTACAAGTATTATTCACCTCTTCAGGTAACAAGTATTTTCAACCTCTTCAGGTTCTATCTCACAAGTATTCTTTTACACACAGCCTCTTCAGGCTTACAAGGCTTAAGATGAATAATTGAAAGTAGATGAAAGCTTGAGTTTGAAACTCACTAACAAATGAGAATAGACAATAGAAATCTCAAGGCTTTTTCTTTTTACACGAATATGGAAATAAAGCTTTTTAGACTATTGAAGGATGCTTCGGCAAAAGATCACTAGTTCTTCAAGTGCTGCTTCTTCTCTTTATAAGTAAGAACAAATTTGAGCAGACTTCATGGGCTAGATCGTCCAACGGAAATATTTATTACCGTTCTGAGTAGCATTAAATGCATCTACTGGAAAAGTGCTGAACTTCTTCTGACGGTGACTTTTATTCTCTGAGATTTCCAATCAATGAAAACAAAAGTCCTTATTTGTCTAAGATTACAGACGGTTTCTTATTTGCAGATCTTTGTAGTTGTTAGACAATGTCAGCAAAAGTGGCTTAGTTGACTTCTTCTGTCGTAGGAAGCTGTCGAGTTCTTTTCTAGCATTTAATGAGGAACAGTTCTTCATTTTTGAAATTTCACTTGGACGCGAACTTGAGCTTGAACTTTGAAAGAGTGAGTTGAGTCCGAGCTTTGGCACATAGATCGAATTGGACGAACTAATAAGAAGTAACAGTATATGCATACGAGTATTGGACGCACCAATAGTAAAAGTATATAATACATTTATTGGACCCATAAAGAATTATAGCTTATTGGACGCACGAAGAGTTAACTTTAAGCATAGAGCAGAATGGACGCACAACAAGTAGCGATTTGTTAAAACTATTGTCGAAACACTTACTTGTTCAAACTAAATAAATATTTTTGTTATCCTCAAAACTTAACAGGGAAAGCTTATAGCTTTTAAGAATTTAGAACTTAAACCTTTTTATAAGAAATTGGTTTCAACAATCTCCCCCTTTTTGATGATGACAAAAACTATTAATTTGGTTGAACACAGATTCTTCTTTTTTTTTATAAAACAAAATTGCTCCCCCTAAGAAAAGCATTTCTAAGGGACGGACTCCAAGTCTGTTGGACGCAGAGTCGATTGGACGTGGTACATGAAATTTATTTTTACGAAACAAGTTTCAAGAGCAAGTAATATTATCTTTGTATCGAAGTTTAGTTCTTGAGAAAAGAGTTTAACAGAGACAATACTTTTGAAAAGAAATAAACCATGCTAAAAATTAGATCAGATCCTACACAGCAACACAGTGCAACAGAATAACCGAGACAAGGATAATGAAACAACCAGATGAGAGAAAAACATAGTTTCATTGAATCAGTATAAATTATAAAATAAATTTGTTTGTAACAAATCAAATTCCCATTATTCTCCCCCTTTGTCATCAGACAAAAAGAAGGAAAAACATCACTGTCAAAAAAAATTTGGCTAAACGAAAAATAAAATAAAATAAAATCAAGAGGAAGAAGGTGGAGGAGGAGGAGGTGGAGGAGGAGGAGGTGGCCCTTGTTGAAAAAGAGACTTGAGGAGGTCTTCAACTCTCTTGTACATTAAGTCCATTTGATTATTCACGTAGGCCTGAAAAGCTGGGGGCACTTGGGTGAGAGTGTCAGCAGAAGGTTGTGGTTCCACAATAGCTAACTCAGTGGTGGAAGCAGGAGGGGTCACATCCATTTGCTGCACAACAGACTCAACTTCGTCTTGAGACGGAGGAAGGTCAACATCCCAAGGAAGAGAGGTTCTCCGGTAGCCAAACATTTGATCCTGTGGATAAGGCACGCCTATGTTGTCAGCGGAGGTCCAGAGACATAGCTTGGACAAGAGAAGATTGTTGGCAATGGCGAGTTCAGAGGCAGTCCAAAAAGATCATCTACCATATAGATAGAACGAAAACACTGGAAGCTCTGACCAGGCACAGTTATGATATCTTCCTTGTCTTCATCACTTAGTCCTGAAGAAGACGCTTGTTGCTCACACTCCCAAATGTGCTTTTCCCAGAAGGTCTTAGCCTCGTTCTCCACAGCTTCTCCTTTATTCGAAACATGCCACAAGAATTCAACATCAACATCAGGGGAACGTAAGCTCCCAAAATTTGGCTTAAAGATGATAGGCTTGGGAAAGGTGGCTTGGCTTCTGTACTTTTTCAAGTCTTTGTTTTTATTTAAATCCACCATTGGCAACCTTGGACAAACCCGATCCGGCTGAATCTTGATGGCAGTTGTAGAGGAGATGATCAGTGAAGGGGGTACAAAACTCAAATTCTTCAACAGAAGACTCCCCTTAATGACACTGACAAGGATGGTGTCATAAGGACTATAAACTGTCCCATTTCTTCCAAGGTGACAGGTTTGAAGGATAGGTCACTAGGGAAGATGTGAACTTTTGTTGAGTAACCATCACAGCACCGGGAGTGTCTTGCTTGCTGTGAGTGAGAGAGAAGAGTCCTTGGATTCCCAAAGAGGGATAATGTGAGGGGAAACCCCCACAGAGAAAAGGTTAAGATAGGAGGAGTTGTAGAAGGTCTTTTGAGAGGGGGAAGGTGAAGGAGATTGGGAAGGTAATATGTGAGTTTGAGAAGAAAAAGGTTCAGTGTTTAAGGGAGAGGAAGTTATTTGAGAGGTTGGGAAGGAAGTTTGTGGTTCTGTTTGAGAAGAGGGTAAAATGGAGGAAGAGGGAATGGTAGGAAGAGGTTCCTTAGGAATGGACGCAAGCTTGGAAGAGGGTTTCCTTGTGATGGGTAGCTTCGTCCGGGTTCCTTTTGGGATGCTCGCAATGGACGCAACCTTCATCCTTTTAGCGATGGGTTGGTCATCTTCAGAGTCATCGTCCATTATGAGTCTCCGCTTGGGAAGGGCTTGGACGGACGGTGATTTCTTCTTTGGACTCTCAGCCTTTGAAAGAATAAGAGGCTCTTTCTGGTCCAGAAAATCTTGGACGCTTTGAAGTTTCATCCTTAGAAGATTGCTTCGTCCAAAAATTTGTTGCTCTTGGATCCGTCCAAATATCTTCTTCTTCTCTTCAACATCTTTAGTCTCATGGGGACTAAAGATACCTTGATCTCTGAAGATCTTGGTTAAGAGAACACCATAGGAGATGGTGGTCTTCTTCCCTTTTCCTTGTACACTTCTCTTGAAGTTCTTAAAAAGCAGAGAAGGGAGATTGACCTGTTGACACAGCATCAGATGACACAGGCAGAAGGCATGAACTGTAGAGACTGAGTCTTTGGACCCTGCTTTGTGGAGTATTGCCTTGTTTAGAAGTTGATGCAAAACTCTTGCCTTGTCATTCATCTTGGAAGCGGTTATCTTCCCCGTGGATGACTCCTTTAGTAAGGTGTCAAGAAACGACATCAGTTCCCAAATGCTTTTTCCCAATCGAAGTGATGGTGGCTCCTTCCAACCAACATTGGGTGGCGTTGGAGATGGTTACCTCGAAACCACAACGGGTTTTCCCAAAACACATCCCACGACCTCTGTCGCACAGACACGGATGCGTTTTTCGAACATTTTCACCAATTCCGGATAAACCTCCACCGGTTCTCTGAAGTAACAATCCCATCCAGCACCGACGAGACATTCTTTGATATCTATTCCACATTATGCTAAAATGGAAGTTTGGAACGAGTATTCAACTGATACCTCGGCTCTTTCAACATCAATGGTCTTTCCTCCGGCCATTTCTTAGGGTTAAAGAAATTTGAAAGAGAGAGAGAAATTTGCTAAGGTTCTTTTTGCAACTGTTTTCTTTCAATGTTTGAAGGCGTAAAAATTTGATCTTGTAAAGAAGGAAAATATTTATAGAAGAAGGTAGGTTTCTACACTGAAAGGTTTCTTGAGAGAAAACGAATCGTTTTTTTTTTTTTTTTTTTTTAAAAAAAAAACAAACACAATAAATGTGTATTAAAAGCAACTGTCACGTCCGCAGTAAAAAGTTACTTTCGTGACCTTTCAAAAACTGACTCAGCGTGGGAAATTTGAAAAGTTTCAAACAAGATAAATGCAAATGATTTATGTCTTATCAAGAAATTTGCCACACCATTTATCAAGTACAAAGCATTTTGGACGCAGATCTTCAATGGACGCAAGAAATATTAATTCTTTACAAAATGCATACTTAGATGTTTTCGAATAAGAGTGAATCTATCCTCAGAGAGGGGTTTTGTGAAAATATCTGCCCATTGATGATCTGTATCCACATATTGAATATCAAACACACCTTTTTGAATATAGTCTCTTATAAAGTGATGTTTGATTTCAATGTGTTTTGCCCTTGAGTGTAGTATGGGATTTTTTGATAAGTTAATTGCAGCAATATTATCACATAGTAAAGGAATCTTACTTTCAAAGATGTTGTAGTCTTCTAATTGATGTTTGATCCAGAGTAGTTGAGAGCAACAATTGGACGCAGAGATATATTCAGCTTCAGCTGTTGATAGAGCAATTGTGCTTTGTCTCTTGCTGGACCATGATACTAGATTTCCTCCAATGAAGTGACATCCTCCACTTGTACTTTTCCTTTCGATTCTATCTCCAGCATAGTCAGCATCACAAAAACCAACTAATCTGTACTCATGAGATTTCTTAAATACCAAGCCCAGATTAGTAGTTCCTTTCAAGTATCTGAATATTCTTTTTACAGCAATTAAGTGTGACTCTCTAGGATCAGATTGAAAACGTGCACAAAGACACACACTAAACATTATATCAGGTCTGGACGCAGTGAGATATAAGAGTGATCCGATCATACCTCTGTATACCTTTTCGTCCACCTTTTCGTCCAATCTTAGTGTGGATGATGGATGCATTGGTGTGCTCATTGTTTTGCAATCGTCCAATTTGAATTTCTTCAGAAGTTCATTTGTATATTTGGTCTGATGAATGTAGATTTCGTCCAATGTTTGCTTCACTTGCAAACCCAGAAAGAATTTTAATTCTCCCATTAAGCTCATTTCAATTCATACGCATCGATTGGAAAAATCCTTGCAAAGAGATTCATCAGTAGCTCCAAAGATAATATCATCAACATAAATTTGAACTAAAATGAATTTTGAGTTTTTGTCTTTTCGAAAAAGAGTAGTGTCAACTTTTCCTCTAGAAAAACCGTTTTCTATTAAAAAGGTGCTTAACCTTTCATACCAGGCTCGAGGAGCTTGTTTTAAACCGTACAAGGCTTTTTAATTTGAAAACATGCTCGTGGAAATTTTCATCCTCGAAACCAGGTGGTTGTTTAACGAAAACTTCTTCATTGATTATACCATTTAGAAATGCACTTTTACGTCCATTTGATATAGTCTCATGCTATGATGAGCGGCAAATGAAAGTAAAATGCGTATGGCTTCTAGTCTAGCTACAGGAGCAAAAGTTTCGGTGAAATCAATACCTTCTTGTTGTGAGTAACCTTGGGCTACCAACCTTGCTTTGTTTCTCACAACCTTACCATCTTCGTCCGATTTGTTTTTGAATATCCATTTTGTGCCGATGATGGACTTGTCTTTAGGCTTTTGAACCAGGCGTCAAACATCATTTCTTTTAAATTGATTTAGCTCTTCTTGCATGGCTAAGATCCATCCTTCGTCCTTGATTGCTTCTTCTATTTTTCTTGGTTCCATTTCGTAGATGAAGGCTACATTTGAGTATTCTCTGAAGGTAGATCTTGTACGTACTTTATCATCTGGATTACCAATGATTTGGTGTTCGATGATAAGTTTTGAAATGCCGACATCTTTGACCATCGATTGTTTCTTCTTTTCTTTCATCGTCCAATGCTTCTTTGTTTTGGATTCTTGATTCTTCTCCTTTGTCTTTTAAGTTTAACTCTGCAAAGGACTCATCTAGCTCGACAAGTCATTGTCGGGCTTTTGTCATTGAATTTAACATGAGCAGATTCTTCAACAGTTAGAGAGCGAGAGTTATATACTCTATATGCTTTAGATGTTTCGAGTATCCTAAGAAGATACGCAGTCAACTTTAGCATCAAACTTTCCTAAAGAATCCTTAGTATTCAAAATAAAGCATTGACAGCCAAAAGAATGAAAGTAAGAGATGTTGGGTTTTCGTCCTTTCCACAATTCATACGAGTCTTGTTTAAAATAGGTCTAATATATATTCTGCTTTTGAATATAACACGCAAAGGTTAACGACTTCAGCCTAAGTGTTTGGAGATTGAGTTGTCATTGAGCATTGTTCTAGCCATCTCTTGAAGAGATCTATTTTTTCTTTCTACCACACCATTTTGTTGTGGTGTTCTTGAAGCGAGAGAAGTTGTGACGAATACCGTTTTCTTCACAGAACAATTGGAAGCTCTCATTCTCAAATTCTCCTCCATGATCACTTCGGATTGAGTTGATACACATTCCTTTTTCATTTTGAATTCTTTTTACGAGAAAATAGAAAAGACTTTGAAAGACTCATCCTTGTGAGCTAGAAACATAACCCATGTCCATCTAGTATAGTCATCTACTATGACCAATCCATATTTCTTTCCATTTAGTGAAGAAGTTCTTGTAGGACCAAATAAATCAAGATGTAACAATTCTAGTGGTCTAGAGGTGGAAACGATGTTTTTGGACTCAAAAGAATTTTTGATTTGTTTCCCCTTTTGACAAGCTTCACAAAGAACATCTGATTTGTACACAAGCTTTGGTAGTCCTCTTACGAGGTTATGCTTATTTAGTTTAGAGATTAATCTCAAACTTGCATGACCAAGCTTCTTGTGCCATATCCACTGTTCTCCTTTTATGGAGACTAGACAAGATACATTTTGATCTGAAAGATCTTCCAAGTCAATTTTATAAAGATTGTTTTGCCTTTTAGCAATGAAGAGTATGGATCCGTCAGAGTTTTTAACTATACATTCTCCTTGATTGAATGAAACATTAGATCCACTATCACATAATTGACTAATGCTAAGCAGATTATGCTTCAATCCTTCAACCAGAAGAACATTATCGATAGAAGGAAAAGGATGCTTACCAATCTTACCTATTCCAACTATTTTACCTTTCTGGTTTCCTCCAAACGTGACGGAGCCTCCTTTATTAGTTTTGATATCTTGGAACATAGACCTTTCTCCCATCATGTGCCGTGAGCAACCACTGTCCAGGTACTATGACAGATGTCTTTTTCTTGTTGCTAAGCACATCTGCAAAAGGAATTATCATATCCTTAGGTACCCATATCTTTTTGAGTCCTGTTTGGTTAGCTCTTGGAGATCCATAATATTTTGACCTTTTATTAAAAAATCTATTGAGGAAGAGTAAACGTTCTTTTTACAAACATTCTTAATGAATTTAGGTTGAGTAGTAGTTTTTGAAAAAGCTGTTTATCGATATCTTGATATCCCAATCCCGATTTGTCACGAGGGTCTCTGGAATATTTGAGTAAAATGTTTAGGTTGTTGGTGCTTTTTACAAATTTCTTGAGGTCCTCCGTTAACTCTTTTACCTCATTATGAAGTTTATCTACTTCATCCAAGTGTTGGACTCGAGAAGATGTTTTTAAAAGAGCATTTTCAGATTTTAATTTTTCACAATAAATTTCAAGTTCTTGTTTTCCAAAACATTTTTCCATATTCTCTAGTTAATTTTGAAAACTTTCTTTTCAAGGATTTATATTCAACCGCTAAAATAGATGAATTATTTAACAACTCATCAAATGCATTATGAAGATCAAGATCAAAGTTAGTTACCTCATCTTCTTCTTATTCTGACACGGTGTTAGCCATGAGACATAGATTTGCTTCTTCTTCTGCTTCTTCTTCATCATCAGTAGTTGAAAGATCAAGATCTTCCCAGGTGGCCATTAATCCTCTTTTCTTCTTTGGAAAGAATCTCCTTTTCTCTTTCTCCTTGTTTAGTGAAGGACATTCCGCTTTAATGTGTCCGGGCTTCTTGCATTCGTAGCATATGATTGGACTCTTGTCTTTTGTTTCGCTTTTGTCCTTTGGTGACCTTCGTCCAAAGTGCTTTCTCCGCATACCTCCTTTCTTTTTCCACATTGCTTGTATCTTTCTAGAGATGAAAGATAACTCGTCATTATCAGATATATCATCTTCAGATGACTCGGCCTCGTCTGATGATTTTTCAGCTTTAAGTGCTTTGGACGTACTGCCTTTGTGAGCTTTAAGGGCAATTGATTTCCCTTTTCTTGAGCTTTCCTCTTCTTGAAGTTCCAGCTCATGAACTTTAAGAGAACCCAATAGTTCCTCCATGGTAAGAGAAGCTAGATTCTTTGCTTCCTGTATGGCAGTAACCTTAGGTCTGATATGATCTTGATTATCATAGTTCTTTCCCAGAGATCTCAAGCTATTGATTATTGTTTGGAATCGTCCAAACATTTGATCAATGTTTTCATGCTCTCCCATTTTGAAGAGCTCATACTGGTGAACCAGCATGCTTATCTTTGATTCTTTGACTTGAGATGAGCCTTCATGTGCTAATGCCAGAGTATCCCATATCTCTTTAGTTGTTTCACAGCTATGGACTTTGTCGTGCTCGATCGTGATGGCACACATAAGATAATGTTTGGCTTTTGAGTTAAGCTGATGTCTGGTTCGTTGTCCTTCCGTCCATTGTGGTCGAGGGAGATCCTGTCCTTCTGCGTTGGTGGGTGTTTGATATCCATTTTGAACTAGGTCCCAAATGTCCATATTTTGGGCATCAAAAAAGGCAATCATTCTCTTCTTCCAGTAATCATAGTCGTTTCCATTGAATAGAGGTGGTCTGTTCACCGCTTGTCCTTCGTTCTCCATTAAAGGGTGTACTGGATCTTTTTCCTCTGCACTGTTAGATGCTCAACCCAAGAGGCTGAGCTCTGATACCAATTGAAATAACCAAGTGAAACACAAGAAGGGGGGTTGAATTGTGTTTCTTAACCCTTTTTGATTAATAAAAGATTTTCCTTTTAAAAAGAAAATAGAACACAGCGAAGGAGACAGTTTAACAAGCAAAGAGCTTAGGACCAACACCACTTAGTCCTATTGGACTCTAAGGGTTTCGAAAAGACTTTTAATAAAATGGTTAACACGTTCTAAAACCAAATAAAAAGATCTTTGTTAATAAACACAATGGTAAACCCCAGAGGTTAGTGAATATAATAAAGCACACTAGAAGAGAGGAGAAGCTTACACACGAGATTTATTCTGGTTCACTCTTATCAACCAAGAGCTACGTCCAGTCCCTTCAACCAGAAGGATTTTCCAACTAATCTTTTTCACGATTACAAGTATTATTCACCTCTTCAGGTAACAAGTATTTTCAACCTCTTCAGTTCTATCTCACAAGTATTCTTTTACACACACCTCTTCAGGCTTACAAGGCTTAAGATGAATAATTGAAAGTAGATGAAAGCTTGAGTTTGAAACTCACTAACAAATGAGAATAGACAATAGAAATCTCAAGGCTTTTTCTTTTTACACGAATATGGAAATAAAGCTTTTTAGACTATTGAAGGATGCTTCGGCAAAAGATCACTAGTTCTTCAAGTGCTGCTTCTTCTCTTTATAAGTAAGAACAAATTTGAGCAGACTTCATGGGCTAGATCGTCCAACGGAAATATTTATTACCGTTCTGAGTAGCATTAAATGCATCTACTGGAAAAGTGCTGAACTTCTTCTGACGGTGACTTTTATTCTCTGAGATTTCCAATCAATGAAAACAAAAGTCCTTATTTGTCTAAGATTACAGACGGTTTCTTATTTGCAGATCTTTGTAGTTGTTAGACAATGTCAGCAAAAGTGGCTTAGTTGACTTCTTCTGTCGCCGAGAGCTGTCAGAGTTCTTTTCTAGCATTTAATGAGGAACATTTCTTCATTTTTGAAATTTCACTTGGACGCGAACTTGAGCTTGAACTTTGAAAGAGTGAGTTGAGTCCGAGCTTTGGCACATAGATCGAATTGGACGAACTAATAAGAAGTAACAGTATATGCATACGAGTATTGGACGCACCAATAGTAAAAGTATATAATACATTTATTGGACCCATAAAGAATTATAGCTTATTGGACGCACGAAGAGTTAACTTTAAGCATAGAGCAGAATGGACGCACAACAAGTAGCGATTTGTTAAAACTATTGTCGAAACACTTACTTGTTCAAACTAAATAAATATTTTTGTTATCCTCAAAACTTAACAGGGAAAGCTTATAGCTTTTAAGAATTTAGAACTTAAACCTTTTTATAAGAAATTGGTTTCAACACATTATATTTGAGTTGACTTCATAAGCAATTTTCTCTTAAGTAAACAATGTTGCGACAACTATAAGTAAGAAAATCACAGATTATACTGCTGAAGATATATCAACTATAATGGGTACCAATTTTGAGTCTAGTTACCATTTTTGTCAACTTGCACACCCACTTCTAAAAGCATCTGGATACGGGAGCATAATATTCAACTCCTCCATTGCAGGTTTGAGAGCTTTACCCCTTTTTTCTGTCTATGCAGCCTCTAAAGGTATGTTTTCTTTTCCTCATATCCCTTAACAAGGAATCTAACTTATAAAATTGAGTCACGTGACTCACAAAAGATAATAAATTTGCATAATTTCATTCAGGAACTATGAATCAAGTCACCAAGAACATAGCATTAGAATGGGCAAAAGATAATATTCGTGCAAATGTTGTAGCATCTGGACCAGTTATGACCAAACTTTTGGAGTCTGTCGTGTTATTTATTTGTTCATTTAGTTTATCCATGGCAAGGCATATAACAAGATTGATTTGCAAATTGCAATACTTATTTTTATTTTATTATTTTCCTCAATCTCCTATGAAAAACATTAACTTTACTGGGTTGATCGAATTTAATACTTGTCACATATTTCCTATAATTACCAATCTTATCCTTTCTCCTACATATTATGTTATGTTATTAAGTCAGTAACGATGGTCATAACCTTTATTGTAACTGCTCGTTACAGAAATCTTCTGAAAGGGATAAAACCATAGATGCTATAGTGTCTCAAACACTTGTTGGTCACATGGGAAAGCCTAAAGAGATAGCAACACTGGTTGTTTTTCTTTGCCTTCCGGCTGCTTCATACATCACTGGACAGATTATAGCTACCAACGGGGGATACACGACTTAGATTGCTATTAGTGATGTGGCGACCAAGAAGGAACTCCTACGTTGAATAAACTATGGTGTTCTTTCTCCACCATTAATTCGTGTTTCCTACAAAGTTTGGCATCTTCGATTGGTGGGTTGGGCCATCTTTGTCATTTTTTGGCCCATTTCATTAAACACTTATTTGTGTAGAAATTCTTAAATAAAAACACAATTTTATTAATGGTACGTTTGAAATGAGAGAAAATAAGAATGAAAGAAAATAGGTTGGTGTCATATTTTCTCTTGCTTGGATGAGGAGAGAAAAGGGAGAGGAAGGAAAAAATTAGTTGTGGGACTCACTAAAAAAAATTTATTCTCCCTTGTGAGAAGAAAATGGGAGAGAAAGACAGATGATGTTTTAAAATAACAAACTTACCCAAAAATACTTGCATCTATTATATAATAAGGGCATATAAGTCTTTTGCATAATTATATTTTATTTCTTTTCATTTTTTTACTCAATCAAGCAAGAGAAAATAGTATTTTTTTCTCTTCTTTTTCTCTTCAACCAAACATTAAAGAGAAAAAAATACTCTTTTCTCTTCCCATCCAAACAAATTATAAGGGTATATTGCACATTATATCCTTTTATTTTTTCCCGTGTGTGAATTAGACCTTAAGATTCCTAAATGTGAATATGATCCCCTAGGCTTTATACATTATGCCAAAAACACTTCTGTTAGTTAAATCATTAACTATGAACAGAATTCTCATGTGTGTTTCACATATTGCCACAAAATCAAGTGGAAAAAATATTTTAAAAAATCTTGTGGTATTTTTTTTCTTTCTTTCTTCAGTATCAACCCATTTGCCAATGCAGTTTGCCACTGATCTTCTCCTGAAACCCATTTTATTTCATGGCTTATCTGGTTTCCTCCATCCACAGTTGTTAGTGGTGCTTTTAGTGTCATGGGCTTGGAAGAAAATCACAGTGGATACTGGAGATGGCTCGAAGGAGAAATCCAAGAACACATTATGTTTACAGAGACTGATTTGATCCCTGGGTGCTTCTACTTTCAATCTTATCCTCTACTTGTTTAATTACTTTTTATTGGTATAGAAGTGGTTGGTCAGAAGAAAAGCTTGTGATCCATTTGGGTTTAGCTCTCAAAACAGTTGTTTGTGTTTGCTTGCATACGGGGTTCTTCAGTTTAGTTTAGGTGAAAGAAGATTTCTATTCTTCATCAGAGCATGGTGAGCCTTGTAGCTCTTTATTTCCTGTTATTGCTTTATAGTGGACATTGTTCTTCTCTATGAAAAGCATGTTACTTTGTCAATTTTGTACTTAATTTCTGACGCGATGTGTGTTCTTGGATAAAAAGAAGAAAAATACTAAAAAAATTGGTTTAAATTTTTCTACTTACTTTTGTGGTGTGGTGTGCAACTCACGTGAGA
This sequence comes from Styphnolobium japonicum, assembly GCA_023212625.1. Taxonomy (NCBI): domain Eukaryota; kingdom Viridiplantae; phylum Streptophyta; class Magnoliopsida; order Fabales; family Fabaceae; genus Styphnolobium; species Styphnolobium japonicum. Next base: position 12,273,603 of record JALBWW010000008.1, on the reverse strand, counting down.
ATTTTATGATTCTAACGGTTTTCACCAACAGAAGATGTTTTTTGGCGGAGCTTTCTACATACACCTATAGTGGAAGAGAGCATCCATGCTCCATTAAAATTACTTACAATGATCGGTTTTGTCTTTTTTTTTTTTATATTTAAGACTTAACTCTTCAATTTTGCAATTTAGTCCATCTAAGGTTCATTTACTTTTTTGCTACATGACCAAAAAATTATTTTATTGTCGTTTTCCTCATTGTGGCTTCAAGATCCTCAACATTGTCAATGCTCCAATGATCATGCCGTGTCCTTCTCGCCGACCTCGCTGTTGGCGACCACTAGAAAACTCGCACCACCAATGCTTTCTTCTCCTTTTTTCTCATTAACGACGAACATCTCCCCCCTTAGAGTTCATGAAAACCATAGAGTCACTGGCAACCAGTTTCTTATAATTGACAAACTTGCTCCATCCATAATTTAGATGACCAAATTCATTTCCTCTTGTTGTTCCTTCTCTACCTAGCCTCTCTTCCATTAATACAGTGCAAATTCACCACCAATTATTACCAAATATCATGTCCCTAGTTCTCAGAAATCATCCAAAAGATCGTGACCAAGCAATAGACACCACCCTCTACCTTTTCTTCCACGATTGCATGGTGTGTGGTTACGGCACCTTCATCCTCATCACCTCCAACACCTTCAACAAAACATAGCCCAATGCTGACATAAACTACTCCCTACCCGACAACATAATCCTTTGGAACTGGGTGAGTGGCAATAATATGGCAAATAAATAAACAAACTCTAATGGCAAGAATCAAATTCGGTGACTCTGCCACCATTGATCCCATTCACTGAACCAACCATCACACTCCTTCGAACCATTCACGTTCTCTGTGGTCCAAATTGCTACGTTGTGACCCAGCACCCCAGTGGTGAAGTCCAACATGTCACCGCTTGGTCTCACCCTGGCTTGGTGCCCCCTCTCACATTCACTCACTAACTCCATCACAATCTACTCCATGCTCAAGTTAAACGTGCACTGTGTTTATAGCTTATTATTCTAGCGACATGATGAGCTTTAACAATGAATGATGAGTGTAGATATTCTTCTTGAAAATTTTGACTGTAGATATTCCACGAAAAGATGCTTGTAGAAGCAATTGATCTTGCTTCACTACTTGAGCAGTGAACTCTAAGGTTCTTTTTTTTTCCATTAGAACCCATTTTCACATAAAAGTTCCCAGCAAACATACTAACACACCAATTGCTGTTGCCAAAAAAAAATAATAATACACATAGCACACAACAAACAACTTAGTAGACTGATACCCAAGGAAACCTAAAAGACTCAAACTGAGCTCTAATACCACCAAATGCAACACCATTCGATATTACATTAATTAAACTCTATGACTTTTATTTAAACACCTTTTAATTAAAATGACGTTAATAAATATATTAAGTTATTTAACTTGTATGAAAAATATGAGTTTTTTTTTTGAAATCGTTATTTAGTGTACAACAATAATATTACTCATAATCAAAACGGAAAACATTTTCGACAACATAATGTACATCTATATCTATATATACATACAATTCAAACTATACATCCCAAGTAAGTCTCAATAGTAATCATAGCATAATAGCGACGAGAGAAAAATATATACATCAGCATATGTGTGAGTCTACCCCAACCCAACATATACATCATACTAAAAAAACAAAGATGACTCTCACTCAGAGCTCAACCAAAGATAATGTCATCCCCAAGAGATCCCCCTTCTACCAAGCATCCTAGCTAAAAACCCTAAAATTATGACTCGTCTTCTGATCCCTCAAAATGATCAAACTCTACAGAAGACATCGCCGATGGTCCAGGAACGTTGGTAGCAGATGATCCTCTTAGAAGACGGCGACGCAGTCCTCCACGGCGGGGGGTAAGAGTGTAGATAAATCTCGGTCCATGTCTAGGAGAAGTCGAAGCAGGTCCTCTATGAACTCCGAGTCCTCTAGTAATGCAAGGGACGATATGATCTATAGAAGGGTCAGGTGGTGGAATAATCTAATCCACAGGAGGGTCAGGTGGCGGGGTAGTCCACATACGATGGAATGGTAAACTAAACTCTAAGCTCAAACCTTTATAAGAATCAAATCCCTTGATTATAAGATTCAAATCCTTATAACATCCCTAACAAATAAGATTACCATATCTACAACAATATTCAATCTAATCCCTAACTAATTGGATTACCCTATATACAATTATCCCCAACAATATCCTCATTCATAATCTTCTTCTTACTTGTTAATTTGTGAAGTTCGTATTATGGGTTTGTCATAGTTCAAATTCATAGTAGTTAAAGTCTTGGTGTCCATTACTATATTCTTAACATTTTTGTCCTCTTATTTCTTCTCCCTATCCCTTTTCAAAATTGTATCATCTAGTGAGGCTAGCATGTGGGACTTGGTAGTAACTTAGGAGGTGGGTAATGTATTCTGTGTTAAGGGTTGAATGAGTGAGATGTGGGTTTTTGAATTTGGTTTTTGTCTTTGAACCAAAAGGATTTATTTAGACCATTTATTTATTTATTTATATTTTAATTATATATTATTTATATTATTACTTTTTATCCTCTTTTTTAAAATTTTATTTTATTTATCTTAGACAAAATAAGATGTTTCACACTTATCCATGAGCTCTCGTATAAAGTGATGCCAAATTTCAATGTGCTTTATTCAGCTGGAAAACTAGATTCTTGGTCATGGAAATTGCAAATATTCAAAACAAATTTTTGTTTGAGCGTCCAAGCTTTGACATAAGTTATTTATTATTCTTTTGAGCCAAACATCTTCACTTGATACGCTTGTTGCTACCATGTACTCTGCTTCAACTAAAGAAAGTACTATGGTCTTTTGATTCTTTGAATTCCTTGGGCATAACTTGGAGCCAAGGAGAAAAATGAGACCTCTTGTGCTCTTCTAATTTTCAACACTTCCAGCCTGATCACTATCAGTGTAGCCAATTAAGTTGCAATCATTTTCGAACTCCTAAAACACTAATGTGTGCTACAAAATTGTTTTAACATATTTGATAACTATGTGTAAATTATTTAAATATTTTATTCCTCCATAAACATATAACATATTTGATAACTAAAAGTTGGACTTTATTACTTGGTTAAGTACGGTAGTCACTCCCCTTTGTACATTCAAAAAGTTGAAAAAAATCTTTACTAAAGTAATTTTCCACCACTCATCTAAGTTTTTTCAAGATATTTATTTTTTTAAATAATTTTTCTAGATATTTTTGAGATCACAGACACTAATTCACTATTAGCTCATGTGCAAGTTTGTTCTACATTAGTGGATATTATTAAGGTAGTGCAGGGCCAAGATCCTCAATTGATGAAGATTTTGGAGGAGGTTCGAGTAGACAATGTTTATGATTTTGTGATTAACTCTAAGGGTGTTTTACGTCCTGGTTCACGCTTATGTGTACCTGATATAAGTGATTTGAAAAGTCAAATTTTAAAGGAAGCTCATCATTCCTCTTATACCATCCATCCAGGTTCCATGAAGATGTATCAAGATTTGAGAGAATTTTATTGGTGGGAAAGAAGGATGTAACTGATTTTGTATCTACATGTTTGGTGTGTCAGCAAGTGAAAGATGAGCATCAAAAGCTAACAGGTGTACTCCAACAGATTGATTTACCCTAGTGGAAATGAGAGATGATCACTATGGATTTTGTGATAGGGTTGCATAAAACCTCAAAGGCTTATGACTCAGCTTGGGTAATTGTAAATTGGTTGACTAAATCTACACATTTCTTACTTGCAAAGACTACTACCTGCACAATAACTCAATATGCTAAGCTTTATTTAGACGAGATAGTATCTTTTCATGGTGTGCCATTATTTATCATATCTGATCGAGGACCATAATTCACTGCTCAATTTTGGTGATCTTTTCAAACGGCTCTGGGGACCCGATTGGATTTGAGTATTGCTTTTCATCCTTAATCTAATGGTCAATTTGAAAGTTCTATTTAGATTTTGGGAGGATATGCTTCATGCTTGCAAACTAGACTTTGGAGGGAGTTGAGACCAATATCTACCTTTGATGGAATTTTCCTATTATAATTGTTACTAGTCCAATATCCAGATGGCACCATTTGAGGCTTTGTATGGGAGATATTGTAGGTCACCTATAGGTTGGTGTAGGACCAAACTTAATTCAAGAAGCCATTGAGAAGATCCAGTTGATTCATGATCGTCTAGTAACTGCTTATAGTAGGTAGAAATCTTATGCATATTGGGGATGCTGACCATTGGAGTTTAGAGTGGGAGAACATGCTTTTCTACATGTTTCGCATATGAAAGGTATTTTAAGGTTTGGTAGAAAGGGTTAGTTGAGCCCGAGGTTTATTGGACCATTTGAGATTCTGGAGAGAGTAGGGCAAGTGGCATATTGCTTGGCCCTCCCACTTGATCTTTTAGGAATTCACTCAGTTTTTCTTGTTTCTATGCTTCAAAAATATGTTTATGACCATTCTCATGTCATTTAGCATCAGGTGGTTTAGCTTGATGAACAACTCAATTATGTTGAACATGTTGTAGCTATAGTGGATAGACAAGTAAAACATTTGCACTCTAAGGATGTTGCTTATGTGAAAGTTGTTTGGTAGGGATCATCTGATGAAGAAATGACTTTGGAACCTGAAGTGGTTATACGTAAGAATTACCCACACCTATTTGGTATATAAGGTTTGTAAATAATTCAAATTTGAGGACAAATTCCTTTTAAGGTGGGTAGATTGTTATAAAATAAAAACAGAGGAAGGGGTATAATAGGGATGATAATTGTTTTTAAGGGTATTTTGGGAATTTTGCATCTAACTTTTTTAAAAAAGATAAACATATTTTTTCGAAAGGGCATTGGCAGCAAAGAGAGAGAGGAAAACATATTCTCTTTCTCCTTATGCATATGTAGGATGCTTTGCTTGCAGCCAAGCGAGTTTTCTTCTTCTTTTCCTCCATTCTAGCACCAAGTCACTTGTTTTTAGAGCTTTAGGTGAGTTATTAATCCTTAGGTCTTGCTCTTTTTATATCATATATCCATGAAAACTCTAAAATATAGTGGTAGCTCTATATTTTGTGGAAATAATAACAAAGTAAGGATTGAAGATAAGTTTTAAGGGGTGGTTAGAGACTTTGGACTTGAATTGAGAGTAGAAATTTTACTTTTCTTGGAAGAACTTATAAATCTTGGAGGTCTTGCTTATGTTATATTACGAAAATGTTGTATAGGTCTTTGTTGGCCTATCTTGATTAGTTAAAATATTTTTATTTGTGTTTAAATTCACAAGATACTACTCCACGGGAGCTGTTGGGAGCGATTGAGTTAGTTTTTCGTTTCTGTGAGTGGATAGTTTACTTAGCGGCACCTTTACTATTTTTAATTGGGGAGATTGTACATTCTAAAAGAAATTAAATTTTCTTCAAATAAAATTTTATTATGAAAGGGCAATTAAATTATATTTTTTTCCATTTCATATTTGGAAATATGAAATTAAATGATAGTTATATTTTAGCTATAGTCTTATTGACTTCATGAGCGAGTATTTAGAAATGATTTTAGATTTTATTATTGAGAAATGTAAAAATGAGAATTATTGGTTTTGCTGAACAATATTTGTATATTATAATTGACTATTATGTTTTAAGCATCTATGATGAGTTACATGTTAGAACACCATTTGCCATTAGTGAAGAGATATAATGACCTATGTGCACGTAGTAAATATAGAGATACAGACAGACCTGGTAAGGCTAGCTGATTTAGTTTGACTATTGGGAGAGAACCCTTACCCCTTTATGTGGTTGTAGGGTGAGTAGACTTTAGCCACGAGATTTGTGCCGAGTGAGGCAAAGATCCTGACTTGAGATAAGTATGAGAATTGACATGTTGGGTAGAGTTAACTCCCCAACTTGTATTATGGTTCATTCAGTGTTACCCATATCGATTACTATATTGATGACCAGAGTTTTTATATAACTTTATGTTTATGTACAACTTGGAGAAAAGAAAGTATTTGACACAATAGTTTTATTTATAAACTTTATTTTTATCGATAAACATATTCCGATGTTATTTGAAAGTTTAAATACTTGTGTTATTATTTGTTTTCCCTTTCAATTCACTTTGTTTATTATGCCCGCATAGAGTCTATAAGACTCACTCTATTCCATTTATTTCTAATTCAGATTTGCCAAAAACTGAGTAACTGGTTCGTAGAATTTGTTATTCTCTCCAAACATATAGTCTTTTGGTAGGCCTCCATCCTTGTTGGTTGCTAGTGTTATATTTTGACTTTAGTATTTTGTAGTTATAGGGGATACTGTTGTAAATTCTTTTAAATTGTATATGGTATGGATAATCTTGTTATATCACTTTGCGTACAGTTGATTTTGATTGTCTATATATGTATAGCCGATGCATGAGAGAAACTCATGCTTGTTGTAATTTCTAAGTTGATACTACTTTTCAAGTTGAATTTAAATTTTAGTTTATTCAATTTTTAAGGGAGATTCTATTAGATTTTCGATAGCCCCTTTTCAAGTTTTTAAAGTGGTTTATTAGCATTCTTTGTTATGCTTACTAGGTTAGGTAAATGTTGAGCTAATTTAACTTGTATGCCGCTGATTATGGCCTAAGATCGGGTCATGGCAGAAGTACTACTGCATTTGATGGAAGGTTTACTGCACTTGATGGAGATAATTCCAAAAAATGTTTCTTGGCCAAAGTCATGAGTGAAAAAGAAATTTGTAGAATGTATACAATGCATACATCACGAAATAATCTACTGTTTAGGAAGCACGTAATGATCACCATAGTTGATGAAGCATGTCTTAATGTTAATAGATCAACATAAAATCTGGGTAGCACCTAATCGCCAGTTAGAAAAGTATAATAGCCAATTTGTCTTTGCATGTTGTGGGACAAGCCTTTCGTTGTAGACAAGGTTATCCAGGATTACTACTGAGTCCTTTGGTTACAGAGAGATTCGCTCGTTTGTTTTTACCACTTCTAAGTCCTTTAGTTTCAGAGGGATCCACTCCTTTGTCTTTACCACTCCTAAGTCCTTCAATCCTGATTCCTTTCAGGTTAGTATTCATCCTATTAACTACTGCAATAGTTAACAGGACCACATTAACTTTGTTATTCTTCTCATTAACTATTACCATGTTATCTTCTTGTATATGTAGTTGAAAGCCATTCAATGGCATTAACTGAAGATACCTCTAATGGACAAAAAAGTTGCACCTTTATTAGTGAAGATGTGAGACTTATGACATTTAATCCAAACCAAGTACATTCTATAATTTATATTTCATTATTCTTTGCTAACTTAATGTGATATTATTATTTAGGCTAATATACTCTGATTGCTCCAATTGGTCAAGTCTCTCTACAATTCTTTTGAGTCTATGAAAAGTGACATTGAAAACCTCAAGAAGTATGTTTACCTTAAGAGGTTGTTGCATGGTGAAATTAATGGAGGAAAAATGGGTACAAACCTATGTGATAATAAAGAAAATAACTTGACACCATATTCAAATACCTATGAACCTCATACCACTCCTTCAAAAATAATTAAGGAACCAAAATTGATGAAGAAAAAATGTGGGTGAAGTTGTTGTTTGGTCGCTTATACCAATAACACTAATCATAAGGCAAAGTAATAAAGAAAAGTCCAAACCCTCGTCAAACTCAATTTGCAACAATGTTTATGTCCTTGATGTAAAAAAGGGGTAGTATGCCTATTCTACAATTAAATCATTTGGACACTATTAAAAAGTTTTATTATGGTTGGAATAATATTTTTGACAAATTTCATATAAATTGGAGGAGTATATAAAGGTTAGAAGAAAATTATTTTCCCATTGCCATGATCAAAAAAATGTAGATGGATCAACCAGTGCAATGGGCTTCAAAACTACAAAAATGAAACAATCTGTGGGTACGTGTGATTTAAGTATAGAGGAACAGAGGAAAAACAAATCCAATGAGGTATTCATCTTAACTTAAGCATCCAAAATTTGTTTGCCTAATAAGTGACAAGAAGTTGTCGAGACCCCGTCAAATAATTATCGGTTCACAAACTAATTTGTAGTAACGAGCATGAACCGAATCGTCTCTCAAGGATTCAAAAAGAACAAAGATTTAATCAGATCAAGATAATTAAAAAGGGGGGTTTTGAGGATTTGAAATGATAATACACTAATTGAATTTAAAGGAAAGTAATTAACAAATTAATCAATCCAAGGAAATTTTACCGATCTTGAGTTTAATCCATTATTGATCACAAGGAATTCACTTAATTGCTAACCATGTTCTTGGCCTTAGATCATATCAAGATGCCTCAACATAATCTAAGAATCCTCTACTAGATAAGCATTTAGGATTTAATTAACCAAGGTTAGACAAAGTAAGCACCATCCAACATAGATTAACTTAAGATCAAGAATTTAACCAAGCTAAACAATCCATCAAAAAGCTTTAATAAATTGTTTATTCTATGTGATCCTCTTGAATACATGATAATAAAACTATTATCACATAGACATCCAAATCAAATTAAGCAATTCAATCTAGATCAAAATTAAAAGAGGAAGAAGAGAAACTTGAATAACAATTAAGCAATATGAACAAGCGAAACAAGATCTCCAAATTAAACATCAAGATGGCTAATCCCTTGGATTGATTATGAGAGCCTAGCCTTCCATGGATGGGAAGGAAGAACTCAGAAATTAAAGAACAAAAATGAAATTGTAAAGAGAATGGAGAAGAAGAGAAATAAAACTCTCACAAATACTTAAACTTTCTTGAAACTTACTTTAAAATTGAATGATGATAATACAAAGAGATTAGCTCTATTTATACTAATCCTAGAAGCCAATTTGTACATGTACATAATCTGAATACAACCTATAAAAATATAGAAATTGTCAAATATGGAAGCTTGATGCATGGTTGGTGGGTTGGTGCATGGTTGGTGGGTTGGTGTATGGTTGGTGGCTTTTAGTCAACAATATCCGACTTCTGGCTTCATTTTCATCACCTAGACTGTGCATTTTGGCTTTGAGGTCTCATGAAAGTTGTAGCTAGTTGTCTCCTTGAAATTTTACAATTAGAATCATGCCATTTGGATGTTTAGAACTCCAGATATGCCAAAAACACTGAACCTACCTCATGTTAGGTTGGTAGAACGTGTTTCCAAATTCAAACCAATTTGTAGCTTCATTATCATGCCTAAAACGACATCTATTGACTAAATGGTCTTCAGTGAAGTTGGAGATATGGGTTTTATCTTTCCAATAGCTAAGTTTCAGCCCAAGAGGAGGCCTATAACTCACTATGTAGTCCAATATGTGCACACTACCCAGATTTTCATGACAGCAAACCCACTCTGCATTGCAGGGATATTTTGGACCCCTAGAAGTCCTATCCAGCTCTTGAGTTCTTCATGAAACTTGTAGAGCATTGTCTTAACTTTCCAAAGACACCAAGATCACCTCAAATGGATCACTGAGTCCCAAGTTATGGCCTAACCAAGGAAGAAAGGTCAAAATGCATCAAAATCTGAAAATTATTCAATATTTGCATTAAAGCCCAATGAAGCCCAATGAAGCCCAACAACATTAAACTCATCTAAAACACTAATATTGGGCACAATAAACATCTAATAAAGCCTAATACAAAGCTAACATGAGTGTCTCAAATTGATTGATCAATAAGCGTCAAACTTTTACAAGTTTCAACATTTATTAATACAATATGAATTTGTCATAGGTTGGTATAGTCATATTTAGGCCAACTTTGATTAATTGACCCATTAGAGCATTGGAACAAGTGGCTATATTTGCATTTGATGCAAACTTAGATCACGAGTATGGTTATTAATCTCATTTTAAAACTTCTTTTCAGTACAACATTATTTTAAACGTTTTTATTATTTATTGTTTACATAGATAATACAGTGAATATCTTGTCAAGTGTGAATGTGGCTTAGGAAATGTAAGTAATACTTAGTACACTTTGAATGTCATTGTTACATTATATTTTACTACAACAACTAATAAAGATATAAATAAAATAATTTATTACATAATTCTTATCTACATATTTTAACTTTGTTGGCTTGCAATGAAAAACACAAGGATAGAAGTGGATTATCAAGGCCACATATTTGGTACTTGTCATATAAAGATTTGTAATCTATCTCTAATTGTTTCTCATGATAGCCAATTCTTTGTGAAAATGATGTAAGAAATCAAGCAAATTAAATTGCAACTCCACATACTTAGCAATAAATGCATTGATAGCTTCACATCTACATGTTGTACGCAATCCTGCAAAAAATTTATTACTCAAATACGTAGTTGCTCACATCTCACGTTTATTATACATTTGTTCAATCCATGGGTGATTGGCAGCGCCAAACTCTTATATTATTATTACATATTTTTCATATAAAAATATGCTTTTTACTTTATGATATAAGTTATTTTTTCCAATTTTAGGATATTTTTGATTATTTGTTAAAAGAGACTAATTATTAAATAATTTTAATAATTACATGTTTTTGACAAGATTTCATGAAGATATCAACAACCTAATTGTGACAGTTTCCCATTTTAAATCACTTTCCTATTCTTGGTATACTTTCCCTCGCAACTTACATTAATTAGGAAGACTTAAAGAAGGAAAGAAATCTATTTTCCTTACTGGCCAAAGATTGCAAATTAAAAGCATTTGTACATAAATTAAACCCTAGAAGAAAAGCATGTTAGTGGTTTGAGCCCAAGTAAAATTTGTATAAATGAGATAGAGAACAACACAAGAGGTGACGAGAAGTTACATGAAAGTGACACAAGAAGAGAGAACGAAGTAGGGGCAGTACTGATGTTGTCCTTGAAATTCTACTAAGGAGATGATGAAGCCTGATTATCTTAGCATTGACTATGTTAGATTTTTATTATATAATTTTAGAACTGTAACATTTATTGTTTCTATTTTCCTATCATTTAGTATGAATAAATTTTTTAATGAGTTCAATCATATTTTTTTCATGCTTTAAATTTGTTTTTGCAATTTGAGTATTAACTGTAATCGAATATCAATTGTGATTTTTAGGTAGAGATACAACAGATGATTTGGCTAATTACTGTTAACTAGGAAAATAAAGCATATCATTCATAATTTTCATTAGAGCTTAATTGATTGTTTTTTCGTGAACACATGTTTTGTTGCTTGATTTTCATTAGATAAATTATCTGAGAATAATATATTTGACACAATTAATGTTAAAATTAATCTTGGGAGATTCTGAACCTTAATCAATTTGCATTTGGTTAATTAAGTTATTTGTTATAGTTGTTTTAATATGTAATTTAATTTTTGCATCATAATCATTTTTGTTTAACTAGATTAGGGAAATTTTTTAATTCCTAAAACTTAACTTTAAGTCTCTGTGGAATTGACCTTATATTCATTGGACTATACTAACGTATGATTCATGCACTTGCGAATAATTTTTGAAGCTTATAAAATGTCACAACACTCTTCAATTAAATTGGTCCATCATTGCTTAAATTTTCCCTTATCAATATTTGAATAAATTGGGCTTCCAAATGATCTAGTCAAATACTCGTCTCCTATATTGGCAATTTCTAGACAAATGCCAAGCACATAGGCAATGATAGGCACTTAGAAACACTTGCTTGATATCACTTCTCATTTCTTCCCTTCCATGGCATCTAAAAATGTTCTCAAGACCCACACATATGCTTCTTCATGCTCATCACTGAGGAAGCAGCAAGCAAAAACAACATATTATTCATGATGATTTAGGCCCAAGAATACAATTAATGACATGTTGTACTTATTTTTCTTATAGGTGGGGTCAAATGCTATTAGATCTCCAAAGCATATAAAGTTTGATTGACTGATCTTATCTACTCAAAAGAGTGGATCGATTTCTCATTTTCCTTTCAAACAAGCTAGGCTGCCATCACATTCCCATCCCTAGTCTTCTCTTCGATCTATTTGTCAAAGTGATTGTACAAATCTTTCTTAGTAAATCCAACATTATTAGATCCCTTAGACCAATCGGCCATGAAGCTCATTATGTTTGTTATCTTCATTCCATTAGCTTGCATGTTGTTAACTTAGGTTTTGTCCACTTCTGACAAGTGTCGATAAAATCTATGAAATCTAGTTAATTTACGACCAAATCATGGGATGATTATGCTCATTTACAACTTTGCTCACGAAACTTTCCAACACGCTTGTTCAAATTTGCACATAGTTGTGTTTGACAACTATAATGACTTGCAAGCCTTGGTTTCCTCTTATGGTTTTCTATGTTGGAGTCCTTCGTTGATCTAAAGCCTGCATGTGCACACAAAAACTACCACCACACCAAGTCACCTTTTTTTAGTTTTTTCAAATCTTATCACTCCTTATTCTAAACCCATGAAGCAAGGCATATTTCCCATAGAACTCTTTCGTTTCAAGTTCGCTTATGAAATCTAGAATTCTTACATCTTCATGTGTCAACTCTTCAAGACCTTTTTCAACCTTAACATTCATCTCCATTGAACATATATTCTCATTGGATATGTTATCATGAATATGCTTTGAATGAACATTATGTGTTCTATCATCCACATTGACTTTATTCAAGTCAATCCATTCAATTTCTGTTTTGAACACATTCTCGTCTCTTTTAAGTTAAACATTTTTACTTGTAAAAAATTTAAACAAACAACGATATTATGTATCTCTTGAAAGCTAGATACAAAATGAAAAAGCTTCAAAACAAAATGGATACAAAAGCAACAACTCATGTGAAGTGAACAGGTAAACAAAACTCTTTATTTAAACACACCTAAAATTCGATGTTAATAAACTATCTCTATTTTTATTTATTATATCAAATGTAATGTAATTTAAGGCATATGTATGTAACTTAGAAAAAGAAAAAAAATCGTAGTTAATTACAACTATTCAAGACATGCACACCTCACAAAACTACAATTCAATGTTAATAAAACTCTTTGATATGGCTAAAATTGAATATCTCACAAGCATAGATGAAAATGACACCTTAGTAATAAAGCAGAAAAGACAATAGGCATGCCAAAATTTGAAAGCACCACTTGAAAAAGGTAGAAGATGGAAGAATCTAGTGTTTAAGAAATATCGAAGCTTGAAGATGAAAGAGTGAAAGCTACAAGACAGAGGAAGAATTAGAATCAACATGAAATTGGAGTATGGAACAGTGATGAGAATGACTGAAGTTGGAAAATGATGGTTAGAGCAATAAATTTTTTCAGCAAATTTATGAACGTTAATAAATAAAAGACACCCTAATCAAATTTATGAACTAAATAAGTACCACCGAATCAGGATGAAACTGAACATGATAGTAGATTATAGATCATTATATATTTGAAAATTGATATAGATAATCATGTGTCTATAAATTTTTTTTTACAAAGTTTAAAAACTTTCATTTTATTTTAATTTTTTTACAGCACTACTATTTTACATGAAAGGAGAACTACAAAATTGTTATAAACATGGTAAATCTGTTTCGCTTTTTTTTTTTATACAACAAATAAAAAAAAGGAAAACTCATTATACACGGTTAGATGATTTGTAAAGATTTTCATGTTAAAATCCTTTCATAATATTTATCATTTCTGAATTTTTTAGAATCACAATGTGCTTTATGCTAATTATTCAATTTGTTTTATTATTGTGATTATTTAATGGACAAATTTCGTTAAATGATAGTTCAAAATTAAGAGAATTGCATGATCTATTATTTAGTTTTACGGTAGCTTCATATTTTAAAAGCATAAATATATTTATTCAATTCTTTTGCTTTTTAGAAAGATGACATGAAAGTTTGAACTTATGACCTCCTCTATATTACTTTAACCCCTCACTACTACTTCAATTTTAATCAGTGGTTAGGGTTGCTCATGGGCCGAGTTGGGTTGGGTTGAACATGAACTTGGTCCTAACTCAAAGATTTGATCGGGCGAATTTTCATGGCCCTAACCCGATCATATTGGGTTCCAGGTTGGGCTGGGTCGGGACTAGGTCAACTCAATTAAGATATACAAAATACTTTTTTATGTAATGTTTCGATTTCCCCCATCTATTTGTATAAATTTATTTGTATCTACTACTTTTTGCTCATGCCAAGATCCAATTTAATTGATAATTACATAATAAGTTGAGAACATAATAGTTAAAATTATGGAGAATCACAATACTTGATCAAAGTCTAATATTTAGAAATATGTCACAATAATATATAGGGAAAAATAATAAAAAATAATATTTTATTCAATACCGGGCTGAGTTAGGGTGACTCGAACCTAACCTAAAAAATACATTGGATCTAAAAGAAGGACCCGGGCTCGGACCCAGCCTAAACACTTCGGGTTAGGGTCGAATTTTTGGGTCGGGCCGAGTCATGAGCATCCCTATCAACGACAAAGCTTCTAAAGGGCTTGGACGACTAAGGATAAAATAGTAATTTCAATTAATTATTTTAACTCACCTTAATGATAATTACCCTCCCATCCCAATTATTTTAACCTAAACTATTATAAAGCATGTCAAGGGCCCTTTTGCCACCAAAAGGATAACATCACAGTTAAGCATTATTTTAGAGTGAAATATAGTTACAATTGATAAGCAATTATTAGAATTGAATAATAGGTTCAGTGAGCAAGCAATGAAATTTCTAACTCTAAGCTTAACATTGGCTCCTAAGAAATTTTATAGAGCTTTTGACATCGATAAAATTTGCACTCTTATAGATAAATACTATCCTATGAATTTTAGTAAGCAGGAGAAAGTTAGTTTGAGATATTAGTTGTCGGCTTTTGTTTTTCATGTGTAATCGTCCAGATTTGAAGAATCTGTCAACTATACCTGAATTTTGTCGTGGTTTGGTAGAAACAGAAAAGTTAGAGATTTACTACTTGATTGATCGGTTGATTCATCTCATCTTAACTATTCTAATTTCTACAGCTACAACAGAACGAGCATTTTCAACTATGAAAATATCAAACAAGAATGCGTAATAAGATGAAAGATAAATTTATTGTTGATCGTTTGTTGATTTATATTGAAAGAGAAATAACTGAAAGCTTCACATCAAATTCAATTGTTGATGACTTAAAGCCTACGAAGAAGCAAATAGCATAACTTTCAATAAATATAATTTTTAATAATTTAATTTACCTAGTTATTTTTGTTGAACTAACTTGTTCAAAACATAAAATATTTAATATTTTTATTTTTCATATAATTATCTTTAAAATCATTTAGCTAAATGACTTTATATTTCTTCTACTCTAGTGATAAGTTCTGCAAAATAAACTTATACAACTTGTAAAAATTGGAGCTCGTAATTATTAATTATATAATACTATAAATATTTTTTTTATTTAATTAAAAAATAATTTAACTTCATATATCTACTTTGTTTTAAAATCCATACCAAACATGAACTCCATAGTTTTGATTAAATTAAATTAATTTTCATCTGTATAGCTTGTGGGCCAAGACAAAAAGCCCAATATCACTACTGTGCGTTTCATTGTTTTGCCCTACAAATTAGAATTGCCCTTCACAAGCAGAGGTTTAAGAATTTTTGCAGCTCAAAATTCTCTCTTGTGTTCTCTCAATTCTCTCACTGAGAAACGTTCTCGCAGCTTCTGATTTCGGACTTCGTTTTGCTTTGCCAGCTTCTTTCACACGTTATTCTGTGGCCAGGTTCGTGTTTGATATGCCTCATTCTTCAATGGCATTTTCTGTTCAATCAGTCTGTTT
Organism: Styphnolobium japonicum; assembly: GCA_023212625.1. Classification (NCBI taxonomy): domain Eukaryota; kingdom Viridiplantae; phylum Streptophyta; class Magnoliopsida; order Fabales; family Fabaceae; genus Styphnolobium; species Styphnolobium japonicum. The sequence goes on along the minus strand of JALBWW010000008.1, from coordinate 12,257,689 downwards.
GTTGAAATTCCTGTATTCCCGTGTCGCTAATTTCATTCAAAACGGTGTAAAAGTTTCATTCTGGTGTGCAATTTTTAAGAATAGTCAAATGTGTGTGTGTAATGGGAAAGAGAATAATTGAATTGGTTGTGTTTCATTTTTATTTTAATTAAATTTTTAAGGAGTATGTGTTGTATGCTGCGCTTATGTTGATGGAAAATATGTATTTCTAATTGGTTCATTTGGCATGAAAATTAGAGAAAGAGATTATCAATCACATATCTTTGTGAATATTGTTAGTATTGTGTGTTAATGAAACTCATCTGCAACACTGAAAGATTTTTATTATTTAACTTACCTGATTTCTTGCATGACATAATGAAATAGGTGCTTAATATATACTTTATTATTGAATATTGTTAGCTTGGAGGGATATGTCTTGGCTTGTGGGAGATTGACTGTTCTTTTTCTTTTTTACCTTCTTTGTTAGTTCATGGTTGCTACTAGCACCAAGAATAGGTTTCATGGATTTTGGCTAAATGTTATTAATTAATACAGCAGAGCTGGTATATCTGATTTAAGGTAGAAGTAGAACTTAGAATATGAAAGTGGTGTCTTGAAAATTGTCAAGATTTAAATAAATACAACTAGTCATTCTTTGGTAGAATGAGACTGAATGCATAATTATTACTTTTTATAATAATATGAGTTGTCAAATAGTCAACGTGTTTCAAGTTTGTGGTTCCTTGGAGTGAAGTGTGGTTTATAGTTGTGATCTATAGGAGTCGGGAATTTTTTAGCAATTCTGATATTTGGTATCGGATTTACTTGACTGTGCTGCTTCTGTAGTGGAGATTCTCCTCTCTGCATTTTTATATAAACATTGATGCTTGCGTTGATGTATTTATTATTGGTCTTAGAGACAGATTGCAATATTGGAAATTAATGATCTGGATAGCTTAATCTTATCATGGAGGGTATAGAGTAGTCAATCGCCCGCTATAGCGGTGGAGTGGGGCAACGCCCCACCCACCCGTGACGGAGCTCCTGTAGTGGAGCATTTTGTTGTCGCGGCGATCGCAGCCCAAAATCACGGGTGTTTCGCGGCCATGTCGCGGTGAATGCGGCTGCTATTGCATAACTGACTCCCCCCACCTCGTTCCATGTGTTTTTGTTGAGGTCTTTAGGGATGTGTGGGGAACAATAGGGTTATTTTGCAAAACTGGAGCTGGGTACCCTGTTTTGAGCTTGAAGATCATTCCTCAGAGCCTTCCTCCACCATTTCCGACGAGGCCCACCATTTCCGGCGAGGCCTGAAATGACTTCGCCTCAGCCTCTGTTTCGCACCCATGACTGTCCCACCTGTTTTGCAGTATCCCACCTCTCTAGCGCACTCAACCAGCTCTGTTTCACATGCATCTTCTTCCTCTTTTGCACCGCCTCTGTTTTCTTGTTATTTCAGATTATTTCGTACAGCTAGCCTAGCACCCAGCTTCTTCCTATTTTGCCCAGCATCTGTTTCGCACAGCATCTGCGATTAGTGATGCTGTATTATCGTGAACATTTTTTTTTTCAATCTTTCGAAAAGTTTAAGACACCACTGTCCTTTTATTTTTTTGGTGATAACAGTCTTTTTTTTGTTGTTATACTTGTTAGTTGTTAGACTTGGTTATTTGTACTTTAATTGTTTTTTATAATACTTTGGCCAAGATGATTGATAAGGGCCTATTGAATTTTGAGTATTTAAACTTTGTTTATTATTCATTTGCTTATGTTATAAAGTTTTAAAATTTAAGATTATTCATTTTCCCTTCACAACTCTCTGCTCCTCCTTCTCTTTCAGTCCTTTTCTTTTTCTTTTTTTAAATCTATGCTCCTTGATGAATTTTGTGATTATTGACTTGTTAATTATGCCTTATGTTAGTGGTGATTGTGTGACTCTAGAGTCTAGAATTATGACTTTTGATTATTAATGATGAATATGTGTTTAATTTTGACTAATTTTATATTTTGAAGCATTTATACACGTATAGTATAATTACATATGTTTTTTTTTTTTTTCTTTTTCTCGGTGTAGAGGCCATCCCTCTATCCGCTATCCAGCTATAGCGTTTTTGGGGTCGGCCGCTATCCGGGATTGAGTACTATGGGAGGGTAATAAATCAATTGAGGGATTTTAAGAAATTATGGATGATGTTTGCTTCTGTTTTCAAAGCAAATAATAAATTCTAATATTGGCAATAAATCATTTTAGTTTTCTACATGTAGTTAGATGCATAGAAATTCAAGCTTTTGAAGCTTATTGTATTATTGGAAAATTTATAGAAAGTGTTGTCATACATTTTGTGAAACTTCTTTACTATTTTAACACTATAGTATGAGGTGTATTAGTCCTTTTTTCAGTGCTTTTGATGGTTTTGACCATATATAAATCATTGTAAATTTTCTGGTAGACTTTATTAATGTAGTATATTGAATCCTGTTGACAGGTTAGAAACAGACAATGGAGGAAGACAATGAAGAAATGAAAACATTTAAGGATTTGGGCTTATCTGAGCCATTGGTGGAAGCTTGTGAAAAATTGGGTTGGAAAAATCCGCTAAAGATACAGGCTGAAGCGATTCCACTTGCGCTTGAAGGTTATTTTTTCTGAGTTTTGTAAAGACAATACTGGTTTTCTGATCTTTACTTTTTTAGAGTTTAATTCTGTTTGGAAAAAAGAAACGTACAGAAAGAATGAATGCAAAATAATAATTGTTGTTATACAACCCTGACCGATTTAGTGAAGATAATAAGATTTTTAGCATGAAATTTTATATATAAATATTATAGTTTTCATATTTGCTCTAGTTGATTGCATTATTTTTTCATTAGTGTCCCACTCCAATCATAATATTTGCCCCTATCTTTAGTTCCGGGAGGGTGGCACAATAATAATGATGGTTAAACCCTTTTAAATTTCTGGTTATTCTTTGTGGCAAGGTTGTCAAACTCGAGAGTTTAGGTAAACTCGTGGTGCCCATTCAAATTGTAAGAGTTTACATACTTCAAAAATATTACTTAAACATAATTTAATAGCATATCATAAGTAAATATTCAACATTCCAACTCCATAACAAAGTAAACAAAAATACTAAAGTAAAAACATAACTCAATACTTGACCCAACTGTTATATTATACTTAGTCCAGCACTTACATTATTTTGTAGTTTAACAAAACAGAACAAAAATAATAATAACATAAAATTCGTTTCATAAACCCAATATATATAGCAGAACAGAGGCAATTCAACCAAGTACCCAACAAAATCAACTAAAACTGTGCATTTTGAGGCCAAAACCATGTGAAAATTCGTGCTCATAAACTTGCTAGTAGAATCGGGAGTTTATTGATTCTGTCAGAGTTTACTTGAACTCGTATGAGTTTGACAAAAAGAGAGTTTGCATGTGATTTAACACGTTTTGTTTCCTAGGATTGTAAACTCATAAGAGTTTAAGAGTTAAACTCAAGAGTTTGACAACTATGCTTTGTGGATTGTGATTTTCACAGGAAAAGATGTGATAGGACTTGCCCAAACAGGTTCTGGTAAGACTGGAGCTTTTGCTCTTCCCATATTGCATGCCCTCTTAGAAGCGTCACGCCCGAACCATTTCTTTGGTTGTGTGTTGTCTCCCACAAGGTTTGATACCTAATCATGAACTTTATTTTTGTATAATTCATATTGTATTGAATGTAGTTGTTCTAACTGATATATAACTAGTTTATTTCTTCTTCTGTTTTTTACCTTTTTCTTGATTTAGAGAGCTTGCTATTCAAATTGCTGAGCAGTTTGAAGCTCTAGGTTCTGAAATTGGTGTCAAGTGTGCTGTGGTGAGTTTCAATCTATTTTTCTTCAATGATCATTATTCATGAATTTTGTGGCTGCCTGCTTACTGCATGGCTTTGAGTTTGTTTTGTTTTTCCCCCTTGAGGTCCTCCTCTTTCCAGCATGATACTTAGTTTATCATATGGTGGTTTGGAGGCACTGTGTTGGTATTCTATTAATTACATGCTTTTTAACAATCTTTTTGATTGGCATCTTTTACATATTCTCTAGCTTGTTGGAGGGATTGACATGGTGCAGCAGTCCATCAAGATAGCAAAGCAGCCTCATATCATTGTAAGTGTTACTTTTGCTGTAGGCATGCTTTGATTTTTTTATTTATTTATTTTTTGTACTTCAATAGTATTTGGTAATAGTTGAGTGATATACAAAGTCTAATTTCTTGTGTTTGTGGATAAAATATGTTGCTCATGTTTCATTGAAGAAATACACTCTATTTTGTCATTGATTTCTTAATCAATTATGGCTTATTGAAGTCATTATGGATCAGAACTTCTAATCAACATTGTATTGATTATATGATTTCTCTTGCTCGAAGATAGGATTGGTTAGTGATCATTTTTTCATAAATTACTAAGTTGGAAAACCGTCCATTAATGTTAGAGTATTAGCATAAAAAGAATTAATGATTATATTATTGGATTAAATTCTTTCTGTTGGTTTTTCCTTCCTATTGCTGTTAGCATGTCTGCTTTCAAATATTATTGTTAAGCTGCTTAACATGCTTCTACTAACATTTGCTTGATGGATCAAATCCCATGCTATGCATGTTCCGGAAACTTCAAATATTTCGAGGTTCCTGGAAAAGTTTTATAAAGATTGTCTTGTTATAGGGTCAAAGTTCGTTCAGCTGTTCTTTTTAGCTTTTTGTTATATTTTTCCATTCATCAAGTCTTCTTTAGTTTTAAAAGCCAAGGTGTGGCCAAGGTTGTTAGTCTATGATGTCATGTTTGGTTCACTACTTGGAAGAACACGGTTTATCATGGAAAATACGGGAATTGTGTTGATAAAACCTCAGGGAGTGTGCTATCTATATAGAAGAGATTCATTGAACTTTAATATTCTAATGAGCAGACTTATGCTGAATGCCAAATTCTGGTTTAATGTGTCTTGACAATGATTTATCTTTCTTCTTGCTTTTGTTCCTCTGTTTTTATTTTTCTTCTATTTATACCAAAATTTCAAATCTAGTTTCGCCCTTGCAATTGGCAAATGACTCAATGGAAAGTCAAAAATATTCCTGTAGGAACCCAGAACCAGAAGAGTTATCGATCTTTCTTGGATTATGCAACATACTTCATTGAATAATATAAATTTCATTCATTGTTTGTTTCGTCTTATTTTAATTTTCTATATTCCAATACTTGCTCTTATTTGATAAGTAGACCAGTTACTAGCTATTTATATATTGTTTTCCTTTTAATTGCTCGAAAAGAAAACTGGTTACAATTTTTAATAGATCCGTTCCATAAAGGCATAACTTTGAAGTTTGTGCACCTCTTAACACCTGTAGCATGTAGCAGTCCTGATCTCTTTACTTAGACTGTTCTTTTTCTTCTTTGTGAATGTCTTGGAATTCAAATTGCTTCTTATCATGCAGAAGAATCAATGGATTTAATAATTGATTTCAGCGCTAAAAAGCCGTCCACCTGTGCAGTGGTTGTGTGAGACTACCCCTAAGTTATGGTGATAGAGTAAGGGACAAATTCTAGTCTGAATTAAATCTTCCTCAGGAATTTGGATACACAGAAATGCTCCAGTAACAGATGAAAAGAAATTAAGAGAAAATAGAACCCAGGAGATCTTCTCCCTTCATTCTCCATAGGATCCCATCGAGAACCATGGGTATCAGGTTGGGGGCGTATGGCTTGGGTCAAAATTTTCCCTTGCACTTATGCTTTAAAGCATTGCACTTATGTAATAATGAAGAGAATCGGGAAAAATACAAAGTAGCAAAGAAAGAAACTAGGAAGGCGGTCAGTGAGGCGAAATCTAAGGCTTTTGAGGGGCTTTACCAATCTTTAGGTACAAAAAATGGGGAAAAACGTATATATAGGCTTGCTAAAAGTAGAGAAAAGAAGACAAGAGACTTAGATCAAGTAAAGTGCATAAAGAACGAAGATGATAGAGTTTTAGTTACACAGCAGGAGATCAAGGAAAGATGGAAAAGTTATTTTCACAAGTTATTAAATGAAGAATATAGAACAAGTGGAAACTCTGAGATTGTAAAAACTAGTGAGGAAGACCAAAATTTTACCTTTTATCGTAGGATTCGAGAATTTGAGGTAAGGGAAGCACTAAAGAGAATAGACAATGGGAGGGGCGGTTGGACCAGATGATATTCCCATTGAAGTTTGGAAGTGTTTAGGGGAGAAAGGCATAACCTGGCTAACTAAGCTGTTTAATGAGATTTTGAGGTCTAAAAGAATGCCAGATGCGTGGAGAAGAAGCACTTTGGTCCCTATCTACAAGAATAAAGGAGACATACAAAATTGTGCTAATTATAGAGGGATAAAGCTCATGAGCCACACTATGAAACTATGGGAAAGAGTAATCGAACGGAGATTAAGACAAGAGACTCAAATTTCGGAGAATCAATTTGGTTTTATGCCAGGGAGGTCAACCATGGAGGCAATATACCTTATGCAAGGGGTGATGGAAAGGTACCGAAAGAAACAAAAAGACCTCCACATGGTGTTTATTGATCTGGAAAAGGCTTATGATAGGGTACCAAGAGAAGTTCTTTGGAAAGCACTAGAGAAGAAAGGAGTTCGTGTTGCTTATATTCGAGCTATCAAAGATATGTATGATAGGGTCACGACTTGTGTGCGAATGGATGGCGGGGTCACAGAAGATTTTCCTACTTGTAGGATTACACCAAGGGTCAACTTTGAGTCCATATCTTTTCACCTTGATTTTGGACGTACTTAGTGGACACATCCAAGATCCAGGCCTCGATTGCATGATTTTCGCAGATGACATAGTCCTCGGGTGGAAGAGTCGAGACAAGGAATAAATGATAAAATAGAGCTATGGAGAGAAGCTTTAGAATCACATGGGTTTCGACTAAGTAGGAGTAAAATGAATATATGGAATGTAAGTTTAACAAAAGCGATCTAGCTCGACTTGGAAGTGAAAATTAGTGATCATATTATTCCACAAGTTGAACGGTTTAAGTATCTTGGATCTATTATACAAAATGACTGGAGAGATTGCAGGAGATGTAACTCATAGGATTCAAGGGTGGACAAAATGGAGAAATGCTTCGGGTGTTATTTGTGATCGCAAGATACCTCTCAAGCTAAAGGGAAAATTTTATAGAACAGCTATAAGACCGGCAATGCTTTATGGTACCGAATGTTGGACGGTAAAATGTCAACATGAGCATAAGTTAAGGGTTGCAGAGATGAGAATGTTGCGCTGGATGAGTGGACATACAAGAAGAGATAAAATTAGGAATGAGTGCATTCGAAAGAAAGTTGGAGTAGCACCCATTGATGAAAAGATAACAGAGTCTCGCCTAAGATGGTTTGGTCATGTGAGGAGAAGACCAATAGAAGCTCCGGTGAGAAGAATTGATAAGTTGGAGGATAGTCCCTTAAAGAGAGGTAGAGGTAGACCACTGACAACACTAAAAGATATCATTAAAAAAGATCTTGAAATCAATGGTTTATCTGAAAGTATGGTCTATGACAGAGCACAATGGCGTCGTTTGATCCATGTAGCCGACCCCACCTAGTGGGAAAAGGCTTTTGTTGTTGTTGTTGTTGTATAGATTGTGGCCCAACTTGGTTTGAGCCCATCATTCCAGCCATTGTTGTTAGCAGAGTAGGCCCATGTGGGCCGAACCCAGTTTGGGTGAGTGGAGACCCGGTAACCCGACCCAATATCTTCCTTCCCATCTCTTCCGTTCGATGAAGATTCTGTTTCTCCCTTTGCCCCTGCTGATTTACCTCCTCGACAAAGACCCTCTTGAGCGACTGGTCATGCTTTCCGGCGCCAATTTAGCTGAAACAGGTGTCGAAAACATCACCACCACTGTCCACGATCTGGTCAGTTGGTGTTTGGTTGTTGGGTTCATTGCTGTGCTGGGTTTCTCCCATGTCGTCTTGAGCGACTGGTCGAGCGACCCTCTGCTGGTCATCCTTTGAAAGAAAACTGTCCGTCATTTTGCTCTTGCTGGTTTGTTCCACTGTTTCCTGCTGCTGATCTGTCAAGTTCTTAGGTTGGTTTTCTGATGCAGCTGTTTGGAATTCTTGGAGCAGAGCTGTTCGAAAAGTCCTGCATGAAAATATCGGAGTTCTGGACCCCCATTCATAGAGCCAGTCCAGTGCTCTTCCTTCCAAGCCATGAATTGCAACCGATAACCTCTCATCATTTGCAATGCCGTTGATGATGCAATACCTCTCCACTTTGTAGATCCAACTATACAGATATTCTTTGGTGAAGCAAGGAATCTCCATCTCATCCATTTTCAGTATGCATCACAACTCCCAAGATCGGGAGCTCTAGTACCACTTGATAGGAACTTGGATCAGATCACAAAGAAAGAATTGTATGTAATATATTTCCTCTTCTGATATCAGTACCAGTTGATCAGATTTACAGAAAATATGATGAATATGAAACAGAAAGAAAATACAAAGATAACCTAGGCGCTCGAGAGGTCTGGTTCTCTCCAACCCATTCCTTTACCCACTTAGTAATTCCTCCTTTTTTTTCTCATTTCCGCCTCTCCCTTTCTTATACTAATTGACCCCTAGCACTCCCCACGCCACCTGCCACGTATGCAGGTTGGTTACAATTCCGATCCCCAAATTGATAGTCACGCATATTCCCTTCCTTTCCCACGTGAGACACTAATCCACTGTTGCTCTCCCTTTTCTTCCTACTGTACACCGTAATACCAAGGGGTCTAACACAACCCTAGCCCAGCCCCAAGCAATTCTGCCGAATTCAAGTAGCAGATTCTCAGCCATTTTATTCTCCCCAATCCATCCTTCTCCTGCAAACGTGTCGCTCTTTCTGGAATTTTCTCCAATAGATTCCTCATGTTTCTTACCTCCAAGTGATCCTAACGGCTCCTCCAACCGTCCCTCCTTCTCTCCCTTCTCTTATAAACCTCTGCCTTTCTTTATCCTAGTGTAAACCAGCCATTGACATGGCCTCTCTTCGTTTAGGACTGGGCTTTCATCAGCCAGAATTGGGCCCAGGCCCTGGTGCCTAACATATGGGTGGAGACATTGGACATGAATGATGCAAAGCATGATTATACAATTGAATGGTTCAAGAGAAAACTGAACTTAGGCACATTCTGCATGTACAAGGTTGAGATTGTACTTTTGATTTAGTGCTGCCTTTAATTTTCCAGTAATTTTTAATCTTCTCATTTCATTGATCCTGTATTTTTTCTATTATTTAATTATGTTGAATTTGTACTCTTGCAGGTTGGGACACCTGGACGTGTTATAGATCACCTAAAACACACCAAAGGATTTTCCTTTAGTAGATTAAAATATTTGGTATGATTTGTACATTATATTTTGATTTTTTTCTTCTTTATTTTTGACATCTAATGATTGGGTACATGTGTTGTGTGAACTAAATTTGTTGTTTATGTTGCTACTTTCTGCATCTTAGGGGGATTTTAAATTTTAATATTCTTATATTAGTCTAATGCTTGTTGAATGGTTTATTCTTGTTTTCTTAGTGTGATTTTTGTCCTGATGAATTTATGTGAATGTTTTTAATGGTTGTAAATTCTCTTGTTTTGCATGCAAAACTGAAAATTTCTCATGTTGAACCTGATTTACTTTTATTAAGTAAATAATAATTTTCTTTTGAAATGAAAAGCATGTTGCTAGACTATGCTTCATTTGGTTTGGTGAAGGAATGGTTTTACTGTTTGATCAGATACGTCAGAGGGGATGGGGATGGAAGTTTGATGATTGCAGTTCCATGGGGCCTGCATTTTGCAGTGCCTCCCATTGTGGCCGGACTTGGAGGATTGCTGAATGAGACAAAATACAAGCATTTTTTATTTAATAATATTTTTCATCATTTTTACACTTAATATTATTTATTATTTAGTAAAAGATTCTATTACCTTTTCATACCCTTCTCAACTTTTCTGAGCACTAATTCATTCTATTTTAGTTTCAAAAAGCATAGCATAAGTTTGGTTCAATTTGTGCATTGTCTGCCCACCTGATTCCTTGCATTGATAAGTTCAAGGATCTACCATTCTTGTTTCATTAAGTCCATAGTATTGAAGTAATTTATCATTCATGTAGCTTACCTGATGAATTAATATTGATGACTTGAATATGGTTTTTTAATTATACAAGTTGATTTTTCTTGAGACATGCATGTTTCTGCATTGGTTTAGGTGTATCTTACGTTGTTACACAGTTATGTCGAAAGCAAATCAGCTGCTGGTTTGTAATCCATCTATATGTGACATGTCATGTAGGTGTCTTGTGTTTTGCATGAAAACATTTTTATGCATGCTTGGACCTGTTTGTGGATTTTAGAAAAAGCAATATTTAAACAATCTTTTTGTTGTCTACCATATCATATTTTCTCCTTCATTTCCATATCATACATATTTTTTGACTTGCTTGATTCCTCTGCATTTTGAGCAGGTTCTAGATGAGGCAGACAGGCTTTTGAATGAGGACTTTGAGGAATCACTTAATGAAATTTTACAAGTGATTCCTCGAGAAAGAAGAACATTTCTGTTTTCTGCTACGATGACTAAGAAGGTATGTATGTAGATTTATTAAGAACTGTGCACTTACTAAAGAATGCATGAGAGGATGTTTAACTGAAGTTTTCTTTTTTTTTTTTTAATTGGCCAAATATAGTATCTTAATATGCAAGTAAGCCTTTTACTTCACATATTCTGAGATATGGAATCCACATTAGAGGTAGGTCCTTTGAGAAAGCATTTTGGCATTTCGAATTTGAGATTTAACAAAAAATAAAATAAAATAAAATTCTGGTTGTTGGTTTATGATTTTTGATAGATTTCGACAAGCATTTAATCATATTATTTTAGGCCAAATCTCTCATATTTTGTTATGTTAACATGCATCTGCTTCATTAAGATGTTATGGTGCAAATGATGTTGAACAAAATGTTTTCTAGGTGCTGCCTATATACTTCAGATGCATGATTATTAAGATATATTTAGTTTTAAACTTTTAATGCTAATAGAGCAAGTTGCACTCACTATTGCAGGTCCAGAAACTCCAAAGGGTTTGTTTAAGGAATCCTGTGAAGGTACAACTGTAATATTTGCAAATATTTTATTTTTTTGTTCTGATATTGCTCACAAATTCTTTTTTTATTCAATTTAGATCGAAGCAGCGTCCAAGTATTCCACCGTTGACACACTGAAACAGCAGTATCGTTTTTTGCCTGCCAAACACAAGGTTTCTTGTTCTCCGTTGTTCTAGAAAATGTTGTATTTCTGCAGCAAATTTTAATTCAGAATGATTATTATGGCTACCAATTGTATATTGAATTTCTTACTACTCATGGGTTCCTAGCCTTACAGGGGCTGTGTACAGACAATAAACATTTTGAGGGAAAAGTTATTTGCATGTCATAACAATTATATTCCCGTTCTTTTACACAAGTGTCAGTTCCCTGCTTCAAACAAAATCTATTGCTCTATTATTTTCTTCGCTTAAAATGAGTAATACTTAATAAAATTGTCTAAGTGAGGTTGTCAAAGATATGATACTATGAAGAAACTACATGAATGGATGGTCACCAAGTAGAAATCTCGCATGTTGGCATCATTTCCGTTTGAATAATATCTACTACTTGCAACTTACTAGACTGGAGATACAGAAAGGTTAGGACAAACGTTGATCATGGATTCATTCTTTGGGATGCAATAGATCTAGCAAAGAAATACAACAACAACAATAACAAAAGCCTTTTCCCACTAGGTGGGGTCGGCTACATGGATCAAACGACGCCATTGTGCCCTGTCATAGACCATACTTTTAGATAGACCATTTATTTCAAGATCTTTTTTAATGATATCCCTTAGTGTTGTCAGTGGTCTACCTCTACCTCTCTTTAAGGGACTATCCTCCAACTTATCAATTCTTCTCATCGAGGCTTCTATTGGTCTTCTCCTCACATGACCAAACCATCTTAGGCGAGACTCTGTTATCTTTTCATCAATGGGTGCTACTCCAACTTTCTTTCGAATGCACTCATTCCTAATTCTATCTCTTCTTGTATGTCCACTCATCCAGCGCAACATTCTCATCTCTGCAAAGAAATAATGAAAGTATTTTATTTAGTGAAATACCAAATAAGATTATGATGTTAGATGGAGAGCACTTTGAGTTATAAAGAAAAAGTTTTGTTTTGAACACTTATAATAAAATGCCTATTGGGAGTGAAATTAATATGATTTTATGCATTTTGGGTTTAATGAATCATGACTAATATCTTTTATGCTCGTGATGATTGTGGTCATTAATTTATTGTGTATTTCTTATAGGATTGCTACCTTGTATACATTCTCACTGAAATGGCTGGAAGTACATCAATGGTGTTCACTCGAACATGTGATGCAACTCGGCTTCTGGCTTTGACTCTTAGGAATCTTGGTTTAAAAGCCATCCCAATTAATGGTCATATGAGTCAGGTAGTTGTACTACAGATTCTTTAATTATAATAGTAACTTGTTCTAAACTTTTCTTCTTTTCTTCCTTGTTTTGGGAGAGGGAATGCTGGGGTGGATTAAGTGGTTGTCTGTCATCTTTTTTTTTTTTTTGTTATTTGTGGATGTGCCAATGAAGTGTCTCTAATTTTTTATTATGATCTTCTTTTGACAGTCAAAGAGACTTGGAGCCTTGAATAAGTTCAAGTCTGGGGAGTGCAATATTCTCCTTTGTACTGACGTAGCTAGCAGAGGACTGGATATTCCAACGGTAGATGTGGTGATTAACTATGACATTCCCACAAACTCTAAAGTAAGATGTGCTGTGGATTTCCTTTATACTTTTATTTACATGTTTTATTACAGCTATAATTAATCGAAAGTTTTCAGTCGGCCTCATTGTGTAGTTCTAGGAATTTGTTAGTAATTTCATGGTTCTGTGGGGATGACTCATCTAATTTTTTACACAAGACCTGAAGTCATGGAAGTGGACAAACATTTTAGGAATTTCTTCATTTTTTTATTTACTGGATTCCTGATCTTGTGAGCTACAGGATTATATACATCGTGTGGGAAGGACTGCTCGTGCAGGGCGATCTGGGGTTGCCATTTCCCTAGTGAACCAATATGAGCTGGAGTGGTATATTCAAATAGAGAAGCTTACAGGTGAGTAGTATTTGCTGTGTCTTTACTTTGACATTTTAAGGAAGGCAACAGTTTCTTAATGAATAACAAATACAAGTATATTTCAGGCAAGAAGCTACCAGAATATCCCACACAAGAAGAGGAAGTTTTGCTTTTGGAAGAGCGTGTTAGTGAGGCCAAAAGATTATCAGTAATGGTAAAATCTTGTTGCAGCTTACTTATATTTTAGACTAGTTTTTCTGTCTACTTCTTTTATCAAGAAAAAAAAAATCGAGGTGGGAGATTTAATGTAAGTAGTTGAAGTTGCAATGCCCTTTATTTGCCTGTCCCAGTTGTATTTATTTTTCATTGGGTACCGTATAAGTACTGTCGAAACGTGTTTTATGGTATTTTTTTTTATTTTTTAGTTTCCAAGAGCAAGCAATACTGTGATAGAAAGAAACTTGTATTGTATGTGTATGTAAAGATATGCATGAGCTGTGATTATATTCCTGGAATTAGTAAACTATGGTGAGGGATTTGAAATCAGATAATGTTTGTGTGCTTTCATTTAATTACTTTTCTAAATACTTTGCTTAACTGTTCATATTTTTACTTTTGTAGAAAATGAAGGAGACTGGAGGGAAGAAGAAACGGAGGGGGGAAGGAGATTATGGTGAGGAAGATATTGACAAATACTTAGGTCTCAAGGATGGAAAATCGTCCAAGAAGTTTAAAAGAAAATGAGACAGTAACACCGCAGTTTTATTTTCAAGTAATCTATTGTGTATGGCAATTTTGGTATTTATTAACATTGTACTATATTAATTTTTTTCCTCTAGTGAGAGAACTTGTGTTTTCTGAATGAAGCTCCGGTGGTTGTTCTGGATATAGCAGACTCTGTTGATATTGTGGGTGAGGGGTCTTAGTAATACGGGTGGTGAATGAATCATAAGATGCCACAGAAAATTAATGAATTAGAAGACTCCATGTAACTTGTGGTTGCAGAGTTTTAGTCCATTTTGAGCTGTTTTATCATTTTTCATTTTTTTTAACTGATTGAGCCTCAAAAATCAATTTCCTAATTATCCTTTTGAAGTGGTTGCATCATACATGATTATTTAACTTTCGTTAACGTTATTTGAAAAGGTGTACGTATTCCTATCAACCAATATTTAATTTTCCTGAATAGAAATCTGCATTTGTCGCAATGCACGACAACACTTTTATTTAATGTATTTAAGTCATGTAGAATCAATCAGGAATACTAGGATTCTCACATGAACAACGGTTTTTTAAGATTTAAAAATTTACAAATAATATCTTTAATTTAATTAATAAAGTGTTTATAATGTGGGATACATAAAAGATATGTACAACTTAATGGTGATTAAAATCGTAGTCAAATCTTAATCAAACAATAATTCTTAAAATAAAATAAAATAATAAAATAATAAAAATAAGATAAAATTCCTAAATTATGTAAGTAAAATAGCATGTATATCTAAAGATAAAATAAAAATCGTTAAATTATCATGAATAAAGTAACATAACTTATCCTAAATTAACATGGTTATTAAAGAGTTACTTCCTTGAATCCTGTTTATAGGACGCTGAGACTATCAATATATAATACTCCTACTTTTCTGTGCTTAAAATCACAAACCCCTTATTATTAATCTTCAATCTCCCCATAAAAACCTACTACACAGCTTATAGAGAATGGGGAAATCATCAGAAAGATCAAAGAGTCAATGTACAGCACCTAAGGGCTAAGGCTGGGAAATCAAGAAGATCAAAGAGGAACGCAAGAGCCTTGCTTTGTGCAGAAGAAAATATCTTTTCCTTTCTTATTTTGTTATGCCCTCAAAGTTTGATATGTCACAAAGGGACAAACATTCTTAAAAAGAAAATGACAACAATAAACAATTTGTATAGAAGCTGTTAATTTAGTGTTACGTATCTATATCCAGCATAAAAGAAACCATTATTATTAAAGTAGATGATCATTTCTTAAGATTTAGACTTTGACATTGTCTGCAAGTTAGTTTGAGTACAAACCTATGAAATAAGTATGAGATTAGTCAAAAGACTATTTTGTTCAGATAGTAGTTGTAACACCTCAAAATTTCTGTTTCTAATTTATATGTTGATTTTCCCGAATTTTAGTGGTTTATCATTTTTGAGAATTTCTGTGAGCTTTATTAAATTAAAATTTAATTGAACTTAATCTTATATATTGATTTTAGACCATTCCGAAAAATAAAAATAAATAATTTTATTTTTGGTCCAAAATACCTTTGGAGAATTTTTAAAAATAAATGAAAGTTCAGATTTCAAATTTGTCAACAGATTTGATAATTTTTCATTTTTATGGATTTTATGAGCAAATAAAAACTTTGGGTATTTTAAGTACATTCTATTGTCCACTGGACAATAGATACTAATCTTTGCTCATTGGATAATAGCTACTGAAAAATATCTTATGTAATTATTGGTAGCATTTATGTGTATAATGGCTCACCTAGGTGAATCACTTAAGCATTAATGGTGGAGGATGAATCACCTAGTCTTAATGGCAAGGTAAAAAGTCTTCAAATTGGAAACCATCACCTTGCATGTAGCCAAGGAGTGGCCGACCAAGGTAAGCTAAATATCTTGATTTTTCTTTTTATTTAATTACTTATTAGTCTTTACTTTTCTTCTATAAATAGCGAAGACCACCATTCATTTGAAACACACCAAAAACCTTTACTTTCTCTCTCTAAAGCTCACAACCTAGAGCTCTTCTTCACCTTCACAAACTGTTGCCAAAATTCTAAGTTAGTTTCTAGTATCCTAGTAGTGTTTTGAGAAACTTTGATGTTGCGAGTTTCTTGAAATAAAAACTCCTTTCACTACTTTCAAGCTTGCCAAAATTTGAAAACCTAAGGTGAAAATTCTTTCTCTTCACTTTTAAATTTTTATTTCAAAGTTTTAGATCACTGGATTGATCCATGATCATCTTATTCCCTGTTTTAGAGTTTAAAAGTTATGAACTTGATTCTTTAAGGGATTTTGTTGGTGAGAAGACAAGGAACTTTCACTAGAGAGGATTTTTAAATTGAGGTATGGGGAGATTTCTCTCAATCACCAATATGGTGGTGAGGAATAAATTTTATGGTTTATATTTTATGTTTTCATGTTTTATGGTTGGTATTTTGTGGTTTGTATTTTATGATTTATGATATGATTATCTTATGTGTTTTTATATTTTTGAGATATGACATGAACTTGTTGTGATTAAAGTGTGATATAGCTTATATGTGAATAATATGATGTATGTATGGATGAAAAACATGGTTATGAACATGCATATGTTTGGTTGAAAACCAATAAATCATCATGGAAATGGAAATGGAAAAGTTTTGAAAAGAAAATATGTATAAATGATATTTATTTTATCAAAGATTTTATTCTTATTTTTGAAAATTTGGTTTATGGCTTTAAGTATTTTCGAAAATATGAGAGAAAATATTTAGTAATGATTTAAAGATGAAAACAAATATTTTTCGAGCAGAAACACTTTTGAAAATTTGTTTGGATCTTGAAATGATTTCTAAAGATTAGTTTAAACTTTGAAATATTTATGAGTATCAAACTATTTTGAATTAATGTTTATTTTTATTAAAGACTTTTATTTTTTAGAAAGTTGGAGAAAAACATTTTGGTAATGATTTGATGTAGAAATAAATGTTTTTCAATAGAAATGATTTTTGAAAGATTTGTTGAAAAGTCACTATTCATATTTGAAACTTATTTTTAGCTCACATAGTGAGAATAGACTTGGAAATATTTTATTTAGTTCAAAATAACTTAGTTTTTGTGAAAAATGCTTTACGTGATTGAAAAATGATTTTAAATTGTTATGCAATTTAAAAATGTTAATTTTTGAGTTATGCGATTTGAAAAATAGCAAAATGATTTTACATGATTGAAAAATGTAACAAAAATGTTACGCAATTTATAAAATATAACAGGAAGGTTACGCGATTTATAAAACGTAGCAGAGCTGTTACAGGATTTGAAAACCATAATCGTAGTGTTACATGATTTGGAAAATGTTTTAAAAACACCATAGGTTAAGAAACAACGGTACTACTATTGGGCCAACATAGACTAGACCCTGGATAAGATAGTTGACGTTATTCTTAAAATGATGGCTTGAATCCCAAGGGGATTGTGTTTTTGGTAAACCAATAATTATAAGCTGGTTGACCATGAATTATTGGGTTGATTATGATTAATTCAATAATTATGTTTTAGTTGACCATAAATTATTATATTAATTATGAGTGATTACACTTTGCATGGGTTAGTTAACCATGACATTGTGATAGTCTATTGAGACTTGTTGTTAAGGCTTTGAGCCTAGGAGTTGAGCTTACACCTTAGTGTGAGTGCGAATTGTGTAGTGAAGATATTCAATGATCTTAGGGACATCGGGGTGCGTTAATTCCACAGGAGACTAATTGGAACTGTGCCGTGGTGATATGATTGCAACACACTGAACGATCCCGACCAGACACTATCATATTCCCGGTTTGTGGAGAGTGTTCTCGTGAGCCGTATTTGCCAAATGAAATTTTATAGCACTTTTGAGCATATTTGAGGTTAATGAGATGCAGAACATGTATTCCCAATCACTCTCTCCGACTTGTATTTTAGTTCTATGGAATAAGGGGTCAATCATGTGGTATTTGCATAGTCGGTTGTTATACTGTCACATTATTATGATGCATCTTGATTTTGATTTTCGCACTCTTTCATAACATGATTATATATGTTGATTTAGCATGAAACTGTAGTATTTGTTACATGTTGATTCAGTATGTAATTGTACTATTTGTTATGTTAATTGTACTATTTGTTATTGATTTAACTATTGTTTGATAATATGATTGTATCTATTGATTTAATATGGAACTATATAAATTATTATATTTTCTACACTAATTTATTGGTATTGGTTGGTGACGTGGATTTCACCTCTTTGTTGTATTGTTTTGTATGTTTTGTGTTATTTTTCTTTTGTCTTATAAAGACATCAAGGAAGCTATTTTTTTTTTTTTTGTCTTGTGAAGACGACGAAGACTTTAAGGAAGGACCTATTTAGTTTTGTTAGAATACAATTCCACGGTGATTTAGACATATGGAGTGTCCACTTAGATACGGAGTAATTAAGTATGTAGGACTTTGGTTAATAGGATGATATATAGAGTTTGTAGACATTCTACTGAGTATCTTTTGATGTTGAGTTATTTCTTTTCTAGTTATTTTATGTTATATCCACAGAAAGAAATTTTAGAACTCATATTTTCATAAAGAAAATACAAAATGTTTTTTTTTAAATTAACTTGAGATTCCATTAAATGTGACATCCAAAGGAGGGTGTGTTACAGTGGTTACCTCAAGGGAGTTCATGCCTAACATGTTAACACAAAAACCAGATAACAATATAAATTTGGACAAATAGTGGTATAATTTAGCATACATCCTCCCACATACATGTTTTGAATTTTTTTTGTTTGGGGGGGGGGGGGGTGGGGGGAGCTACGCCCTACTGTAGATTCGCCATTGGCATAGATCACTTTGGACCATGGTGCTTGTCGTTCATTTATTCTACTGTGATTCCAAGCATAGCTATGTTCACAATATTCCCCTGGTACGCTATACTTCACTTCGCCAAATATGCAATACGTGGAGGCAAACTTAGTTGGTATGTTTTAATATATTGATTGGTGCAAATTAGGTACGCAAGAACCAATTCATGGTTCCCATGGAGTAAGCGAATTTGGTAACACTAACTTCGAGTATTCACCCTCAAAAATGAAAAATTGATCCTTTGCATGGTTTAGCCAATCTCTAAACAAAGTATTAGATCTATGCGGTGTTTTAAAATACGGTTGCAGTTGCAAAAATTATGGACAATTATGGGAAAATGCAGCTGATGCAGTCATAATTGCCACTGCGTTGTGGTTGCGGAGACATCCAAAACTACAATATTGCGGTTGTTGATAAATATTATTCATATTCATTATAAATCCCTCATATGTAGTACCTTATCCCCCTTTTGTGCTTAATTGATTGGATTTGGCCACATTTTATAAGTTTATGTTCTATTTGGGCTTAATTGCATTTTCTATCATTATTTGAATTTTACACTATTTCAATATTTTGGGCATATATTGAGTTATATACATCTAATAATTATGAATCTTACATTTTAATAAAGATAAGAGGGAGCTCTACAACTTTACTGAAGAGATCAAGAGATGAATCGAATGTCTAGTGGGCCACATTGAACCTAGAAGTCAAAACATGGGTGCTATCGTTGGATCCTGATCCGTGTGCAATATCTTTTTCACCTCTACCAAGCCTTTGCACCCATACTCAACATTAACTTCTCTCCCTGCAACATGAAGTCTCAGCCATGAAATAGTAGCCACAAATCCAACAAAACCCAAACAGCCATCCGCAACATGAAGTCACCCTCATCCAAGCAAAATGAAACAACCATCACCACCAAAACTCATTACCCACACAACCCTAATAAGCCACCATACAACACCTTTAGCTAGAAACTGAGCCTCAACAAACCCCTCAGCACCTCCAACTAGTCAGCCAAGAACCTGTTGCATAGCACCACAAAGCCCATCTGAAATGCAACACCCACACCAAAATTAGTCCCTGCAACAAACTCTTCACACCTGTACACACCCTGACTATCTCGCAGCAACCATAAGCCACTAAACAGAATCTGAAACCTAGACCCTTGTGCAGAATCTAGCCATCAAATCGAATCCTAAACCAAGACTTTTGCTTATGCCTAAACCAACACACCAAAAACAAGCCACCACTGATTAAACCTTTCCCACGTTCACCGACCAACCGATCATCTTTACCTTGGTCATCTTCGACGGATCATCCTTTTCCCAAATTCATCTCCGATCGACCAATCACATTTATCCTGATCATCTCGACTGATCACCCTTTCCTAGGTTCCTCACTGATAGATTGATCAACCCTTTACCATACTCACCTTCTAACTGATAGACCACTCTGTCTCCTTTATTATTAACCAAATGATCATCCCTTCCCTTTGCCTACTGACAAGAGGTTGTCGAGACCCGTCAAATAAATAAAATTTACCGGTTCGTAAACTAATTTGTAGTATAGAGAATGAACTGAATCGTCTCTCAAGGATCCAAAAAGAACAAAGATTTAATTAGATCAAGATAATTAAAATGGGGGTTTTGATAATTTGAAAAGATAATACACCAGTTGAATTAAAGAAATGCAATTAACAAATTAACCAATCCAAGGAAAGTTTACCAATCTTGAGTTTAATTCATCATTGATCACAAGTAATTCACTTAATTGCTAACCGTGTTCTTGACCTTAGATCACATCAAGACGCCTTAACATGATCCACGAATCCTCTACTAGATAAGCATCTAAGATTTCATTAACCAAGGTTAGATAAAGTAAGCACCATCCAAACATAGATTAACTTAAGATCCAAAATTTAACCAAGCTAAACAATCCATCAAAAAGCTTTAATAAATTGTTTATTCTATGTGATCCTCTTTGAATTCATGATAATAAAGCTATTACCACATAAACATCCAAATCAAATTAAGCAATTCAATCTAGATCAAAATTAAAAGAGGAAGAAGAGAAACTTGAATAACAATTAAGCAATATGAACAAGCGAAACAAGATCTCCAAATTAAACATCAAGATGGCTAATCCCTTGGATTGATTATGAGAGCCTAGCCTTCCATGGATGGGAAGGAAGAACTCAGAAATAAAAGAACAAAAACGAAATTCTAAAAAGAATGGAGAAGAAGAGAAAGAAAACTCTCACAAATACTCAAACTTTCTTCAAACTTACTTAAAATTGAATTATCATAATACAAAGAGATTGGCTCTATTTATACTAATCCTAGAAGCCAATTTGTACATGTACATAATCTGAATACAAGCTATAAAAATATGGAAATTGTCAAATATGGAAGTTTGATGCATGGTTGGTGGGTTGGTGCATGGTAGGTGGGTTGGTGTATGGTTGGTGGCTTTTAGTCAGCAACTCTTATCCTACTTCTGGCTTGATTTTCATGATCTAGACGGTGCCTTTTGGCTTGGAGGTCTCATGAGAGTTGTAGCTAGTTGTCTCCTTGAAATTTTACAATTGGAATCATGCCATTTGGACGTCTAGAACTCCAGATATGCTAAAAACACTGAACCTACCTCAAGTTAGGTTGGTAGAATGTGTTTCCAAATTCAAACCAACTTGTAGCTTCATTATCATGCCTAAAACGACATCTGTTGACTAAATGGTCTTCAGAGAAGTTGGAGATATGGGTCTTATCTTTCCAATGGCAAAGTTTCAGCTCAAAAGGAGGCCTATAGCTCACTATATAGTCCAATATGTGCACATTGGCCAGATTTTTGTGACAACAAACTCACTCTGCATTGCAAGGATATTTTGGACCCTTAGAAGTCCGATCCAACTCTTGAGTTCTTCATGAAAAAAGCTCTTGAGTTCTTCATAAAACTTGTAGAGCATTGCCTTAGCTTTCCAAAGACACCAAGATCACCTTAAATGGATCATCGAGTCCCAAGTTATGGCCTAACCAAGGAAGAAATGTCAAAATGCATCAAAATCCGAAAATTATTCAATATTTGCATTAAAGCCCAATGAAGCCCAACAACATTAAACTCATCTAAAATACTAATATTGGGCACAATAAACATCTAATAAAGCCTAATACAAAGCTAACATAAGTGTCTCAAATTGATTGATCACTACCTTCCATCAACCGATCCTTTTTCCTATTTTTTGAATGATTGATCGACCAATCACTCTTTCCTTCATGCTCATCTCCCACTCACAAACCAAGATCACCTTTACCGATTATCATATCCGACTGATCATCTTTACCCATGATCATCTCTGACCGATCACCTTTACCTATCATCATATCCAACCAATCATCTTTACCCATGATCATCTTCGACTGACCGATCAATCTCTTTTTCCATGGTCTCCAACAACTAGCTAATCATATCGACTGATCAAAATCCTTTCCCATGATCTCCATGAAACCAATCATACCCAACTGATTAACCCCATTTTCCCACGATCTCCACCAAATCAATTGTCTTTGACCGATCAACCCTTTTGTCCCATGATCTCCACCAAACCGATTGTACTCGACCAACCAGCCTCTTTTCCTATGATCTCTTATAACTCATCGATTGTGCTCTGACTGATCAGCCCCTTTTCCATTTTAATCATCGATCGATTGACCAATCAATCATACTTGCTTTCCATTTCATTACCGATTGATTGACCAACTGATCAGATCTTTCCTATTTTTCAGCACCAATTGATCGAGCGATCGATAATCCTTTTTCCATTTTTATCGACCAATCTACAAATCAACTGATCTGATCCTTTCCCCTTTTTCATCATCGATCGATCAACTGGCCAAGCATATTTCCTTTTCATTTCATCACCGATCAATAGAATGGCCAATCAGGTCCTTCCCCATTCTCATATCCAACTGATTGATCGAATCCTTCCCAATATGCTTAAACGACCAACCTACCGATCGCCCTTTCCGATTTTTGTTAGTTTCATGGTTTTATTGGTACTCGACTTGTTAAATTCAATTTTTTAAATAAATATCCATGTAATGATTAATAAGACTGATTGTACAACTTTGTGTTGTCTTTCGTGTCATTTGGATTCATAAGAATTTATTGAACGACCCGATGTTGTCTTGAATCCCGTTGGAAGAGTGGATATAATTTGGAAATAAAAACTTCAATTAATCCATTTTAATGAATCTTTTTAAAGTCATTTTAGTGGGGTTTCAACCTTTAATGAATTTTTAATAATAATAAATATCCTTACAATGACCAATAAGATTGATTGTACGACTTTGTATTGTCTTTAGTGTCATTTGGATTTATAAGGATTTATTGTGAGACCTCGTGCCGTCTCGAGTCCTGTGCAAGGGTGAATTTATTTTTTAATAAAAATATCAAATCAAAGAATCCTTTTAATCAACCTTTTAATCCCTTTTAAATGATTTTTTTCAATCTTTTCATTAATGTTTAATCCTTTTAAAATAATTTAATATTTTCTTAATTAAAATTAATCAACCAACAATCATTTTCTAAATAACTACGTGACTTTGAATTCTCCATTTTACGAGGGGATACATAGTAGTACAAGTCAAGCCAAACTTTTAAATTTTATAATTTAGTTTCTTTTTAATTTGTAAATATTTATTTGCTTTGTTTAATTCCTTTTTGCTTAAGGGGAAAAATAGATATTGTCCAGGTTATCAAAATTGCACAATTAGTTTAAGGTAACCTTCTTAAGGCAGACGTATTAGGGGTGAGTGGAATTAAGTTTTTACCTTTCCTTGTGCATAACTGAATCTCGAACTTTGTTTGATTTCGCAGATCATTTTATTTTAAATTTTTTCAATTGGTTTTACCAGTCATTTTTCCTACCCAATAAGTGATTGATGTCAACTCCATTATTTTTTAAATTATTATTTCTCTTGCCACTCCCATCATGATTTTTCTCAGTCGTGACAACCATTCCAAAGGATTGGCATTGAACACAACGAAGTACATTTCATAATCAAGTCGCAAAAGTAGGGATGTAAACCAACCTCTTTCAAAGTGTCATGAATGAATTCCGAGTTAATACGGTTATTAGCCTTTTCCAAGTCCACCTTCATTACCATCTTACTTTTTTTTACCTTATTTCTTTCTCATTGTATGGATCACTTCTTGAGCAATGACTATATTGTTAGAGCTATGTCGACCTGGTATAAAACTACATTGGTTGGGAGAGATTAGATAATCTCGATGAGGTTTAACTCTATTAGCTATAATCTTTGTAATAATCTTGAAAATGACATTACAAAGGCTAATTGGGCGAAACTACTTAATATGCTTAGGTCTATCAACCTTAGGAATTAGAACAAAAAGGGTGTGGTTAATAGAGCTTACTTGATTTGGGTCTCTGAAGACAGATTTCACCAACTCACAAATTGAAGGGCCTATAACATGTGATGGACTTTGACAAAAATTAGATGGAGACCATATGGGCTAGGAGCTTTGAAAGGGCCCATACTATAAGCTGCATGCTTGATTTCCTCATTGGAGAAAATAGCTTGAATTGTATTTAGAAGTGTATCATTAAGCTTTGGAAAGTAACCCTAAATAGGAAAATCAACACAAGTACCTTCTTCACAGTATAGGTCCTAGAAGAAATTAACCGATATTTCTTTTAAGGTTCCCTCTTCATAAGTCCAAGTACCATTATCCTTTCGTAAAGCCTCAATGTTGTTTCTGCGCTTGGGGATTATGGTAGGAGAGTGGACGCGCAAATTTTGTATTCCGGTCTCCAAAACGAATCCAATCACAACGAGCATTGTGAAACTATTTCACTTCCTCTTGACACAAAATGGAGTGTCACTCCTTCTAGAAAGCCTTTTGAAGAGAGTCCAAGAACGGATTGGAACCCATGGTGAGCTTGGCATTGATACCTTCCAGCCAAGCCAATATTAGATATCTTTTTCGCTTGAATAAGTTACCATAAACATTGATATTCCAATCTCTAGCTAAAATTTTGAATTCTTGCACATTGTCAGACCAAGCATTAGCCTACCAAGCATCTTCCACAACCTTAGGGAAAGAAGGATCCACAAACCAATTTGCCATGAAATGAATTGAAAGGTGTGGACCCTCTCTATTACGACGAGGTAAGTTGGCCATCTTCAGAAGGAGGAGCTTATGATCAGACTTTAAAGAAGTTTAATGATGAATAGTAGCTTCAGGGTATTGTGTGCTCCAATTGACATTAGTAAGACAGTGGTCCAGACACTCTTTAACCCCATTCCATAACCAAAGAGCAACAATTAAAATCTCCCATGAGATCCCACAGGTCGTGCATCACAGATCCAATAACGTTTAGGTAATGCTGGGTTGAATGATTTCCACATCCACCATAAATTGATCCCAGCAAAGCCAGATACCTCCAGGGAAACCTATAGAATCCACCCTGAAACAACTAGAAAACCCCAAGCATTTTGTCACCTTAGTTGCCCGTGAACCACTAGGCTCAAAAAGAGAAAGCACATGGATTTTATACCCCACAAATAGGTCCCTGATCATGAGAGGGAAAGTTTTTTAACCAGTACCCCTACAATTCCAGGTTAAGCAATTCATAAAAAACCCATGTAAGAAAGGAGTGAAGCTTTTAAGAGCTTTGGGTCAAGCCTGTTTGGATAATCAAAGGAACTTCGTAAGATGAAAGGAATGGGAGTTGGGCTGACTTGAGATTAACTAGATTCATAACAATCCATAACTACAAAAGGGGTACCATATTTAGCCTGCATTATTGGATGAATCATCTCAATCGAGTGGGGCTTTACCTGGATAGTATCAGGCACTATAGGCTGTGATGAGCTAGTGGTCTCGCACAAGCTTTGGGGCTGGCCCAGTATTATCCTTTAGGGTCTTCGTTGTAGAGGTATGCACATGGTGCTTTTCTTTGAAAGTAATGGCTCTAGAGACATGTGGCCCTCCCCCATACATACTTACCATTTTGATCCAAAACTACCGTTGAAGACGTTATCCAAGCATTACCCACATTCACTACTGTACGCCTATCTTGTTTTGGATTCTCCTCCACCTTATCAGCGATTAAATCAAATTTGTATCCATTTGGGATAATAGTACTCTTCGTAAACTTCTTATGGTCATCACTCCCACCATTCCCCAGATTAGTGGGTGCTGACCCTACTTGATTAATTCCTGCTAGAGTTAACTTGCCTTTGAATAGGGTGCTAGACTATATATCATCTAGGGCCCAAAATCATTGGAGCCTGCGACCCCTCGTTGAACTTGGTTCTGTAACATTTGTCGGGCGGCCATGGCAGCTGCTTGGCCTGAATCTACTGAGGTTTTTCCCATGTTATCATCTTTCTTAACATCAGGACATGAATTCTTTCGATGACCATAACAACGACAACCAAAGTACATCATGTGTAAACCTTCATATTCTATGCATTAGGTTCGTTTTCGTAGCTTAAACTTTGAAACTTGCTTTTTACGAAGATCCACTTCTATACAAACCCACGCAAATTTAGCTCGCTCAACTCGTAGAGCATCATCTAACTACATCAGGTTGTCACAGAGAGTATGCTCGTTTATTTTCACTGTACGACCAAATATGTTACCCACTCTCCGCTAGAAATGCTTATTGTAATAAAATAATACTTAATGGGGAGTCTAGGTATCCTTATCCAGACTGCTATTCCTTTGTTCTCTTTATCATAGGGGTTAAAATCTGGTCTCCACCTTTGGACCATCAAGTAGTGGCCAACAATCATCCAACTCCAAGGCCCTTCTTCATAGGCAAAATAAAAATCTCTCATCGTAGAGAATATAGCAAGGTAATGATAATTATCTATGTCAATAAGATCAAATGTGCCAATTAGTTTCCATTGCTTCTGTAGTCTAGCTTTTAGGAACCTAAAACTAAGTCTCTTTCCCAATAAATGACCAGTGACTATTTCCAGGGTTTACACCATTGACTGCATTCTTCCCTTGAGACTTATACTATTGGACAGAATGGGTCTTTTTTGGGTTCTTTGGGTTGATTGTCCCCCTCGAAGGACATATCGTCCTCATTAGGCTCATCTGAATCCAAGTTCGTAGTATCAAAAAGGTTGTCCTCATTAGAACTCGTAAGCTCATCCCTCCCATTGATTTCCATGCAAGCATTTTTATTAGACTTGTGAAAAGGTGTTCTCCACACTCCGATTTAGTCTGAGTGGTAGGGGTTGCCACCACAGCTTGATCCCGTGCTTGTAACTCCTAAGAATTGGGATCCTACACATCCACCATGCACTCTTCATTCAATGAGTCACATTTCTCCTTTTTACTACTACGAACCAATTGATCTTTTTCCTCCTGAGATAGTTCATGCACCTGCTGAGAGGCATTGCTTGCCATAGGGTTTCTTGAACACTCTTATAGGAGAAGGCTTTGCTTTGTTTTGCTTTTTACTTTTGAATCATGTGAGAAAATTCTGGCCATACAAAATTCAGAATTTTTTGGATTTATATTTTTATCAAAGATTATGTTACTAGCTTTCTAATCCATGTGTGATACTCATAGTTAGAGCTGGGTGATCAATCAATTTGAGACACTTATGTTAGCTTTGTATTAGGCTTCATTAGATGTTTATTGTGCCCAATATTAGTATTTTAGATGAGTTTAATGTTGTTGGGCTTCATTGGGTTTTAATGTAAATATTGGATAATTTTCGGATTTTGATGCATTTTGACCTTTCTTCCTTGGTTAGGCCATAACTTGGGACTCGGTGATCCAATTGAGGTGATCTTGGTGTCTTTGGAAAGCTAAGACAAGGTTCTACAAGTTTCATGAAGAACTCAAGAGCTGGATCGAACTTCTAAGGGCCCAAAATAGCCTTGCAATATAGAGTGAGTTTGCTGTCACGGAACCATCTGGGCAGTATGCACATATTGGACTATATAGTGGGTTATAGACCTCCTCTTGGGCTGAAACTTGGTCATTTGAAAGATGAGACCCATATCTCCAACTTCACTGAAGACCATTTTGTCCTACAAGTTGGTCTGAATTTGGAAACATGTTCTTCCAACCTAACTTGAGGTAGGTGCAGTGTTTTTGGCATTTCTGGAGTTCTAAAAGTCCAAATGACATGATTCAAATTGGAGATTTTCAAGGAGACAACTGGCTACAACTTTGATGAGACATCCAAGCTAAAATGCACCGTCTAGGTGATGAATTTGAAGCCAGAAGTCGGATAAGAGTTGTTGACTAAAAGCCAGAAGTCTTATACTTCTTTTCAATCTTATTAATCAACAGCAAAACCCCCCTTTCTAATTATCTTGATCTGATTAAATCTTTATTTTTTTGGATCCTTGAGAGACGATTCGGTTCATGCTCTATACTACAAATTAGTTTGCGAACCGGTAATTTTTATTATTTGACGAGGTCTCGACAACCTCTTGTCAAATTTGGCGCCGTTGCCGGGGATCCAAAGGGATCTATTTGATCATTTCATCTAACTCTAACAATTGTGTTTGTTTTGTTTTTGAAGCATTTTCAAGTGGAATTCGACTGAAATTGGGTAAAGGGCATTGTGTCAAGAATTTCGGTTCGGTAAAGTATCTTTGATTGACCTGAATTTCGGTACACTAATGGAAAACGTTATTTTGAGAAATGCTCACTATTTATAGTGATGTCACCCCTATTTTAGCCAAATTCCATCATTTAGACCACTTTTTCAAATTTTTAAGATTTTTTATTATTCTGTTAGATAGAATTTTTGTGTAGATTCCACTCTGTGGTAGTCCCATAATTTTTAAAAATCTGTAGATATGTTTTCTGTAATTATTTTGTGTGTATATTTAGACTTGTTTTTGTGATTTTGTGTTTGATCACTAATCTAATGGAGCATAGACTTGATGAGTTGGCTTATCTGGTGGGGCAGTTGGCAGTGGAACAACATCAATTACATGTGCAAGAACCTGCAGGATTTTGTAGTATATACTGTAGTTCTTATCATCCCACATATGCTTGCACCACATTACAAGATGATGGTTCTCAGATTTCATGACTATTCCAGTTGATGCAACGGTGTATTTCTTGGTGAACCACAATACCAATGTACTTTAGATATGATCCTTATTCTACCACATATAACCATGATTGGGGAGATCATCCTTGGTTCGAACCTTATGTTGAATCAATCATTCTATACCAGCAGCCTATGCAACATCAGCAAGCCCCAATAGGCATGGAATCTGAGCCAACATTAGAGGATTTGGTGAAACAATTGGCTCAGAACAACATCCAATTCCAGCAGCGAACAAAAGTTGTAGTACAGAACTTGGAAACCCAAGTTGGTCAACTTATATCCTCATTGAGTCAGTTAAGCAAGCAAGCGTAAACTTTCAGAAACATGAGATCATTGATGAGAAAAAACCAATTGATGATTTGTGTGCTGAATTTGCTAGTTTTACTGATTTTGATGATTTTGTTTGTTGTACTGGTTGTGATGGTGATATGTTGTGTAATGCATGTGTTGAGATTGCTGCCTTTTTGAGACATGATGAATCTTTTTCAATGATAATGCAAAGAATTCAATCTACAAAAGTAGTGCAGCCACCAAAATTAGAGTTCATTGTGATTAAAAACTTCCTTACTGATGAGGAGGAGAGGTTGCTGCAGATTTTTAAGGAGAATCAAAGAGTCATCATACTTGCAGACATTCCTAGCGTTAGCCCTTCCATATGCATGCGTAGGATCTTACTTGAAGATGAAGTTAAGCCAATAAAGCAGCCCCCGAGGAGACTGAACCCTCTAATTCTAGATGTGGTGATCCATTACACTGGCTATGGTGTGGCCGCCGAGATTTTGTTGCTTCTGCTATCCATAGGGAGTTTTCTTTCCACACTTTTATTTCATTTTTTTAGTTGTTGTTTTCTTTTTGTTTTTACTGTTTTGCTATTGTTTTTTATATTGTTTCTGTTTTTATTTGACTGTTACAATTTACTCTTTAATGTTGTTGTTGTTTCTGCTGTTTGTGTTGTCTGTTTCTATTTCTGCTTCTGTTTTGTTGTACTGCTGATGTTTGTCTTTTATTACTTTTCTTTTCGTTTCTTTGTTTCTTTTTTTTTTTATTTTTTGTTTTGTTTGCTGTTTTTATTTTCTGTTTTCTATATAAATCTTTGTTAAAAAAAAAATCCACGTTTAATGTCAATAGCCAGAAATTGAATCATTATTGGGGAGGACCCATCGATCGTGAAAAATCTTCAATCACGTTGGCTAAAGACGTTAAAAGTAGCGCTTTTTGGGCGGCATCCAAAGTTTTCTAACTCTCTCTTTTTTAAACTTTGACTTATTTGCTATCACAGAAATCGAGACAGAAAAAAACGGTGCCAAGTGAGAAAATCTATCAAAGTTTGATTTTTCTGTCTTTATTTTGTTTGTTTTTCTTTGACAGATGATTTTTCACCGGTTAAATGGCGGATAACTGCATTTCGTGGAAAATCTTTTTCGGTCCCTTCAGTTACCCACAAACACTGAAATCTGTATAAAATTTTACTAATTTTTTCCCCTTCTTCTTTCTTTATTTCGAAATGGATAATCAGCTTGTTAACCTCCGCAAGCAATTCCCCTCTCTCCCTCAAAATGCTTTTGAAATAACCAAATGAAACACAAGAAGGGGGGTTGAATTGTGTTTCTTAACCCTTTTTGAAAATTAATAAAAGATTTTCCTTTTCAATAGAAAATAGAACACAGCGAAGGATAAAGTTTAACAAGCAAAGAGCTTAGGACCAACACCGCTTAGTCCTATTGGACTCTAAGGATTTTGAAAAGACTTTTAATAAAATGGTTAACACGTTCTAAAACCAAATAAAAAGATCTTTGTTAATAAACACAATGGTAAACCCCAGAGGTTAGTGAATATAATAAAGCACACTAGAAGAGAAGAGAAGCTTACACACGAGATTTATCCTGGTTCACCTTATCAACCAAGAGCTACGTCCAAATTCCTTCAACCGTATGATTTTCCAACTAATCTTTTTCACGATTACAAGTATTATGCACCTCTTCGTGTAACAAGTATTTTCAACCTCTTCAGTTCTATCTCACAAGTATTCTTTTACACACAGCCTCTTCAGCTTACAATGCTTAAGATGAATAAGTGAAAGTAGATGAAAGCTTGAGTTTAAAACTCACTGACAAATGAGAATAGACAATAGAGATCTCAAGGCTTTTTCTTTTTACATGTATATGGAAATCCAAGAAGAAATAAAGCTTTTTAGACTTTGTAGGATGCTTCGGTAAAGATCTCTTTGTATCCTCAAGTGCTGCTTCTTCTCTTTATAAGTAAGAACAAATTGAGCGTAATTTCATGGGCTAGATCGGTCAACTAAACATTTATTACTCGCTCGAGTAGCATTAAATGCATCTACCGGAAAAGTGTCAACTTCTTTCGATGGTGACTTTTATTCTCCGAGATTTCCAATCAATGAAAACAAAGTCCTCGATTTGTCTAAGATTGCAGACGGTTTCTTATTTCCAGTGCATCTTTGTAGTTGTTAGACAATGTCAAAGAAAGTGGCTTAGTTGACTTCTTCTCGTCGCCGTGAGTCGTCGTAGTTCTTTTCTAGCATTTAATGAGGAACAGTTCTTTATTTTTGAAATTTCACTTGACGAGAGCTTGAGCTTGAACTTTGAAAGAGTGAGTTGAGTCCGAGCTTTTGGCAGATCGTATTGACGAACTAATAAAAAGTAAACAAAGATATGCATACAAGTATTGGACACACCAATAGTAAAAGTATATAATACATTTATTGGACCCACAAAGAGTTATAGCATATTGGACGCACGAAGAGTTATCTTTAAGCATAGAGCGTAATGGACGACATACAAGTAGCGATTTGTTAATACAATTGTCTAAACACTTACTTGTTCAAACTAAATAAATATTTTTGTTATCCTCAAAACTTAAACAGGGAAAGCTACAGCTTTTAAGAATTTAGTACTTAAACCTTTTTATAAAAATTTGGTTTCAACAGCTTTAACTAACATTTATTGTGCAAGGTTTGAGAGATTAAGGATGCTTATGCACAAAGGCATCCCTGCGGATATACGCTGGTTAATCGAAGCAAAGGTCCGACTCAGAGGTGAATTTTTTCCGACGCTCTTGTTTCATATATGCCAGGGCTAGGCAAAAGTTCATATGCAAAGAAGAGAAGAGCAAAAAGGTTACGTCTCGCTATAAATGTGCAAGATGGACCTGTAACGCAAAATGCAAATCAATTGGAATGACGTCTATAAACCGAGATGATAAAATTAACTTCATAAAGGATGGCATGAGTAAGGAGTCTTTAGATAACATTCTATTGACTCTTGAGACGCATCCTAGTGGAGATGTGCAAAGAGTACTTCTCGATTTATGGCCAATATTCCAAGATGAACATAAGCGTTATAGTCTCGGGAATCTGACTCAAAAATACCCTGTTTGCCAATTTTTAAGAAAATTAGATGGGAAGCCGACCATTGGCCCATAGAGAGCATTCAAGCCGTTACTTGACGTAAAACCAGAGGAAAATGTGAGTCACAATCACACCTCCTGTAAGTATTATTTTTTATTTTTTATTTTTCTTTTTTCTTCTTGTTTATTAAAAAAAATTTCAAAAAAATTAAAAAAAATAATAAAATCAAAAGTAGCCGTATTCTTTTGAAATATGCGTTGCATATTTTCAAACTTCTTCTGACACATCTAGATTAGTCTTTTATCATTGTCATATAGCTATTATCATTGTTGTGCTTATTTTCAAAATTACCTGACACACGGATCTACCCCTCATTTATAGGTGTAATTATTACCTTTGAGTTTTGATGCCTTTAAATATTGCACTTTGCTCTCTTCAGATCATTGATAAGGTGAGAGTACAAAAAAAAAGCAAAAGAGAAAAAAAAAAAGAAAATGGAAGTCACTTCATTTCTGATCAAGAGTGTTTGTGTCTTTTGTGGATCTAATCCTGGTAAAGATAAAGAGTTTGTAAATATTGCACACCATCTTGGTCGAGTGCTAGCTGAGAGAGAAATCCATTTAGTTTACGGAGGAGGTAGTCTTGGGTTATGTTGCTCTATTGGCAAGTGTACCAAATTGCAAAAAGTAATAAAGTGATAAGTGAGTATCGTTCCCTCAGAGATTGTGCTATCAAACACCAATTCACCAATTTAGACACTATTAGAACGATCGGTTTGGATTGAAGAGAGTTCTTTAGAAAGAAACCCTAAAGAAACTAACACTTTGCAATTAACAATTAAGAAATTCAAAAGCAAAAGAAATAAGGAAGTAAGATCAATGATTGAAATGTTAGGGTTCCGATTTCACTTGAATTTTCTAACTAGTGTTTGGATTCTAACTTAACTAAGCCCAATTCACGGATTGATGGTAGGAATCCTATAATTAATCAATACCCAATTCCTTGGTTTACCGATTCACTTCAACAAAATAAAACCAATTAATTCCTTAACTTGGCCCTAAGTTGAAGAAGGCATGAAAGAAAAATTGATTCCCAAATAAAACCACATAATTAACATTCTCTATTCCTAGATTTTATTAATTAAGGAGTTTACCACAAGAAGCAAAATCATACATGAATTTCCCAATCCTATGCATGAACAACTATTCAATTTATGAGTGGCCAATCCATAAAAGCATTAAGCATAGTGATAAACACTTCAAATCCATGAAAAGAAACTTAGATTAAGCTTAAAAGAATCCAAACAAGTCTTTAATTCAAGCTACATCTTCACCCTAACTAGAAAGAGTTTAGAAACTCATAGAGAAAAAGAAAACTAAAACAGAGGAAAGAGCAAACTCCATGAATAAATCAATTGGGAATGGAGAAATCTTCAATCCCTCTTGCTTCCTTCCGGTTCTCCCTTGTCCTTTGCTTCAAAACTTCTCCCAAGCCTCTTCTCTAGCCGAAAGTTTTTTAAAAAAAACCTAACTTTTTCTATTTAAAGTGTCAAAAACAGAAGTTGGGTTAGGACGCTGGGCGCCTAGGCGTTGCACATGAGCGCCTAGACGCTGGTATGACAGAAAACACTTCGAAATTTGACTTCTGGGGCGCCTAGGCACTAGCGTTGGGCGCCTAGGCGCTGGTATGACAGAGAGCAACTTTTGAGCGCCTGGGCATTGTATCCTGGCGCCTAGGCGCTGGAGTCAGCAAATAAACCTCCAAATTCAGCTCGCTTGGGCGCCTAGGCGTTGGTTTGGGCGCCTAGGCGCTAGAACTCCAGAATTGAGCCACTTTACTTTAGTCCCAAAATGGTGTTTGTCCTTCCAAAGTTTTTGAACTTAACCTAGGTTTAACATAAGAAAGCAACAAAAAATCATCAATAATAAAATAAACCCAGGTGCTAAGAAGGCAAGATGAAAATCAATTAAAAAGTGGAAAAAACACCATCTAAGGTTGAGGAATGTAAAGTTTTCTTTCAAGAAAATAAGGTATTTAGCACAAATATCAGGTTAATGGGTTGTGTAGCAACTGCTGCACATTTAGGAGGTGGCAAAGTCCTTGGTGTCATTCCCAGTCCTTTATCTACCAGCAAGCCCATTGGAAAAACATTAGGGGATGAAGTAATGGTATTTTGCATGCACCAACGCATGAACATTATGATAGCAAATGCTGATGCCTTTATTGCCCTACCTGGTGGTTTCGGAACTTTGGAAGAGCTCTTTCAAATTACATCCTGGTCACAGCAGAACTTTCACCAAAAACCCATAGGTATATTAAATGTTAATGGTTTTTATGACAGTTTGTTTTGTTTTCTTGATCATGCTGTAGAAAAAAGGTTCATCTCACAAGCGACACGTCAAAATCTTGTAACTACTGCAACTCCTGAACAATTGCTCGATCAACTCAATGCATTTGTACCATAACGTGATCCAGCAATGGCTCCACTGAATTGGGAACAAGGCAGCAGCAGCAAAAAGCAAAAACTTGATTTGACTTTGTCTTTGTGAATTTTTGTTTTCTCTTATGGTTTTAGTTTTTTGTA
Source organism: Styphnolobium japonicum (assembly GCA_023212625.1). Classification (NCBI taxonomy): domain Eukaryota; kingdom Viridiplantae; phylum Streptophyta; class Magnoliopsida; order Fabales; family Fabaceae; genus Styphnolobium; species Styphnolobium japonicum. Next base: position 12,222,796 of record JALBWW010000008.1, on the reverse strand, counting down.
ATTTTTCTTATTTCAGGCCCGATTTGCAGTTTTCTGGTAAGACCTTCTACACTCTACCTATCTTTATTTTGACATTGGGGACAATGTCTTTAATTAGTTGGGGGGAGGGATAGTTGACATTACCATGTACATAGTTTAGTTTAAAAAAAACAAGCTAATCTTTATTGTTACTAACTTATTAGATGTATGATGGCAGAGTAAGGAGTAGTTTTGCTCTTGAGACGCATCTTAACTTGCATTTCATAATAGGTCTTAAATCATCTTTGTTCTTGTATATATATTAAAAAAAAAACACACACACACACACACAATTTTGATCTTTTCAATTGATTTTGATACAAGCATGTGCTGAATCTAAGCTTAATTGATGATAAAAGTATGCAAAACAGTTTATAGTTGAATCATTTTCATGATATACATGTGTATATGATTGTGGATATTAGGAAGACGGCATGGTTGAATTGAGTGAATGTTTCATACCTTTGTGAGTTTTGGGCTTTTCCAAGTTTGATACTTACACTTGGTTATTTTCTTTCATGAGTGATGTCAATTATGAATTTATTTTCTAGAACTTGCATTGAATCGATTTGAGATTACATTTGTCTGTATGTTGCATGAAAATGATAGAGGCATTTTTTTTTCTTGACTTAGCTGCTTGGGCCAAATAAACCTACCTTGCATTTATCCAAATATTAACTCCCTCTGAGCCTATTTGCCTATTATTTGTTCTTAGCTCATTACAAGCTTTGAGTGAAAAACCATGTTTTACCTTACCATAGGGAATGGGAGAGCATTGATTTTCTTATTGGAGGAGTTCTTTTGCTTGCAATGATTTAAGTATGGGGGAATTGGTGTGCTGATACGAAATGCTTGGTACACAAAAACAAAAAAAAAAACAAAAAAAAAGAGAAAAAAAAAGAAAGAAAAAATAAAAGAATAGAAAAAGGAAGGAATGTGTGAAGAGAATGAGCATTTTATGGTTTTGAGTAAAAATTTTATTCTTTCTACTTAAGTTACTCCTCAATGCTCTTTTATTCTCTTTGGTTTTAACATACTATTATCCATATTGTTCCCTTCCTTCACCTTATAAGTTCCATTACAACCTTTTTGAAAGATCTCTTGATTTTTGCAATTTATTTGATCTAAGTAGTGGAGAATTGATGTATATGCAAGCCTATGGTAAAATACTTTCATAATTTGACTAAGTTGAGCGTAAACAGTTAACCTAAACACCTTGTGTGATTTGAGTGTCACTTGTGAAGAATTTTACTCAATCTGAACATGCCTATTTCTGATTAAAGCATGATTATGCTATACTTTATTCTCAATTGGTTTGATTCAACTATTCTTTGTTAAGCATACTTGACATATTAATTATGATTTATATTTGGTACAATGCTTGTATTTAAAAATTAGTTGAATTGATTAAATAAAATATTACATGTTTGTGGGTATCATCGTGGTAAACCCTCACGAGACTATAACTCGTCCACTAGGGACACCTAGGGGTTTAAAGGCTTGTGACACATGCTAAGTGCTATCGTGCTTTCCTACGAAAGTGGATTAGATTAGGTACAATCAGTTTTTATGTTTTTAGTTTAATAATATAATGTTTCTTGTTTTTTCTTTAGTTTTGTTCTTATGTGTTTTGCCAAGGAGTGCAAAAGCTTAAGTGTGGGGGAATTTGATCAATCAATTTGAGACACTTATGTTAGCTTTGTATTAGGCTTCATTAGATTTTTATTGTGCCCAATATTAGTATTTTAGATGAGTTTAATGTTGTTGGGCTTCATTGGGTTTTAATGTAAATATTGGATAATTTTCGGATTTTGATGCATTTTGACCTTTCTTCCTTGGTTAGGCCATAACTTGGGACTCGGTGATCCAATTGAGGTGATCATGGTGTCTTTGGAAAGCTAAGACAAGGATCTACAAGTTTCATGAAGAACTCAAGAGCTGGATCCGACTTTTAAGGGCCCAAAATAGCCTTGTAATACAGAGTGAGTTTGCTGTCATGGAACCATCTAGGCAGTATGCACATATTGGACTATATAGTGGGTTATAGACCACCTCTTGGGCCGAAACTTGGTCATTTGAAAGATAAGACCCATATCTCCAACTTCACTGAAGACCATTTTGTCAATAGATGTCGTTTTAAGCATGCTTCTGAAGCTACAAGTTGGTCTGAATTTGGAAACATGTTCTTCCAACCTAACTTGAGGTAGGTGCAGTGTTTTTGGCATTTCTGGAGTTCTAAAAGTCCAAATGACATGATTCAAATTGGAGAATTTCAAGGAGACAACTGGCTACAACTTTGATGAAGACATCCAAGCCAAAATGCACCGTCTAGGTGATGAATTTGAAGCCAGAATTCGGATAAGAGTTGTTGACTAAAAGCCACCAACCATACACCAACCCACCTACCATGCATCAAGCTTTCATATTTGACAATTTCCTTGTTTTTATAGCTTGTATTCAGATTATGTACATGTACAAATTGGCTTCTAGGATTAGTATAAATAGAGTCAATCTCTTTGTATTATCATTAATTCAATTTTAAGTAAATTTCAAGAAAGTTTGAGTATTTGTGAGAGTTTTCTTTCTCTTCTTCTCCATTCTCTTTGCAATTTCGTTTTTGTTCTTTAAATTCTGAGTTCTTCCTTCCCATCCATGGAAGGCTAGGCTCTCATAATCAATCCAAGGGATTAGCCATCTTGTTGTTTAGTTTGGAGATCTTGTTTTGCTTGTTCATATTGCTTAATTGTTATTCAAGTTTCTTTTCTTCCTCTTTTGATTTTTATCTAGATTAAATTGCTTAATTTGATTTAGATGTTGATGTGGTAATAGCTTTATTATCATGTATTCAAAGAGGATCACAAAGATTAAACAATATATTAAAGCTTTTTGATAGATTGTTTAGCTTGGTTAAATTCTAGATCTTAAGTTAATCTATGTTGGATGGTGCTTACTTTATCTAACCTTGGTTAATCAAATCCTAGATGCTTATCTAGTAGAGAATTCTTGGATCATGTTAAGGCTTCTTGATGTGATCTAAGGTCAAGAACATGGTTAGCAATTAAGTGAATTCCTTGTGATCAATGATGAGTTAAACTCAAGATCGGTAAATTTCCTTGGATTGGTTGTTTCTTTATATTTGTTTACAACATTAAGTCTTATACTTCTTTTCAATCTTATTAATCAACAACAAAACCCCCATTTCTAATTATCTTGATCTGATTAAATCTTTGTTTTTCTGGATCCTTGAGAGACGATTCGGTTCATGCTCTATACTACAAATTAGTTTGCGAATCGGTAATTTTTATTATTTGACGAGGTCTCGACAACCACTTGTCACTGGGTAACGGGCCAACCCCACCATTACGGACTTCTCTTATACGGATCGAACTGGGTTGACCCGTTTTAAACGCTTATATTAGACTACTAATTGAGAGTATTTTAGTGAAGGACAGTATTTGTTTTGGAAAAAAAATATATTGGGTCACGGGCCAACCCGGTCCAACTTGCTTAACCTGCAAGTTAAACGAACCAGAACTTACCAATTCAGGATAATCGCGAGTTGGGTATTAGGATGGTCTTAACCTTTTAAAGAAGCGAGTTAAATGGGCAGGCCCGCGGGCTTTAACTCATTTACCCAGCTCTACTCATAGTGCAAAGGATTTGTGGAGATAGAACAAATCTTGTGCAATTCCATCAATTATCTTGAAACTCTTCTTTCAATTATGTTGTTTGCTTCGAGTAGAAAATAAATTTAAAAAAAAAACTTTAAGAATGATAGAATTTATGTAGGATAGTGGCTGTCTTGTAAAAAACATTTTTCTTTCTCACCAAATAAATAGAAGATCAAACCTATTGCATTGCTAAGTATTGTTCAAATTGTTATAAACTATTCTACAAAAGTTATAATCAAAATCCAATAATGATTTTTGCTCATAGTTGTCCTTATTTAGATGATAACTTTTGAATAATAGTAGATAACAGTTTCAACTAATGTTGTTAAAACCAGTATGTATAGTGAATCAGCGAGACTTTCAGTTCAGATTCAATCGTTTAAACCGGCTGGTCAAACCGGATGGCATCATAAAAATAATCTACATGTAACAATATAAAAGATATAAAAACACTTATGAAATGTGCAAAATACAGGGTTTTTGTTATAAACAAAATTTAATGGTCAGTCAGTTCAACTGGATTTTGACTAGTTTTGACCGGTCCAAAGTAGTCTAACAGTGAATTTGGTTAGTATCCTGGCCCAATATCTTGGCTCGATATTCCACTTTTCCAAGATACATATCCTGTCATCATAGATGCTAGCCTTAGTGATGAGGAGGTTGATAAGTTGCTTAGGGAGCTTAAGTTGCATAGAAAAATAATTGGGTATAGCATTGATGATCTTAAGGGTATCTCTCCCTCTTTTTACATGCATCGCATTCTCATGGAAGATAACTTTAAGCCATCCATTGAGCACCAAAGAAGACTTAATCCAAACATGAAAGAGGTAGTTAAAAAAGAAATTTGAAACTGCTTGATGTTGGAATTATTTATCCTATTTCTGATAGTAGTTGGGTAAGCCCAGTCCATGTGGTGCCAAAGAAAGGGGGTATGACGGTAGTTAAGAATGATAATAATGAGTTGATTCACTGGGTGGAGAATGTACATTGATTATAGAAAATTGAATAGTGCCACCCGGAAAGACCACTTCCCACTTCCATTCATTGATCAAATGGTAGAAAGATTAGCTCATCACTCATTCTTTTGCTACTTAGATGGGTACTCGGGATTTTCCAAATCCCCATTCACCCTAATGATCAAGAAAAGACCACCTTCACTTGCCCATATGGTACTTTTGCTTATAGGCGTATGCCTTTTGGGCTAAGCAATGCCCCGGCCACTTTCCAAAGATGCATGATGGCAATTTTTTCTGATTTTATTGAAGATATCATGGAAGTTTTTTTGGACGACTTCTCCGTTTATGGCACTACTTTTGATAACTGTTTGTCTAACCTTTCTAAAGTTTTGCAAAGATGTGAAGAAGCTAATCTTGTCCTCAATTGGGAAAAATGTCACTTTATGATAAGGGAAGGCATAGTTCTTGAACACCTAGTGTCCGAAAGAGGTATAGAGGTTGACAAAACAAAAATTGAAGTGATTGAGAAATTACTACCTCCAACTTCGGTGAAGGCAGTTCGTAGCTTTTTGGGGCATGCCGGGTTCTACCGGCGATTTATTAAGGATTTTTCTCAACTTGCTAAACCTTTGACTAATTTGCTTAATAAAGATGCCCCTTTTGAGTTTGATAAATCCTGTCTTGCCTCTTTTTGTAGGTTGAAGGCGGCCTTGACTTCGGCTCCAATTATGCAACCACCGGACTGGAACCTTCCTTTTAAGGTGATGTGTGATGCTAGTGATTATGCCGTTGGAGCCGTTTTGGGGCAAAAGAAAGACAAAAAGATGCATGTCATCTACTATGCTAGTCACACCTTGGATGATGCACAAATGAATTATGCCACCACTGAGAAAGAACTCTTGGCAGTTGTCTTCACCTTTGACAAGTTCAGATCATACCTAGTAGGATCCAAGGTTATTGTGTACACTGACCATGCTGCTCTCCTGTACCTCCTAAGCAAGAAAGATGCCAAGCCACAACTCATTAGATGGATTCTTCTCCTCCAAGAGTTTGACTTGGAAATCCGAGACAAAAAGGGTACCGAGAATGTTGTAGCGGATCACCTTTCAAGACTAGAGCAAGATCAAGCTGCGCTTAGCAATAGCAAGCCCGCCATTGATGACTCTTTCCCGGACGAACATCTCTTTGACATTTGCTCCACCGAGCATCCTTGGTATTCTGACTTGGTGAACTTCCTTGTGTGTGGCATCTTACCCCCTGATTTGAGTCACTCTAGAAGAAAGAAATTTTATGCTGATGTGAGACACTACTTTTGGGAAGAACCCTTGCTCTACAAGTGGTGTGGGGACGGCCTTGTGCGGCGATATGTCCCTGAAGATGAAGTTCATAGCATTCTCACCTATTGCCACTCCTCACCCTATGGCGGGCACTTCAGTACTTCAAAAACTGCATCCAAGATTTTCAATTCCGGATTCTATTGGCCTACTTTTCTCCAAGACACTAGGAGATTCGTGCTCTCATGTGATAGGTGCCAGAGGACCGATAATATCTCTAGGAAGAACAAGATGCCCCTCAATAATATTCTGGAAGTTAAACTATATGATGTTTGGGGAATCGATTTTATGGGCCCTTTTCCAGCTTCCTATAGCCAACTCTTCATCTTAGTGGCTGTTGATTATGTCTCTAAATAGGTTGAGGCCATTGCTTCACCCACCAATGTTGCCAAGGTTGTGGTCAAGTTTCTTAAGAAGCATATCTTTTCTAGGTTTGGCACACCAAGAGCTATCATAAGTGATGGCAGCTCTCACTTTTGTAATCGCCAGTTTGAAGCCCTATTGAAGAAGTATGGAGTCACACACAAGGTGGCCACACCTTACCATCCCCAAACTAGTGGCCAAGTTGAAATTTCTAATCAATAGATCAAGCAAATCTTGGAGAAAACTGTTGCCAACTCCCCGAAAGGATTGGTCCTTGAAACTGGATGATGCACTTTGGGCCTATCGAACTGCCTTCAAGACACCTATAGGCACCACTCCATTCCGTCTGGTGTATGGAAAATCCTGTCATTTGCCTGTTGAGTTGGAGCACAAAGCCTATTGGGCGATTAGGGCCCTGAACTTCGACCTTAAGGCTGCTGGAGAAAAGAGACTTCTGCAACTTAATGAATTAAAAGAACTAAGGCTGGATACCTACGAGAATGCCCGTATTTATAAGGAAAGAACTGAGAAGTGGCATGACAAGCACATAGTGAGAAGAGCTTTCCAAGAGGGAGAGTTGGTGCTTTTATTCAATTCCCGATTGTGACTCTTTCCAAGAAAACTAAAATCCAAATGGTTAGGACCCTTCCGAGTGACACTTCTGGTGCTTTCAAAGTCAATGGCCAAAGGCTGAAGCCTTACCTAGTTGGGGAACCAATTGAAAGGGGAGACTCTTCTTCCCTCATGGAGCCATCCTCTTCCACTTAAGTCCCTAGGGTCAAGCTAAGGATCTTAAACTAGCGCTTCTTGGGAGGCAACCCAAGCTCTCTTTTTCCTTTCTTCTTTTTCTTCTATGCTTAAGTCTCATTCCGTTTTGTTTCATTTGCCTTCATAGTTTGTTTACTTTCTTTCTCAGCTTCTGTTTTGTTTTTGTTTTTGCAATGTAGGTATTGGTGTGCTCAAACTGGTCTACACAGTGGTGCTATCAACTAGAAATTCTTCAAGGGGGAGTATAATCCACACTTTACCATAATTCCTTGCATGCTTTGAGTTTTGATCCTTAGTGCATTGTGAAATTGCGTGTGTTTCCCCTTGAATTTTGATGGTTAAGTCATGTCTGCTACTTTGTTTGGATTGTTTTTGGGGTATATCTTCTCTTGGTTTGATTGAGTTTGAATGCCTAGGACCCTGCTCTAGCTTCCCCATCATAAAACCTAAGCAAGGTCGTGTTAAATAACATGGCCGTGCTAAAACACACGAGTGAGGCAGTGTGAAATCACACAGCCGTGCTTTCTGCACCTGAGAGTTACACAGGTGAGGTCGTGTGAAATCACACGACTGTGTCTTCTTTACCCGAGAACCACACGACCGTGTGGTCGTGCGCGGACCAGCACCCCTTTAAATCCCCAAATCCTTAACCCTACCCCCACTCTTCTTTCCTCAAATCACACGACCCTTCCTCACCAAAACCCCAAGCACCCACTCCTTCCACCATCACCTACCTCACCCATCCCCCACCACCACCTTCACCACCCTCCATTCCCATCCAACCCAACCACCATCATCCTTTCCTCTCCTCTTTCCCTCTCATCCTCTTCCTTTTCCTTCCACTCCACTTTCCCATGGCCCCCAAGTTGAAGAAGAAGGCTAGAGCTTCATCTTCTCGTGCTCCTAGTGGTGACACTCCACCACCATCTCATGCGAGGCGGCCTACTACCTCTGCTCCACCGCCACCTCCACGGGGAGGCACCATTTAGGTAACCCCACCTTATTTCATTATCTCTAGGCCTGTGGTAGCCACTAGATACTTAGATGACCCTACCTTTGAGCACTTAGGGTTTTTTGCTGAGGTTAATAGCTTCTTAGATAAAGTTGGTTGGTCACACTTTGCTAGAATTAGGAAGCCCACTTATTGTGACCTCAATTGGGAATTTCTTGATCATTTTAAATGCAAATTATTTCCTTATTTACCTGAAGATGAGGGCCTAATTGAGTTTGACTTGATGTGAGATTCCCACTTTATTGATATGCGTATGTTTAACTCCATTTTTGGGTTTGCTAATGATGGCTTGCGCCAACCCCGTGATAACTATTCATCCAGCTGGGCTTGGGATGAGTTGTTCGGGGTAGGACACTATAACCCCAGCTCCTCTAAATCCTCCCACCTCCGCAACCCTGCCCTCCTCTATTTGCATCGCCTTATGGCCCATACTGTTTTTGGCCGCTTTGAGACCACTGGTGTTGTCACCAAGCATGAACTGTTTTTCCTTTGGTGCATGGTTCATAGGTATAAGGTTAACACTGGTTATTGGCTATGTAATCACTTTGCACATGTGGGTCGTCTGAAAACTGGTATGATTATGGTTGGTGGCTTGATTACCATGATTGCGAAATACTTTGGCTTTGATTGTGATACCACCAACCTCCAGCCTGTTGAGGGAAAAAAGTGGATTGATTGTGAGACTCTGGTTGCCATGTGCATGTGTGTTAAGCAGCGTCAAGGTTACTACCTGACAGATGCCTCGGGGAATGTTATCCCCAAACCTGGTGAACCAGCGGGCCTTGCTTCTATACCCACCGTTGGTACTTCTGCTCCTGGCTCCCCGCCACCTATTGAGCGCTGGGATGATGCCCCTTCCCACTTTGATGCTCCCCCACCTGAAGGCCCTACTATGGATGCCATCATGCTCTGACTCGAGCGCATGGAGACCAGCTTCACCACCCGTCTCCAAAGCATAGAGGACCTGCAGCGACAGGGTTTTTAGGAATTGCATGCTTGGCTTGGTGTCCTTTATGACGGCTTTCCACCTCCCCCAGATCAGCTTTAGCTATTTCATTGTATCTTGTATCTATTGCTATGATTGACCTTGAGATGTACCCTCTGTGTACTTTGATGCATCTTTCTTAGTGTTCCTAGCTTGGCTCATAATTTGGTACTTTGTATCTTTTCTTTTGAACTGTTATGCTTCATGGTTGGATATTGAGTACTTTATGATCCGTTTGTGGACCTACTATTACTTTGTGCTCTGTTGTTCTTATTCATGACTTTTGTCCTCTTGTACTTTGATGCTCATTCTAATGACATTGAGGACAATGTCGAGTTTAAGTTTGGGGGTGCAAATCTTGCCTTTGGAGTAAGTCTTCATTCTTTTGTCTTCATTTAGTTATTTCGCCTTCTTTATTACGCTTTATTTCATTGTGTTTTGTTTTGTCGGCTTAGGTACCTCCCTGAGTTTAGAGCTTTTGTAGGGGGATGTATATAGTGTCGGCCACCAAAAATATTTTTTTTCTTTAATTAGTAGATTTTGTTTTGATTTATTTTATTTTTGAGCTACATCCTACCTTTTTGATTTGAATAAACTGAACTTTGCCAATCCATTTGGAATCTAACCACTAAACTTTGTTTTTCAAAAGAGAGTAAGAATTGCTTTTCTAGACAATTGAGGATGCCAAAAGAGTTTAATGCATGTTTAGCTTAGGAAAGTGTTGAGTGGATAATTGTTCATGATTGTTATGCATGTCTAGCTTAGAACATTTTGCTTTCTTTAGTTTGCTTTTCATGAATCTGTTGATTGAGTTTTTGTGTTCTTAGAGAAGGCTTATGAGCATGATTGTAGTTTTCAAAATACCCCACCAATTCCTAGAACAAGTCTTCTAAACCTATTGAGGCGAAATCCTAGTGTACACTAAAAGGAGATGATTAAACATTCTTTCGTTTAACCTATTTAGACCTTAGACCACCCTTTATTCATATATTTTTCCCCCTAGCACCCACTTTGAAGCCTTTATGCACTTAGCATTTTTCTTTCATTTAACCCACATTCACCCTACCCATTAGCCTAAAGACTTATACCTACCCTATATGAGATGGATTGTGTGAGAAAGTGAGAGATTTGGCAAGGAATGAAATCAAATCAAAAAGGGAAGAAAAGAATTTTTTTTTTAAAGCACTAAAGAATTGATCAAGTCCACCCTGGTTTGCAAAGAAATAAGTTTGGGGGTGGAGGAAAGAAAAAAAAATTTCTCAAAGTAATGATTCTCTTGCCAAAAAGAAAAAATATATAAAAAAAGAAGAAAATAAGAAAAAGAAGAAGAAAAGTGCTAGTTTGATGGAAAAAAATTGAAAGTTTTCCTATGTTTCAAACATGATTCCTTGGTAAGTTTTGATCTTTTTCACTCTATATCCTCTCATCTTTGTTCATCTTTCCATTCCTTTCTTTGTGCTTAACCATGACCCCTTAGCCCTATTACAAGCCTATCAAGACCTTCGATCCTTTGCAAGTGTATGCTACATTAGTGGAGATAGGAATAATTGTCTTACCTATGGTATTTAGGAATTCACATTCATGGTGGTATTAGGAACTACTTTGTGTGCATACACTCATCTGGGAACTATTAATTCATGAGATTGATTGTGAATGCATGCTTGAGATAAGTGACTTTTTCTTTGCTTTGACATGATTGCATGAGTGAACTTTTAACTTCTTTAGCACTTTAATGAGCTTTTCATGGATTGAGTCTGTTGAGGTTTTTCTTTAAAAGTTTTGAATTGCAATTCTTGCTATTTTCATAATGAAATATCTCCCACCTATGCTTCAATTTGTTTATTGCCTGAGGACAAGCAATGGTTTAAATTTGGGCGGTATTTGATGTGTGAATAAAATGCACACATCTAGTGCTTGATTTGATATGGATCTGGACCAATTTTGATTGAATCCTTTCCCTCTTTGCTTCATTTTTACATACTTTTATACTTTGACTCCTTTCCTCTCATTCTTGGGGTTTTCAGGAACTTATTAGACATTTTGGACCCATTCCTTGAAGGATTCACAAGCTTGAACAAAGAATGTTGCTGAATCCCATAGCTATCTGACCCCCTGGCAATAAAATGGCCATATCTTGAGCTAGAAAAATGATATTGAAGTGTTCTTTGTTGCGTTGGAAAGCTAAGAGACAAGGCTACAATTTTGCTGTTGGACACTTTTCCTAATTCGGACTCCAGAGCATCACACGGCCACCATATTTTAGGCCATGTGAAATCACACGGCCTAGCCCATATTGTTGTGCGAATAGTGCAAAAACTAAACTTCTTGGGCTTGGGCTGCATGAAATAGAAAGAGAGAGACTCCTACACAGAGGAGGAAACCTAGAAAGGAGCAAGGTATATAAAAAGAAAAGGGAGAAACCCTGAAAAGGGAGGAAGATCAAGGATTGAAGATCGAAGAGTGAAGATTGAAGGAGAAGGAGATTGTTCTTGAAGAGATTGTTCTTGAAGAGATTGGGGAAACCTCTCATCCTTGCCTCTATTTCATTGTGATGTCTTCTATTTCTTCATCTATCATATGCTTTCTTTAATTATGAGAGGCTAGGTCTTTTATCTAGGATAGGGATGTAACTCTTCTATGATTCTATGACATGGTTATGAACCTCTTTTAGTTAATGGAAGATTGTTGTTTTGATTCAATTCTAGTGTTCTTAATGCTTGCCTTATGTTGGTACCCATAATTGCATGATCTAAGATAACTAAATGAAGAATCGAGAGATGAAGTTTGTTATTTGAAAATCTAGAATTTGAACTTAGGTTTTATGACCACGAAAGTAGGCATAATCCTTCGAGGGGAAATTGAACTTTATAGAGTTTAATGGGTTTCAATTAACTTAGTACCATGAAAATAGGTATTACTTTAATTCTAACACGTTTTTTGTAACTTGAAAGAGAGCATCAAACAAAATAGGAAGATTCACCTTCAAAACACAATTGGACCATCAATTAGAATGTTCTAAGCCTTTGTCATAGAAAATAGTTGTAGTGAATCCCAAATCCTAGAGTTTCAATCCATTGATATTTCATTATTGTTACCTGTTTAATTTGATTTTTTTGCGATTTAGTTTCCATTTTATTGCCTTAATTAATTGTCTAGATAATCGTAATCGTTAAAGTGCGGTATTCACACGATCCTCATAGGAACGATATCTTTCTTTACTACTTGTACGACCCATGCACTTGCGTGAGCAACATTCATGCTAATTATGTGTTAGAAGTACCGTTCTTGGCAATCATTTTGATCTAACCACAATGGTCAATGAACCAATTATTTATATAAAGTTTAAAATAAATAAACCTAGATTGCTGACATGAAAAATGTGTGGATATTCAGGAGTGTTATAGAATGGTTGCTATAAGATGCTAATATCCCAACGATACTTATGACACTAAATTATTATGATTTATAGATTTGTGTGGTTGTCTGGACCGTGGTTGAGTGTTGCTTTGTTTTGAGGTTGATGCCATGTGATTGTGATTTTGAATCTGATGAAGAGGCATTTGGCTTCTTGGAACTTTTCCAGACCTCAATCATCCATGTGGATGTCTACGTCCTCATTCCATGTGATCTACACTATAGCTAATTTGGCAAAACTATGTGATCCTTAGTTTGTTTCAGATAACCCTTCAACTTTATCTACTTAAATGCTTTTTCCTTTTCTACCAAAAAGAAATGTTTGCTTTGATTCAAATAATAGACTTAATTATGCTTTTGGTCTTTGGCTTTTAAAAAGGTTTTAATTTAGTCCCCTATTTCTTTTTGCTGCATATGTACAAGAAATAATAGGACAAGACACTAGCTTGGGGAATTTTTTTGGTCCCAAGTTTCTCTGATAATACTATTATCCTCCTACTACCCTTTGTCCCTTGTTTTTCCCCCATTGTACTCTCTATTTATTTTATTAGAGTTCATTATTGATGACAATGTTTAATTTTAGTCAAGCAAGAAAAATCAAGTACCTTAAATGTCTTTGCTTACTTGTTTTTAATAATTAGAAGGACAATGTTGGTTTGATTCAAACTATATGTATTAAATTACTTGTTTTTAATTTGCTCAATGTTGGGTCTCATTAATTATTGGAGCTGTTGATCATCTAAAAAATAGTATTGAGTGGTTTATGGTATGAGTTTGCTTTCATTATGGGTCATCTAATTTGTTGGTCATCTTATTTTTGAAAGTTTATTTTTAATTGCTAATCCTTTATTTCCATTTAAATGTGTAGGAAAATTTTGATAATGCATTTGGAGGTGAAGGCAATGGAGCTATTTAATCTATTTGATGTATATGAAGAGAGCCCAATGATAATGATAGTGTTTCATACATTATGAACTATATACATATGTTTTGGTTATGTTCATTGCTAGATGTTGGAACAATTTGTGGTATTAGTTTATATAAAACTTTGGATTTTATACTGAATCAATGAATGTCAATTTATTTTATAATATGTTATTATTATGAAGTATAATTAAATATAAAATTAAAGTTCATATTTGATGACAATAAAAAATTAAGAAAGAAGCATTACTTTTAATGCGATCACGAATTGTAACCCAAAAATGCGAAACATGCAACAAATGACAACACTTCTAAAGTTTTCTAAAAAATGTTGTTTATAGTAAATAAAGAAGAACCATGCTTAATAAGTGTGGCCATAGGTTAGAGGCAACATGTTGCATTTCCATTCAAAAAATGTTGCCTAAAATTTACAATACGCAATGCTTTCAAGGCGTAGTCATAGTAGCCACCCTTAGAAAACGTGGCCATAGGTTAGAAGAGAAGTGTACCTTTTTGTTCTAAAAGCATTGCATATAGTGCAAGAAAAGTTCACGTTTTAGATGTGTAGCCAAAACTAGCAACACTTGAAAAGCGTAGCCACAAGTGCTGGGTAAAAGTGTTCCCTTTATGTAATGAAAAGGCAATGTTTTTTGGTAAATGTAGTCTTTGCTTCATTAAAAGCGTAGCCTTAGGAAAAAGGATATACTTTATTTGGCCACTCCTTAATAAGCGTTGCCATAGGTCCCAAAGCATGGCCTTTAACCAAAGGCTATGCTTTCTTATATTTTAGGTCACACTTTTCAAACGTTGCCATAAGACAAATATGTTGTAGTGCGTGTAGATCAAAATAAGGTGTACAAATAACATTTTTGCTAAAAAAATTACAATTTTTTGTATCCTTTATCTTACAATTGTGGAATACCATCCATTGTGATTTTACCATTCTGACTTGTGTAACTTAAGAGTCTTTATCCTCTTCTTTGACAAATTTAAGGAAATTGCTTTGTAGACCATAATTTACTTGAGTGATTAAGTATTTCACCGTCACTTGGCTTCAAAGTCTCTTTTTACTTCCAAAAATTGGGTTATTAGGGTTCTTAATGATTTGTTTGGTTATGAAGAGAAAATGGGAAGAAAGAAAAGATATAGAAAAGAAAATGAGAAGAAAAGTTCTTATCAATTGTTTGGATGAAGTGAAAAAGAGAAGAAAGAAAATGAATGATTGAGTTTTCTCTTATTTGGTTGTGTAGAAAAGTGAGAAGAAAGAAAATATAAATGTGTAAAGTGATAAATTTGCCCTTAAATAATCAGTAATGTAATATAAATCACTTCTTTGCATATTTTATTTGGATATGTTTATACATATTACATTAACAAGAGCGATAATCTAACAAATGTAAATGTATATCTATTTAATTTATGAAAAGTATTTTTTTAATTTTAATTTTGTATTATATATGATATTTCATTTTTGGTTAAAAATAAAACTTGGCTTGTAAAAGATATACATTTGACTTATTTTATATCATAGCTAATTTTGGATTTTTATAATAAAATGCAATTATAAATAGAGATACATAATAATTATTTAACAAAAAATAATTTATTAATTAATGACCTAACGACATCAAAGGATTTAAATAATACAAGAACAATATATAAGCAAATCATACCTTTATTTAACACAAAATAACAATCTTGTTCACTTAAAATTTAGAACAAATCCTATAATACCCAAGCATAAGCAACTTAATTTTATCAAACAAGAGAATATTACAATAGAATACAATAGTTGATTAAAATACATAATATCTTTTTAACTCCAAACTAAAGTCCAATTAAACACTCAAATAAAAACTTAATTAAACAAATACTACAACATAATATAAACAATTCATAGCTTTATGTTTACTAGAGTTCTAATCTCATTCAGTGAACATACATAGAAACCTGATAAAGAACTTAGAGCAAACCCCATAATACACAAACATAAGCTGTAACACCCTGCTATATATCTTCTTTGATACTAAAGTGTCATGTGTACTCTTTTACTAACTTCCTTAATAGCCTTATTTGCTTTTATGATTTATTTGAAGATCTACACTTTATATTATGTAAACTGATTTTTCCCCATTTCACATCTTTGTCTAACTACTTTTATTTCCTTAATATAATACTTAAATTGCACTTGTGTGAAAAAGAATTGAATTTATAAAGTCAAAAGTTTATAATATGTCAGTCTTAATAGTGAAATAACCAAGTGAAACACAAGAAGGGGGGTTGAATTGTGTTTCTTAACCCTTTTGGATTTAATAAAAGATTTTCCTTTTCAATAGAAAATAGAACACAGCGAAGGATACAGTTTAACAAGCAAAGAGCTTAGGACCAACACCACTTAGTCCTATTGGACTCTAAGGATTTCGAAAAAGACTTTTAATAAAATGGTTAACACCTTCTAAAACCAAATAAAAAGATCTTTGTTAATAAACACAATGGTAAACCCCAGAGGTTAGTGAATATAATAAAGCACACTAGAAGAGAGGAGAAGCTTACACACGAGATTTATCCTGGTTCACTCTTATCAACCAAGAGCTACGTCCGATCCCCTTCAACCGTATGATTTTCCAACTAATATTTTTCACGATTACAAGTATTATACACCTCTTCAGGTAACAAGTATTTTCAACCTCTTCAGGTAACAAGTATTTTCAACCTCTTCAGGTTCTATCTCACAAGTATTCTTTTACACACAGCCTCTTCAGGCTTACAAGGCTTAAGATGAATAATTGAAAGTAGATGAAAGCTTGAGTTTGAAACTCACTGACAAATGAGAATAGACAATAGAAATCTCAAGGCTTTTTCTTTTTACACGAATATGGAAATCCAAAAGGAAATAAAGCTTTTTAGACTTTGTAGGATGCTTCGGAAAAAATCTCTCGTTCTTCAAGTGCTGCTTCTTCTCTTTATAAGTAAGAACAAATTGAGTAGTCTTCATGGGCTAGATCGTCCAACTAAATATTTATTACTGCTTCGAGTAGCATTAAATGCATCTCGGAAAAGTGTCTAACTTCTTCGACGGTGACTTTTATTCTCTGAGATTTCCAATCAATGAAAACAAAAGTCCCGATTTGTCTAAGATTGCGAGACGGTTTCTTATTTGCAAATCTTTGTAGTTGTTAGACAATGTCAAAGAAAAGTGGCTTAGTTGACTTCTTCTGTCGCCGTGAGCTGTCAGAGTTCTTTTCTAGCATTTAATGAGGAATAGTTCTTCATTTTTGAAATTTCACTTGGACGCGAACTTGAGCTTGAACTTTGAACGAGTGAGTTGAGTCGGAGCTTTGGCAGACAGATCGTATTGGACGAACTAATAAAAAGTAACAGTATATGCATACAAGTATTGGACGCACCAATAGTAAGAGTATATAATACATTTATTTGACCCATAAAGAATTATAGCATATTGGACGCACGAAGAGTTATCTTTAAGCAAAGAGCAGAATGGACGCACAACAAGTAGCGATTTGTTAAAACTATTGTCGAAACACTTACTTGTTCAAACTAAATAAATATTTTTGTTATCCTCAAAACTTAACAGGGAAAGCTTATAGCTTTTAAGAATTTAGTACTTAAACCTTTTTATAAGAATTTGGTTTCAACAATCTCCCCCTTTTTGATGATGACAAAAACTATTAATTTGGTTGAACACAGATTCTTTTTAAAACAAAATTGCTCCCCCTAAGAAAAACATTTCTAAGGGAAGGACTCCAAGTCTGTTGGACGCAGAGTCGATTGGACGTAGTACACGAAATTTATTTTTACGAGACAAGTTTCAAGAGCAAGTAATAATATCTTTGTATCGAAGTTTAGTTCTTGAGAAAAGAGTTTAACAGAGACAATACTTTTGAAAAGAAATAAACCATGCTAAAATTTAGATCAGATCCTACACAGCAACACAGTGCATTAGCAGCGTATTAACAAATTCAATTAAAGCATTTATATAAGTGCAACAGAATAACCGAGACAAGGATAATGAAACAACCAGATGAGAGAAAAACATAGTTTCATTGAATCAGTATAAATTATAAAATAAATTTGTATGTAACAAATCAAATTCCCATTATTCTCCCCCTTTGTCATCAGACAAAAAGAAAGAAAAAACATCACTGTCAAAAAAAAATTTGGCTAAAAGAAAATAAAATAAAATCAAGAGGAAGAAGGTGGAGGAGGAGGAGGTGGCCCTTGTTGAAAAAGAGATTTGAGGAGGTCTTCAACTCTCTTGTACATTAAGTCCATTTGATTATTCACGTGAGCGAAAAAGGGGCACTTGGGTGAGAATGTCAGAAGGTCATGTGGTTCCACAATAGCTAACTCGGTGGTGGAAGCAGGAGGGGTCACATCCATTTGTCGCCGCACAACAGACTCAACTTCGTCTTGAGGCTCGACAGGAAGGTCAACATCCCAAGGAAAGAGGTTCTCCTAGATCCAAACATTTGATCCCAGTGGATAAGAGCCCGCCATGTTGTCGACTGGGAGGTCCGCAGACATAGCTGGACAAGAGAAGATTGTTGGCAATGGCGAGTTCGAGGCACCAAAAAGATCATCTTCCATATAGATAGAACGAAAACACTCGGAAGCTCACCCAGGCACAGTTATGATATCTTCCTTATCTTCATCATTTAGTCCCTGAAGAAGACGCTTGTTGCTCACACTCCCAAATGTGCTTTTCCTGCAAAGTCTTAGCCTCGTTCTCCACAAAGCTTCTCCTTTATTCGAAACATGCCACAAGAATTCAACATCAACATCGAGGGAACGTAAGCTCCCAAAATTTGGCTTAAAGATGATAGGCTTGGGAAAAGGTGGCTTGGCTTCTGTACTTTTCAAGTCTTTGTTTTTATTTAAATCCACCAATGGCAACCTTGGACAAACCCGATCCTACTAATCTTGATGGCGCTTGTAGAGGAGATGATCATGCAAGGGGTACAAATCTCAAATTCTTCAACAGAAGACTCCCCTTAATGACACTGACAAGGATGGTGTCATAAGGACTCGCAAACTGTCCCATTTCTTCCAAGGTGACAGGTTTGAAGGATAGGTCACTAGGGAAGATGTGAACTTTTGATTAGTAACCATCACAAAGACCGGAGCGTCTTGTCAGGAGTGAGAGAGAAGAGTCCTTGGATTCCCAAAGAGGATAATGTGAGGGGAAACCCCACAGAGAAAAGGTTAAGATAGGAGGGTTGTCGAAGGTCTTTTGGAGAGAGGGAAGGTGAAGGAGATTGGAAGGGTATGATGTGAGTTTGAGAAGAAAAAGGTTCAAAGTGTTTAAGGGAGAGGAAGTTATTTGAGAGGTTGGGAAGGAAGTTTGTGGTTCGTTTGAGAAGAGGGTAAAATGGAGGAAGAGGGAATGGTAGGAAGAGGTTCCTTAGGAATGGACTAAGCTTGGAAAGAGGGTTTCCTTGTGATGGGTAGCTTCGTCCGGTTCCTTTTGGGATGCTCGCAATGGACGCAACCTTCATCCTTTTAGCGATGGGTTGGTCATCTTCTGAGTCATCGTCCATTATGAGTCTCTATTGGGAATGGCTTGGACGATGGTGAATTCTTCTTTGGACTCTCGCTCTTTGAAAGAATAAAGAGGCTCTTTCTCGGTCCGTAAAATCTTGGACGCTTTGAAGTTTCATCCTTAGAAGATTGCTTCGTCCAAAGATTTGTTGCTCTTGGATCCTACTCCAAAAATCCTCTTCTTCTTCTTCAACATCTTTAGTCTCACGGGACTAAAGATACCTTGATCTCTCAAGATCTTGGTTAAGAGAACACCATAGGAGATGGTGGTCTTCTTCCCTTTTCCTTGTACACTTCTCTTGAAGTTCTTAAAAAGCGAGAGAAGCGGAGATTGACCTGTTGACACAAAGATCGTCGATGACACGGTGAGAAGGCATGAACTATAGATCGAAGTCTTTGGACCCGCCTTGTGGAGTATTGCCTTGTTTAGAAGTTGATGCAAAACTCTTGCCTTGTCATTCATCTTGGAAAGCGCTTATCTTCCCCGTGGATGACTCCTTTAGTAAGGTGTCAAGAACAACATCGGCTTCCCAAATGCTTTTTCCCAATCAAAAGTGATGGTGGCTCCTTCCAACCAACATTGGGTGGCGTTGGAGATGGTTACCTCTGAAACCACAAACGGGTTTCCCAAAACACATCCACGACCTCTGCATACCGCACACTTATGCGTTTTAACATTTTCACCAATTCCGGATAAACCTCCACCGGTTCTTTTGAAGTAACTATCCCAACCAAAGACCGACGAGACATTCTTTGATATCTATTGCACATTCTGCTAAAATTGAAGTTTGGAACGAGTATTCAACTGATACCTCGGCTCTTTCAACATCAAGGGTCTTTCCTCCGGCCATTTCTTAGGGTTAAGGAAATTTGAAGGAGAGAGAGAGAAATGTGCTAAGGTTCTTTTCGCAACTGTTTTCTTTCAAGGTTTGAAGGCGTAAAAAAAAATTGATCTTGTAAAGAAGGAAAATATTTATAGAAGAAGGTAGGTTTTTACACTGAAAGGTTTCTTGAGAGAAAAACGAATCATTTTTTTTTTTTTTTAAAAAAAAAAACAACCACAATAAATGTGTATTAAAAGCAACTGTCACGTCCGCAGTAAAAAGTTACTTTCGTGACCTTTCAAAAACTGACTCAGCGTGGGAAATTTGAAAAGTTTCAAACAAGATAAATGCAAATGATTTATGTCTTATCAAGAAATTTACCACACCATTTATCAAGTACAAAGCATTTTGGACGCAGATTTTCAATGGACGCAAGAAATATTAATTCTTTACAAAATGCATACTTAGATGTTTTCGAATAAGAGTGAATCTATCCTCTGAGAGGGGTTTTGTGAAAATATCTGCCCATTGATGATGCTGTATTCACATATTGAATATCAAACACACCTTTTTGAATATAGTCTCTTATAAAGTGATGTTTGATTTCAATGTGTTTTGCCCTTGAGTGTAGTATGGGATTTTTTGATAAGTTAATTGCAGCAGTATTATCACATAGTAAAGGAATCTTACTTTCAAAGATGTTGTAGTCTTCTAATTGATGTTTGATCCAGAGTAGTTGGGAGCAACAATTGACGCAGAGATATATTCAAATTGGATAGAGCAATTGTGCTTTGTCTCTTGCCGACCATGATACTAGATTTCCTCCAATGAAGTGACATCCTCCACTTGTACTTTTCCTTTTGATTCTATCTCCAAGATAGTCGCATCACAAAACCAACTAATGCAGACTCATGAGATTTCTTAAAAATACCAAGCCCAGTTAGTAGTTCCTCAAGTATCCGAATATTCTTTTACGCAATTAAGTGGGACTCTCTAGGATCAGATTGAAAACGTGCACAAAGACACACACTAAACATTATATCAAACCGGACGCATTGAGATATAAGAGTGATCCGATCATACCTTCAGATACCTTTTTCGTCCACCTTTTTATCCTTATCGCCCAATCTTAGTGTGGATGATGGATGCATTGGTGTGCTCATTGTTTTGCAATCGCCCAATTTGAATTTCTTCGTAAGTTCATTTGTATATTTGGTCTCGATGAATGTAGATTTCACCCAATGTTTGCTTCACTTGCAAACCCGTAGAAGAATTTTAATTCTCCCATTAAGCTCATTTCAATTCCTTCGCATCGATTGGAAAAATCCTCGCAAAGAGATTCATCGGTAGCTCCAAAGATAATATGATCAACATAAATTTGAACTAAAATGAATTTCGAGTTTTTGTCTTTTCGAAAAAGAGTAGTGTCAACTTTTCCTCTAGAAAAACCGCTTTCTATTAAAAAGGTGCTTAACCTTTTCATACCAGGCTCGAGGAGCTTGTTTTAAACCGTACAAGGCCTTTTTTAATTTGAAAACATGCTCAGTGGAAAATTTCATCCTCGAAACCGTGGTTGTTTAACGAAAACTTCTTCATTGATTATACCATTTAGAAATGCACTTTACGTCCATTTGATATAGTCTCATGCTATGATGAGCAAAGAAATGAAAGTAAAATGCGTATGGCTTCTAGTCTAGCTACAGAGCAAAAGTTTCAAATTGAAATCAATACCTTCTTGTTGTGAGTAACCTTGGGCTACCAACCTTGCTTTGTTTCTCACAACCTTACCATCTTCGTCCGCTTTGTTTTTGAATATCCATTTTGTGCCGATGATGGACTTGTCTTTAGGCTTTTGAACCAGTCATTCAAACATCATTTCTTTTAAATTGATTTAGCTCTTCTTGCATGGCTAAGATCCATCCTTCGGCCCTTCGCTTCTTCTATTTTTCTTGGTTCCATTTCGTAGATGAAGGCTACATTTGAGTATTCTCTCAAGGTAGATCTTGTACGTACTTTATCATCCTGGATTACCAATGATTTGGTGTTCGATGATAAGTTTTGAAAATGCCGCCTTCTTTGACCATCGATTGTTTCTTCTTTTCTTTCATCGTCCAATGCTTCTTTGTTTTGGGTTCTTGATCCTTCTCCTTTGTCTTTTAAGTTTAACTCTGCAAAGGACTCATCTAGCTCGACAAGTCATTGTCGCTTTTTGTCATTGAATTTAACATGAGCAGTTCTTCAACAAGTTAGAGAGCGAGAGTTATATACTCTATATGCTTTAGATGTTTCTGAGTATCCTAAGAAAATACCGTGAGTCAACTTTAGCATCAAACTTTCCTAAAGAATCCTTGGTATTCAAAATAAAACATTGGATGTACCAAAAGAATGAAAGTAAGAGATGTTGGGTTTTTCCTTTCCACAATTCATACAGTCTTGTTTAAAATAGGTCTAATATATATTCTGCTTTGAATATAACACGCAAGGTTACGACTTCCAGCCCGTATGTTTGGAGATCGAGTTGTCATTGAGCATTGTTCTAGCCATCTCTTGAAGAGATCTATTTTTTCTTTCTACCACACCATTTTGTTGTGGTGTTCTTGGGGCAGAGAAGTTGTGGATGAATACCGCTTTTCTTCACGAGAACAATTGGAAGCTCTCATTCTCAAATTCTCCTCCATGATCACTTCCTGGATTGAGTTGATACACATTCCTTTTTCATTTTGAATTCTTTTTAAAAATAGAAAAGACTTTGAAAGACTCATCCTTGTGAGCTAGAAACATAACCCATGTCCATCTAGTATAGTCATCTACTATGACCAATCCATATTTCTTTCCATTTAGTGAAGAAGTTCTTGTAGGACCAAATAAATCAAGATGTAACAATTCTAGTGGTCTAGAGGTGGAAACGATGTTTTTGGACTCAAAAAAGAATTTTTGATTTGTTTCCCTTTTGACAAGCTTCACAAAGAACATCCTGATTTGTACACAAGCTTTGGTAGTCCTCTTTACGAGGTTATGCTTATTTAGTTTAGAGATTAATCTCAAACTTGCATGACCAAGCTTCTTGTGCCATATCCACTGTTCTCCTTTTATGGAAACTAGACATGATACATTTTGATCTCGAAAGATCTTCCAAGTCAATTTTATAAAGATTGTTTTGCCTTTTAGCAATGAAGAGTATGGATCCGTCGTAGTTTTTAACTATACATTCTCCTTGATTGAATGAAACATTAGATCCACTATCACATAATTGACTAATGCTAAGCAGATTATGTTTCAATCCTTCAACTAGAAGAACATTATCGATAGAGGGAAAAGGATGCTTACCAATCTTACCTATTCCAACTATTTTACCTTTCTGGTTTCCTCCAAACGTGACGGAGCCTCCTTTATTAGTTTTGATGTCTTGGAACATAGACCTTTCTCCCGCTATGTGCCGTGAGCAACCACCGTCTCCGTACCATGACAGTGTCTTTTTCTTGTTGCTAAGCACATCTCGCAAGAGGAATTATCATATCCTTAGGTACCCATATCTTTTGGGTCCTTTTTGGTTAGCTCTTGGAGATCCATAATATTTTGGCCTTTTATTAAAAAGATCTATTGAGGAAGGGTAAACGTTCTTTTTACAAACATTCTTAATGAATTTAGGTTGAGTAGTAGTTTTTTAAAAAATCGCTTATCGCATTCTTGATATCCCAATCCTGCATTTGTCACGAGGGTCTCTCGGAATATTTGAGTAAAATGTTTAGGTTGTTGGTGCTTTACAAATTTACCGAGGTCCTCCGTTAATCTTTTACCTCATTATGAAGTTTATCAACTTCATCTGAAGTGTTGGACTCGGAAGATGTTTTTAAAAGAGCATTTTCGCTTTTTAATTTTTCACAATAAATTTCAAGTTCTTGTTTTTCCTAAGAAAACATTTTTCCATATTCTCTAGTTAATTTTGAAAACTTTCTTTTCAAGGATTTATATTCAACCGCTAAAATAGATGAATTATTTAACAACTCATCAAATGCATTCAAGATCAAGATCACAGCTTTGTTACCTCATCTTCTTTCTTCTTTTGACACTTGTTAGCCATGACATAGATTTGCTTCTTCTTCTCGCTTCTTCTTCATCATCGTAGTTGAAAGATCAAGATCTTCCCCGGTGGCCATTAATCCTCTTTTTCTTCTTTGGAAAGAATCTCCTTTTCTCTTTTCTCCTTGTTTAGTGAAGGACATTCCGCTTTAATGTGTCCCAGCTTGCATTCGTAGCATATGATTCGACTCTTGTCTTTTGTTTCGCTTTTGTCCTTTGGTGACCTTCGTCCAAAGTGCTTTCTCCGCATACCTCCTTTCTTTTTCCACATTGCTTGTATCTTTCTAGAGATGAAAGATAACTCGTCATTATCGTGATATATCATCTTCAGATGACTCGGCCTCGTCGATGATTTTTCACTTTAAGTGCTTTGGACGATCGCTTTGTGAGCTTTAAGGGCAATTGATTTCCCTTTTCTTGAGCTTTCCTCTTCTTGAAGTTCCAAACCATGAACTTTAAGAGAACCCAATAGTTCCTCCATGGTAAGAGAAGCTAGATTCTTTGCTTCGTATGGCAAGAATCCTTAGGTCTCCACTGCCTGCGGAAAGACTTCTTAGGATTTTTCTGATGTGATCTTGATTATCATAGTTCTTTCCCGTAGATCTCAAGCCATTGATTATTGTTTGGAATCGTCCAAACATTTGATCAATGTTTTCATGCTCTCCCATTTTGAAGAGCCTCATACCGGTGAACCAAAGATGCTTATCTTTGATTCTTTGACTGAGATGCGCCTTCATGTGCTAATGCCGTGAGTATCCCATATCTCTTTAGTGCTTCACACTATGGACTTTGTTGTGCTCACGATCTGGTGATGGCACACATAAGATAATGTTTGGCTTTTGAGTTAAGTCGATGTCCGGCCTGTCCTTCCGTCCATTGTGGTCGAGGAGATCCGCTCCTTCGTTGGTGGGTGTTTGATATCCATTTTGAACTAGGTCCCAAATGTCCATATTTTGGGCATCAAAAAAGGCAATCATTCTCTTCTTCCAGTAATCATAGTCGTTTCGATTGAATTGAGGTGGTGTGTTCACCGCTTGTCCTTCGGTCTCCATTAAAAGCGGTGTACTGGATCTTTTTCCTCTGCACTGTTAGATGCTCAACCCAAGAGGCTGAGCTCTGATACCAATTGAAATAACCAAGTGAAACACAAGAAGGGGGGTTGAATTGTGTTTCTTAACCCTTTTTGATTTAATAAAAGATTTTCCTTTTCAATAGAAAATAGAACACAACGAAGGATACAGTTTAACAAGCAAAGAGCTTAGACCAACACCACTTAGTCCTATTGGACTCTAAGGATTTCGAAAAGACTTTTAATAAAATGGTTAACACCTTCTAAAACCAAATAAAAGATCTTTGTTAATAAACACAATGGTAAACCCTGCAGGTTAGTGAATATAATAAAGCACACTAGAAGAGAGGAGAAGCTTACACATTAGATTTATCCTGGTTCACTCTTATCAACCAAGAGCTACGTCCACCCTTCAACCGTATGATTTTCCAACTAATCTTTTTCACGATTACAAGTATTATACACCTCTTCGTGTAACAAGTATTTTCAACCTCTTCGTGTAACAAGTATTTTCAACCTCTTCAGGTTCTATCTCACAAGTATTCTTTTACACACTGTCTCTTCAGGCTTACAAGGCTTAAGATGAATAATTGAAAGTAGATGAAAGCTTGAGTTTGAAACTCACTGACAAATGAGAATAGACAATAGAAATCTCAAGGCTTTTTCTTTTTACACGAATATGGAAATCCAAAAGGAAATAAAGCTTTTTAGACTTTGTAGGATGCTTCGGAAAAAATCTCTCTTTTTCTTCAAGTGCTGCTTCTTCTCTTTATAAGTAAGAACAAATTGAGCAGTCTTCATGGGCTAGATCGTCCAACGGAAATATTTATTACACCGTTCGAGTAGCATTAAATGCATCTACTCGGAAAAGTGTCAACTTCTTCCGACTGACTTTTATTCTCCGAGATTTCCAATCAATGAAAACAAAAGTCCCGATTTGCCTAAGATTGCAGACGGTTTCTTATTTGCAGATCTTTGTAGTTGTTAGACAATGTCAGCAAAAGTGGCTTAGTTGACTTCTTCTGTCGCCGTGAGCTGTCAGAGTTCTTTTTTAGCATTTAATGAGGAATAGTTCTTCATTTTTGAAATTTCACTTGGACGCGAACTTGAGCTTGAACTTTGAACGAGTGAGTTGAGCCTAGCTTTGTGGCGTACGTGATCGTATTGGACGAACTAATAAAAAGTAACAGTATATGCATACAAGTATTGGACGCACCAATAGTAAGAGTATATAATACATTTATTTGACCCATAAAGAATTATAGCATATTGGACGCACGAAGAGTTATCTTTAAGCAAAGAAGCGTACGCACAACAAGTAGCGATTTGTTAAAACTATTGTCGAAACACTTACTTGTTCAAACTAAATAAATATTTTTGTTATCCTCAAAACTTAACAGGGAAAGCTTATAGCTTTTAAGAATTTAGTACTTAAACCTTTTTATAAGAATTTGGTTTCAACAAATAGGTTCATACAAAACTTCATCATCTATTTACATATAAATAATAAAACAAACAAGGGTATTCTAAAACCTAATACGATTCTTCTACTCCATATCATTATGTATCAACTGTCATATACATTATACATCATAAATAAAATATTTGTCTCTACAACTAGAATATGATACAACTACAGATTCATTTGCATGGTCACATGCAAGTGTAAGGTCAAATCCACTAATGAAGTAACCGGATACATTCTTTATTGCTTCTTTAAAAACACCATATTTAGGACTCAGTAGGAATTCGAGTAGTAAATAAAACATTAAATAAAAACTATGGTATTTTCAACTGCATCAAGTTGTAAAAAACATTTATATGATTAACCCGAATCATTATTTGAATTATGTATTATCTTTCTCATAGTTTAGAACATTTAGCAGCAAAATAAACTATTAATAATATAACTTTTCATATCTGAGCAATTATATAATGTACACATACAATTATATGCTCATCCTTTCTTTAACATAACTTTGGGTCCAATTCTTCATTTTTGCTCACTTGGTCATCAAATAAAGAATAAGAGTTATTATTTGGCATAGAATTTTCCTTATTCCAAATGGTTATTCCACACTCTGTGGCGGATTCCATCTGGTTCTTTGATAACTCAACACTCTGTGGTGGACAACTCTATACTTTGTGGTGGATCATCTTTCTTTCACATAATTACATGAGTGTGTAATTTCATTTCTATGTTTCTAGAGTAATTAGACATTTATCTTATAATGTCAACTTTCTTGACCATTTCATTTCATAATTACTCTTAAAAACCTACTTGAATATTACCTAGCCTTAAAAACCAGGTTTTAGCCAAAACTCTAGCCCCTATGGTTTAGGTTTCTTACATTCATCATAAACATCTCATTTTACTAATCTAAGTTAGCCATCAAAAATTCTAAAAATACGTCACAACTTAGCAAAAATACTATTCATTTGGTAAGTTACTATCATTTAGTCATTTTTTTTCAAATACTTGAATTTTCATTATTCTGTAACGCATAATCATCTTTATTCATTCTAATATTCATTTCATTGAATCTAAACCTAATATTAGATTAGTAAACCCTAATTTGGCTGAAGCCTAATATATGTTTCCTTAAGTTGTCTTATCACTTGAACTTGTAGTTTTCTCTCATCTTTCCTTTAATTCGCCACTAACCACCTTCTAATCATCATAATATACTTATATCATAAAGCATTTAAAACCTATGTCATCTAGGTCTCTTGGCCAAAATTAGCATGTGGTTTCCAAGTGATTCTTCAAGTTACCAAACTATGCTTGGATTTTGTCACATAACCTAATTAAATACTAATCCATTCAATTCACTAATAATATAATAGTTTAATGCATCCAAGACTTGAATTCTAATCTTGGTTGAAACCAATCACAAGCTAAGGTCCTTAGGGTTTTGACCTAAATCCATCAAAAGTCATCAAATCAAGCTTAGTTATCTTCAAATATACTAATTAACCACTAATACACTTGACTAACCCTTAATCACACAATTAATCAAATTGGAACCCTAACCTTAGAGCTTGGCCGAAACATGGATGGTCATAGTTCCTATTGTTTTTCAATCCAAACAACTAAATAACGCCATAATCTACTTGATAATACATCAAACCATCATCCAAGACCACTAATTCTTGAATTTTGAACCATCCAAGCAACTGTGGTCTTCCATTTTTCAATCATATATCATCATAGTCAAGCATTATTTGATTGTATTCTTGATGAAAATCCATTTAAGAATCAAAATCCATGGAAAAACTCATTAAACTTCAAACTTGAAAATTAAAGAAGTGAAGAACACTTGGACTCATACCTCTCCTCTTCCTTCCAATGGAACGACTTTGCACTTGAAACAAGATGGAAATCCTTGTTTCTTCTTGGTTCTAACAATTATAAATTTTTTTGAAATTTTTTTATAGTATTTTTATTATTATTACTAAGTTAGATGGATTTTTGAAGAAGCCTTTTAGGAAATTAATATTTTATTATTGGCTTCTTGAAGAAGTCTTGTGAGAAATAATTTTCATTCATCATTTAGTTAGATTCTAACTATTTAGTTGGTTTCTAACTAAATTAGTTGATTTGTAACTAAGTTAAATTGTAACTAAATTGGTGAATTTATAACTAGACTAATTAGATTTTAATGAACTTAGTTAGTTTCTAACTACATTTTAATTTTATTCCAACTAGATGCTGACTATATTCTATCTAGTAAAAAAATTGGTTAAAATATATTTTTGGTCCCTATAATTTACATTCATTTTTAATTTAGTCCTTATACATTTTTTCTATATAAATCAATCATCGTACTTACAATCATTAGCAAAATGGTCCATGCCGTTAGACCCAATTATGACACCGTCAGTTTGTGGACTGATGTGGAAAATAGAGGCAAATGCGGCATCGTCCTTGACATTAATATAGGGACCAAATTAAAAACAAGAGAAACCTATAGGGACCAAATATATAGTATGTTTATTGTCTATATATATCATGAGACACTGGCGGAACTTCACTGGGGTTAAGGGGGATAACTTCCCCCCTCCCCCAATTTCATTTTTTTTCTAGAACAAACTATAAAGATGTGTGCTGCTGTAGTAGCATTATATATAAAAGCAATGTTATATCCTTCTAATATACTCCTAATTACTTAAAACAAAAAGTATTAAATGAAAAAGCAAAAGCATTTAATATTTACTTCTTAAAATAATTAAGAGGATTATTAGATTGATTCATTAGGAGGATATAGAATTATTCTATATATAATGAGAAATCATTTGAGCATTTCTATCCTTTTACTACTTCTTGTCTTCATTTGTTATATTAAGATTTGATTCTTAATTTGCAAGTATTTAAAATTTTAAATAAGTTATTTTCATCAATTACTCATTTTAAACAACCAAGGTATTTAAATATTGTTGGCAGTGATAATGACAAATTTCTAGAGTCTATAAGTAACGTATGTAATTGTAAATTTTGAATTAGATATTGTTGTATTCTGCAAGAATTATCTCACCACCTTTTCTTTTGTCAACCTAACCATTTCATTTGCCCCCTCAAGATTTTCAGTCAAATTTTGCCACTGCCATGAGAGCAGTTTAACTTTAAGGATGATAAAAGTTATTGTATACTCTTAAAAATTCTAAAATGGATAGGCGACAAAAAGAAAGGCTCAGAACTTGTCATTTTTTCGCATTTTTATCTTTTTATTCAATGTTCTTATGTTTGATATGAGGTAGTTGATACCCCTCAAATAATAAAAATTATCGGTTCACAAACTAATTTGTACTATAGAGAATGAACCGAATCGTCTCTCAAGGATTCAAAACAAAGATTTAATTAGATCAAGATAATTAAAAAGGGGGGTTTGTTGTTGATTAATAAGATTGACAAAAGTACGAGACTTAAAGTTATAAACAAATCTAAAGAAGCAACCAATCCAAGAAAATTTACCGATCTTGAGTTTAATCCATCATTGATCACAAATAATTTACTTAATTGCTAACCATGTTCTTGGCCTTAGATCACATCAAGAAGCTTTAACATGATCCAAGAATCCTCTACTAGATAAGCATATAGGATTTAGTTAACCAAGGTTAGATAAAGTAAGCACCATCCAAACATAAATTAACTTAAGATTTGGAATTTAACCAAGCTAAACAATCCATCAAACAACTTTGATATATTATTTAGTCTTTGTGATCCTCTTTGAATATATGATAATAAAGCTATTATCACATCAACATATAAATCAAGTTAAGCAATTCAATGTAGATAAAAATCAAAAGAGGAAGAAGAGTAACTTGAATAACAATTAAGCAATAAGAACAAGATCTCTAAATTAAACATCAAGATGGTTAATCCCTTGGATTGATTGTGATAGCCTAGCCTTCCATGGATGGGAAGGAAGAACTCAGAAATAAAAGAACAAAAATGAAATTCTAAAGAGAATGGAGAAGAAGAGAAAGAAAACTCTCACAAATATTCAAACTTTCTTCAAATTGAATGATATCTAATACAAAGAAATTAAGTCTATTTATACTAATCCTAAAAGTCAATTTGTAATTGAAAATAATCTGAATGTAAGTTGTAAAAATATGGAAATTGTCAAATATGGAAAGCTTGATGCATGGTTGATGGGTTGGTGCATGGTAAGTGGGTTGGTGTATGGCTGGTGGCTTCTAATCAGCAACTCTACTTCGACTTCCAGCCTAATTTTCATGATCTAAACGATGTATTTGAGCTTAGAGGTCTTCATGACAGTTGTAGAAAATTATTTCCTTGAACTTTTGGCGTTGGTTTCATCCCATTTGGAATTTTACAACTCCATATCACCTACCTCAAGTTAGGTTGGCATAACGTGTTTCCAAATTCAAACCAACTTGTAGCTTCATAATCATGTCTAATGGCATTTATTAACTAAATAGTTTTTAGTGAAGTTGAGATATGGGTCTCATCTTTCCAATGGCCGAGTTTCAGCTCAAAAGGAGGCCTATAGCCCATGATATAGTCCAATATGTGCACATTGCTCAAATTCCAGTGACAGCAGACCCACTCTGAATTGCATGGCTATTTTGGACCCTTAGAAGTCCGATCCAGCTCTTGCGTTCTCATGAAACATGTAGAGCCTTGTCTTAGCTTTCCACAGACACCAAGATCACCTTAATTAGATCACCGAGTCTCAAGTTATGGCCTAACCAAGGAGGAAAGGTCAAAATGCATCAAAATCCAAGAATTATTCATAATTTGCATTTAAACCCAATGAAGCCCAACAACATTAAACTCAGCTAAAATACTAATATTGGGCCCAATAAACATCTAATAAAGCCTAGTACAAAGCCAACATAAGTGTTTCAAATTGATTGATCAATGTTCCTATTGCTTAATTTAATTTTCAATATACTTTCAGTCTTTTATATTTATGTAATTACTACTAATTTTAATCCAATATGGATGACCTAATGGTTTAGGTATAAAAAGATGTATTTCTTACCTTAACTACTTAAATTCGAACCTTGGACCAATTAATTCTCTTAAATGCACCATGCCAAAGTGGGGGATGTTAGCCTAAGGTTTCTTGTTAGCATTTATTTTATGATGATTACAAACATTACTATATCATTAACAAGGATTGCTTACACTTGATCTAGTTAAAAGACTATTGTAGATTTATCAAAGCATTGAAGTTGACATTCTCAAGTTGAATAAGCTGATAAAGTCTAGGACTAGCTGCTGGATGGATAGATAAGAGCATGCTAATGATCAAGATTGGTCTGCTCAATGAACAAAGCTAGAAAACACGGATGAGCTGACTCATGAATGCAAGATGAGTTGGCTCATACTAGAAACTCATAAATACTCTGTTCAACTTTGTTTTAGGTCTCTAGGTGCAAGATGATTCTAGAAGGTTTCCAAAGCTGCCAAATCGTTAGAATATTCTTTGGAATGGCTGTAATGATACCAAACAAAAAGGAATGATAGACACAAAAGAGAAAAATGACACCATGCACCCACTAGCTGCCAAAAGAGGTTATGGACAGCTGGTACAATACAAAAACTGCAACATCCTTGTGCTGCAACGTTCAAATTTGAAGCTGCCTACAAATACCCATCATTTTCCAGAGAAGCCATAAGGGAGAGGAGAAGGGAAAAAGAGAAGAAAAACGAAATATCAAGAATCATTTAATCATTTGTAAATCTGTGTAGAGCTTATCTTTGAATATTCAACTCTTTGTGAGAGAGTTTTTACTCTGTTTTCTTGTAAAGCCCATTGAGGGTGTATTGTTTCATAGTTGGGAGAGGCTATGTTTGATCAAAACTACTTGTATTTAGCTTGGAGAGGCTAGAGTGGATTAAAGAACACTTGGTTGATAGTGAAAAATCTCAATTTTGCTGGGGACTATATGTAGGTTCCACATTGGGCTGAACCAGTATAAATTTCACTGTGCAAGCTCTCTCTTAACCCTCTATTTACTGCATTTGTGTGTGAATGTTTATTTGTTGATGTTTAAACTTGTATGCGCATGCTCTGTTTAAGTTTCAAATTCTGACTTAGATAAGCTAGCTCACTGTCACTAATGAGCCAACTTATCTCTACTGTGTTTTGAGTTTTTTGTGTGTTGCAAAAGATTCTGTTTTTGGTAACACTTAATTCAACCCCCGTTCTCAAGTGATTTCTTACTATCAGGGGATGTGCCCTTAAGATTGTCCAAGGAAGGACTAAGTCACGGCTGACAAGAAAGCTAACTCGATGATACTCTTATGAATTAAAAAAAATACAACTAGTTTTTAAGCAAAGATATTTGTTTGTTAGTAGGATAAAGCAGATGTCTCTCTTTAGAAGCTTGTATGCCAACATGAAAAATTATAGTGGTAGGATTGTGCTTAGAGACATAATGCTTGTTAAATATAAAGTTACACAATATGCATAATAGGAAAGAAAAATGGCAAAGCTAAAATGTTCTTAAAACATATTATACATTTGGTCATTATAATTTTATCTTATTTTTAATTTAGTCCATATTGTATTTTTAATTTAGTCCATATTGTATTTTTAATTTAGTCTCTATAATTTTATCTTGTTTTTAATTTGATCCTTATATTAATGTTAGGGACAATGACATAGGTAAAAATGGTGCCACCTCAACATCTATTTTTCATGTCAGATCATAAATTGACGGCGTTAACAACAGGGCCGAGCTCAGTCAAATATAATAAAACCAGTTCAATACAAAACTTGTAGCACAAGTGATTGAACCAAGTCGTCTCCCAAAGACCCGAATGCAATTTGATCAATTCAAGATAAAAACGGGATTGATGTATTCATATTATAAAGGCAAGAATTGAATTAACAAAAATCAGTTAAGAAAAACAACTAATCCAAGAATTCATTCAAAACTCCATTTGATCTTTCATTGACTGTTAAATATGCAATTGAGTTCAATTGATTGGCTAACCTCGATTTAACCAAAATCTTTGCATTAGATTTAACATTCACTACTAGATGATCATCTAAAATTTAACTAACAAAAGATACAAAAATTTGCAACCACATAATTCATGTTAATTAATGCTAGTTTAAAATCAAAAATTCTATTAACTAAGGTGACAAATCTGCACACCTAATCTCTTCAATTCAAGTGATGAAGTAGTAATTAATCAACCAAAGTATCATTACAATTCATAACCAAGAACACATAAATATAGATCTACATTCATAGATTGAAGATAAGAATTAAGAAAAGACGAAAAAATTCAATTGAACATCAATTTTAAATTTTAATACAAGGTCTTAAGATCATAGCAAAATTCCTTCAACCATGGCTGTTTGTAGGTCTTGGTCTCACCTAACCGTGTCAGCGTCAGCCACCTGCAACCTTCAAGGATACTGAAACAGAACTCAGAAGACATACGCTAAAACAGAGTGCGTTTATGCTGCTAACCTTGCCTCCATTCATCATTTCTGCACTTTAAGTCACCACCAACTAGCCCTGGTTCACCTGGAAACAGAATGGCATCCCATAGCTGCCTAAACAAGAAAACTGAGAAATACTGTTAATCTTGCCACTGCCAAACCAAACACTATTGGTCACCATCGACAAGACCTCCTCGAGGCTTGCTGCTCCCGGTTGCAGCCAAGTGTGGCATCATCGGCCACCCAAATGGTATGGAGGATAGAACCTTAAGTCACGCACCCTTTCAAAGTCAAAAACCAAAGAAATGTGTTGACGTTAACGGCCTACAATGATGAGTTTCTTCATTCCTTCTTAAACATCGGTTGACATAATCGACCTCTTAACACCAACAAAATTATGTGGTTTCCTGAAGGTATCAACTACAACCAAGAAGAAGGTTGCCCAAAGTCTATCAATCAGTAGGAATTACTAGGATCTCCATCGTTACTCATTAAATCAGAAACTCATTGTAGAAATGACAAGGTTGTGCGACCCACCTGTAGCAGTTGGGAGTGATAAGAATATGAAAACAGGGTAAGAGTTCACTATCGCCATAGAGCTCGTCAGAATCACCACTAGCAGTCATTAGGATGCTGGTATCCTGCCACTTATCATAGAAAGCGCTCTCGATCACGTACACTGCCGAAAACCCAACTGTCCAGCTAGACTAGGCCGAAATCTTCGTCTGTCATACATGTTATTGGACGGACCACTGATAAACATCATTTTTATATATTAATAAACTCTCATATTTAGTTCATTTTACCTCTTATGAGCTTAATTAATTAGACTAGACTTGACCACAATTTATAAGTTTAAATTCAAATTGGTTTTAATTGTATTTTTCAGCATTATTGTGATTTTACACTATTTTTGTATTTTGGGGCATATCTTAAGCTGTAAGAGTCACCTGGAGCTAGAATTGATGCCATTGGAAAGCTAAAATGTATGGCTGTCACCTGGAGCTAGAATTGATGCCATTGGAAAGCTAAAATGTATGGCTTTAACTCATCTGAGACAACTTATCGAAACTACAACGTTTTAATGGTGTTTTCGGCCTTTGAAGTCAACTCAAGGGTCAAAAGATTTCCTTACAGTATTTTGGGCATAACTTCCTCATCCTAAGCCCAAATTAGAAAAATTTGGTGTCCATTTAAAGCTAAGAGGAAGAGGATTAGATCTAATCAAGGGGAAGACTTGTATTTTCAATTTTATATTTAGTTATTTTAGGGGGAAACTCAGACACGAGATCCATTCTCCCATTTTCTGTTCATATTCACTATCTCTCTAGTTTCCCTATACTTTTCTTGCTTTTTCCCGAAGCGTCTATGGACTGCAGTCATTGTAAGCTAAAGCTCTAAAATCAATCCAAGGATCTTGAAGAATTTCTAATTTGATCTTGAGACCTTGTAGTGAATTTTGAATTTAAGTTCAATTGATGTTTCTCTTCTTCTCTTGATCTTGATCTTGAAATAAATGAATGGAGATATTTGTTTGTGTGGTTTGGATTGAGATTTGTGATGAGATTTTCATTGATTGATCTTAGTTTTGTTACTTGAGTTGATCTTAATGCTCCAATATTTTGCTAACAGGATCGAAAGAAGAAATTGAAAAGATACAAAATAACCAATTAATAGAATAAAAGCAAACTAATCCCAAATAATTTGTAGAAAAAGAACTAAAGAAAACACTGAGAAAGAAGATTTGCATTTCCATCACAATGAAAAAATAAATAAATTTGACCTTCATTGAAGCATATCACAGTTTTGATGCATAGAAATCTAGAATCATAATAGTTCTGCCTCAAACGATGACATTAATCTAGCAATAAAATGATGAGAAGAGCATAACAAAATCGAATTTGGGAACAAATGACGTTTTGTTTTGAAGAAAGAAGAACAAAAACAGAAAGGAGAAAATATGCATGTTGAAAAATTCCAGCATATACGACTGAGAAATGTAGAAGCGCAACAAAAATCTTGGCCAAAGGAATAAGTGTGCAACCAAGGAGGAAGAAATCTCACATGAATGAGGAGAGGAAGAGTCCTGCCAGAGATAAGTTACGAAACTTCTAAGATACATTTAATCAAATGCGTCTGAAAGGCCTGCAGCTCAGCTTCTAGGAGAACTCATGAAATGTCTCTAATACGATTGAAGCAAATAACACTGATAGGGGGATATGGGAGGTGACACGTTTCTTCAAGAGAAGGTGATAAATGAATATTTTAAATTACTTGAATATTCTCCTTTCAACAATGTTTAACAGCTGTCATCCAATAAAAAGTGACATTTTTGTAGAATAAGTAATTGGTAAAAAAAAAATTCAAATTACTTAATTGTCCTAATTTTGAGCGTGAAAACATTGCATGGGAATATGACACTTGTTTATGGAAAGGTTATGCTTTATAATATGTATAGATAGATATATATAGGTTAGGGTTTTGAAAAAAAATTAAACTTTTATAAAATAGGCCAAGGTTAATCTTTAATAAAATTAGGAAGCGCTGAATTTTGACTTTTGAAATTGGGTAAAAAATAATAGTATAAGTGAAATGATTAATTATTTTTTTAAAAATAATTTTTTTATCAAATTTATTTTAAAAAATAATAAAAGGAAAAAAATGTATCATTTTTTATTTATATATTTTTTAATTTTTACTTTCATGTTGTTAACACTGTCAGGTGTTGATAAGAGGTCTCCTTTATTAGAAGATAAATGCTTCATTCTCCAAAACATGTATGATTGAAACTTTGAATAAGCTGATGGTGAGGCTACTCTTAGATGTCAGCTTTCAACAACCGAGATGAAAAAGATCTTGAAAATTGAAAAGGATCCATGAAAAATGAAGTGATTCATGTGAACAAGTGTTATTTTGATGTCTTCTTTTTAAATACAAATATTGTATATCCTTATTATCAATTTTCAGTTAAGCTATTTAAGTATCTTTAAAAGCCAAATATGTTGTAAATCCTATCTTATGCAAGATTCATTTTCTTTTAGGCAATTGCGATGCACCTATAAAATATTATAAGAGGTTTCGGCATAAGACTGAACGCATGCTATTATTTTTTACTTACTTTCATTTCTTAAATATATTCATATGTTTATTTCATGACATAATATTTATACTCTGATATGTATACTTTGTTTACCATGTGATACATGTTAATTAATTTAACGACACAATATTCTTATTATTTTTTATTATTTAATTTTTTTTAAAGAAATTAGAATAATATTTATTTTACAAAAATTGTTAACGAACAATAAAAAAATTAGTCGTAACAATATAAAAAAATTATATCATCAAATTTGTAAAAAAAAATTACGTAATTTATTAGTTTTGTTTAATCAATATATATATATATATATATAATATTTAATAATTATTAAATCGGAATTTGATTATGTTACAATATTCATATGTTCTCGTGGATTCTACATTAGTTCAAAGTTAAAAGACGATCATAATTCAAATAACTAAATTGACATGTGAGGAGTGATGTAGTTTGAGAAAATAATGTTTGCATTAAATAAATCTAAAATTTTCTCCTCACATAGTGCTTTAATTCTACCAATCTGTGAAAGATTATATGATTACTTAAAAGAAAGGAAACGAATACAAATTTATTTGTTAAATCACGGTAGTGATGGCCGTCAGAACTTTTGACAAATAATTGGGCATTTTATGTGACTAGAAGTAGACTATAGTATAGCATTCAACAACTATGTAGAAATGTTTGTGGAAATAGGCGATTAAAATATAGATTAATGGTGGTCATATCATGCTATCAATTCGGATGAGGATGAGGATATCTAAATTTATGAGTAGTAACTGTATAAGATATTATGAATATGAAATTTTTTTATTAATAATTATTATTTATATTTTATTATTTAAACTGTACCCTTCACTTTAAAAATTTAAATATATTTCAATTGAACTTAAATAATTTTATATAATGCATACCACTCCACTACTAATAACTCTTTGTACTTCAATTTTTGAGAATAAAGTTTAGCCTCAAAATATTTAAGTACAAAGAGAATGTTTTAAAACTTTTAATAAAAATGAACACGTGAATAATGTATTGCTAGAAGGGTTTTGCTATAGTAAACTAGAGCACATAAGTGCAAGAGAATGTTTTAAAACTTTTAATAAAAATGAACACATAAACTAGAGCTGGTTTTGGAGGACTCTTAAGAGATGGCAATGGGGAAGGGATTGTTGGTTTTACAGGTTTTGATGAATTTGCTTCGAATTTGTTCCCTGAATTATTGGTCATTAAGCATGGTTTGCAGCTAGACTATTCGCTTGATTGAAGGGGATGTTGCTTGGTTTCATCGTTTCAGCTTTACTGTCCATGACATCAAAGATCTTTTGAGAAAACCTAGGGAGGTCTTACTGAATCATACTCTTAGGGAGACTAATTTCTCTGCTGATTTTCTTGCCAAGTTTGCGGCAAGAAAGAATGACTTGTTCTTAGTCTGAGATGCTCCTCCTGTGGGTTTGAGATCTGTGCTATTTACTGACTCTTTGGGTATCTCTTTTTTTAAGCATTAATGCATTTTGTCTTCTTTATTCTGTACCCAAAAAAATAAAAAAAAATAGAAAAAAAGAAAGATTTTCTACAATAAACTCGAGATCATAATTCATAAGTGCTCGAGCAATGCTTAGTTAATATTTAACGTTAAAATAGGTTCCACTTGTTTTGAAAAAAACTAAGTTTATAATATTTTATTGATAATAGTCAATTACAGAATCGAGTGTTTGTAGCGCGTTCCTTGTTAGAATTTTCTTCTTTAAAGTTTCAAAACAAGTCCCATACGGTAGACAGGTGATCACGTGAGCATCTCATAACAACCTTTCTGCAAATTCAATATTGTTTGAGCAAATTAGGAAATTTTGGGTATACAGTTTGTTGTAGCTTGATCTCAAAATCTGGTGGCATTTTTTTCTTCTTCAAAGATTTGCACAACATCTCGGAATCTGAAACTGATAACTATACTGAGTTTGGCCGTTGTGGGTGGATTTCAACTTGTTATGTGTCTACACTCTTAACTTATTTACTTGCGAATGTGGTTGCAGATGCTAACTTAAAAGAAAATTATTAATAAGTTTAGTTTACATAATTTGTGCAGATTAAATAAATAAAAAGCTAAAATCTTATTAATTTAAATCTAAAACAATTATTTGGTATAGAAATGTATACAATTATTTTGTTTATATAATAATATATATTAATTTTTTGTCGACTTAGTCTACATAAAATATGTACCAAAAAAAAAAGTGTTCATAACATATGTAAGCTAAGTTTATAGAAGAATTTCTCCTAACTTCAACTCTCTTTAATGCTTCTGTCCAACGGTGAAGAACAGGGTTCCCAAAATTTGTACCGTGGTTCTCCTTATCCTGCGTCTGCCTCTTAGTTTTTGTTGTTTGCTCATTTACTTGCGGATGCTATCTTTAACTCTCTGCTTCTCTGTTAGAACTGCTGTGTGCTTTTGAATGTAGGGAGGGCACTATCACTCATTTTGTAAATATATGAGCCTTTGAATGCTTTCTGTAAAATTTGTTTGTTCTCCTTAAAAAATGAAAACAAAATGTCTTTGATGGCTAAGAAATTCAAAGAGTCAATAAATAAACAAAAGAAGAATAAAGAAGGTGGCTCAAATTCACTGAAGCAGAATAAAAAAATTCGTACACCAAATAGACACTGACACTTTTAGGATTAAAGTATTTGAATGGCATTATTGAGAAAGGCCGAAAGCTGTTTTTCTTTTACTTTAAGGCTGCCTTTGAATGCAGTGAGAAAAAAGAAAATGCTTGTACTTAATTATCATTGCAGCACTAACATTCTGATTCCTTCCTCCTCTTTTTTATTTTCCATATTTGAGATTCAAATCCTAGTACTTTGAATTGCATGAGGAAAGAAACGAGACGAAGCTTATTTCTCTGGAAACCTGCAATTCGTTCAAATGGAATTCCTAAATTACAACAAAGAACTTCTCAGCCAAAAACAAAGAACAAAATTTGCTTCACATTCTGACATAATTTATTTAGGAGAGCGTCTTTTTCCACTCATTATTCTCTAACTAATTTTTATTTTATTTTATTTTTTTTAAAGAACAATGTTATATCCTCGTAATTAGATAAAACAAAAAATATTAAATAAAAAATAAAAGTATTTAATATCTTAAAAACCTAAAAAATATTTAATATTTTATTCTTTAAATAATTATAAGAATTATTAATAGAATTCATTAGGAAAATATAAAATTACTTTATCAAAATACCCTTTATTAAATAGTGGTGCCTTATTTTTAGTTAAACTAATAATTCTTATATTTATCCAAATTTCTTATTATTATTAGTTTTACTAAAATTCATTCTTGGAAGTTGAGTTGGATTTGCATCTTCACATGATTTTAAGTTTGATATTTTATATGCTTTTATGTTTTAGTTTTCGATTTTATTAATAAGATAGCAAAATTAAAATTGCATAATTTTGACACTGTTAAATACAAAAAAAAATTATTTGTAGGAATATGACTCTCTATATAATATAGTTTAGGTGAAAAGGAAAAATAAACGTAATGACTCGTTAGATGAACCAAAACAGAAATATTGATAAAAATAAAATTGGGGAAAATCATAATGGTTAGGTAATTGGATTGTAGTGATCTAGATAAGCAAATATTAAGAACACACATTAAAAGATTTTTAATTTTTAAAATTAATTATAGTTAATAATAAGAAAGTTTAGATATAAATAAAAAGTGGTAGCAGACAATTAGTTTAATTAAGAATAAAAAAAATTAAATAAAAGTTAGTTGAAAATGAGTGACAATAGATAAATAAGAGTGACAATAGACCTATCAGTTATCAAAATATAAATCTTATGTTACCTTTCACTAATATATGTTTATTTACGTTATGTTTGGAATCAATTAAAAATGAAATTGATTTGAATTGATTTGATTTAAAAAAACAAATTCTCTTTCTAAAACTTCTTATAAAAAATTGTATTTGAATTGATTTAAAAATAAATTCTTATGTTTGAGATTCGTTTAAAAAGGAATTGATTTAATTTAATTTTATTATTTTACCTTTTTATGCTTATATCATTAAAAAATCAAAAAGTTAATAGCGATAAAATAATTAATTTAAATAATTAAATTTAAAATCAAATCAAATCCTAACAAATTTTACCATATTTGATAGGATTTGTATAATCTAAACAATTAAAATCCATTAAATTTTAAAATTAAATCATTTCTTATTTTTTAACATTCCAAACACAAAATTTGATTTACAAATCAAATCAAATCTCATTTTTTTACATTCGAAACACACTCTTATATATTTATCTTGCTACTGTGTTGGAAATGGACAATCTATTCACTGAATAAGACTCATAATTATTAGGTGGTCTGTATTCCTCCGTAGGCTTTCTTCCACTGTAAAATGCTGGTCTTCTAGGCAGAGGAAGTGATGCACTTTCACTTGTCAACATGCGTATTATGTCTGACATGGTTGGGCGATCAACTGCACTTTCTTCTACACAAAGAAGACCAATATGAATGCATCTTAATACTTGATCTTGAATGCATGATTCTCTTAAAGTTGGATCTACTAATTCTAGTCCTTGACCTTGTTTCCATAGTTCCCAAGCCTGAGACATCAGCAGAAAACATAACACGTGAGATGCAAAATGAAAAGAATAAGGGGAAATTCCAGTTTATTCAGCTCTTTTTATATTAACAAAAATGCAAACTGTCTCAGGCAGCATGTGGGTGAGTTTTGATTTGGTTAAAAAATAGTTATCAAACCACCACAGGAGAACTTACATGTCCTATTAGATTGCATGAGCGTTGGGCATTGTAAAAGCTGTTGTTTCTTCTACCACTAACAATTTCGAGCAGTAGGACTCCAAAGCTATAGATATCTGATTTTATAGAGAAAATTCCCTCCATGGCATACTCAGGTGACATATAACCACTGCATAACATCACAAGGAACATAATGGTTTATAGCCCATACGTGCATTAAAATTCATCTGCTAAGAGAAATAATTTTCTGGCAAAGTGTACTACTCACTATGTCCCAACAATCCGTTCAGTATTTAATTCGGATTCTTGTGTCGTGAAAATTCTTGCCATGCCAAAATCTGAAATTTTAGGATTCATATTTTCATCAAGAAGTATGTTGCTAGCTTTCAGATCTCTGTGAACTACTTTCAGTCTTGAATATTTATGGAGATAGAGAAATCCTTGAGCAATTCCGTCAATTATGTTGAAACGTCTCTTCCAATCTAGTAGCTCGCTTTGAATGCAATCTTTCCAATGAAAACATGAACATAAGTAGCAATTAAAATACAAAGTAAAAAGAAAGAGAAAGATGATCTATGGAAGATGGGGTCTTGTTTTATAAGAGAAAAATATTTTCCTTCCTCACCAAATAAAAAGAAGTCCAAACTTTTGTTAGGCATATACTCATAGATTAGCATCCTCTCTTCTCCATGGATGCAGCAACCTAATAGCTGAACAAGATTCATGTGTTGGAGTTCAGATATGAGAGTCAACTCATTTTTAAACTCAATAACTCCTTGCCCTGAACCTCTTGATAATCTTTTTATTGCCACTTCTTCCCCAGTTGGCAATTTCCCCTGAAATGACAATCAACAAGTTATCAATCTTTTGTCAGATACTAGTCAGCAGGAAAAGTTAAAAAAGGGTTTCAAGCAGGCACCTTGTACACAGGTCCAAACCCCCCTTCTCCTAACTTGTTTTCTATTGAGAACCTGTTTGTCACGGTCATGATTGAGGCATAGCTGAAAACTCTTAAATCACTCCCCTTCTTTACTTCATTTTGAAGTTCATATCTAGGTGAAGCCTCTAAATTAAGCATTTCATTCTCAATTCTGGTTCTCTTCTTCTCTGTTTAGAATATAATATGATAAAATGAGGTCTTAACTTTGGATAAAAATAAAGTTCGTGATACTTAATTTAAAGATCATGTTCAATAAACATAGTGAAGCATTCACCTTCAAGTGCAGCTCTTCTTCTCCATAATGTTATGTAGAAAATGCCGAGGCAGATTATTACTAGAGCTGTTGCTATAGAAGCACCAATCCACTTCTTCGTATCTGCATTGTGTCACCAGTTGTTTGATTTTTCTTTATATAAAACCATAAGTTTGAATCACTTGCGTACGGTTCCTAGAGCCTGTTTTATTTTTTTATGCTGCCTGTGAAATTTGGTTAAATTCAAACACATACAAACAAGACTTCTGGAAGAAGATTTTGAAGCATTTATCGCTTGATTAAATTTGTTTAAATTAATCTCATATTCTATTCTAGCATGTGATTGTATGGGTAGAAGTGTAGACAGAAAAGTGAGAGAGTGAGATAATTGACAAATTCCTATTCAACAGAGTACTTTTATCTGACTCTCTTGGAAAAGAAATTATGCTAAACACAGAAAAGTTGCCAGAATTATGTTTACAGAAAGATTTGTCCTTTTGAAAATTATACTAACCAATCGTTCATGATTCTTGTCTATGAAACTCAACATTTGTAGGACTTGCATATTCAAAGATGTTATACTTAACTTATCTCAAGAAGACACGACACATAATTTAATAATGAATTCAATGTAAATTTTTTTTGTATGAATAGCATAACAACTTGAAAACTTCGTTTGGAATGTGACTCCTACACCCGTGTTTCTGACATTTCCTAGACCAAAAAGAATCCATAGCAGATTTAAAATTATACTTGAGTTGATGCAGTGTTTCCATACCTCTATGATGTGAATTCTTCCGTGCTAGAACGTAAACATTTTCATCAGCAGCGATCAAATTAGCTCGCTCCCAAGGCCCATGATAATATTTACATCCGGTCCCATTAGAGAAATAAGTTGTGAACCCAGCACAGGTACAGTTGGTCCAGCAATTAGCCTTACAATCACTTGCACTTAGACTAGAATTGTCTTCTGTTTCTACAAAATCACCAGTCACTGATGAATGATCAAAATATCCGAACCTAATCTCGAATCTATCACCGGGTTTCCTACATGTGGGTTGTTCCCATCTTTGACAACCATTCTCAGTATTGTAGCCATAACATGAATCAGCTCTAGCAATATCACTTCCTCTTCTTGTATCTATTAGCTGACCAGTATGATACAGCACCCATTGTGATTCATCATTTTGACTTGTGTAACTGAAGGACTCTTCGTCCTCACTAGAGACAATGTTGTATTCATACATGACCTGGGCTTCTTCTGGAATGTTCTCAAATCTCTTATTTCTCAGCAACCCACTTGCCCAATATATCTGCCCTCGTCTCTTTATGACCAATTGGTTTTTTCTTGGTTCCCATTCAAGTGTAAAGGAGCCTGAAGCTGGTCCAGCAATTGAAATGGATGCCATGACAGACCAAGACTGACCAGTTTTATGATTAACACCTAATCTCATACCAGGTAGCAGTATATCCGAAGGATGATCAAAACTCTGCCACAACATGCACTTTGTAGAACCATTGGAGTGCAATTCTCGCAGGATTAAGTTTCCTGAATCCAAGAGGGTTGCAATGGTTCTGTTAGTAGGTGAGGCAGGGGAATACAGGGTTACTGGCTTCCCATTTTGACGGGTAATTCTCAAAGCACCAGAGTAGTTTAAAGTTAGAACCCCAGAATTGTTGGCAATAGGGTCGTTTCTGTTGGCAATCCAATCCACATAACCAGCGTTACTGTTTGTGGGAACTATAACCAAGTAAGTGAGGCTGGTATCAGTTGATCCAGCTGAAGCAAATTTTAGACAGAACTGTTTCTTTGCAGACATTAAGACACTCGAGTGATCAAGCACATCACCTGGCTTCAAACTATCTCTTACTGCTACACCAGTGGTAGTCTGCAGACATAACCATGCCAACACAAGCAAGGTAGTAAGCTTCCCTGCTCTAATGGAAGCTATTACTGCCATTGTAACACCAACGTTGAACTCA
Source organism: Styphnolobium japonicum (assembly GCA_023212625.1). NCBI lineage: Eukaryota > Viridiplantae > Streptophyta > Magnoliopsida > Fabales > Fabaceae > Styphnolobium > Styphnolobium japonicum. Next base: position 12,177,836 of record JALBWW010000008.1, on the reverse strand, counting down.
AACTATTCACCGTGGAGAAAGGACTGCATAGAGTGCTTTGGTTGTGCCAGTCTGTGAACTAAACCATTACAGATTCAATTATTACATCCACTGCAATAGCCGCCGCACTAACTTAAATGATATTATAAACTGGTGAGTATAGATGTCTATGACTTATGTCACAATGAAAAAGGCAATGTGAATCATGTTTTAATGAATACCTTAGGAACGAAAATTTATTTAAGTTATCCCCTTTGGTAGCGTTGCAATTTTCTTCGGTCAGTGTCAATTCTAGAAACCTATGCAACGGTACTATTGCCACTTGCCATTGCCATTGTACCTCTTCAACAATTTTTCCACAAACTCAATGATATTGACCAGAAGTTTGTAGTAGGTGTGCTGGGCAAAATGCCCATGAGTTGTATCCAATTATATCAAATATGCTCACACTAACTTTTAACATTTGACCACACTGAATTCAGTTTTCTTTCAAACTGATCACATTGTCACTTATTAGTTTTTACCTCTTCATTTTTCATTGACTGCACGTGGTTTTGGAATCTCATTTTCTTTAATAATAGGAAAGTCTATTGAGAGAAAAAGATAAAAAGTATTTTTATATAAAATTGATGGACCAACTCAAGGAATGATGCCTCTATTCATTATAAAATTTGTGTCTTAATCTCTCGGACTCTCTCCAGTTCTTGAAAAACAAAGAAATGATCTAAATTCTTTTCATGTCAAGAAAGGAATTGAGTTTGATAAGGGTGTCTTTAACAGGTCTGGTGAAACATAGAAATACAATAATAAATGAAGGATTTTGACTTTCATTCCTCAGTATTTATAAGAGAGGGTGAAAGAAGTCACTGAAATGCCAAAGTTTTGGAAGATAAATGTCGTAGTACTGTCTAACCATTTCTACAACATGGGCAAAGTTTACGTTGTGCAATATAATGTTTTATATGGCCGGCTTCTTTGCATCTCCAGAAGGATTATGGATTTAGTTTTGATCCACTTTTAGTGTTACATTACTATATTCAATTTTGTGGTGACACATTGCTAAAAATGTTTTGACTCTAATAATAATTATTTAAAAGTCAAACTCTTTAAACGATATGGTAATATATAATTAGTAATGTAAAATGTTATATAATCACAATGCATTAAAATTAAACTTTAACGTTATTATGTGCATTTTAATTTACTCAATTTGTGTAAATAATTAGAAAACTCTTTTTTTTGTTTGAACCAAGGATATTGTTGATAGTTTACCCATGCAAGTGCACATATTGTCACAAGTAATACAATGATGAGAAAAAGTATCATTCCCACGAGGACTTGATACTAAATTTGCTACTCACTAAAATTTAGACTACTTTTTTTTATCCAAACAATCGAAAGATTTGTAAAGAAAATGTAATTAGAAACAAGAAATCAAAACAAGAATAACAATGCAAATACGACTTAAGCAAGTAATGGAGAAGCCTAGGATTACAATTTCACTCTACACTTCATTTGGATTTCATTCACTCTTTCTCAACTTATCTAATGCCTATGAGTTGCTAACCTAGGGTACTAATGTATTTATAAGCCTCTTTCAATGGTCAAACAAAAATACATCACATAACTAACTCCTTATATTCCTATGAGAATTAGATCAAAGAAAGATTCATTAAGTTCAAGCTCTAATCTTGATTGCATATGACTCGAGAGTATATTCCTATCTCACAAGTGAAACAATTCACCCTATCAGTTAAATGAAATTGAACATATGCTATCCAATCTAAGGCTAAACCCAAAATTACCTTTTCCAAGTTCAATTTAAGGTTTCCAAATTAATTCAATTGGTGGCCAGTCAACTAGAAGCATTAAGAGCGATTGAATAAACAACCCAAATGGCATTAAAATAAGGAAGAAAGAAAAATTAGATCCAAACTACATGCATAGATCCATTGCAATCCTAGATATAGAAGTCTAGTTCATGATAGAAATAGGAAAAATAATAACAAATTGATTCACCATCCAATACATAGAAGAAATCAAGGAAGAATCAAAGAAAGAGAGAAAAGAGATGAAAAAACTATATGTTGCTCTCTTGATCCTGAAGACTCCATGAAACTTGATGTATGGTGGTTTCCTTCCTCCTATTTCGTGCTCCTCCAAGTTAGAAACGACCTTCAATTGAGCCCTCTCAGTTCTCCTCTAAAGATGGGCTTCCAAACCCTTGAAAAAGATCAAACACGTGCAAAATTTACCACTTCAGCGTTGTAGCCTTAGCTTTCCAGCACTGCAACGCTGGCTTTTTAGCTTGCAAAAAATTGATTTTCCACTAATCTTCCAAAATCATTTCTATTTGAAAACATTTATTTCCATCTCAAATCATCACAAAGATATTTTTCCCTCAAATTCCGAAAAAATAAGAGTCCTTTTATAAAATAAGTATCAATTTAAAATAGTTTCTTTTACTCATTTTAAAACTTTGCTCTTTTACTCTTTGTTCATAAAAATCCTTAACCCAATTAATTATTACCTAATTAATTGAGTTTAACAATTAATAAAATATTTTCCTTTGATGCTAACTTTCTTAACTATGTGGCCGTGAGTCACACATGGTCTTTGAACCAAAATCTTTTAATGCTAACTTTTTCAAAACTTAGTGGCAGAACCACTCATAGGTCTTTTGACCAAAATCCATCTATTTTCCACCATGATTCAAAAATTCAAACCAAATATATGCATGTCCTAACCATGCTTTTCCATGTACACATGAATCATTTCATCCATATCCAAGATATATCATGCTTCAACTATCACAAGTACATGCAATATTTCAAAATCATAAAAAAAAACACAAGCTAAATAAAGCATAAAACCGTAAAGCACAAATTATAAAGCTTGAAACATAAAGTATAAACCATAAAACATAAAACATATATAACCCCATGAAAATTAAGTGAATAAATCCTTAAGTGGATTTTTCACTAACAACTCACAAATCTTATTTCCTCACCACTATATTGGTTGATAAAGAAATTCTCCCTTATCTTTTGGTTCGAAAATCCTCTAAGTGGATTTGGAATGGTTCCTCATTCTTCTACCAACAAAACCTTTATGGGGCGTTTGGTTCAAGGTTTGAAAAAACATTCCCAGGAATAGCATGCCCAGGAATGATATTACCAGGAATGGTATTCCCAGGAATGATGATTATTACGTTTGGTTAACTAAAAACTTTTCCGGGAATAACTTCAATCGCCGGTGACAGTAATCGAAGTCGCCTGCAACCGTCAACCTTTGGAGGCAGCAGGGGTGGCTAGATTCTGGTGACCAAGGAGGTGGCTGAAATCATCGAATTCCAGTGATCGGTATGGTGGCTAAAGTCGTTGTCATTGTCAACTGTCGCCGCCGGTGACTATTGGAATGGTGGCTAGATTTCGGTGACTATCGTGGTGGTCGAAGTTGCCGACAGTGGCAAGGGTGGTGACAAGAGGTTGTCGAGACCCGTCAAATAATAAAAATTACTGGTTCACAAACTAATTTGTAGTATAGAGAATGAACCAAATCGTCTCTCAAGGATCCAAAAAAGAACAAAGATTTAATCAGATCAAGATAATTAGAAAGGGGGGTTTTGTTGTTGATTAACAATATTGATAAAAGTACAAGACTTAAAGTTGAAAACAAATCTAAAGAAACAACCAATTCAAGGAAATTTACCGATCTTGAGTTTAATCCATTATTGATCACAAGGAATTCACTTAATCGCTAACCATGTTCTTGGCCTCAGATCACATCAAGACGCCTCAACATGATCCAAGAATCCTCTACTAGATAAGCATCTAGGATTTAATTAACCAATGTTAGATAAGGTAAGCACCATCCAAACATAGATTAACTTAAGATCGGGGATTTAACCAAGCTAAACAATCCATCAAAAAGCTTTGATATATTATTTAGTCTTTGTGATCCTCTTTGAATACATGATAATAAAGCTATTATCACATCAACATCTAAATCAAATTAAGCAATTCAATCTATATAGAAATCAAAAGAGGAAGAAGAGAAACTTAAATAACAATTAAGCAATATGAACTAGTAAAACAAGATCTCCAAATTAAACAACAAGATGGCTAATCCCTTGGATTGATTATAAGAGCCTAGCCTTCCATGGATGGGAAGGAAGAACTCATAAATAAAAGAATAAAAATGAAATTCTAAAGAGAATGGAGAAGAAGAGAAAGAAAACTCTCACAAATACTCAAACTTTCTTCAAACTTACTTAAAATTGAATCTTCCTAATACAAAGAGATTGACTCTATTTATACTAATCCTAGAAGCCAATTTATACATGTACATAATCTGAATACAAGCTGTAAAAAACATGGAAATTGTCAAATATGGAAGCTTGATGCATGGTTGGTGGGTTGGTGCATGGTAGGTGGGTTGGTGTATGATTGGTGGCTTTTAGTCACCAACTCTTATCCGACTTCTAGCTTAATTTTCATGATCTAGACAGTGCATTTTGGCTTGGAGGTCTTCATGAAAGTTGTAACCAGTTGTCTCCTTGAAATTTTGCAATTAGAATCATGCCATTTGGACGTTTAGAACTCCAGATATGCTAAAAATACTGAACCTACCTCAAGTTAGGTTGGCAGAACATGTTTCCAAATTCAAACCAACTCTTAGCTTCATAATCATGCCTAAAACGACATTTATTCACTAAATAGTCTTCAGTGAAGTTGGAGATATGGGTCTTATCTTTCCAATGGCCAAGTTTCAGCCCAAGAGGAGGCCTATAGCTCACTATGTAGTCCAATATGTGCACACTGCCTAGATTTTCATGACAGCAAACCCACTCTGCATTGCAGGAATATTTTGGACCCTTAGAAGTCCGATCCAGCTCTTGAGTTTTTCATGAAACTTGTAGAGCCTTATCTTAACTTTCTAACCAAGGAAGAAAGGTCAAAATGCATCAAAATCTAAAAATTATTCAATATTTTTATTAAAGCCCAATGAAACCCAACAACATTAAACTCATCTAAAATACTAATATTGGGCACAATAAACATCTAATAAAGCCTAATATAAAGCTAACATAAGTGTCTCAAATTAATTGATCAGGTGGTCAGATTTCGGTGACCGGCACTGTGGCTGAAATTTCCAGCCACCGTCAACTGGCGGCGGGGACCGGGGTGGCCGGATTCTGGTGATTGGCCACCGCGGACGGTGGTCGATGGTGGTCACCGACAATGACGTAACAGTTGTTGGTTAATGATATGACGATAGAAGGGTAGATATTTTAGACATTTCACACGGCAAAAATATTCCCATTCCATTAGAATGTTGCAAACCCACCTCCCCCCATAGGAATGAAAGTATGGAAATGTTGATTAAAAATCATTGCCGGGAATCATTTTTGGATGGGAATATTTTTTTAAAACTTGTACTAAACATGGGAGTCCAACATTCCCATGAAAACATTCCCAAGAGTGAAAAACAATCCGCGAACTAAACGCCCCGTTAAATAAATCCTAGTTCACAACTTTTAAACTCTAAGACTTGAAACAAGATGACCATGGATCAATCCTATGATCTAGAACTTTAAAATTGAATTAAAAAAGTGAAGATGAAGAATTTTCACCTTTTATTCTTCAAAATTTGATTATCAAGAAAGTGGTTGAAGATGGTTTCTTTTCAATAAACTTACAACACAAAAGTTTCTTAGAATGCTGTTTAGATGCTAGAAACAAGATTGGATGATTTGATTCAAGCTTGGAAGATTAAATTATTGTGAGAGATTTTCAAAATATAAGTTAGAAAATTGCTTAACAGTTAATACGTTGTATGATATATAGTTGACAGTTAATAATTTGCATAATACGTTGCTTGGTTGGCTGGCTGTTTCATGACCATTTTAATAAAATAGGAAAAGGTGTGAAGGTAAGATTTGAACCAGGTACCGTGTGGTGAAAAGATGCACCTTCTTACCATCAGGCTAACTAGTAACATGTGTTTTAATTTAAATGCGACTATTACTTAAATGCTTCAGTCTGGTCATTGTTAAACTTCTTGAAAAGTTGTTTTCCTTCATCAAGTGGTGTGAGTTGCTCTATAAATAGAGGCACTCTGCATGCAGAAGAAAACAGAGAAAAAATTAAAGTGCCCATGCATTACCAAATATCTCCTAAATTTATCTAAGTCATTTCCTCTCTTCTTTAGTGCACAAGAGTGAGTGAGTTCCTCTCTTCTTTAGTGCACAAGAGTGAGTGAGGGAACTTTATTTTGTAAAATACCATTGATTGATAAGCTTGGAGTGTGTGTGCAAACCACTTTAAGGAATCCAAAGTATCCTAAAGGTAATTCGCCAAGAACTCTATTACATCTAATATATCAAGATTGGTGGGGGCGAATCGAACCTAAAGCTTAGGGTAATACACACGCTTTGGATCATTTGTGCAACCAATCATCATCTTATTCATCTTTCAAGTGCTGCAACATCTCCCACAACATCACCAACAAATTCAAGTTTTTTCTACCAATTATGGTGCCTGGTCATGGGTTTTCTTGAGAGAGAAAGCACAGAAAATTTTGCTTCTTGCAATAAAGTGAAGGTAAAGTGTGAAGATAAAATGTAGGAAGTAAAATGTGACTTTACTACTTGGTAAGAGTTAAAACAAGATATTTTCCCCTTGTTTCCCACTTAGCTTGGCTGAACCCCTTAAGAAGGTTGGAGAAGCTTGAGTTTGTCTTCCACTTGAACACTCGTTCCTCCAAAATTGACCAACATTAAAGTAACTACATGACTCACCTACATGACTAGGCTAGATGACCCCATCATTAGATATTTGTCTCTAGATATTTTTCAGTAACTAATATCCAATGGACAAAGATTAGTATCTATTGTCCAATGGACAATAGAATGTACATAAGTTTTTATCTGACAATAAAATCTTAGAAAATGAAAAACTCCAAAATTTGTTCTCGGATTCAGGCTTCGTAAACTTCCTTAGCCTCAGTAAAAGGTCAAAATTTTTCTGGACTAAAATTTTTTTCTTTTTAATTTCCAAAACAACCCCAAATCAACACATAAAGTCAAAGCAAAATAAAAATTAAATAAGGCTCACAAAAATCCCCAAAAATCACAAATTGAGAAAATCAATATTTAAATTAGAAACAAAAATTTTAGGGTGTTACACTACGCGATTGAGAAAAACAACGAATTTGCTGTCGGGCCGATGCACTGGATCCAGACACGTCAGTGGACAACTTAGCCTAATGGTGGCTTGATTTCAAGGAGATTATGTTGTTAAATCAATAATTATTGAATTATTGTATTTTTGCATGAGTTATTTGATTATGCATTGTGAAAGTCCGTTGAGGCTTTGTTGTTAGGGCTTTAAGTCTAGGAGATTGAGCTTACACCTTAGTGCGGGATGTGAATTGCGTAGTGAAGATCAGTTTTAATCTTGGAGGTGTCGGGGCACGAAAATTCTATAAGTAGCCAGTTAGTAGCTCTACTGTGCTAAGGTAACTAATGCAAACACACCAACGATCTCAACAGGACAATATTCCTATTCTCAATTTGGTGTAGTGTGTCTCGTATAAGCCATGATGCGCACATTACGAATGTTGTAGCACTTGATTTGAGGGTAACGAAATATGGACATATCTCCCAATCACTCTCTCCAATGTTTATTTTTAGATCCATAGAGTAGGGGTCGGTCATTTGTGCATTTGCATAGTCATTTGACATACTGTTGTATTATTGTACCCATTGCTTGATAGCATGCCTGTAATTTTTGATTAAGTGTTGAACTATATGATTATTAATATTGTTTCTTTACTGTTATACTGGTATGTCATGATAGGGATCTCATATCTTTATTGTGTTGTTCTACCTATTATGTGTTATGCTTATGTTCTATGATGACATCTAGACATAAGTTGTTGGGCTATGGTAGAATACAGTTCCATGGGGGTATTGACGCGTGGCGCGTCCACCTCGATACTGAGCATGTCGTGGGATCGCTACATTTTCTTTTGACGTTACTGTACATGTAGAGTTCCAGATGCCGATTACGGAGTTGTGGAGTTATTCACAGTATACTCCTTGGGAGGACTTTGTGGTTTCATCCACTCGGACTCTTGCTCATAGAGACAGGCCCTTACTGGGGTACTTGTCTGCCGAGGATCCAGAGGAGGACCCAGAGGAGGATCCTTTCCCCTAGGTGTTTTGAGAATTTGGCCAGTTTAGGTTTTTGGTACAGTGTATATACATATACTCTTTTGAGTACTTATGTCTTTTGTATACTTAGGTCTTATGTATTATGTTTGATAGTAAACCATGATATAAATATATATGATGTATATTATTCTAGCTTTAATATTTGTTTGAAATGTGATACCCAACGAAGGGTGTTACATAAATTGGATTTCTAGTGGGCTAAATTGGGATAGGAATTCATAACAGAGATGCTATTGTTGGAACCTGGACAGTGTGCAAAAATTAGGTCATATCTTGGGCTGTAGGAGTCATATGGTGCTCGGACCAGTTCCATTGGAAAGCTAAAATACATAGATTCAAATCATTTAAAGATCACTTATCAAAGCTATAGCGTTTTAATTGTGTTTTCCGCCTTCAAAGTCAGCTAAAGGGTCTAAAGACCTCCTAAGAGTGTTAAGCTCACAGTAGGCAAATGAAGTGTCTATTTAAAGCTAAGAGGCAGAGGATTAGAAATAATCTAGGGCAAACTTGTATTTTCAATTTAAGATTTAGTTATTTATAGGGGAAACTCAGACACGAGATTCATTCCCTCATGTCGCAACTGTCCCGAAGGGCGCCGCGATGGGAGAAGGCAACTAAGAATTAATGTTTTGGGAGTCGCCACCAACCGGTTCTTCCATTAAAAATGGAATGGTGCGATTGGACACCTTAAAAAAATGGTCTGCGTTTAAGAGTTTAGGTTCGGGGGTTGATTACGGGTAGGGAAGGTGTTAGCACCCTACACCGTCCATTCTAAGAATGGTTACTTATTTAATCTATTGTTATCTTGTCAAGTTAATTAAATTGGTCCTTTATTATAAAAAAATGTTTTTTATTTTATTTTGACATGTCCCATTTTGTCGGCATATTATCAAAAATGATAAATGAATAAGACAGGGAATGGGTGGCTAAATAGCCATTATTGTATGAAACAAATGTAAGCCCACAACACATTACGTGAAGGTGGTAAATTAAAAAATCATATTTTTAAGAAAATATTTCTAAATAAAATATGATATTTTTAAATGATTTTTTTATAAAAGGGAATTTTTAGAAAAAGTGATTTGTGAAATGACTTTCAAAAAATAAAATTTTTGGAATGTGTGATTAAATGAAAATTTAATTTACCACCACCACAAAGTTAAGGCTATATTAATTTGTTCACATTTGTTTTTTATTTTAAAATATTTTATTTAATTAATTGTGAAAATTAGACTCTAGCTCTGGCAAAATCTAATATTAATAGCCTCAAGAATATTGGAAAGAGTTTAGTTGATCGTCTCTTCGATCCTCTCCCAAATTTTCCATCGTCGGCAAAATTTAAGGGTTTATATGATATTTGACTAAAATGACAAGTATACGATTATAACAAGAAATTAATGTGTGAAGGGAGATATTTATATTGGAGATCACCTAAAGCCTCGCCAGCGCTTCTGGCAAAACTAAAGAGAAACTCCTCACCTCAGGAAAGTCAAAATGTCGCCGTCACTTCGGCTAATTTTGATTATTCTATCGTCGGATATCTTGAATTTATTTTAAATGATAAATAAATTATTGGTATGACAAATAATATATAGAAAAAGATATTTATTGGAGATCACCTAAAGCCCCGCCAGCGCTTCTGACAAAACTAAAGGGATATTCCTCACCTCCAGAAAGTCAAAACTTCGCCATCACTTTGGCTAATTTTGATTATTCCATCGTCGGTATTTTAGTCCCATAATTAAAATGTGAGGGCCGAAAATATTATAATTGTAAAAACAAGAATATTTGTTTAAAAACTAATAATATATTTAAAGATGGTGAAAGACAAAAGTACCAAAGGATAGGAATTATTTATTTATTTTTGAATTAAATAATAATTACAAAAGGTGTACAGGAGATAGAAATACCTCAAATAGTCACGTAAAATTCCATGACTCATTATTCATTTCAGTATGTTAACAATGGTTCTTTATAGCAAAGTTTGTCATGTTTCCTCTGCCCACAAAAACATTAGTTCAAGCATTCGAGACAAGGTACAACAAATACATCATAATAGGAAGGTAAATGTCAACCATATATATATGTGATAGAGATGGAGGCAGTATACATGTAATATTCCCAAATGCTCAATTTTTAAATCTTGACATATCAAAGGGGTAGTTAGTGAATGTGAGATCATGAAGCACGATGACGGGTATTACCAAAAGCATGAAAGGAAGCAGTGGGACTTTAGAAAGGTTACCTTCAATCGAGAAGCAAACACTAAACAAAACATGAGCCTCCAAGAATTTTTCTCCTCCTTCTCCGTATTGCTTCTTTCCGTCATATATTTTAATCAACCTCTATGTGTTTTATGCGGCCCTTCTCCTTTTTCTCAGTTCTTGTGTTGCCACTCCATATTTTCTCTCTTTCTTTTCTGTGTTACGGCTGCTCTCCTTCTTTTTTCTTTTTCTCTCTTTTTTTTCTGCGTTACGGCTCCTCCCTCCCTTCTAGGGCTCCCTAGGGTTTTTCTACCATTAGTTATTTATAGCCTAAATAATTATTCCATCACCTCAATCAGCTCAATTAATTAGGGTAAATTAGAATAAATTTCTCTTACCAATCAAGATCAATTTGTCCAATCAGAATCAATCAAAATCAATTAATTATTTAAACCCCAAATTACCATTAATAAGGGATTAAATGTATTTATGAATTCAAATTTATTTCCTGAAATCATTTTTTATTTTTGTTTTCTATTTAATTTTATGACTGATCAGATTTTTCCTTATTTTAAAATTTTACTGGATCAGTGGAGATTTTTTCCACTTCTGCATGCCAGACCAAAAATTATTTTTCTTTTTTTATTTATCAATCATTTTAAAGCAATGAGTTTGGGCTTGGTGAATGGATCAGATCTAAATTTATTGGTACAATGCCCATTGGTGAAAATTAAAATTTCAGGACAAATTAAAAGGCAGTGGGCGTGGGGCCTGAAAATTTAAAGCAATGGGTGCAGGACCCAAAAACTACAAGGTAGTGGACGCGGGGCCCGAAAATTAAATGACAGCGGGTGCGGGACCCAAAAATTAAAAGGCAGTGGGCGCGGGGTCCGAAAATTAAAAGGCAGTGGGTGCGGGACCCAAAAATTAAAAGGCAATGAGTTCGGGACTCAAAAATTAAAAGGCAGTGGGCGCGGGGCCCAAAAATTTAAAGCAATGGGTGCAGGACCCAAAAACTAAAAGGCAGTAGGCGCGGGGCCCAAAAATTAAATGACAGTGGGTGCGGGACCCAAAAATTTAAAGGCAGTGGGCGCGGGCCCGAAAATTAAAAGGCAGTGGGTGCAGGACCTAAAAATTAAAAAGCAGTGGGCGTGGGGCCTGAAAATTTAAAGCAATGGGTGCAAGACCCAAAAACTACAAGGCAGTGGGCACGGGGCCCGAAAATTAAATGACAGTGGGTGCGAGACCCGAAAATTAAAAGGCAGTGGGTGCGGGGCCTGAAAAATTAAAGGGCAACGGGCGCGGGGCCCAAAAATTAAAAGACAGTGGGCGCAGGGCCCAAAAATTGAAAGTGCAATGGGTGCAGGACCTAAAAATTAAAAGGTAGTAGACGCGGGGCTCAAAAATTAAAAGGCAGTGGGTGCAGGACCCAAAAAGGTAAAAGCAATGGGCGCGGGGCCCAAAAATTAAATGACAGTGGGTGCGAGACCTGAAAAATGAAAAGGCAGTGGGTGCAGGACCCAAAAATTATAAGCAGTGGGCGCAGGGCCCAGAAATGAAATAAGTCAGACCAACATGTAAAATTAAACCTCAATTGGTTATGACAAGAAATGTAAATGTGACCTCAGTATGTTAAGATTTGAAAGTATTAGTGAACATCATAAGGTCAAGTTTGAAAACAATTTTTTCTTGATTAATTGATGAAATGATGGACAATGCAATGCATGCCCCCAACACAGGGATCTGTATGATAAAGTTGAGTAGAAACTCTTTTAAAACATTAGAATGAGTTACCTCTAATTCCACAACCCTTAAGGACTTTCTTCCAAATGGATTCAAGAATGAACAAGAGCGAGACTTGCTGATTAGCTTCACGATTTGTGTATTCAACCTCTGCATTTATGTGCCTTGCTTGAAATGGATTCAAGGATGAACAAGAGCGAGACTTGCTGATTAGCTTCATGATTTGTGTATTCAACCTCTGCATTTATGTGCCTTGCTTGAAATGGATTCAAGGATGAATAAAAGCGAGACTTGCTGATTAACTTCATGATTTGTGTATTCAACCTCTGCATTTATGTGCCTTGCTTGAAATGGTTTCATAAGCACGTTGTTCTTGTGATGATCACATCTCAAGTATAGTGACCCGGTTACCCTTTCTTGTTGAGTAGCAACTCGTCGAGAACTCACAGTGCTCTTCTTGGCCTTTTGAGGTCATCAAAGTAATTCTTGATACACTTCATAGTATTAATACAAGTTTCACATTTCAGTATATGTTACCATGAAAAATGCATGACAATAGGTTGCAAAAAGAAGTGAGATTATTAGAAACAATGAATGAAAAGGATACAAGAAGGGAATCATGACAAGAATTTGGCATTTGAAGGAGAATAGGTTAGAGGAGAAAATGTTGAAACGAGAGTTTTTTTTTTCCAGTGGTATTCTCTAGAATGATCAATGTTAGTCACCATTGTGTATCCTCTTGAACACCATATAATTGGCTTTCATGAATCTGAATTGCCCCAGTTTTTGGTATGTGAGCATCATTGGCTTCCATTAATTCAACTTTCCCCAACTTTAAGGTCTGTGAGCATATTACTCCTCATAATTGATTTCTTGGAATCTTATTTGCCCAAGTTTTAAGATCAGTGAGCAGATCACTCCTCATAGCTGAATTCCTTGAATTTGATTTGCCCCAATTTTGATGTCTAGGAGCACTATTATCTTCTAAGGATATGACTTACTACAACTTTGACGTTTCTATACTTTTTATGATTGGCCTTCAGTACATTTTGATTGCCACAACTTTGAAGTTTGTGGGCATCATTGGCTTTTGAGAATCTTAATTGTCATAGTTTTGATGTTTATGAGCACCATTATCCTCCAAGAGTTTATCTGCCCCAGTTTGTGAACTTCATTGGCGTCCAAGAATTTGATTGCCCCAACTTTGAGGTTTAGTCAAGCTCCTTGTCTTTAAATTATTCGAAAAAATGTCACTTTTGTTGATGGAGTAGGTGTCCTTACTTCCTTGATGCAGCAGGTGCCGTCATCTTATTTTTGTTTGACCCTAACTTTTGCCTAGGTTGCTCTTTTCGAGTTTTCAACCTACCAGGTCATTTAATTTTTTCTTTGCACTCTAAGTTTTGCCTAGGTCATCTTTTTAGGTTTTCGACCTAGCGAGTCATTTCTCATTTCTCTTTTTTTTTTGTTATATTTTTTTTGCACTCTAATTTTTGCCTAGGCCGCCACTTTTTAGATTTTCGACCTAGCGAGTCATTTTCTTTTTTTTTTTTCTTTCTTTTTGCTTTTGTTTTTTTATTGGAAAGATGCCTATGTATGACACCGCTGCACATGAGTAGTAAGGCTTGACCAATTTTCTTTATGAGACTCAAAGCATGCCACCTCTTTATAGCAACAGGGTAGTACCCTATGATTGCCTTTTCACAATTGTCTTTCTTCATTGAGGTACTGATCTTGATTTTTCTTTCTTTCCAATTTTCAATCCTCAAATTAATTGTTTCAATGGGCATTTTATAGGACTGAATATAGCGAACTCCTTAGTAGTTCAATAGAGAACCCCCAATCCGCATCATTGTCTTTGTTAGCACCATTAATGGGGTGATCAAAATCACAACTTGGGTTCATACCATTGTCATGTTCAAGAATACCACTTTCAGATAAGCATTGGTTTATATTGGCACATGTAATGAATAATGAAGGCAAATTGCATAAAGGCAAAGGAATGAATATGGATGAAGGCTAATTTCAGAAAAGAGATGATGTTATGAACATTTATCTTTGGAATTGAAAATGCATTTATTGATAACAATACTGAAATGAAAACATGTGAGCCCATTCTACAAATGTCACCCTACAGCCTTGGGCAGAGCCATAGGATTAGTATCAAGAATTACTAATAATGAAGCTCTAGAGTTGGAGGAAGCTTGATGAGTTCTCAATTGCTGAGCTTGATAGCAATGGTACACCAAATTTGCCTTATGATTAGTGAAGGGTAATCTTTAACTGTAGACACTTAAACTAGAAATGCCATCCTAGAGCTTCAAAATCCTTAACATGAGTCACAGGTGGATACTCACTCAACTGCCTTAACCCCAAGATTTCCATGGTCAAGCAAAGGCTTATGACTCACGTTTGGAGTTCCTTGCTCAAAGGTCAACCATTTGGCTTTTATAAGACCTTGCACCTTATTCTTCAAAGTGGTACATTTTTCAATAGAATGACCTATAGCTCCCGCATGATAATCGCATTGTGCATTAGGATCATACCACTTTGGGTATGGGGGTTCCATTGGCTTCACAGGGCATAGAGCTACCAAGCCATTATGCAGTAGATGAGGTAGCAACTCAGTATAGGACATGGGAATAGGGCCATGTTGAATGGGTTTCTTGTCCTGGTTATTTTAGGTCTTTCTTTGATTAGCATTCACATTTTGAGTCCAGGATTGAGTAGTTTGGGGAGGCATTATAGGTGTTTGGTGTTGAAAAGAAGGGGGTGCTTGGTAAGGTTGAGGGTATGAAGCAAGTGAAGTGGCGGCGATGTATAGGTAAGGTGTGTAGGGTGTTTGGAGTGATTGTTGAGGTATTGTGGGTGAATGGATAGGTTCTTATTGAGTTGGACTTTCCTCATGCCTCTTATCATTTATCATAGCTTGTACCTCACCTTCCTTCTTTCTTACCTAGGGTTTTCTTGCACTGGCTGCCCCACTTGAGTTGTCGACAATCTTTCCATTTCTTATTCCATTTTCTACCATTTCTCCTATGATGACGAGGTCAGAGAAATTTGAGGAGACACTCCCAATCATCCAATCATAGAAGGATGACTGAAGAGTATAACAGTCATCTCTTTATCAGATAATGGCGGCTCCACTTCAGCAGCTATTTCTCTCCATCGTTGTGCGTATTCTTTGAAAGTTTCTAAAGTTTTCTTCTCCATATTTTGCAACTGGAGCCTATCTGAAGCCATGTCAATGTTGTACTTGTATTGCCTTAGGAAGGCATGAGCAAGGTCTTTCCAGCATCGAATACAGGCTCGATCAAGGTGGGTATACCAATTCGAGGTTGCCCCAGTTAAACTGTCTTGAAATAAATGGATAAGCAGCTTGTCATCATGGGCACAAGAAGCCATCTTTCGACAATACATAGTCAAATGATTCTTTGGGCAAGTGGTTCCCTTGTATTTATCAAAATCTGGCACTTTAAACTTTGGAGGAATTATCACATTAAGAACAAGACAAAGCTCTAAAGTGTCCATCATACCATAATTGTTCACTCATTCTATAGCTCGTAATCTTTCTTCAAGTACCTCTAGCTTTTCATTGGATTTCAAACTTTTAACTTGCAGCATGAAACAAGGGCAAGATTGTTGCGCTGGTTGTAAATACGCCACCTCAGGGGAGCTAAGGGGAACCTGTTGGTTCAAGATATTCTGCGAGTTGCAGTTTGATGTAGCCAATAACACACCGCCGTCTTGAGGATTGGTTACATGTGGCAGAGGTGTTATCGGAGGTTCTTCATTATTCCTTGTAGGGATTCCATCCATGTCAATCCTCCTTTGCAGAATCTCTAAAACCTTAGTCATTTGATCTTTAAGTTGGTTGACATCACTTCTAAGGTCTTCTTGAGTTCTTTTTTGCTCTAATTCATCCATGATCCTGACTTGGGATCGAGTCCTATAAGGGTGCCGTGGAAACAGGGTTGCTCTTTATGTGATACCTTTTTTATTTTCACAAGTTAACGAAATTAATGAAATGCAACAAACAAGAACATGATTGTCATCTAGGTTTGTTTACAAAAATGCCATTAGGCCAATTGGATTTGCACAATCTTTCAAATTTATTAGAGAAAAAAAGGTCAGTAGTCAATCTAGGAAACAAACTTATAGTCAAATTTATTCAAAAGAATATTTTTAAAAAAAACAATGAAGAGTGAAACGGTTCCCTCATGTGTCCTATAAAAGGAGTTCTTTAAGCTTGATGCCCTATCATAGAAGATAAGTTCTATAAACCATTATGGCTCTAGGGTCATTCTAATTAGTGATGGTTTGAGTTCTAGTCCCCTATTGGACAGTGGTTCCCAAATTGCCCCTACTATCGCCGACACTTTGGCTAGCAGGGTCCCCAATCCTCACCCATGACAGGCTACAAATGGAAAGGGTTCAATTTGAGTGAGGGGGTTTCATGTGCTTATGCGGAGACCGTAGGTCTCTCAAAGCAACATTACTTTGCCCTCTATCTAAGCCTACAAGGTAATGAGCCCGGGTGTAGGGCTTGTGTGTGTGAGTGTAGTGCATAGTGTGTGGGAGGGAACATAAAAATAATCTTATTCACAATCCCAAAAGACATATGAAGCAAACAAATGCAACATGATATGAAGCAAATAAGAGATTAAAAAAAAGGAAGGAATAATAAGGACCAAAACAATTAAGAAGGTAGATAACAAAAGATTAAAACATGGTTTAACCCTCTACGATCCCGGTGGAGTCGCCCGGTCGCATACCGGTCCCGAAGGGCGCCGCGATGGGAGAAGGCAACTAAGAATTAATGTTTTGGGAGTCGCCACCAACCGGTTCTTCCATTAAAAATGGAATGGTGCGATTGGACACCTTAAAAAAATGGTCTGCGTTTAAGAGTTTAGGTTCGGGGGTTGATTACGGGTAGGGAATGTGTTAGCATCCTACACCGTCCATTCTAAGAATGGTTACTTATTTAATCTATTGTTATCTTGTCAAGTTAATTAAATTGGTCCTTTATTATAAAAAAATGTTTTTTATTTTATTTTGACATGTCCCATTTTGTCGGTATATTATCAAAAATGATAAATGAATAAGACAGGAAATGGGTGGCTAAATAGCCATTATTGTATGAAACAAATGTAAGCCCACAACACATTACGTGAATGTGGTAAATTAAAAAATCATATTTTTAAGAAAATATTTCTAAATAAAATATGATATTTTTAAATGATTTTTTTATAAAAGGGAATTTTTAGAAAAAGTGATTTGTGAAATGACTTTCAAAAAATAAAATTTTTGGAATGTGTGATTAAATGAAATTTTAATTTACCACCACCACAAAGTTAAGGCTATATTAATTTGTTCACATTTGTTTTTTATTTTAAAATATTTTATTTAATTAATTGTGAAAATTAGACCCCGCCAGCGCTCCTGGCAAAATCTAATATTAATAGCCTCAAGAATATTGGGAAGAGTTTAGTTGATCGTCTCTTCGATCCTCTCCCAAATTTTCCATCGTCGGCAAAATTTAAGGGTTTATATGATATTTGACTAAAATGACAAGTATACGATTATAACAAGAAATTAATGTGTGAAGGGAGATATTTATATTGGAGATCACCTAAAGCCTCGCAAGCGCTTCTGGCAAAACTAAAGAGAAACTCCTCACCTCAGGAAAGTCAAAATGTCGCCGTCACTTCGGCTAATTTTGATTATTCTATCGTCGGATATCTTGAATTTATTTTAAATGATAAATAAATTATTGGTATGACAAATAATATATAGAAAAAGATATTTATTGGAGATTACCTAAAGCCCTTGGCTTCTGACAAAACTAAAGGGATATTCCTCACCTCCAGAAAGTCAAAACTTCGCCATCACTTTGGCTAATTTTGATTATTCCATCGTCGGTATTTTAGTCCCATAATTAAAATGTGAGGGCCGAAAATATTATAATTGTAAAAACAAGAATATTTGTTTAAAAACTAATAATATATTTAAAGATGGTGAAAGACAAAAGTACCAAAGGATAGGAATTATTTATTTATTTTTGAATTAAATAATAATTACAAAAGGTGTACAGGAGATAGAAATACCTCAAATAGTCACGTAAAATTCCATGACTCATTATTCATTTCAGTATGTTAACAATGGTTCTTTATAGCAAAGTTTGTCATGTTTCCTCTGCCCACAAAAACATTAGTTCAAGCATTCGAGACAAGGTACAACAAATACATCATAATAGGAAGGTAAATGTCAACCATATATATATGTGATAGAGATGGAGGCAGTATACATGTAATATTCCCAAATGCTCAATTTTTAAATCTTGACATATCAAAGGGGTAGTTAGTGAATGTGAGATCATGAAGCACGATGACGGGTATTACCAAAAGCATGAAAGGAAGCAGTGGGACTTTAGAAAGGTTACCTTCAATCGAGAAGCAAACACTAAACAAAACATGAGCCTCCAAGAATTTTTCTCCTCCTTCTCCGTATTGCTTCTTTCCGCGTCATATATTTTAATCAACCTCTATGTGTTTTGCGGCCCTTCTCCTTTTTCTCAGTTCTTGTGTTGCCACTCCATATTTTCTCTCTTTCTTTTACGTATTCTGGCCTCTCCTTCTTTTTTCTTTTTCTCTCTTTTTTTTCTGCGTTACGGCTCCTCCCTCCCTTCTAGGGCTCCCTAGGGTTTTTCTACCATTAGTTATTTATAGCCTAAATAATTATTCTCATCACCTCAATCAGCTCAATTAATTAGGGTAAATTAGAATAAATTTCTCTTACCAATCAAGATCAATTTGTCCAATCAGAATCAATCAAAATCAATTAATTATTTAAACCCCAAATTACCATTAATAAGGGATTAAATGTATTTATGAATTCAAATTTATTTCCTGAAATCATTTTTTATTTTTGTTTTCTATTTAATTTTATGACTGATCAGATTTTTCCTTATTTTAAAATTTTACTGGATCAGTGGAGATTTTTTCCACTTCTGCATGCCAGACCAAAAATTATTTTTCTTTTTTTATTTATCAATCATTTTAAAGCAATGAGTTTGGGCTTGGTGAATGGATCAGATCTAAATTTATTGGTACAATGCCCATTGGTGAAAATTAAAATTTCAGGACAAATTTGGGTGTCAACACCTCATTTTCTGTACATATTTACTCTCTCCCTCTCTAGATTTCTTTCTAGCTTCTCTTTCTTTTTCCCTATGCATCTTTGGACTGTAGCCATGGAAGGCTAAACTCTGAGATCAATCCAAGGTTCTTGAAGGAATTTTGGTTTGATCTTGAGACCTTGGAGTGAGTTTTGAATTTGAGTTTAATCGATTTTCTTTTCTTATCTTAATTCTGATCTTAAACTCCATGAATGGAGATCTCTGTTTATGTGTTCTTGATTGAGAATTGTGATGAGATTTTGATTGATCAATCATAGTGTTATCATTTGAATTGTGATGAGATTTGCAGATTTGTTACGTAGGTTAATTGAATTCTTGATTTTAAACTAGCATTGATTAACATGAATTATGCGATTACAGATTTGTGTATCTTTTGTTAGTTAAATTATAGGTGATCACCTAGTAGTGAATGTTGGATTTAATGCAAAGATATCATTTAAATCTAGGTTAACCATTCAATTGAATTCAAATGCATGTTTAGTTATCGATGAAAGGTCAAATGGAATTTTGGATGGACTTATTGGATTGGTTATTTTGATTAATTGAATTTCTCTTATTTCAGTTTATGCATTTACATTCTTTGTCGTTTACAAACCCCTAGTCATCTTGATTTGATCAATTTGCATTAGGATCCTTGAATGATGACTCGGTTCAACTAATTATACTACAATTTTGCCTATGAATCGATCTTTTTGTATTTAACTGAGCTCGGCACTCTTGTCAATATGCGTAATCCTTCAAGGATCAAATGAATTTCACAAAGCTTAATGGGTTTCAATTAACGTAGTACCATGAAAATAGGTAATATTTTAATTCTAATATGTTTCTTGTATCTCGAAAGAGAACATTAAATAGTTTTGGAAAATTCACCTTCAAAGCATAATCAAATCCATTAACAAGGAAGTTTTACTGTGTGTTATGATAAGTAGATGTAGTGAACCCAAAATCCTAGAGCCTTTATACTTTATAACTTGTTATTTGCTATTTAGTTTATTTACTTGCAATTTAATTATAATTTTATTGCTTTATTTATTTTTCTAGATAATTAAAGTAGTTAAAAGTGCGGTATTCACACGATCCTCATGGGAACGATGTCTATGCTTTACTACTTGTACAATTCATGCACTTGCGGTCATCAATAGTGAACGTTGGATTGAGGCCATGATCATTGATCAAATTCAGAGCTTGATAATGATTGTAAATCTCTAGCCATGGATAGTTCTTTAGTGCTCACCCCTAGAGGCTTGTTAGATGGACAACCATCTGCTAGTAATATGAAGTTGAACGTCGTCGACAGTTCACATGGTAATCCAGGTAGAGCTGGCATAGGCGGCTTATTACAACGTGATGAATGGTCTTAGTTTCTCTGATTTTATAGGATTCTCTACCAATCTTCTTTGTGAACTCATGGCCATAAGAAGGGGCCCCTTACTAGCTTGGCAAGCTTATTTCAGGAAAGTGTTGTGCGAAACTAATTCGTTGGAGGCAGTAAGGTTAATTTAGGGTAATGTTGGTTAATAGTCAAAATCTCATATAGATAAAATCTCAGAAAAAGAAAATTTTCGAAATATGTTTCCGGTTTTAGGTTTAGTAAGCTCCCCCGGCCCCAAGTCAATAGTCAAAAATTTTCTGGCCCCAGAAATTTTTTTTTTTAATTATTTCCGGTATCGCCTCAAAACAACACAGGGTAAAAAAAATTTAAAAAAATTAAATAATTCACAAATTTCGTCATTAATTAGAAAAAGGAAATTTTAGCGTGTTACAAATCTCGGGTGGATGATCTTGAGGATTGGACGTAGATCACAAGGAGTAATTGAATCAATATAAATATTTGTACTCTCTCAACTCTTATCTTTTACTTTCAAGTTTTATAGTGGCCATTTAATTTACTTGGTGCCTTGATTCTAGTAAACTCATATCTTATCAATTCTTGCGTTGAGAATTTATTATCCTTAGTCCACTTCATTCTTAAGTTCATTGATTCAATATAATTAGTGCCATTGAAATCCTTGAGAAAGTATTTTTTGAAAACTCAATTCGCCTTTCCTCTTGAGTTTTTGGTAACAAGTGATATCATAGCTTGAATCTTGTGTAAATAGCTTAACTGCTTCAAGAGGAGAGATGACTTCTTTTTTAATTGTTTTGCCCGAAGGGCTTCTATTAATAGACCCCCATCTTTCAATGGTACCGGCTATACCTATTGGAAAGAATGAATGAAAATTTTCAATGATATGTTGTACATATTACATATTCTAATGTAAAATAAATTACAGTAATTACAGATTCTTGATTTATAGGTTATTTGATTCATGGTGCATGGCTATGACCCTAGTCCCTTTTATTTTCCCTTATTTTGGTCTTATAAATACAGCCTGTGTGTCATGCCTTTCTCTCCATATTCTGATTGTACATTCTCTTCTCATCTAACTCCCCTAGCATGTAAAATGAGGTTTCTTTACATATTATAATGAAATCTCTTTGTGGAGGCAAGGTTTTGGAAACCTGCTTGAAAAAGACGCTTTTTCCTAGGGTTTATTTATTGATACTCTCATTAGCTTGAGAGAATCAATGTGTTAAGGGGCCACAACCATATCACATTTATTTTATGTTTTTATAATGTATGAGATGCATTTTCATTAGTTGTATGCTAATGGGTAATATATGGAGAGATCAAATCAATAAAGTAACAAAATACCTCAAAGCATTATTAAATCACTTTTAGATGCCTTCCAATGCGTGGCACTCGTCAAGAATAGGATCGATTAAGTGTGGGTCTACCAAAGTAGAGTATCTTTATCGATGTTGGTGAAACACGATATGATAAATGTAATATCCAACCACTAACCATTGGGTTTGACTTAACTGTGCTATTTCAATAGGATTGAGGGCTTGGAGGCATAATGTTAGGCTTTAATCTATGAGATGGATTAGAATAAGTGTTATTCACTCAACCATCCAAGAGTTTCATGTGATGTAATTGGGAAGATGTTCCCTATCTAAATAACTAAGTTTTGGGTGATTAGCCAAAGCTGACATAAAACAAGGTGAAATATGGATCTTGGCCCACTAGAAAATCTTACGATGGGATTTTTTGGGTCAACGAAAAGGGTTGTTGATTTGATTAAAATTGTGGGAGTTATATTTGATAAAAGACCTTATTAAATTGTTTCATATGGCATGATACTTACTTTGCATATTTCTGTTGATAGATTACCATGGCATCCAACATATCTAGTAACCTGTCTTGCAATTCGTAGTTGTAAAGGACAAACTGTCTGGAACAAATTTCCTAGAATGGTATAGGAATTTGAGGATAGTCCTCAAACACGAGAAAAAGTTGTATATACTAGAGCAGCCTATTCCTGAGCCACCTGCTGCAAGTGCCCCTCGCGTTGAAAGGGATGCTCATTAGAAGCATCAAGATGATGTCCTAGACGTCAATTGTCTCATGCTGGCCACCATGAACTTTGAGCTTCAGAAGCAACAAGAGAATATGGATGCTTACGATATGATCGTACACCTGAAGATGCTCTAACAAGAGCAAGCTAGGCATGAGAGATATGAAGTCTCAAAGGCATTGTTTCAGTGCAAACTGGTAGAGGGAAGCCCTGTTGGAACTCATGTGCTCAAGATGATTGGGTACATAGAGAACCTTGGGAAGCTAGGTTTCCATTTGGGTCAATAGCTGGCCACTAACTTAGTCTTGCAATCATTGCCGGAGAGTTATAGTCAATTCATCATGAATTACAACATTAAAAAGATTAACAAACCTCTGCCAGAGTTGCTACGCATGTTGAGAGCTACAGAGAATAATATTAGCATGGGGAAAGGTTGTTATAATGGTCCAACAGGCCAAAGGCAAAGGCAAGGGCAAAAAGGTAGCAAAGAAACCCAAGGATAAATGGGAGGACAAGGGCAAAGCTGATTCCAAGCCAAATACTACTTCCTTGAGACCTAAGGGTAGAGTGACTAAGGAAGGTACTTGCTTCCACTGTGGTCAGATAGGACATTGGAAGTGAAACTGTGATAAATACTTCGAGGTGCTAAAGAATAAGAAGAGAAGTGAGACTTCTACTTTAGGTATTTTTGTTATAGAAGTCAATTTATCTACTTCTTCATCTTGTGTATCGGATACTGGATGTGGATCTCACATTTGTGTAAATGTGTAGGATCTAAAAAGGCGTTGGACATTGGCTAAGGGCGAAGTGGACCTACGAGTCGGCAATGGATCAAGAGTTGTTGCATTAGCTATAGGAACTTATTGTTTATCTTTGCCTACTGGACTTATTATTTGAGTTAGAGAATTGTTATCTTGTGCCTACCATTAGTAAGAATATTATTTATGTTTCTTGTTTGGACAAGAAAGGTTTTTCATTTATAATAAAGGACAAATGTTGTTCTATTTATTTGGATGATATCTTTTATGGCAGTGCCCAAGTGTGTAATGGGCTTTATGTTCTCGACCTCGATATACCCATATATAACATAAATACTAAGAGGTTCAAATCCAATGATATGAACCCAACTTATCCCTAGCATTGACGTCTAGGCCATATAAATGAGATTCGCATATCCAAACTCCATCAAGATGGATTCTTGGATTCGTTTGATTTTGAAGCATATGAGGTATGTGAACCTTGTCTATTGGGTAAGATGACTAAAGCCCCATTCACTGGAAAGGGTGAAAGGGCTAATGATCTTTTAGGCCTCATACATAGCGATATTTGCGAGCCTTTCAACACACAGGCTAGAGGAGGTTTTTAGTACTTCATTACATTTACTGATGATTTCAGTAGATATGGGTTTGTGTATCTAATGAAACACAAATCAAAATCATTTGAAAAGTTCAAAGAATTCAAGAATGAAATACAAAACCAGCTTGGTAAGAATATTAAAATCCTTCGATAAGATCGAGGTGGTGAGTATTCAAGCCAAGAATTTGATCACCATCTAAAAGAGTATGAGATAATTTCCCAACTCAGTTCCCCTGGTACACCACAATGGAATGATGTTTCTAAGAGGAGAAATATGACCTTGTTAGACATGGTCCGATCCATGATGAGTCATGTAGACCTTCCAAACTCCTTCTAAGGACATGCTCTATTAACAATTTCTTTCACGCTTAACCGTGTTCCATCTAAAATGATTCAAAAGACACCATATGAGATATGGACAAAAAGACGTCCCTTTATGCCTTTTATGAATATTTAGGGTTGTGAAGCTTATGTAAGATGTCAAGCCTTTGATAAACTTGGTCCCAAATCAGATAAATGCTTCTTTGTGGGGTGTCCCAAGGAAACCAATGGATACTATTTCTATAATCTTACCGAAGGCAAAGTGTTTATCGCACAGACTGCTGTATTCCTAGAGAGAGAGTTCATCTCCAAAGGGACCAGTGGGAGAAAGATGGAACTTGAAGTAATTCAAAGTTCAAAAAATAGCAAGGAACCAATGGTGGAAAGGGAGTAGGCTCCACAAAGCATTGTGGAATAGCTAGATGCTTAACCCGAGAGATAAGAATTTCTCGTAGCTCAACACGATGATGTATTGCTAATAGATCAAGATGAGCTTGCAACTTATGAGGAAGCCATAACAGGCCCATATTCTAAGAAAAGACTTAAGGTCATGAGATCTGAGATTGAATCCATGTATAACAAACAAGTATAGACCTTAGTAAACCCACCTACAGGGTTAAAGCCATTGGGTGCAAATGGATCTTCAAAAAGTAGACTGAGATGGATGGTAATGTGCATACCTTTGAGGGGTAGTTGGTGGCTAAAGATTTCAAGCAAGTTCATGGTGTAGATTATGATGAGACTTTTTCCCCAGTTGTCATGTTTAAATCCATTAGAATCTTGCTTGTTATTATAGCTTATCATGATTATGAAATATGGCAGATGGATGTTAAAATTTCTTTCCTAAATGGAAATCTTCTTGAGTATGTGTACATGATACAATATATGGGTTTTGTCATTCTAGAGGAGGATGGGTAAGTGTGTAAGCTGCAACAATTCATTTGTGGGTTAAAGCATGCTTCTAGAAGCTGGAATCTTCATTTTGATGATGCAATCAAAGAGTTTGGATTCATCAAGAATGAAGATGAACCTTGTGTCTACAAGAATGTTAGTGGGAGCACAGTTATATTTTTAATGTTGTATGTAGATGACATACTAATCATTGGAAATGACATCCCTAGTTTGTAGTCTGTAAAGACTTGGTTAGGGAAATGCTTTTCCATGAAGGACTTAGGCGAAGCTGCCTATGATTTAGGTATTAAGTTCTATAGAGATAGATCAATGAAACTACTTGGCTTAAGTCAGAGTACCTACATAGACAAAATATTAAACCATTTTAATATGCAAGAATCCAAAAAGGGTTTTTTTGCCTATATCGCATGTTGTAAGCTTATCTAAGGCTCAATGTCCTTCCTCACAAGATGAGAGGGACCGCATGAGTAAGATTCAATATGCATCCGCAATTGGATCTATCATGAATGTTGTGTTGTTGACTTGTCTATATGTCTTATATGCCTTGAGCATGACGACCAGATACCAGTCAGATCCCCGTGAGAGTCACTAGATAGTTGCCAAGAACATCCTTAAGTACTTGAGAAGGACAAAGGATTCGTTCTTACTTGTAAAAGGTTACATTGATGGTAGCTTCCAGTCCGATAAGGACGACTCCAAATCGCAATCAAGTTTTGTGTTTTGTCTAAATGATGGGTCTGTAAGCTGAAAAAGTTCAAAGCAAGAGACAGTAACCGATTCTACCATAGACGCAAAGTATATTGTTGTCTCCAATGCTACAAAGGAGGCTGTTTGGATCAAGAAGTTTATCACTGAACTTGGCATTGTTCCTAGCATTGTGGACCCGGTGGACCTCTACTGTGACAACAATGAGGCCATTGCACAAGCTAAGGAGCCTAGATCTCACCTGAGATCCAAGCATATACTTAGGCACTTCCATCTCACACTAGGTCTTTAGGCATTAGATATATGTCTGACTAGCTCTAGTGCAAGTAGGAGATTATTGGTGTATGCCCTAGAGGCCAGTTGTATACTGACCTTTCTAGTTTACATTGTATCTTGTCATTTATTTTATAAGGGGCATTTCATTTATTATGTTGTTGTTTTATTTAAATATACATAATAAAGTCCTTAGAATACTAAATACAATGCCATGATCAGAACACTATTCTTAAATGTCCATAGTCAAGTATTATTGTGAATTAGGACAATAATAATACATTGAGGGTGGCGTATGCGTAGAATGGTGACCATATCTCATGGGTTATAGATATGAGATATCAAGTCTTCACATGGGTACATACTAAAGTAATAATGTATTGGATTGACTCACCATGAGAACGCTACATGGATCGTTGCGTGAGTGTCATGAGCGATTCTCACAGTGACAATGATGTATGTGGTCATTTGACTTGAAGGCACTACAATTCCATACATGAAGAGTTGTAAGACTTTATATCGTCAAATGTCCCATGTAATAAGGTGATTATAAAGTTGTTATTAGACATACTACAAATCATGCGGAGGGATGTGAGTGACCTAGATAAGTTTTTTCCCTCCTACACAACAGGAGTGATATCTTCGGGTCTCTTGATAGAGTGAGACTGCAAATACATGACCATGCTCAGATGAGTCAATATGATATATTGATCTCATATGTCTTAGCAGATTTACTCAGATATCAAGAAACTAAAGATTGAATTGTACAAGGATGACACGTTCCATGTCTTGTGTTCAATTGAGATATTTGGATAAAAGGACTAGACTACATGGTAATTTAGGCATGGAGAGGTTATGTCAAATCACTAACATTCCTATTGTGAATACCCTATTTTGTCTAGTATCCTAATAAAATTTTTAAAAAAAATGATAAAAAAGTTTGAGTTAAAAGAAAAAGGGAAAAAAAAGACAAAAAAAGAGAAAAACAATGGGCATGGCCCATTTGCTTTCAGATGTGCTAACTTAGACCCATCTCTCATCTAACCTATAACCCATTTCACAGACCCAAACTCACTCTCAATCCATGATGTAAGCCCATTTCCACTTCACAAACCCACAACCACATACTCTCCAAAGCCTAGCAGAGAGTTGTTGTCACCGCACACCTTCCATTTTCCACCACCAATTTCACCTCTGCGTGTTTAGGGATTGACAACTTTCCTTTTTCCCCTATTTTCTTAGACTCTCGTTCTTTATATTTTGGGTAGGGAAAGCATAGTGATTCGATTTTGGGTCACTACAATCACAAAGGAGGATTCTTCGGAAGAAAATCAAGTGCTGATTGAAAACTTGACTCGAAGGGATTGCGACCATAAAAGGACCAAGTACAATGAGAGAAAGGGGGGATCAAATCAAGAGCGAAGGAGAAAACAGAAGAGTCGGCATTTTTTTGAGTGGGTTTCAAAGAGTTTTTGAGAGAGCAAGAGAGAGAGAGATAAAGCAAAAAAGGGATTGGGGAAGTTGCAACAAAGGTCTTCATTCATTCAAGCTCATCCGGATCAGCTTATTGAGACAAGCTCAAGGGTAACAGAGTTTATTTTATTTTAGTTTACTTTTATTTTATTTCATTTTGTGGTCTGTGATTTTGGTGATGATACATGACAAGAAGTTGTCGAGACCCGTCAAAATAATAAAATGTATCGATTCACAAACTAATTTATAGAATAGAGAATGAACCAAATCGTCTCTCAAGGATCCAAAAACAAAGATTCAATTAGATCAAGATAATTAAAAAGGGGTTTTGATGATTTATACAGAAAATACACTGGTTGAATTTAAAGAAAATCAATTAACAAATTAACCAATCCAATGAAATTTACCAATCTTGAGTTTAATCCATCATTGATCACAATGAATTCACTTAATTTCTAACCATGTTCTTGACCTTAGATCACATCAAGAAGCCTCAACATGATGCAAGAATCCACTACTAGATAAGCATCTAGGATATAATCAACCACGGTTAGATAAATTAAGCACCATCCAAACATAAATTAACTTAAGATCAGGGATTTAACCAAGCTAAACAATCCATCCAAAAGCTTTGATATATTGTTTAGTCTTTGTGATCCTCTTTGAATACATGATAATAAAGCTATTATCACATCAACATCTAAATCAAATTAAGCAATTCAATCTAAATAAAAATCAAAAGAGGAAGAAGATAAACTTGAATAACAATTAAGCAATATGAACAATCAAAACAATATCTCCAAATTAAACATTAAGATGGTTAATCCCTTGGATTGATTATAAGATTCTATCCTTCTATGGATGGGAAGGAAGAACTCAAAAAATAAAGATCATGTGCCAGAAGCCTTTAAACCCCTAGTGTCCCTAATGGACGAGTTATAGTCTCGTAAGGATTTACCAGGATGAAACTCACAAACATGTAATACTCTATTTAATCAATTCAACTAATTTTTAAATACAAGCATTGTATCAAATATAAACCATAATCAATAATTCAAATATGCTTAACAAAGTATAGTTGAATCAAACCAATTGAGAATAAAACATGCATAGCATAATCATGCTTTAATGAGAAATAGACATGTTCAAATTGAGTAAAACTCCTCACAAGT
This sequence comes from Styphnolobium japonicum, assembly GCA_023212625.1. Taxonomy (NCBI): domain Eukaryota; kingdom Viridiplantae; phylum Streptophyta; class Magnoliopsida; order Fabales; family Fabaceae; genus Styphnolobium; species Styphnolobium japonicum. The sequence goes on along the minus strand of JALBWW010000008.1, from coordinate 12,148,866 downwards.
GACACTCAAATCACACAAAGTGTTTAGGTTAACTGTTTGCACTTAACTCTGTCAAATTATGAAAGTATTTTACCTTATGCTTGCATATACATCAATTCTCCACTACTTAGATCAAATAAATTGCAAAAATCAAGAGATCCTTCAAAAAGGATGTAATGGGGTTATAAGGTGAAGGAAATGAACAATATGGATAATAGCAAGTTAAAAACCAAAAAAAATAAAAGAGCATTGAGGAGTAACTCAAGTAGAAGTCATAAAATTTTACCCAAAACCATAAAATGCAAATTCTCTTCACACATTCCTTTCTTTTTCTATTCTTTTCTTTTACAACCTTTTGGCTTTATTCTTTTCTTCTTTTTTTTTTTTCAGAATTACCTCTTTTTTTTTGGTACCAAACATTTCTCATAAGCACACCAATTCCCCCCACACTTAAATCATTACAAGCAAAAGAGCTCCTCCAATAGGAAAACAAATGCTCTCATATTCCCTAAGGTGGGCTAAAACATGGTTTTTCACTCACGGCTTGTAATGAGTTAAGAACAAAAAATGGATAAGTAAGCTCAGAGGGGTTAACAATGGGATAAATGCAATGTAGGCTTATTTGGCCAAAGAAGCAAAGTCTAGAAAAAATGACTCTGTCATTTTCATGCAACATATAGATTAATGTAATCTCAAATCGATTCAATACAAGTTCTAGAAAATAAATTCATAATTGACATCACTCATGAAAGAAAATAAACCAAGTGTAAGTATCAAACTTGGAAAAGCCCAAAACTCACAAAGGTATGGAACATTTATTGAATTCAAACATGCTTTCTTCCTAATATCTATAGTCATATATACAATTTTGAAAAATGATTCAACTATAAACTGTTTTGCATACTTTTATCATCAACTAAGCTCAGATTCAGCACATGCTTGCAGCAAAATCAATTAAAAAATTTTTTTCGTTTTTATATATATGCAAGAACAAAATGATTTAAGACCCACTATGAAATGCAAGTTAACATGCGTCTCAAGAGCAAAACTACTTCTTACTCTGTCATCATACATTTAATAAGTTAGTAACAATAAAGATTAGCTGGTTAGTTTTTTTTTTTAAAAAAAATTATTTTTAAAATTTTTTTATTTTTACTAAACTATGTACATGACAATGTCAACTATCCCTCCCCCCAACTAATTTAAGATATTGTCCCCAATGTCAAAATAAAGATAGGTAGATTGTAGAAGATCTTACCAAAAAACATCAAATCGAGCCTGAAATAAGAAAAATTACAAAAGACTAAAACCATAAGAGAAACAAAAATTCACAAGGACAAAGTCAAATTAAGTTTTTACTTGTTGTTGCTGCTATCTTTTTCCCAATTCAGTAGAACCATTGTTGGATTACATTGTGGTACAAATTCTTATAGTTGATCGAGCAATTGTTTAGGGGTTGCAACAGTTACAAGAATTTAACGTGTCGCTTGTGAGATGAACCTTTGTTCTATAGCATGATCAAGAAGCAAAACAAATTGTCATAAAAATCATTAACATTTAATATACCTATGAGTTTTTTGTGAAAGTTCTGCTGTAACTAGGATGCAATTTGGAAGATCTCTTCCAAAGTTCCAAAACCACCAGGTAGGACAATAAAGGCATCAGCATTTGCTATTATAATATTCATGTGTTCGTGCATGCAAAATACCATGACTTCATCCCTTACTGTTTTTCCAGCGGGCTTGCCGATAGCTAAAGGACTAGGAATGACACCAAAGACTTTGCCACCTTCTAAATGTGCAGCAGTTGCTACACAACCCATTAACCCAAGACTACCTCCTCCGTAAACTAAATAGATTTCTCTCTCAGCTAGCACTCGACCAAGATGGTTTGCAATATTTACAAACTCTTTATCCTTTCCAGTATTGATCCACAAAAGACACAAGCACTTTTGATTCGACGAACTAAAGTTACTTTTATTTTTTTCGTACTCTCACCTTATCAATGATTTGAAAAGAGCAAAGTGCATTATTTAAGCAAAACTCAAATGTAATAATTATACCTATAAAGGAGGGGTAGATCCGTGTATCAGGTAAGTTTGAAAAGAAGCACATAAATGATAATAGCTATATGACAGAGATAAAGGACTAATTGATATGTGTCAGAAGAAGTTTGAAAATATGAAACGCATATTTCAAAAAAATACGGCTAAAATATTTTTTTTTTAGTTAAAAAAATAATTAATAATAATACTTACAATAGGTGTGATTGTGGCTCACATTTTCCTCTAGGTTTACGTTTAGTAACGGCTTAAATGCTCTCTATGGTCTAATGGTCGGCTTCCCATCCAATTTTCTTAAAAATTGGCAAACAGGGTCTTTTTGAGTCAGATTCCCAAGACTATAACGCTCATGTTCATCTTGGAATATTGTCCATAAATCGAGAAGTACTTTCTACACATCTCCACTAGGATGCGTCTCAAGAGTCAATAGAATGTTATCTAAAGACTCCTTACTCATGCCATCCTTAATGAAGTGAATTTTATTAACTTGACTTATAGACGTCATTCTAATTGATCTGCATTTTGTGTTACATGTCCATCAAGCACATTTATAGCAGACTCGTAACCTTTTTGCTCTTCTTTTCTTTGCATATAAACTTTTACCTAACCTTGGCATATATGAAACAAGAGCATTAGAAAATTCACCTATTATTCGGACCTTTGCTTCGACTAACCAGCGTATATCCGCAGGGATGCCTTTGTACATAAGCATCCTTAATCTTTCAAACCTTGCACAATAAATGTTAGTTAAAGCATTTTGAGGGAGAGAAGGGAGTTGCTTGCGGAGGTTAACAAGCTGATTATCCATTTTGAAAAAAAAGAAAGAAGAGAAAGAAAAAAAAATGAGTAAAATTTTATACAGATTTCAATGTTTGTGGGTAATTAAAGGGACCGAAAAAGATTTTCATGGGGTACCGTTATCCTCCATTTAATCGGTGAAAAATAATCTGTCAATGAAAAACAAACAAAATTAAGACAGAAAAATCAAACTCTGATTAATTTTTTTGTTTGACACCGATTTTCTATCTCGATTCCTGTGATTTCAAATAAATCAAAGTTTGAAAAATGATAGAGTTAGAAAAGTTAGGTTGCCTCCTAAGAAGTGCTACTTTTAACGTTTTCAGCTAGCGTTATTGAAGATTTTTCACGATGGAATGGTCCTCCCCAATAATGATTCAATCTCTGACCATTGACCTTAAACGTGGCTTGAAATTTTTTTATTTCTTTTTCTTTTGTTTTTTTTAACAAAAGTAGTTATCAATCATGGTAGATGGCCTCTTGCAGTTGAACCTCCTCCACAAGGTTCTCGTGAGCTCCTTCATAAAAACTCTTGAGGTGATGACCATTGACTTTGAATACTTTATTGGTGGCTTCACTCTTAATTTCGACTGCACCATGAGAAAAAACATTAATAACAATAAAAGGTCCAAGCCACCTAGAACGAAGCTTACCGGGCATAAGTTTGAGGCGAGAGTTGTAGAGAAGGACTTTTTTACTAATGGTGAACTCCTTTCGTACCAACATCTTATCATGAAGGAGTTTGGTCTTCTCCTTGTAGATCCGGGAGTTCTCATACGCCTTTAATTGAAGCTCCTCAAGTTCCTGAAGTTGGAGCTTCCTTTGAGATCCGGCTTGACTCAAGTCAAGGTTATACTGTTTTACCACCCAATAGGATTTATGCCTAATTTCCACCGGAAGGTGGCACGCCTTCCCAATGACAATCCAGTACGGGGACATCCCTATCGGTGTCTTATAGGCAGTTCGGTAAGCCCATAAAGTATCCTCAAGTCTCAAGCTCCAGTCCTTCCTATTAGGCTGGACTGTCTTCTCAAGTATATGTTTGATCTCTTGGTTGGAGACTTCAGCTTGCCCGTTTATCTTGGGTGATAAGGTGTAGAAACCTTGTGCAATATGTTGTACTTTCTCATCAAAGCCTCTATTCTTCGTTTACAAAAGTGTGAACCCTGATCACTAATAATGGCCCTCGGGATTCCAAACCTGCAGAAAATCTATGATCTAACAAAGTCCACAACAACTTTGGAATCATCATTCCGAGTGGTTTTTGCCTGCACCCATTTGGATACATAATCAACAACTAACAAAATATAAATAAAACCAAAAGAAACAGGGAAAGGGCCTATGAAATCAATACCCCAAACATCAAAGATCTCACAAGACAGCAGAGGTTGCTGAGGCATCTCATTTCTGTCTGGCATTGTTCACAAAACTTACAAAACAGATATGCATTATGAAATAGGGTAGGTCAATACAACCCATTGTCCAAAACCTTCCTAGCTGTACGTTGGGAGCCAAAGTGCCCACCACATGCAAATGTATGACAAAAGCTAAGAATGGAATGAAACTCATGATCAGAGACACACCTAATAATTTGGTCACTACAAAGCTTCCACAGATAAGGATCATCCCATACTTAGTACTTAGACTCACTTTTCAATTTATCAGATTGAGCTCTAGTAAAACATGTAGGAAGAACACCAGCAACTAGGAAATTAACCATATTTGCAAACCAATGGGAGGTTCTGACAAGAGGTTGTCGAGACCTATCAAATAAAATAACCGGTTCACAAACTAATTTGTAGTATAGAGAATGAACCGAATCGTCTCTCAAGGATCCAAAAACAAAGATTTAATTAGATCAAGATAATTAGAAAAGGGGGGGTTTTGTTGTTGATTAACAAGATTAATAAAAGTAGGAGATTCAAAGTTGTAAATAAATCTAAGGAAACAACCAATCCAAGGAAATTTACCGATCTTGAGTTTAACTCATCATTGATCACAAGGAATTCACTTAATTGCTAACCATGTTCTTGGCCTTAGATCACATCAAGAAGCCCTAACATGATCCAAGAATTCTTTACTAGATAAGCATCTAGGATTTGATTAACCAAGGTTAGATAAAGTAAGCACCATCCAACATAAATTAACTTAAGATCTAGAATTTAACCAAGCTAAACAATCTATCAAAAAGCTTTAATATATTGTTTAATCTTTATGATCCTCTTTGAATACATGATAATAAAGCTATTACCACATCAACATCTAAATCAAATTAAGCAATTTAATCTAGATAAAAATCAAAAGAGGAAGAAGAGAAACTTGAATAACAATTAAGCAATATGAACAAGCAAAACAAGATCTCCAAATTAAACAACAAGATGGCTAATCCCTTGGATTGATTATGAGAGCCTAGCCTTCCATGGATGGGAAGGAAGAACTCAGAATTTAAAGAACAAAAACGAAATTGCAAAGAGAATGGAGAAGAAGAGAAAGAAAACTCTCACAAATACTTAAACTTTCTTGAAACTTACTTCCAAATTGAATGCCTCTAATCCAAAGAGGTTGAGTCTATTTATACTAATCCTAGAAGCCAATTTGTACATGTACATAATCTGAATACAAGCTATAAGAATCTGAAATTTGTCAAAAATGGAAGCTTGATGCATGGTTGGTGGGTTGGTGCATGGTAGGTGGGTTGGTGTATGGTTGGTGGCTTTTAGTCAACAACTCTTATCTGACTTCTGGCTTCAAATTTATCACCTAGACGGTGCATTTTGGCTTGGATGTCTCATCAAAATTGTAGCCAGTTGTCTCCTTGAAAATCTCCAATTTGAATCATGTCATTTGGACTTTTAGAACTCCAGAAATGCCAAAAACACTTCACCTACCTCAAGTTAGGTTGGAAGAACGTGTTTCCAAATTCAGACCAACTTGTAGCTTCTGAAGCATGCCTAAAACGACATCTATTGACAAAATGGTCTTCATTGAAGTTGGAGATATGGGTCTTATCTTTCAAGTGACCAAGTTTCAGCCCAAGAGGAGGCCTATAACCCACTATATAGTCCTATATGTGCATACTGCCCAGATGGTTCCGTGACAGCAAACCCACTCTGCATTGCAGGGATATTTTGGACCCTTAGCATTCCGATCCAGCTCTTGAGTTCTTCATGAAACTTGTAGAGCATTGTCTTAGCTTTCCAAAGACATCAAGATCACCTCAATTGGATCACTGAGTCCCAAGTTATGACCTAACCAAGGAAGAAAGGTCAAAATGCATCAAAATCCGAAAATTATTCAATATTTGCATTAAAGCCCAATGAAGCCCAACAACATTAAACTCATCTAAAGTACTAATTTTGGGCACAATAAACATCTAATAATGCCTAATACAAAGCTAACATAAGTGTCTCAAATTGATTGATCAAATTCCCCCACACTTAAGCTTTTGTACTCTGGCAAAACACATAACAACGAAACTAAAGAAAAACAAGAAACATCATATTATTAAACTAAAAACATAAAACTGATTGTACCTAATTTAATCCACTTCCGTAGGAAAACACGATGGCACTTAGCATGTGCCACAAGCCTTTAAACCCCTAGGTGTCCCTAGTGGACAGTTATAGTCTCGTGAGGGTTTACTGTGATGATACCCACAAACATGTAATATTTTATTTAATCAATTCAACTAATTTTTAAATACAAGCATTGTATCAAATATAAACCATAATTAATAAGTCAAGTATGCTTAACAAAGAATAGTTGAATCAAATCAATTGAGAATAAAGTATAGCATAATCATGCTTTAATCAGAAATAGGCATGTTCAGATTGAGTAAAATTCTTCACAAGTGTCACTCAAATCACACAAGGTGTTTAGGTTAACTGTTTACGCTCAACTCAGTCAAATTATGAAAGTATTTTACCATAGGCTTGCATATACATCAATTCTCCACTACTTAGATCAAATAAATTGCAAAAATCAAGAGGTCTTTCAAAAAAATTGTAATGGAACTTATAAGGTGAAGGAAGGGAACAATATAGATAATAGCAGGTTAAAACCAAAGAGAATAAAAGAGCATTGAGGAGTAATTCAAGTAGAAAGAATAAATTTTTTACCAAAAACCATAAAATGCTCATTCTCTTCACACATTCCTTCCTTTTTCTATTCTTTTCTTTTTTCTTTTTCTTTTTTGTTTTTTTTTGTTTTGTTTCTTTTTTGTACCAAGCATTTCGTATCAGCACACCAATTCCCCCATACTTAAATCATTGCAAGCAAAAGAACTCCTCCAATAAGAAAATCAATGCTCTCTCATTCCCTAAGGTAAGGTAAAACATGGTTTTTCACTCAAAGCTTGTAATGAGCTAAGAACAAAGAATAGGCAAATAGGTTTAGAGGGAGTTAATAATTGGATAAATGCAAGGTAGGTTTATTTGGCCAAAGCAGCTAAGTCAAGAAAAATGCCTCTGTCATTTTCATGCAACATACAGACCAATGTAATCTCAAATCGATTCAATGCAAGTTCTAGAAAATAAATTCATAATTGACATCACTCATGAAAGAAAATAACCAAGTGTAAGTATCAAACTTGGAAAAACCCAAAACTCACAATGGTATGAAACATTCACTCAATTCAACCATGCCTTCTTCCTAATATCCACAATCATATACACATGTATATCATGAAAATGATTCAACTGTAAACTGTTTTGCATACTTTTATCATCAATTAAGCTCAGATTCAGCACATGCTTGTATCAAAATCAATTGAAAAGATCAAAATTGTGTATGTGTGTGTGAGTGTTTTTTATTTTTTTATTTTTAATATATATACAAGAACAAAGATGATTTAAGACCTATTATGAAATGCAAGTTAAGATGCGTCTCAAGAGCAAAACTACTCCTTACTCTGCCATCATACATCTAAAAAGTTAGTAACAATAAAGATTAGCTTTTTTTTTTTAACTAAACTATGTACATGGTAATGTCAACTATCCCTCCCCCCAACTAATTAAAGACATTGTCCCCAATGTCAAAATAAAGATAGGTAGAGTGTAGAAGGTCTTACCAGAAAACTGCAAATCGGGCCTGAAATAAGAAAAATTACAAAAAATAAAACCATAAGAGAAAACAAAAATTCACAAAGACAAAGTCAAATCAAGTTTTTGCTTTTTCCTGCGCCGCCTTGTTCTAATTCGGTGGAGCCATTGCTTGGATCACGTTGTGGTACAAATGCATTGAGTTGATCGAGCAATTGTTCAGAGTTGCAGGCCGATTCTGAAGACTTTGACGTGTCGCTTGTAAGATGAACCTTTTTCTACAAAGCGTGATCAAGAAAACAAAACAAACTGTCATAAAAACCATTAACATTTAATATACCTATGGGTTTTTGGTGAAAGTTCTCACGTGACCGAGGATGTAATTTGAAAGAGTTCTTCCAAAGTTTCAAAACCACCAGGTAGGGCAATAAAGGCATCGGCATTTGCTATCATAATGTTCATGCGTTGGGTGCATGCAAAATACCATTACTTCATCCCTAATGTTTTTCCAATGGGCTTGTCGTAGAAAAAGGACCGGGAATGACACCAAGGACTTTGCCACCTCCTAAATGTGCAATGCAACACAACCCATTAACCCAAGACTACCTCCTCCATAAACTAAACGGATTTCTCTCTCAGCTAGCACTCGACCAAGATGGTGTGCGATATTTACAAACTCTTTATCTTTCCCAGGATTAGATCCACAAAAGACACAAACACTCTTGATCCGAATGATCAAGTGGCTTCCATTTTTTTTTTCTCTTTGTTTTTTTTTTTGTACTCTCACCTTATCAATGATCTGAAGAGAGCAAAGTGCATTATTTAAAGGCATCAAAACTCAAAGGTAATAATTACACCTATAAATGAGGGGTAGATCTGCGTGTCAGATAAGTTTGAAAAATAAACACAGAAATGATAATAGCTATATGACAAAGATAAAAGGCTAATCTATATGTGTCAGAAGAAGTTTGAAAATATGCAACACATATTTCAAAAAATACGGCTAATTTTTTTTTTTTGAATTTTTTTTAATAAACAAGAAAAAAAATAAAAAAAATACTTACAGGAGGTGTGATTGTAGCTCACATTTTCCTTTGGTTTTACATCCAATAACGTCTTGAAGCTCTCTATGGGCCGATGGTCGGCTTCCCATCCAATTTTCTTAAAAATTGGCAAACAGGGTCTTTTTGAGTCAGATTCCCAAGACTATAACGCTCATGTTCATCTTGGAATATTGGCCATAAATCGAGAAGTACTCTCTGCACATCTCCACTAGGATGCGTCTCAAGAGTCAATAGAATGTTATCTAAAGACTCCTTACTCATGCCATCCTTTATGAAGTTAATTTTATCATCTCGGTTTATAGACGTCATTCCAATTGATTTGCATTTTGTGTTACAGTCCATCTTGCACATTTATAAGCGGACCGTAACCTTTTTGCTCTTCTCTTCTTTGCATATGAACTTTGCCTAGCCCTGCATATATGAAACAAGAAAGCGTCGGAAAATTCACCTCCGAGGACCTTTGCTTCGATCAACCAAAGGTATATCCCTTGAGGAATGCCTTTGTGCATAAGCATCCTTAATCTCTCAAACCTTGCACAATAAATGTTAGTTAAAGCATTTTGAGGAGAGAAGGGAATTGCTTGCGGAGATTAAAAGGCGATTATCCATTTCGAAAGAAAGAAGAAAGAGAGAGAAAAAATTGAGTAAAATTATGTACAGATTTCATGTTTGTGGGTAATCAAGGGGACCAGAAAAGATTTTCACTGAGTACCGTTATCCGCCATTTAACCTAAGTGAAAAATCATCTCACAACGAAAAATAAACAAAATTAAGACAGAAAAATCAAACTACAGTAGATTTTCTCGCTTGGCACCAAGTTTCGTCTCGATTCCTGTGTTTGCAAATAAGTCAAAGTTGAAAGATGAAAGAGTTAGAAAGCTTGGGTTGCCTCCCAAGAAGCGCTACTTTTAATGTCCTTAGCCGTGATTGAAGATTTTGCACTAGCGATGGGTCCTCCCCAATAATGATTCAATCTCACGGCAATTGACATTAATCGTGGCTTTTTTTTCTCTTTTTTTATCAACACAAGAGTGATCAATCATGGTAGAGGGCATCCCGCAGCTTGAACTTCCTCCACGAGGTTCTCTTGAGCTCCTTCATAAAAATTTTTGAGGCGATGACCATTAACTTTGAACACTTTGTTGGTGGCTTCACTCTTAATTTCTACTTGCACCATGAGGAAAGACATTAATAACAATGAAGGGACCAAGCCACCTAGAACGAAGCTTAGGGCATAAGTTTGAGGCGAGAGTTGTAGAGAAGAACTTTTGACCAATGGTGAACTCCTTTCGTACCAACATCTTATCATGAAGGAGTTTGGCCTTCTCTTTGTAGATCAGGGAGTTCTCATATGCCTCTAATCAAGCTCCTCAAGTTCCCCGAAGTTCGAGCTTTCTTTGAGATCCGGCTTGACTCAAGTCAAGGTTACACACTGTTTCACCGCCCAATAGGATTTATGCTCAATTTTCAGGAAGGTGGCACGCTTTCCCAAAGATAATCCGGGCACGTGGGACATCCCTATCGGTGTCTTGTAAGCAGTTCGGTAAGCCCACGAGCATCCTCAAGTCTCGTGCTCCAAATTCTTCCTATTAGGTTGGACTGCCTTCTCAAGTATGTGCTTGATCTCTCGATTTGAGACTTCGGCTGCCGCTTGTATGCAGGGGTGATAAGGTGTAAGAAACCTTGTGCAAGACACTGTACTTTCTCATCAAAGCCTCTATTCTCCGGTTACAAAAGTGTGAACCACGATCATCGATAATGGCCCCTGGATTCCAAACTGCGTAAAATCGTGATCTAACAAAGTCCACAACAACTTTGGAATCATCGGTCAGTGGCTTTTGCCTCCACCCATTTAGATACATAATCAACACCCAACAAAATATAAATAAAACCAAAGGAAACAGGAAAGGGCCCAAGAAATCAATACCCCAAACATCAAAGATCTCACAAGACAAAGATAAATTTCATTGAGGCATCTCATTCTGTGTGAAATTGTCCACTGTTCTCGGCCTTGCTCACAAGACTTACAAAGCAGATATGCATCATGAAATAGGGTTGGCCAATACAATCCGAGTCCAAAACCTTCCTAGCCGTATGCGTTGGGAACCAAAGTGCCCTGCACATGCAAATGTATGACAAAAAGCTAAGAATAGAATGAAACTCATGATCGAGAGACACATCTTCTAATAATACGGTCACTACAAAGCTTCCCACAGATAAGGATCATCCCATACATAGTACTTGGACTCACTTTTCAATTTATCGATTGAGCTCTAGTAAAATATGCAGAAAAACACCAAAGAACCAAAAAAATTAACCATATATGCAAACCAAGGGGAGGTGTTCTTACCTTGCAGCTGCAGAAGCTGCTCATCTGGAAGGAGTCCTGTACAGGGAAGGGATCTGAAGCCCTTTCAATGCGGCTCAAGTGATGTGCCACTAGATTTTCTGCTCCACTCTTGTCACGGATCTCTATATGAAACTCTTGGAGCGAGTAGCATCCACCTTATTAGTCGAGGCTTTGCCTCCTCGGCTTCTTCAAAAGAAACTTAAGTGCTGCATGATCAGTAAACACAACAACCTTAGAGCCAAGCAAATATGATCTAAACTTATCCAAAGCAAAAACAATGGCTAAAAGCTCTTTTTCAGTTGTGGTATAGTTGGCCTGAGTAGCATCCAGAGTTCTGGAAGCATAGTATATCACATGAGAAGCTTTCCCCCACGTACCAAGACTCCTACCGCATAGTTAGAAGCATCACACATTAACTCAAATGGCAATGTCCAAATCGGTGGCCGGATGATAGGGGTACTAGTCAAGGCATGCTTCAAGTGGTTGAAAGTCGCTTGCACTTGTCATCAAAATTGAACTCCACATCTTTCTCGATGGCATCGGAAAGTGGAAGAGCAATCTTCAAGTTGGCAATGAAGCGCTGTAGAAACTGCATGACCAAGAAAAGAACGCACTTCATCATGTGACGACGGTAAGATAGACAAGTAATTACATCAATCTTGGCAGGATCTACCTCAATGCCCCATCGATACTACATGGCCTAAAACTATACCCTGTTACTACCATAAAATGGCATTTCTCAAAATTTAGCACAAGGTTAGTCTCAATGCATCGATGCAAAGACCCTAGATAAGCTAGCTAAACATGAATCAAAAGATGAACCATGAGCAGTGAAGTCATCCATAAACACCTCCATGCATTCCTCTAAGAAATCGGAAAATATGCTCACCATGCACCGCTGGAAGGTACCAGTGGGCATTGCAGGGTCAAGGGCATCCGTCTGTAAGCAAAGGTGCCGAAGGGACAAGTAAATGTGGTCTTCTCCTGATCCTCTAGGTGCAATGTGGATTTGGAAGTATCCACAGTAGCCATCTAAAAAGCAAGAATGAGACTTACCCAACCAGTTCCAAAGATCTCGATCAATGAACGGAAGGGGTAATGATCTTCCGAGTGGCTTGGTTGAGGCTCCTGTAGTCGATGCACTCTCCACTATTCTGCACTCGGGTTGGAATGAGCTCATTCTTCCTCGGGTTGGCCACGCATACCAGTCCTCGGATTTCTTTGGAACTACTTGCACAGGGCTTACCCACTTTCAGTCGGAGATGGGATAGATAATGCCACTGGCAGAGCTTGGTCACCTCTTTTTCACCACATCTAGAATGAGAGGATTGATCCTCCTGCAGGGTTGTCTCACTGGTTTAGTTTCCTCCTCAAGTAATATCCCATTGCATGCATGTGGAGGGGTTAATACTGGGGAATATCCGCAAGTGTCCAACCAATTGCCCTTTTATGTTGCTTCAAAACTTCCAATAACTGCGGTTTCTTGCTCGAGGTTGGAGGTGTTTGGCTACTATCACCGAGCTTCTCATCCTCCTCCAAGAATGCATACTTCAAAATGCTCGGGGCGAGGGCTTAAGTTCAATGGAGGGTGGTTCTTAGGGTGATGGTACTAGTTTTGGAACCGAAACTAAATCGCTAAATTCTCAAGAGTTGCATAACTTGTACTTGTACCCTCAAGTCGTGCACAATCTTGCAAAACAACATCATCATATCTTATGGAATCAAAAGAATCACACTTAGCAAAGAGGATGAATGACAACATCATTAATAACAGCATCATTGCCATTAATAACGGGTAATCATCAATGTCGCGAGTAATTAACAACAAAGACATGACAAGTATGTAGAAATCTCGGCCACGCACACATTGCATTGGGTTTACAACCGAGAAAGTCCGGCAAGAAGGTAACAAGTATCACAAGCTATGCTATCGATTATCCTACAATTTCAGAAACTCGCCAACATATCAAAGATGCATATCATCAACTAGTAAATCAATGACATCAAAATGAAAAAAGCAGAATGATCCTGCAGGTATTTCATGGCATCAAAAATGTTAAATCGAATGATATCATCACCAAATTCCATGGAAAGGGTACCGTGCACATCAATCTTAGTTTTAGCGAGTTTTTCAAAAATGGCCTACCTAAGATCAACGGGGGTGGGGAAGAGGCAGATTCATCTTCCATATTCAACACATAAAAATCACTGGGAATATTAAATTATGTGCGAACCGAACGTCCTCCAACACTCCCGCAGTTGTGCAAAGGTTCGGTTGCTAACCGAATGACAATGCCGGTGGGCTTTAGCTCTCCCAAATGCAAGGAAGTGTAAACCGACTTTGGCATTACATTGATGGAGGCTCCCCAAGTCTAGCAAGGCAAGAGTGAACTGCTGGCGCCCTATGGTGCAAGGGATGGTAAAAGTTCCCTGGGTCTTTGCATTTGGGAGGTAGGATAGGTCAATCAAAGCGAGACATTCCTCCCCATACTCACTTTTTCACCCCCTTTAGCTTCCTCTTATGGGTGCACATCTCTTTCAAAAACTTGGCATACTTGGGGATTTGTTTAATTGCCTCCAAGAGAGGTATATTCACCTCAACCTTCACGAAAAGTCTCCATAATTTCCTTATCCAAGTCAGCCTCAACCATATGCCTCACGTATCATTCGGTTGGGAAAAGGAAGAGGAATGTTGGAAAGTCGACTTTTGGATGTTCACTTTTCTGTGCACTAAATTTTACTCGTCAATCGCTGATTTGATCCGATTTTTCTCGTTTGGCCGTTGTAGGATCATTTCTTCTTGAATCATACAAGATTCAAATAGCCGCAGTAACTTGAAGTTCTTTGTAGAATCTTGTTTCTCTGGGCCAATGGTAGAATCGAAGTATACGCTGCCTTCGGGTCCATTGATTTGCTTACCATCGCGTAAAGCTATAGCACTAACATTGCCTCTAGGGTTTGGAGTGGTTTGAGAGGGTAATTG